>CM047426.1:49673208-50382484 GCA_026168455.1 Theocolax elegans | reverse complement strand
ACATTAATATGCACACTAAATCTTGGTTATTATTTAATTATTACAATTATTTAAATTATTGTCAACTAGAAATGGGGTCGAGGCCATATTATTAATAATATTTTTAGTATATACCATTCCAAATTCCATTTAGGTTAAAATATCGAGTCAGTTGAAAAATTCGAATGGAAACACCTCACACAGTAAAATCGACGGATTCTATAGGAGGTGCTGCACCGATTCAGTCATCTGCCCACGCACCTTCTAGTACTTTCACATACATAGTAATCATTCAGACACTCAATCTTGGGGCATTATTTTTTAATTACAATTATATTTAAATTAATGTCAGCTTGATAACAGAGAAGACGCATATTATTAATAAATATTTTTAGTGTATAACAATTCTAAAATTCGAAATTTATGTTAAATACTATAAAAATTTAAAAATACGAATGGAAACATAACCTCTCTCAGTCCGAAAGCGACGGATTCTATAGGAGGTGCGTGCACCGATTCGAGTCCCTCCGCCGCACGCACCTCCTACTTTCAAATACATAGTAATATGCAGACCCTCTTTTGGGTGTATTATTTGTTTATTACAATTATTTAATTTATTGTCAACTAGAAATGGTGGTCGAGGCATATTATTAATAAATATTTTTTATATAACAATTCCAAAATTCCAATTTATGTTAAATATCGATAAAATGTGAAAAATACGAATGGAAACATAACTTCTCTTATTCTAAATCGACGATTCTATAGGAGGTGCGTGCACCGAATCGAGCCGTCTGGCCCACGCACTCTACTTTCAAATACATTTTAAAATGCAGACACTAAATCGTGGGTGTATTATTTATTATTACAATTATTTAAATTATTGTCAACTAGAAATGGTGGGTCGAGGCATATTATTAATAAATTTTTTAGTATATAACAATTCCAAAATTCCAATTTATGTTAAAACTTATAAAGTTGAAAAATTCGAATGGAACCACCTCACACAGTCTAAATCGACGGATTCTATAGTAGGTGCGTGCACCGATTCGAGTTCTGCCGCCACACACACCTTCTACTTTCAAATACATAGTAATATGCAGACACTCAATCTTGGGTGCATTATTGTTTTAATTACAATTATTTAATTATTGTCAGCTTGAAATGGTGGTCAAGCATATTATTAAGAATATTTTTTAGTTTATAACAATTACAAATTTAAAAATGTGCTAAAATTTTCTGAAACATGTTTTCGATAAACGCGTATTTTTTCAACATTTACACATATATGTAATATGCAGTATGGTTTGGTAAGTCTGGTATTCAAAGTAATCGTTCACTAACTGAGAGCTAGGAGAGTGTATCCCATGTGCCAATCTGTGCACGTACTTCCTAGCGGAGTCTATCGTTTGCAGTATGGTTTGGTAAGGTCTGGATTCAAAGTATTCGTCACTAACTGAGACTAGAGAGTTGTATCCCATGTGCCAATCTTGCACGTACTTCCGAGCGGAGTCTACTTTGCTCGCACATGTACAAGTCGCCACATTAACGTATTTCGTAGGCACTTGGGGTTCCTACTTTAAATTATTTAAATACATTCGTTAAATATGCATTACAATACCTATCAATACAGTACAGGTATGGATAGTTTAGTTTTTTAGCTTATGAATTAAAATGAAACTTTTATTTTACAAAATATAAAATGGCGTAAACAATAATTTTCGACAATTATTGGTTATAATAAACAAGGAAACATAATTAAAATAAACCAGATATAGAATTAACAATTAAAACTACGTATCTAAAGTGTATTTATTGTACAAAATGTAAAAGCCAAAATCTATAATATTAAAACCTAATTAAATTAGGTAGTATGCTTGACTATATACATACATTATTATAACGGGCGCGTGTTCCGAAAAGCACAATAGCCCGTAAACTCGAAAACCGCGCAATCACGTGATTGCGCGCAACGTCGCGAAGGGCCGCGAGACACCGAGTCTCGAGCAGTCCGTTACGAGCCGTATCGACGAGCGGTCGTGATTCACGTGAAAGAAAGAGCGGAAGCCGTAAGAGAGCGAGACGTGCGACGAGATCGAGAGCGAGAGTGCACGAGGTGAGTCGAGGCAGCTCCCGGAGAACAAGCCGTTCTGAGGACACGGGTCTGTTCACCTCCAGGACGGATAGCCGCCCGGGACGACTTGCACTCGTCGAAGCTTCGCGAGATAGAAAGAGAGAGAACGGGATTGAGAGTAGCCGTTTCGCCGGCGCGTTCCTGCGCACCAAGTAAGTTGTTTACAACTTGGATCGGGTGGCATCGACTTCTTCCGGGAAGAGCGAGACGCAGTGCAGCAAGCACTGTCGGTTCGAGGGCGCGATTTCGCCCAACCAGGCTTCCTCGCGCACGTGGCTAGGTAGATCGGTAACTCGGGTTACCCGATTCCCCGCGTCTTCCCCGTGGGACGTAGGAGCGCACGAGCGCGTGCGCGCGTGTGGATATAGCCGCGACCCGGGCCGTCGCGATTGCCTGCGCGCCGTCGAGGTTACGCGTTGTTTTCACCGTAGTTCCTAGATGATTCTTATTCTTAAACAACCCAGTATTTGTTAATTGTTTAACACCGTGCGTTATTGAGCGCTACCGAGCGCCTGTACATCTTTTGTATATTCTTTTGTAAATGATTATTGTAAATATTCGCCCGTAATAGATTTTAATCATAAATTATCATTCTCTCTCGTTGTAATTTGGAGTACCCCGTATCCACCTATCCCGCTTACCCAGCCGCCTCCGCGGGCGCGATAACACTTCCGTTGTCGCGCATCCTGAGCGGCCGAGCCTCGTGTTCCTCTACGGGCACGAGCAACCAGAAGCACTCGTCCTTACCTGTTGCTTCCTCAAGTTTGCCCGAGTGCAACTCGGGTCCGATGATTCTCCACGCGGCGGAGAGTCGTCATCGTTGTTAACGGCGCATCGTCACCGAGGTACCGCGGTTGCAACACGGCTAAAGCCGTGCGCGGTATCGCGTCATCCGCAGAACACAGCAGCGTGGCGCGAGGCCCGCGCAGGTAAGTTCTCGCCTTGAAAGCGGTGCTCGACGAGGAGCATACGCTAGAATCGCCCCGTTACAGCTGGCGCCCAACTACAGGTTTCGGGTTGGGATACGCGGTACTTCGTTTCCGGGAAACTTGATTATTTTATTTTCGGTGCTCGACTTATTTGGTGAAATAAATCGCACCTTGTATTTTCTCTCTCCGTTCGTTCTTTTATATCGTTATAGCTCTCGCGCATAAATTACGCATAGAAGCGCTATGGTAATTTAAAATATAAATTAACAATATTAATTTTTGTTAAGTGTTCGATTTATGTGGTGATATAAATCGCACTTAATAATTTTTATTAATACTTGGCGATTATTGTGCGCAAAAAATAATTTGGTTTTAGCGCATAAATAATTAATAATTTTCGAGGAAAATTATTAAGCGCCGACCATAATTAATTTCTTTTCTTCTCTCCTCTTGCGGATAATAATATTTGAAAAATTATTAATCGAATTTAGGCGATTATTTTGCGCATAAATAATTTTTTTTTTTAGCGCATAAATAATTATAATTTTTACGAAAAATTATAATCCGCCAACAAAAATTCGAATATTGAAATACAACTAAAATAATAATTTTCGGGCGTTATATTTCGATACCCACGTTAAAATTTAGCTAGCTTAAATTCGTGCGTTGTTGACGCGAGGAGGCACGCGACGCGCGAATGTAAACAAAGCGCCTTGTTTACACTTTCGAACTTTTGTATAAGACACAAAGATTGAGTCGATTTTCAGACTCGTAATTTCTACGCTGTTCAAATATTATTTGAGAAATGATATTTAGAACAGCACAGGCGAAAAATTTTACTTCGACTAGCGAATTGCAGGAAAGTGATTAGAGAATTATTATCCTTTCTTTAAGTAATTGACGAAATTACCTGCAATTCACATATTTTGTTTTTGATCATTTAATGTGACTACAATCCTTTTCTTTACTAGTGATAAATAATTAATTTTTTTTACACTTTTCAAATGTAATATAGTTTAAAATTTTTCGCACACACAAAATTTTGTTTTTTTTTCTTGCTAACAATTGAGAAATTATTTAATTTAATTGGAGAAACTATTTAATTAAATTTTTAAAATAATTTGAGAAATTATTTAAAAATTGTTTTTTATTTATACTGAAAATAATTTGTCACTTGATTGTTTGTGGTGTGTATATATACACACGCATATAAGACAACGGGCGCAAAATAGGATATTTCAACCTAATTTTTTTTTTTTTTTAAAAATATTCATTTCCGATTTGCGCAAGTTGGTTGAAGGAAATATCTTTGTGTCTGTCGTTGTGTGTGAGCGCAAGTGTGCAGATATATAAGCGACATATATTATTATTTTTTTTATTATACATATTTGCGTGCGCTTTATTAATTTATATACTTATATATTTATATATGTAATATTTTAAAATTTATTAATCTAAGTGTGATTTTAATTGTAAAAACGGCTAAAGTGTGTCTTTGGATTTTACGTTGTAAATCCGAAAGCACACTAGGTTAACGGACTGGTGTGATTGAAATAAAGCGCGCACACACAACGCTAATAAGCGCATTTGTTTATAAAATTTTGCGAGCGGCTTAAACTAAATAAATAAATAAAACAGCGTAATGGCGAGAGAAACGCTTACTTCCGTGGAACAATGGTGCTTAGCACTTTCTGAGGACGATCTCGAGGATAACCTCAAAGCACTTAACCTCACCGGACAGGTTGGAGGTTATCAAAAGTGGAGCGTTTGTATAATTGGCTACTCGGACATTATAGCCAATCAGATTTCGAGGAAACTGAATTGGAACCCGAGGAAGCGCGAATAAAACGCGAACAGCTGCGAAGCGCGTTTATCGACCAAACGTGCGCAGAAAAATCAGGATCGACGATCCTGGAGGAAGGCTTTGATCACGATCGGCCGCATCCAATTCAAATGTTGCATGACGATGCATTAATCACCGTAGTTTATCCAATACAGCAGACGAGTGCTGAGGATAATGCGCAAGTATTGCGAATACAAGCGCAAGAGAGTGCGTCTACAAACGATCAGGTAAAATGTGTTACCCACAGTAGATACGCGTAAAGCGGAAATGCAACAAACCCCGAGTACTTCGCGGCAACCGTCAGAAGAACAGCAACACCCACAGATTCCCATGAATTATCGAGAATTCATGAAACGAATCTAACCGCAAATATGTGAGCTGCAAAAGCAAATTGATTCGATAACGAGGTTATTCGAAAAATTTGCAAGCGCGTCGCCCGCGAGTAGTACGCGGATTGACGCGCAAGAAATGCACAATAACGAACTTCCGCACGGTGCAACTGGAAAAGTTGGCAATCGCGTTACTTTTCAAGACACGTACGATATTGTCAATTTACCGCAAAGCAGCCCGATATCGTAAATCAAACTCACCATTTGTCAGAGTCGAGTAACGTTTGGAGAGGGGGAGACCTTCTCAACCTGGGTGAGAATGCTGCAGGTAACTCGGCGCTAAATAGCGCGAGTAATAGCAACGTTACTGCGACTTCAAAGCGCGATGTTGGCCAAATCGTGCGCAAATGGGGTTTGCATTTTTACGGCGATCGAAGTCAAAGCGTCGACATGTTCTTGACGCGTGTTGAGGAATGTCGCGCGCATAGTATCTATCAGATAGCGAAGTAATGTCTTCATTATCTGAATTACTCAACGGAGTAGCGGCTGTGTGGTATAGAAACCACAGAAATGAATGGTCGAATTGGTCCGACTTTTGCGAGGACGCTCGCTTAACGTACGGAATGGCAAGCGGCTATCAACAGAGGTTGGTAGCGGAAGCTAATGCGCGCACACAAGGCAAAGATGAGCCTGTGGGTGATTACATCACTTATTTGACCGGTATTATGCGCAAACAAATACCGAGACCAACAGTAGAAGCGCAATTAGATTTATTATATCTAAACATGCTTCCCCGCTTGCGACAGCTGATCAAAAGAACGGATTTTGACAGCGTAAAAAAATCTGTTTGGTTATGGCAAAGAACGCTGAGCTCAATCTTGAGTACGAGCGCACATACAGGGCTCCGCCGGATCCTGAGTGTCACTTTTGCCGGAAATGGCGTACCGCGCACCAAAGAGCGCCGCCATAGCAACCAAAGTATCCGCTGTAGTCGCTGAGGACAAAACAGCGGCGCCAACAGAGATCGCTGCACTTCTTACGAAAATGAATGAGAATTTTCAGCGATTTCTAAACCCAACAAAAAGCAAGCCATAACCAAAGTAAAGGCCAAAATAGAGGCAAAAATAACTCGCCCAAACATAAAGGTGAACAGGGTAAAGGGGAGCGCGGTCAAGCCAGCAATAAGAGTGCTGAGAGCAAGGGCGCTCCTCCGGAAGGTAAGAGCGAAGAAGCGCGAAAACCTCCCCCGCGCACACGGGATCCAAAGAAGATGAATGTTCGTTGTTTCGTGTGCGATGAGCCAGGACACTTCGCAAGAGATTGCGCGAAGCGGGCGGGAAACGAACGACGGGAAGCGTAGACGAGGTCTCTATGCCCCCGGTAGATTCGTGTACGACCTCAAACGTTAAGACAGAGAGCGTAGAGAGTACGCAGCCTCTTTGTGCGAACATTAGTGCGACTAGTGTGGCATCGAGCGTCGATACGCCAACGAACTCGCACATGGAAACCTACGTGTTACCGCAAGCGTTGCGCGACACGCCGATTACGTCGACCCGAGATCCCAACGACATCGAGGATCGTTGGTGGCTCCAAGTCGACATCGGAGGTTTCCGAGTTAGGTCATTATACGATCCAGGCGCAGCGCGTACGGTTATGGGCGCGCTTGGACTACAAATTGCCAGCGCATGTGGACGAGAGCTCCGACCGAGCAAGGGTCGTGGAGCTCGCGTTGCCGACGGGCATTATACTCCCATCGCCGGATATGTAGATCTGCCTTTTACCGTAGCAGGTGTGAAAAAGGAGGTTACAGTGGCAATTATGCCCGACCTTGATCACGACTGCTATATCGGTACAAATTTTTGTCGTTTATTTGATGCAGTGCAATGACCCTAACGCCAACCTGCTTTATTTAAAACAAGCGGAGCAAAGTGTTAAGCTAGAAGTAGCTAGTCTCAGCACTTGGGGTTTATTGCAACTATCTGCTATAGGACTCGCACGAGTTGAGCAGATAGAGCGCGACGAAGTAGAGCGTCTACTAAATCGCGTTCTAACCTCTAGCGAAGCGAAACTCGGATGTACTTCACGGATAATGCACGAGATCGATGTAGGATCCTCGCGCCCGTGAAACAAAAGTACTATCCGGTTTCGCGCAAAATCGAAGAAGAGATGCATAAGCAGGTCTTCGAAATGCTAGAGGCAGGTATAATTGAACCTGCAACCAGCGGCTGGTCGAGTCCAGTCGTGATGGTCCGCAAATCGAACGGTGCGTATCGATTTTGCGTCGACTTTCGCAAGGTAAATGCTGTCACGAAGCCTGACGCCTATCCATTACCATATATGGATAATATACTTCGAAAATTACAAAAATCAAAGTATATAAGTACGCTCGATCTCAGCAGCGCGTATCATCAAATACCGCTGAAGAAAGAGTCGCGGCCCTTTACAGCTTTTACTGTACCAGGGTTGGGACTATATCAGTTCACGCGCATGCCTTACGGCCTTGCATATGCGCCGGCGACCTTTCAAAGAGTCATAGACTCGATAATTACACCTGAGTTAGAGCCGTGGTCGTTCTCATATTTAGACGACATAATAATCGCTACGGAGACGTTCGAGGAACACCTCAAAATGCTTGAGGAAGTGCTCCAGCGAATAAAGGCCGCAGGTTTCACGATTAACAGGGAGAAGAGCGTCTTCTGCCGAGAGGAAGTTAAGTACCTCGGCGTCCTTGTTAATCACGACGGTTTTCGCCCAGATCCGGATAAAATTGCACCGATAATGCAATACCCGGCCCCCAAAAACTTAAAGCAGCTCCGACGATTCATGGGAATGTCGTCGTGGTATCGCAAATTCCTACCGGATTTTGCGACACTCGCAGAGCCACTTACGCAACTTACGAAGAAGGGGCGTAATATGAGTGGGGGGAGGAGCAACAAGGGGCTTTTACACAAATAAAAGCGCTCGTGGCTACAGCGCCCGTGCTCCAGCGTCCGACTTTTCAACTCAGTTTGTAGTCCAAACTGATGCAAGCGACTCAGGCTTGGGTGCCGTACTTTTACAGTACGTAGACGGCGAAGAGAGAGTGCTCGAATTTGCTAGTCGCACTATGACGCAAGCTGAGCGCAATTACAGCGTAACCGAGAGGGAATGCCTCGCTGTAATATGGGCAATACGGAAATTTAGACCGTATATTGAAGGTTATACCTTCCGGGTACTACCGACCATAGCAGTCTTCGCTGGCTATGCAATTTGCGCAATCCAACAGGGCGCCTGGCGAGATGGGCGCTAGAGTTGCAAGGGCACTCTTTTACTGTTGAACATCGCAAAGGGGCGCTTAATCACGTTCCCGATGCATTGTCGAGAATGCACGAGGACGAAGCGCCCGAGATTTGCGCAATCACATGGGCGAGCGATACGCGCGATACGTGGTATACGCGCCTACGCGAACAAATACAGCAACAGCCGCGAGACTTTCCACGCTATAAAACGATAGGTGGACAGCTGTATATACACCGCCCAAGCGAAATACTTCCAGCAGAAATCGACGAGGATGATGCTTGGAAAATTGTCGTTCCAAAGGAAAAGCGACAAGGAGTCATGCAAGAATGCCATGACGAGCCGACTGCAGGCCACTTGGGGCGCGAGAAAACATACGCTCGCGTCTCATTATATTATTTTTGGCCTAGAATGTACCGAGACATACAAGAGTACGTTAAAACATGCCTCGTTTGCCAACAATGTAAAGTTGAGCAACGAGCGCCCGCAGGTTTGATGGGGCGCCGTGTTTTTGATCGACCATGGCAAGTCGTTGCGGCGGATATCATGGGTCCATTTCCCCGCAGTAAACACGGCAAAGAATACATTTTAGTATTCCAAGACCTATTCACGCGGTGGATAGAGTGCGCAGCGATTCGCAAGGCGAACGCGCAAACGATACTAAAAGAGCTTAAAGAGCGAGTATTCTTGCGCTATGGAGTTAGCGAGATATTTTTGTCGGACAACGGGACTGAATTTAAAAATCGTCTTGTCGACAAATATCTTGAAGAGCAAGGTGTGCTCCACACTACTACGCCTCCATATCACCCCCAGGCGAATCCTGTAGAACGCGTTAATCGTTCCCTTAAGACCATGATAAAGTCTTTTATCGAGGAGAGCCACTCAACTTGGGACGAAAACTACACGAGATAGTTTACGCGTACAATACATCGGTACATAGCTCGACAGAAACGAGCCCAGCGCTCTTAAACTACGGCCGACAGCCTACTCCGCCGTCTTTTATGAAGAGAGCGCAAGATATAGCCGCTTGCTGAGCAAGAACAGCAGAACGCAATCGAGAACTGGAAAGCTAGGATGCGCGTCCTAGCAGACGTGCGCGATACAGCAGCTGACTGCGCGAGAAAGGCGCAAGCACGTCAAGCGCAGTATTATGACGCCAAACACCGTTCTCGCGAGTATCAAATCGGAGATACGGTGTGGAAAGTAAATAAAATTCTTTCCTCGGCCACCGAGGGCCGCGCTGCGAAATTAGCGCCTAATTTCGCAGGGCCCTACGTAATTACTGCACGACTTGGTCCAAATACGTATAGATTACTCGATAAAGATGGCTATATCGTTGACTTAGTGCACGTCTCGCAAATAAAGCCATTTGAGACTGCACAAGAAGAAGACGACGTCGGGATCGACGCTCAACCACCGAGGGATGCGAGCGCCGATAAAGCGATGCGCGACCCGCTGATTTCCAGCGAGCGAAAGTCTGCGAGCGCGCAGCAAAATGTAATTGCGGATACACATGCGCGTGTATCAAACAGCGAGCGAAGCGTCAACGTGCAGACGCGGGCACGATGTTCGGGAGACGCTAATCCTGTAAAAACACAAACGAACCCCAAGCGAAGGGGGAGACCAAGAAAGAATACGATTGTTGTAAAGAGGACCGGAAAGCCCTCTCGCGTTAGAATTACGGATAAACCGTCCGAACCGATGAAAAGAGGCCGCGGTCGTCCGAAAGGTTCGCGAAATAAAAACGTTTCGGTTAACGTAACAGATTCGTCACGAAAAAACGCGAAGCGCGACTAAAACGACGTATCCTAATGATGTTCCTAACCTTCCCTTCTATTTGTTGTGGTAAAAATTCACGTTGTTTAAACCTTGATTTATCCTGAGTGTATTCCGATTTATCAAGCCCTCCTTAAAATCCTATGATCCAACGTCGCGATAGTTGTTTTCTTCGTAGTTTTTTTTTTAGAGTCTCCTATTCAGGGTATAGTCGACTCTGGAGGGAGGGTATAACGGGCGCGTGTTCCGAAAAGCACAATAGCCCGTAAACTCGAAAAACCAGCTGTAATCACGTGATTGCGCGCAACGTCGCGAAGGGCCGCGAGACACCGAGTCTCGAGCAGTCCGTTACGAGCCGTATCGACGAGCGGTCGTGATTCACGTGAAAGAAAGAGCGGAAGCCGTAAGAGAGACGAGACGTGCGACGAGATCGAGAGCGAGAGTGCACGAGGTGAGTCGAGGCAGCTCCCGGAGAACAAGCCGTTCTGAGGACACGGGTCTGTTCACCTCCAGGACGGATAGCCGCCCGGGACGACTTGCACTCGTCGAAGCTTCGCGAGATAGAAAGAGAGAGAACGGGATTGAGAGTAGCCGTTTCGCCGGCGCGTTCCTGCGCACCAAGTAAGTTGTTTACAACTTGGATCGGGTGGCATCGACTTCTTCCGGGAAGAGCGAGACGCAGTGCAGCAAGCACTGTCGGTTCGAGGGCGCGATTCGCCCAACCAGGCTTCCTCGCGCACGTGGCTAGGTAGATCGGTAACTCGGGTTACCCGATTCCCCGCGTCTTCCCCGTGGGACGTAGGAGCGCACGAGCGCGTGCGCGCGTGTGGATATAGCCGCGACCGGGCCGTCGCGATTGCCTGCGCGCCGTCGAGGTTACGCGTTGTTTCACCGTAGTTCCTAGATGATTCTTATTCTTAAACAACCCAGTATTTGTTAATTGTTTAACACCGTGCGTTATTGAGCGCTACCGAGCGCCTGTACATCTTTTGTATATTCTTTTGTAAATATTATTGTAAATATTCGCCCGTAATAGATTTAATCATAAATTATCATTCTCTCTCGTTGTAATTTGAGTACCCCGTATCCACCTATCCCGCTTACCCAGCCGCCTCCGCGGGCGCGATAACACTTCCGTTGTCGCGCATCCTGAGCGGCCGAGCCTCGTGTTCCTCTACGGGCACGAGCAACCAGAAGCACTCGTCCTTCCTGTTGCTTCCTCAAGTTTGCCCGAGTGCAACTCGGGTCCGATGATTCTCCACGCGGCGGAGAGTCGTCATCGTTGTTAACGGCGCATCGTCACCGAGGTACCGCGGTTGCAACACGGCTAAAGCCCGTGCGCGGTATCGCGGCATCGCAGAACACAGCAGCGTGGCGCGAGGCCCGCGCAGGTAAGTTCTCGCCTTGAAAGCGGTGCTCGACGAGGAGCATACGCTAGAATCGCCCCGTTACAGTATAAACTATGTATAAAAATCTGAGAATGTTAAGATTTCCTTGCACGAAATATTCATAAAACCATTATTTATATATGTATAGGCAATTCTTTGTCAAATGTATATCGAGACAAGATATTTTTGGTTTTCTGTAACATTTGAGAATGCCTTTTCCTCCATGTTTTGGATTTAGTGGTCTAATTTTTTAATTACCAAACATGGTAATTTGTACATTATTTTTCTTAACTGTTAACCTTTATAACTCAAAATTGACTAATTCAATAGAAATACATAAAAGTCTTTTTTTCTGCAAATTACATGAAGTTTAAAAAAAATGACTAAGATCATTGAGTGTACGATAAATATGCAACCTAAAGAAATAATTAAAATTGTAAATAAGTGGTTTTGCTCCGAGCTTGTTAGGCACTAACATGACGGTTTCTCTAGAAGATGTGTGTACAGCTCGACTTGACGAGCACACGCACTTTCCTACACTCGGTAAACGGACATCGATGACCTACAGCTATTTATCTGGGTATATAAAATTAATAATCGGTTTATTAAAAAACCTTAATTTTTCATAGATTTTAAAACATTTAATAATGATTTATATTTATAAAAAATGCGTAATCATATATAAATTCTGACAAGGTACTTTGTACCTGTCATTGTGTTAAGTGACCGAGGTTTCAACCTAAACTACTCTACCTGCCCTCACAATACTAAGCACATGTTTACCTACATTAAAACATACCTAAACGTTGTCCCAGCCATCCCATGAACCCAACACTAACCCCACTAGCACACATGCAGCACAGCAACATGATGACTGGTATATGATGAACCTGGTCTCACATCGTAACTCTCTAGGAAGGTACATCAATGATCAGGAGAGGCATCTCATAACATTGTAATGCCTCAGGAGACGTACCAGTAATCAGTAGAACTATCTAACAGCATATCTTCAGCAACAACGAACACCAATATGGAACTCCCAGCAGCACTGAACAACAGCATAGATTATTTCCCAACAGCTGTATTAATTAGTTAATTAAACGTCTTTTTTTTTAATTGTCTTAATTAGAAGGACACAAGGAAGCATGTAGCTGTATAAACGTACTGGCAGTTACATGTAAGGAAAGGATTGGCAGGTGGGGTTATGGTAATCATAGCATTACCATAACCTTCGTATACTAGATATTATAATACATTAAGCACTCCCTCAGGAGTTAGTTATTACCTTTAGAAGCAGCATGTAATCCTCGCATCAATTGTACAATCCCGATAATCTGCAGCAGCTGGCCCGACGCGCAACAGCTGATCGAGCGCCATGAGAGCGATAGAGAGCGAAGATCCGATATCGGCCGTCCCTTAAACCTATAACAAAGAAGAACTAATTAGCCGATAAGCAAGATAATACAGAACGATGTATAATTGTTACATCGAGCACAGCATCACCAGAAACAGCGTTCACCTCGCATCAAGCAGCAGCCACCACGGAAAGCTGTCCTCGTCGTATACGTCGTATACGTCGCACAGCCGAGAGCACTCTATGATGCGCGCAGACGACGGCGGCCGACGGACGACTCGATGCGAGAAGCTGCGCGCGTAAGTCGGGCCCGACTAGCGAAGCAGCGAACGAGCCGAAACTCGAGAGAGCTCTTCGGTACTCCATCGCGACACATTGACAACATTAGCTTGTGCGTGTGTGTGTGTGGAGGAAAGCAGTATTTTGAGCGGCAACCCAGGCGACGATTTCCATACCGACAAGATTGGTGCACGCCTTCGCAGCAGGTGAACTGCATTACGTCTTTTGTAAGTGTGCTTCCCATATCTCCCCCTTCGCAACCTTTTCCCGCGTTACTAACCGCCGCAGCTCGTACGCAGCCGAGCATTCGTATTCTAAATTCACCGCGATTATATGCGGCTGGCGCACAGTGGCGTAAAATGATATATTTTTTTTCAAATTACTCTGCAACGGTCAATTTTAAACAAATGGAACAAATTATTTTTTAAATCTTCGTTTTTAAATTCCTCTATCGATCCCTCTGATCCATTTTTTCAAATCTCGATCGGTTGACCCTGCAAAGTCATGTAAGGTCAATTTTCTGTTTTTCTTACTTTTCCCACTAAATGACCCAGTAAAGGTGCGGTTTAGCAAAATAACTTCAGGTAAAAGTTGTACCACTTCGGAGGGGAAATGTGTGGTCATCTTCGCTACTACCTTCAACGTCATTTTCAAGGTCATACTTTATATTTTTTATGACCAAATTCTTTTTTGTTTCTAATTTAAATAGGGGTGAAAAACATGTGAAGTTTATCTTCAAATTATCGTGAACGTCATTTTCAAGGTCATTTCAAGGTTAGCTATCCTTTTTTATCAAGTTTAATTATATTGCTTCCTCTGCGAGCATTATGTGGTGTAAAAAGTAGTTTGCCTAAAATTATCCTACTTTAAATACATAGTAATATGCAGACACTCAATCTTGGGTGCATTATTTGTTTAATACAATTATATTTAAATTAATGTCAGCTTGATAACAGAGAAGACGCATATTATTAATAAATATTTTTAGTGTATAACAATTCTAAAATTCCAATTTATGTTAAAATATCGATAAAATGTGAAAAATACGAATGGAAACATAACCTCTCTCAGTCTAAAGCGACGGATTCTATAGGAGTGCGTGCACCGATTCGAGTCGTCTGCCGCGCGCACCTCCGACTTTCAAATACATAGTAATATGCAGACACCCAATCTTGGGTGCATTATTTGTTTAATTACAATTATTTAAATTAATGTCAGCTTGACAACAGAGAGGACGCATATTATTAATAATATTTTAGTGTATACAATTTTAAAATTCCAATTTATGTTAAATATCGATAAAATTGAAAAATACGAATGGAAACATAACCTCTCTCAGTCTAAAGCGACGGATTCTATAGGAGGTGCGTGCACCGATTCGAGTCGCCTGCCGCACGCACCTCCTACTTTCAAATACTAGTAATATGCAGACACCCAATCTTGGGTGCATTATTTGTTTAATTACAATTATTTAAATTAATGTCAGCTTGACAACAGAGAAGACGCATATTATTAATAAATATTTTTAGTGTATAACAATTCAAAATTCCAATTATGTTAAAATATCGATAAAATTGAAAAATACGAATGGAAACATAACCTCTCTCAGTCTAAAAGCGACGGATTCTATAGGAGGTGCGTGCACCGATTCGAGTCGCCTGCCGCACGCACCCTCCTACTTTCAAATACATAGTAATATGCAGACACTCAATCTTGGGTGCATTATTTGTTTAATTACAATTATTTAAATTAATGTCAGCTTGACAACAGAGAAGAGGCATATTATTAATAAATATTTTTAGTGTATAACAATTCCAAATTCCAATTTATGTTAAAATATCGATAAAAGTTGAAAAATACGAAATGGAAACATAACCTCTCTCAGTCTAAAGCGACGGATTCTATAGGAGGTGCGTGCACCGATTCGAGTCGTCCTGCCGCACGCACCTCCTACTTTCAAATACATAGTAATATGCAGACACTCAATCTTGGGTGCATTATTTGTTTAATTACAATTATTTAAATTAATGTCAGCTTGATAACAGAGAAGACGCATATTATTAATAAATATTTTTAGTGTATAACAATTCTAAAATTCCAATTTATGTTAAAATATCGATAAAATGTGAAAAATACGAATGGAAACATAACCTCTCTCAGTCTAAAGCGACGGATTCTATAGGAGGTGCGTGCACCGATTCGAGTCGTCTGCCGCACGCACCTCCTACTTTCAAATACATAGTAATATGCAGACACCCAATCTTGGGTGCATTATTTGTTTAATTACAATTATTTAAATTAATGTCAGCTTGACAACAGAGAAGAGGCATATTATTAATAATATTTTAGTGTATAACAATTACAAAATTCCAATTTATGTTAAAATATCGATAAAATTTGAAAAATACGAATGGAAACATAACCTCTCTCAGTCTAAAGCGACGGATTCTATAGGAGGTGCGTGCACCGATTCGAGTCGTCTGCCGCACGCACCTCCTACTTTCAAATACATAGTAATATGCAGACACTCAATCTTGGGTGCATTATTTGTTTAATTACAATTATTTAATTAATGTCAGCTTGACAACAGAGAAGAGGCATATTATTAATAAATATTTTTAGTGTATAACAATTCCAAAATTCCAATTACTGTTAAAATATCGATAAAGTTTGAAAAATACGAATGGAAACATAACCTCTCTCAGTCTAAAGCGACGGATTCTATAGGAGGTGCGTGCACCGATTCGAGTCGCTGCCGCACGCACCTCCTACTTTCAAATACATAGTAATATGCAGACACTCAATCTTGGGTGCATTATTTGTTTAAATACAATTATTTAAATTAATGTCAGCTTGATAACAGAGAAGACGCATATTATTAATAAATATTTTTAGTGTATAACAATTCTAAAATTCCAATTTATGTTAAAATATCGATAAAATGTGAAAAATACGAATGGAAACATAACCTCTCTCAGTCTAAAGCGACGGATTCTATAGGAGGTGCGTGCACCGATTCGAGTCGTCTGCCGCGCGCACCTCCTACTTTCAAATACATAGTAATATGCAGACACTCAATCTTGGGTGCATTATTTGTTTAATTACAATTATTTAAATTAATGTCAGCTTGACAACAGAGAAGACGCATATTATTAATAAATATTTTTAGTGTAT
This sequence comes from Theocolax elegans, assembly GCA_026168455.1. Lineage (NCBI taxonomy): Eukaryota > Metazoa > Arthropoda > Insecta > Hymenoptera > Cerocephalidae > Theocolax > Theocolax elegans. The sequence goes on along the minus strand of CM047426.1, from coordinate 50,366,023 downwards.
AACAATTTAAAATTCCAATTTATGTGAAAATATCGATAAAATTTGAAAAATACGAATGGAAACATAACCTCTCTCAGTCTAAAGCGACGGATTCTATAGGAGGTGCGTGCACCGATTCGAGTCGCCTGCCGCACGCACCTCTACTTTCAAATACATAGTAATATGCAGACACTCAATCTTGGGTGCATTATTTGTTTAATTACAATTATTTAAATTAATGTCAGCTTGACAACAGAGAAGACGGCATATTATTAATAAATATTTTTAGTGTATAACAATTCAAAATTCCAATTTATGTTAAAATATCGATAAATGTGAAAAATACGAATGGAAACATAACCTCTCTCAGTCTAAAGCGACGGATTCTATAGGAGGTGCGTGCACCGATTCGAGTCGCCTGCCGCACGCACCTCCTACTTTCAAATACATAGTAATATGCAGACACTCAATCTTGGGTGCATTATTTGTTTAATTACAATTATTTAAATTAATGTCAGCTTGACAACAGAGAAGACGGCATATTATTAATAAATATTTTTAGTGTATAACAATTCTAAAATTCCAATTTATGTTAAAATATCGATAAAATTTGAAAAATACGAATGGAAACATAACCTCTCTCAGTCTAAAGCGACGGATTCTATAGGAGGTGCGTGCACCGATTCGAGTCGTCTGCCGCACGCACCTCCTACTTTCAATACATAGTAATATGCAGACACCCAATCTTGGGTGCATTATTTGTTAATTACAATTATTTAAATTAATGTCAGCTTGACAACAGAGAAGAGGCATATTATTAATAAATATTTTTAGTGTATAACAATTCAAAATTCCAATTTATGTTAAAATATCGATAAAGTTTGAAAAATACGAATGGAAACATAACCTCTCTCAGTCTAAAGCGACGGATTCTATAGGAGGTGCGTGCACCGATTCGAGTCGCCTGCCGCACGCACCTCCTACTTTCAATACATAGTAATATGCAGACACTCAATCTTGGGTGCATTATTTGTTTAATTACAATTATTTAAATTAATGTCAGCTTGACAACAGAGAAGAGGCATATTATTAATAAATATTTTTAGTGTATAACAATTACTAAAATTCCAATTTATGTTAAATATCGATAAAATTTGAAAAATACGAATGGAAACATAACCTCTCTCAGTCTAAAGCGACGGATTCTATAGGAGGTGCGTGCACCGATTCGAGTCGTCTGCCGCACGCACCTCCTACTTTCAAATACATAGTAATATGCAGACACTCAATCTTGGGTGCATTATTTGTTTAATTACAATTATTTAAATTAATGTCAGCTTGACAACAGAGAAGACGCATATTATTAATAAATATTTTAGTGTATAACAATTTCTAAAATTCCAATTTATGTTAAAATATCGATAAAATTTGAAAAATACGAATGGAAACATAACCTCTCTCAGTCTAAAGCGACGGATTCTATAGGAGGTGCGTGCACCGATTCGAGTCGTCTGCCGCACGCACCTCCTACTTTCAAATACATAGTAATATGCAGACACTCAATCTTGGGTGCATTATTTGTTTAATTACAATTATTTAAATTAATGTCAGCTTGACAACAGAGAAGAGGCATATTATTAATAAATATTTTTAGTGTATAACAATTCCAAAATTCCAATTTATGTTAAAATATCGATAAAATTTGAAAAAATACGAATGGAAACATAACCTCTCTCAGTCTAAAGCGACGGATTCTATAGGAGGTGCGTGCACCGATTCGAGTCGTCTGCCGCACGCACCTCCTACTTTCAAATACATAGTAATATGCAGACACTCAATCTTGGGTGCATTATTTGTTTAATTACAATTAATTTAAATTAATGTCAGCTTGACAACAGAGAAGACGCATATTATTAATAAATATTTTTAGTGTATAACAATTCTAAAATTCCAATTTATGTTAAAATATCGATAAAATTTGAAAAATACGAATGGAAACATAACCTCTCTCAGTCTAAAGCGACGGATTCTATAGGAGGTGCGTGCACCGATTCGAGTCGTCTGCCGCACGCACCTCCTACTTTCAAATACATAGTAATATGCAGACACTCAATCTTGGGTGCATTATTTGTTTAATTACAATTATTTAAATTAATGTCAGCTTGACAACAGAGAAGAGGCATATTATTAATAAATATTTTTAGTGTATAACAATTCCAAAATTCCAATTATGTTAAAATATCGATAAATTTGAAAAATACGAATGGAAACATAACCTCTCTCAGTCTAAAGCGACGGATTCTATAGGAGGTGCGTGCACCGATTCGAGTCGTCTGCCGCACGCACCTCCTACTTTCAAATACATAGTAATATGCAGACACTCAATCTTGGGTGCATTATTTGTTTAATTACAATTATTTAAATTAATGTCAGCTTGACAACAGAGAAGACGCATATTATTAATAAATATTTTTAGTGTATAACAATTCAAAATTCCAATTTATGTTAAAATATCGATAAATTTGAAAAATACGAATGGAAACATAACCTCTCTCAGTCTAAAGCGACGGATTCTATAGGAGGTGCGTGCACCGATTCGAGTCGTCTGCCGCACGCACCTCCTACTTTCAAATACATAGTAATATGCAGACACTCAATCTTGGGTGCATTATTTGTTTAATTACAATTATTTAAATTAATGTCAGCTTGACAACAGAGAAGAGGCATATTATTAATAAATATTTTTAGTGTATAACAATTACAAAATTCCAATTTATGTTAAAATATCGATAAATTTGAAAAATACGAATGGAAACATAACCTCTCTCAGTCTAAAGCGACGGATTCTATAGGAGGTGCGTGCACCGATTCGAGTCGTCTGCCGCACGCACCTCCTACTTTCAAATACATAGTAATATGCAGACACTCAATCTTGGGTGCATTATTTGTTTAATTACAATTATTTAAATTAATGTCAGCTTGACAACAGAGAAGAGGCATATTATTAATAAATATTTTTAGTGTATAACAATTCTAAAATTCCAATTTATGTTAAAATATCGATAAATTTGAAAAATACGAATGGAAACATAACCTCTCTCAGTCTAAAGCGACGGATTCTATAGGAGGTGCGTGCACCGATTCGAGTCGTCTGCCGCACGCACCTCCTACTTTCAAATACATAGTAATATGCAGACACTCAATCTTGGGTGCATTATTTGTTTAATTACAATTATTTAAATTAATGTCAGCTATGACAACAGAGAAGAGGCATATTATTAATAAATATTTTTAGTGTATAACAATTCCAAAATTCCAATTTATGTTAAAATATCGATAAAGTTTGAAAAATACGAATGGAAACATAACCTCTCTCAGTCTAAAGCGACGGATTCTATAGGAGGTGCGTGCACCGATTCGAGTCGTCTGCCGCACGCACCTCCTACTTTCAAATACATAGTAATATGCAGACACTCAATCTTGGGTGCATTATTTGTTTAATTACAATTATTTAAATTAATGTCAGCTTGATAACAGAGAAGACGCATATTATTAATAAATATTTTTAGTGTATAACAATTCTAAAATTCCAATTTATGTTAAAATATCGATAAAATTTGAAAAATACGAATGGAAACATAACCTCTCTCAGTCTAAAGCGACGGATTCTATAGGAGGTGCGTGCACCGATTCGAGTCGTCTGCCGCACGCACCTCCTACTTTCAAATACATAGTAATATGCAGACACCCAATCTTGGGTGCATTATTTGTTTAATTACAATTATTTAAATTAATGTCAGCTTGACAACAGAGAAGACGGCATATTATTAATAAATATTTTTAGTGTATAACAATTCAAAATTCCAATTTATGTTAAAATATCGATAAAAGTTTGAAAAATACGAATGGAAACATAACCTCTCTCAGTCTAAAGCGACGGATTCTATAGGAGGTGCGTGCACCGATTCGAGTCGCCTGCCGCACGCACCTCCTACTTTCAAATACATAGTAATATGCAGACACTCAATCTTGGGTGCATTATTTGTTTAATTACAATTATTTAAATTAATGTCAGCTTGAAACAGAGAAGAGGCATATTATTAATAAATATTTTTAGTGTATAACAATTCCAAAATTCCAATTTATGTTAAATATCGATAAAATTTGAAAAATACGAATGGAAACATAACCTCTCTCAGTCTAAAGCGACGGATTCTATAGGAGGTGCGTGCACCGATTCGAGTCGTCTGCCGCACGCACCTCCTACTTTCAAATACATAGTAATATGCAGACACTCAATCTTGGGTGCATTATTTGTTTAATTACAATTATTTAAATTAATGTCAGCTTGACAACAGAGAGGACGCATATTATTAATAAATATTTTTAGTGTATAACAATTCTAAAATTCCAATTTATGTTAAAATATCGATAAAATTTGAAAAATACGAATGGAAACATAACCTCTCTCAGTCTAAAGCGACGGATTCTATAGGAGGTGCGTGCACCGATTCGAGTCGTCTGCCGCACGCACCTCCTACTTTCAAATACATAGTAATATGCAGACACTCAATCTTGGGTGCATTATTTGTTTAATTACAATTATTTAAATTAATGTCAGCTTGACAACAGAGAAGAGGCATATTATTAATAAATATTTTTAGTGTATAACAATTCCAAAATTCCAATTATGTTAAATATCGATAAATTTGAAAAATACGAATGGAAACATAACCTCTCTCAGTCTACAGCGACGGATTCTATAGGAGGTGCGTGCACCGATTCGAGTCGTCTGCCGCACACACCTTCTACTTTCAAATACATAGTAATATGCAGACACTCAATCTTGGGTGTATTATTTGTTTAATTACAATTATTTAAATTAATGTTAGCTTGACAACAGAGAAGAGCATATTATTAATAATATTTTTAGTGTATAACAATTCCAAAATTCCAATTTATGTTAAAATATCGATAAAATTTGAAAAATACGAATGGAAACATAACCTCTCTCAGTCTAAAGCGACGGATTCTATAGGAGGTGCGTGCACCGGTTCGAGTCGTCTGCCGCACGCACCTCCTACTTTCAAATACATAGTAATATGCAGACACTCAATCTTGGGTGTATTATTTGTTTAATTACAATTATTTAAATTATTGTCAGCTTGAAATGGTGGTCAAGGCATATTATTAATAAATATTTTTAGTTTATAACAATTACATAATTTAAAAATGTGCTAAAATTTTCTGAAAATTTGAAAAATACGAATGGAAACATAACTTCTCTCAGTCTAAAGCGACGGATTCTATAGGAGGTGCGTGCACCGATTCGAGTCGTCTGCCGCACGCACCTCCTACTTTCAAATACATAGTAATATGCAGACACTCAATCATGGGTGCATTATTTGTTTAATTACAATTATTTAAATTAATGTCAGCTTGACAACAGAGAAGAGGCATATTATTAATAAATATTTTTAGTGTATAACAATTACAAAATTCCAATTATGTTAAAATATCGATAAATTTGAAAAATACGAATGGAAACATAACCTCTCTCAGTCTAAAGCGACGGATTCTATAGGAGGTGCGTGCACCGATTCGAGTCGTCTGCCGCACGCACCTCCTACTTTCAAATACATAGTAATATGCAGACACTCAATCTTGGGTGCATTATTTGTTTAATTACAATTATTTAAATTAATGTCAGCTTGACAACAGAGAAGAGGCATATTATTAATAAATATTTTTAGTGTATAACAATTCCAAAATTCCAATTTATGTTAAAATATCGATAAAATTTGAAAAATACGAATGGAAACATAACCTCTCTCAGTCTAAAGCGACGGATTCTATAGGAGGTGCGTGCACCGATTCGAGTCGTCTGCCGCACGCACCTCCTACTTTCAAATACATAGTAATATGCAGACACTCAATCTTGGGTGTATTATTTGTTAATTACAATTATTTAAATTAATGTCAGCTAGAAACAGAGAAGACGGCATATTATTAATAAATATTTTTAGTGTATAACAATTCCAAAATTCCAATTTATGTTAAAATATCGATAAAGTTGAAAAATACGAATGGAAACATACCTCTCTCAGTCTAAAGCGACGGATTCTATAGGAGGTGCGTGCACCGATTCGAGTCAGTCTGCCGCACGCACCTTCTACTTTCAAATACATAGTAATATGCAGACACTCAATCTTGGGTGCATTATTTGTTTAATTACAATTATTTAAATTAATGTCAGCTTGATAACAGAGAAGACGCATATTATTAATAAATATTTTTAGTGTATAACAATTCTAAAATTCTAATTTATGTTAAAATATCGATAAAATTTGAAAAATACGAATGGAAACATAACCTCTCTCAGTCTAAAGCGACGGATTCTATAGGAGGTGCGTGCACCGATTCGAGTCGTCTGGCGCACGCACCTCCTACTTTCAAATACATAGTAATATGCAGACACTCAATCTTGGGTGCATTATTTGTTTAATTACAATTATTTAAGTTAATGTCAGCATGACAACAGAGAAGAGGCATATTAGTTAATAAATGTTTTTAGTGTATAACAATTCCAAAATTCCAATTACTGTTAAAATATCCATAAAGTTTGAAAAATACGAAAGGAAACATAACCTCTCTCAATCTAAAGCGACGGATTCTAGAGGAGGTGCGTGCACCGATTCGAGTCGCCTGCCGCACGCACCTCCTACTTTAAATACATAGTAATATGCAGACACTCAATCTTGGGTGCATTATTTGTTTAAATACAATTATATTCAAAATTAATGTCAGCTTGATAACAGAGAAGACGCATATTATTAATAAATATTTTTAGTGTATAACAATTCTAAAATTACAATTTATGTTAAAATATCGATAAAATGTGAAAAATACGAATGGAAACATAACCTCTCTCAGTCTAAAGCGACGGATTCTATAGGAGGTGCGTGCACCGATTCGAGTCGTCTGCCGCGCGCACCTCCTACTTTCAAACCCATAGTAATATGCAGACACCCAATCTTGGGTGCATTATTTGTTTAATTACAATTATTTAAATTAATGTCAGCTTGACAACAGAGAGGACGCATATTATTAATAAATATTTTAAGTGTATAACAATTTTAAAATTCCAATTTATGTGAAAATATCGATAAAATTTGAAAAATACGAATGGAAACATAACCTCTCTCAGTCTAAAGCGACGGATTCTATAGGAGGTGCGTGCACCGATTCGAGTCAGTCTGCCGCACGCACCTCCTACTTTCAAATACATAGTAATATGCAGACACTCAATCTTGGGTGCATTATTTGTTTAATTACAATTATTTAAATTAATGTCAGCTTGATAACAGAGAAGACGCATATTATTAATAAATATTTTTAGTGTATAACAATTCTAAAATTCCAATTTATGTTAAAATATCGATAAAATGTGAAAAATACGAATGGAAACATAACCTCTCTCAGTCTAAAGCGACGGATTCTATAGGAGGTGCGTGCACCGATTAGAGTCGCCTGCCGCACGCACCATCTACTTTCAGATACATAGTAATATGCAGACACCCAATCTTGGGTGCATTATTTGTTTAATTACAATTATTTAAATTAATGTCAGCTTGACAACAGAGAAGAGGCATATTATTAATAAATATTTTTAGTGTATAACAATTACAAAATTCCAATTTATGTTAAAATATCGATAAAATTTGAAAAATACGAATGGAAACATAACTTCTCTTAGTCTAAATCGACGGATTCTATAGGAGGTGCGTGCACCGAATCGAGCCGTCTGCCGCACGCACCTCCTACTTTCAAATACATTGTAATATGCAGACACTAAATCTTGGGTGTATTATTTAATTATTACAATTATTTAAATTAATGTTAGCTTGACAACAGAGAAGAGGCATATTATTAATAAATATTTTTAGTGTATAACAATTTCAAAATTCCAATTTATGTTAAAATATCGATAAAGTTTGAAAAATACGAATGGAAACATAACCGCTCTCAGTCTAAAGCGACGAATTCTATAGGAGGTGCGTGCACCGATTCGAGTCGCCTGCCGCACGCACCATCTACTTTCAGGTACATAGTAATATGCAGACACCCAATCTTGGGTGCATTATTTCTTTAATTACAATTATTTAAATTAATGTCAGCTTGACAACAGAGAAGAGGCATATTATTAATAAATATTTTTAGTGTATAACAATTACAAAATTCCAATTTATGTTAAAATATCGATAAAATTTGAAAAATACGAATGGAAACATAACCTCTCTCAGTCTAAAGCGACGGATTCTGTAGGAGGTGCGTGCACCGATTCGAGTCGTCTGCCGCACGCACCTCCTACTTTCAAATACATGGTAATATGCAGACACTCAATCTTGGGTGCATTATTTGTTTAATTATAATTATTTAAGTTAATGTCAGCATGACAACAGAGAAGAGGCATATTGTTAATAAATATTTTTTGTGTATAACAATTCCAAAATTCCAAATACTGTTAAAATATCCATAAAGTTTGAAAAATACGAAAGGAAACATAACCTCTCTCAATCTAAAGCGACGGATTCTATAGGAGGTGCGTGCACCGATTCGAGTCATCTGCCGCACACACCTTCTACTTTCAAATACATAGTAATATGCAGACACTCAATCTTGGGTGCATTATTTGTTTAATTACAATTATATTTAAATTAATGTCAGCTTGATAACAGAGAAGACGCATATTATTAATAAATATTTTTAGTGTATAACAATTCTAAAATTCCAATTTATGTTAAAATATCGATAAAATGTGAAAAATACGAATGGAAACATAACCTCTCTCAGTCTAAAGCGACGGATTCTATAGGAGGTGCGTGCACCGATTCGAGTCGCCTGCCGCACGCACCATCTACTTTCAGATACATAGTAATATGCAGACACCCAATCTTGGGTGCATTATTTGTTTAATTACAATTATTTAAATTAATGTCAGCTTGACAACAGAGAAGAGGCATATTATTAATAAATATTTTTAGTGTATAACAATTACAAAATTCCAATTTATGTTAAAATATCGATAAAATTTGAAAAATACGAATGGAAACATAACCTCTCTAGTCTAAATCGACGGATTCTATAGGAGGTGCGTGCACCGATCGAGCCGTCTGCCGCACGCACCTCCTACTTTCAAATACATTGTAATATGCAGACACTCAATCTTGGGTGTATTATTTATTATTACAATTATTTAAATTAATGTAGCTTGACAACAGAGAAGAGGCATATTATTAATAAATATTTTTAGTGTATAACAATTCAAAATTCCAATTTATGTTAAAATATCGATAAAGTTTGAAAAATACGAATGGAAACATAACCTCTCTCAGTCTAAAGCGACGAATTCTATAGGAGGTGCGTGCACCGATTCGAGTCGCCTGCCGCACGCACCATCTACTTTCAGATACATAGTAATATGCAGACATCCAATCTTGGGTGCATTATTTCTTTAATTACAATTATTTAAATTAATGTCAGCTTGACAACAGAGAAGAGGCATATTATTAATAAATATTTTTAGTGTATAACAATTACAAATTCCAATTTATGTTAAAATATCGATAAAATTGAAAAATACGAATGGAAACATAACCTCTCTCAGTCTAAAGCGACGGATTCTATAGGAGGTGCGTGCACCGATTCGAGTCGTCTGCCGCACGCACCTCCTACTTTCAAATACATAGTAATATGCAGACACTCAATCTTGGGTGCATTATTTGTTTAATTACAATTATTTAAGTTAATGTCAGCATGACAACAGAGAAGAGGCATATTGTTAATAAATATTTTTAGTGTATAACAATTCCAAAATTCCAATTACTGTTAAAATATCCATAAAGTTTGAAAAATACGAATGGAAACATAACCTCTCTCAGTCTAAAGCGACGGATTCTATAGGAGGTGCGTGCACCGATTCGAGTCGCCTGCCGCACGCACCTCCTACTTTCAAATACATGGTAATATGCAGACACTCAATCTTGGGTGCATTATTTGTTTAATTACAATTATATTTAAATTAATGTCAGCTTGATAACAGAGAAGACGCATATTATTAATAAATATTTTTAGTGTATAACAATTCTAAAATTCCAATTTATGTTAAAATATCGATAAAATGTGAAAAATACGAATGGAAACATAACCTCTCTCAGTCTAAAGCGACGGATTCTATAGGAGGTGCGTGCACCGATTCGAGTCGTCTGCCGCGCGCACCTCCTACTTTCAAATACATAGTAATATGCAGACACCCAATCTTGGGTGCATTATTTGTTTAATTACAATTATTTAAATTAATGTCAGCTTGACAACAGAGAAGAGGCATATTATTAATAAATATTTTTAGTGTATAACAATTACAAAATTCCAATTTATGTTAAAATATCGATAAAATTTGAAAAATACGAATGGAAACATAACCTCTCTCAGTCTAAAGCGACGGATTCTATAGGAGGTGCGTGCACCGATTCGAGTCGTCTGCCGCACGCACCTCCTACTTTCAAATACATAGTAATATGCAGACACTCAATCTTGGGTGCATTATTTGTTTAATTACAATTATTTAAGTTAATGTCAGCATTGACAACAGAGAAGAGGCATATTGTTAATAAATATTTTTAGTGTATAACAATTCCAAAATTCCAATTACTGTTAAAATATCGATAAAGTTGAAAAATACGAATGGAAACATAACCTCTCTCAGTCTAAAGCGACGGATTCTATAGGAGGTGCGTGCACCGATTCGAGTCGCCTGCCGCACGCACCTCCTACTTTAAATACATAGTAATATGCAGACACTCAATCTTGGGTGCATTATTTGTTTAATACAATTATATTTAAATTAATGTCAGCTTGATAACAGAGAAGACGCATATTATTAATAAATATTTTTAGTGTATAACAATTCTAAAATTCCAATTTATGTTAAAATATCGATAAAATGTGAAAAATACGAATGGAAACATAACCTCTCTCAGTCTAAAGCGACGGATTCTATAGGAGGTGCGTGCACCGATTCGAGTCGTCTGCCGCGCGCACCTCCTACTTTCAAATACATAGTAATATGCAGACACCCAATCTTGGGTGCATTATTTGTTTAATTACAATTATTTAAATTAATGTCAGCTTGACAACAGAGAGGACGCATATTATTAATAAATATTTTTAGTGTATAACAATTTAAAATTCCAATTTATGTGAAAATATCGATAAAATTTGAAAAATACGAATGGAAACATAACCTCTCGCAGTCTAAAGCGACGGATTCTATAGGAGGTGCGTGCACCGATTCGAGTCGTCTGCCGCACGCACCTCCTACTTTCAAATACATTGTAATATGCAGACACTCAATCTTGGGTGCATTATTTGTTTAATTACAATTATTTAAATTAATGTCAGCTTGACAACAGAGAAGAGGCATATTATTAATAAATATTTTTAGTGTATAACAATTCCAAAATTCCAATTTATGTTAAAATATCCGATAAAGTTTGAAAAATACGAATGGAAACATAACCTCTCTCAGTCTAAAGCGACGGATTCTAGAGGAGGTGCGTGCACCGATTCGAGTCGCCTGCCGCACGCACCTCCTACTTTCAAATACATAGTAATATGCAGACACTCAATCTTGGGTGCATTATTTGTTTAATTACAATTATTTAAATTAATGTCAGCTTGACAACAGAGAAGAGGCATATTATTAATAAATATTTTTAGTGTATAACAATTCTAAAATTCCAATTTATGTTAAAATATCGATAAAATGTGAAAAATACGAATGGAAACATAACCTCTCTCAGTCTAAAGCGACGGATTCTATAGGAGGTGCGTGCACCGATTCGAGTCGTCTGCCGCACGCACCTCCTACTTTTAAATACATAGTAATATGCAGACACTCAATCTTGGGTGCATTATTTGTTTAAATACAATTATATTTAAATTAATGTCAGCTTGATAACAGAGAAGACGCATATTATTAATAAATATTTTTAGTGTATAACAATTCTAAAATTCCAATTTATGTTAAAATATCGATAAAATGTGAAAAATACGAATGGAAACATAACCTCTCTCAGTCTAAAGCGACGGATTCTATAGGAGGTGCGTGCACCGATTCGAGTCGTCTGCCGCGCGCACCTCCTACTTTCAAATACATAGTAATATGCAGACACCCAATCTTGGGTGCATTATTTGTTTAATTACAATTATTTAAATTAATGTCAGCTTGAGAACAGAGAAGAGGCATATTATTAATAAATATTTTTAGTGTATAACAATTACAAAATTCCAATTTATGTTAAAATATCGATAAAAATTGAAAAATACGAATGGAAACATAACCTCTCTCAGTCTAAAGCGACGGATTCTGTAGGAGGTGCGTGCACCGATTCGAGTCGTCTGCCGCACGCACCTCCTACTTTCAAATACATAGTAATATGCAGACACTCAATCTTGGGTGCATTATTTGTTTAATTACAATTATTTAAGTTAATGTCAGCATGACAACAGAGAAGAGGCATATTGTTAATAAATATTTTTTGTGTATAACAATTCCAAAATTCCAATTACTGTTAAAATATCCATAAAGTTTGAAAAATACGAAAGGAAACATAACCTCTCTCAATCTAAAGCGACGCATTCTAGAGGAGGTGCGTGCACCGATTCGAGTCGCCTGCCGCACGCACCTCCTACTTTTAAATACATAGTAATATGCAGACACTCAATCTTGGGTGCATTATTTGTTTAAATACAATTATATTTAAATTAATGTCAGCTTGATAACAGAGAAGACGCATATTATTAATAAATATTTTTAGTGTATAACAATTCTAAAATTCCAATTTATGTTAAAATATCGATAAAATGTGAAAAATACGAATGGAAACATAACCTCTCTCAGTCTAAAGCGACGGATTCTATAGGAGGTGCGTGCACCGATTCGAGTCGTCTGCCGCGCGCACCTCCTACTTTCAAATACATAGTAATATGCAGACACCCAATCTTGGGTGCATTATTTGTTTAATTACAATTATTTAAATTAATGTCAGCTTGACAACAGAGAGGACGCATATTATTAATAAATATTTTTAGTGTATAACAATTTTAAAATTCCAATTTATGTGAAAATATCGATAAAATTTGAAAAATACGAATGGAAACATAACCTCTCTCAGTCTAAAGCGACGGATTCTATAGGAGGTGCGTGCACCGAATCGAGCCGTCTGCCGCACGCACCTCCTACTTTCAAATACATTGTAATATGCAGACACTCAATCTTGGGTGTATTATTTGTTTAATTACAATTATTTAAATTAATGTTAGCTTGACAACAGAGAAGAGGCATATTATTAATAAATATTTTTAGTGTATAACAATTCCAAAATTCCAATTTATGTTAAAATATCCATAAAGTTTGAAAAATACGAAAGGAAACATAACCTCTCTTAATCTAAAGCGACGGATTCTAGAGGAGGTGCGTGCACCGATTCGAGTCGCCTGCCGCACGCACCTCCTACTTTTAAATATATAGTAATATGCAGACACTCAATCTTGGGTGCATTATTTGTTTAAATACAATTATATTTAAATTAATGTCAGCTTGATAATAGAGAAGACGCATATTATTAATAAATATTTTTAGTGTATAACAATTCTAAAATTCCAATTTATGTTAAAATATCGATAAAATGTGAAAAATACGAATGGAAACATAACCTCTCTCAGTCTAAAGCGACGGATTCTATAGGAGGTGCGTGCACCGATTCGAGTCGTCTGCCGCGCGCACCTCCTACTTTCAAATACATAGTAATATGCAGACACCCAATCTTGGGTGCATTATTTGTTTAATTACAATTATTTAAATTAATGTCAGCTTGACAACAGAGAGGACGCATATTATTAATAAATATTTTTAGTGTATAACAATTTAAAATTCCAATTTATGTGAAAATATCGATAAAATTTGAAAAATACGAATGGAAACATAACCTCTCTCAGTCTAAAGCGACGGATTCTATAGGAGGTGCGTGCACCGATTCGAGCCGTCTGCCGCACGCACCTCCTACTTTCAAATACATAGTAATATGCAGACACTCAATCTTGGGTGCATTATTTGTTTAATTACAATTATTTAAATTAATGTTAGCTTGACAACAGAGAAGAGGCATATTATTAATAAATATTTTTAGTGTATAACAATTCCAAAATTCCAATTTATGTTAAAATATCGATAAAGTTTGAAAAATACGAATGGAAACATAACCTCTCTCAGTCTAAAGCGACGGATTCTATAGGAGGTGCGTGCACCGATTCGAGTCGTCTGCCGCACGCACCTCCTACTTTCAAATACATAGTAATATGCAGACACTCAATCTTGGGTGCATTATTTGTTTAATTACAATTATTTAAATTAATGTCAGCTTGACAACAGAGAAGAGGCATATTATTAATAAATATTTTTAGTGTATAACAATTCCAAAATTCCAATTTATGTTAAATATCGATAAATTTGAAAAATACGAATGGAAACATAACCTCTCTCAGTCTAAAGCGACGGATTCTAGAGGAGGTGCGTGCACCGATTCGAGTCGCCTGCCGCACGCACCTCCTACTTTTAAATACATAGTAATATGCAGACACTCAATCTTGGGTGCATTATTTGTTTAAATACAATTATATTTAAATTAATGTCAGCTTGATAACAGAGAAGACGCATATTATTAATAAATATTTTTAGTGTATAACAATTCTAAAATTCCAATTTATGTTAAAATATCGATATAATGTGAAAAATACGAATGGAAACATAACCTCTCTCAGTCTAAAGCGACGGATTCTATAGGAGGTGCGTGCACCGATTCGAGTCGTCTGCCGCGCGCACCTCCTACTTTCAAATACATAGTAATATGCAGACACCCAATCTTGGGTGCATTATTTGTTTAATTACAATTATTTAAATTAATGTCAGCTTGACAACAGAGAGGACGCATATTATTAATAAATATTTTTAGTGTATAACAATTTTAAAATTCCAATTTATGTGAAAATATCGATAAAATTTGAAAAATACGAATGGAAACATAACCTCTCTCAGTCTAAAGCGACGGATTCTATAGGAGGTGCGTGCACCGATTCGAGTCGCCTGCCGCACGCACCATCTACTTTCAAATACATAGTAATATGCAGACACTCAATCTTGGGTGCATTATTTGTTTAATTACAATTATTTAAGTTAATGTCAGCATGACAACAGAGAAGAGGCATATTGTTAATAAATATTTTTTGTGTATAACAATTCCAAAATTCCAATTACTGTTAAAATATCCATAAAGTTTGAAAAATACGAAAGGAAACATAACCTCTCTTAATCTAAAGCGACGGATTCTAGAGGAGGTGCGTGCACCGATTCGAGTCGCCTGCCGCACGCACCTCCTACTTTTAAATATATAGTAATATGCAGACACTCAATCTTGGGTGCATTATTTGTTTAAATACAATTATATTTAAATTAATGTCAGCTTGATAATAGAGAAGACGCATATTATTAATAAATATTTTTAGTGTATAACAATTCTAAAATTCCAATTTATGTTAAAATATCGATAAAATGTGAAAAATACGAATGGAAACATAACCTCTCTCAGTCTAAAGCGACGGATTCTATAGGAGGTGCGTGCACCGATTCGAGTCGTCTGCCGCGCGCACCTCCTACTTTCAAATACATAGTAATATGCAGACACCCAATCTTGGGTGCATTATTTGTTTAATTACAATTATTTAAATTAATGTCAGCTTGACAACAGAGAGGACGCATATTATTAATAAATATTTTTAGTGTATAACAATTTTAAAATTCCAATTTATGTGAAAATATCGATAAAATTTGAAAAATACGAATGGAAACATAACCTCTCTCAGTCTAAAGCGACGGATTCTATAGGAGGTGCGTGCACCGAATCGAGTCCGTCTGCCGCACGCACCTCCTACTTTCAAATACATAGTAATATGCAGACACTCAATCTTGGGTGCATTATTTGTTTAATTACAATTATTTAAATTAATGTCAGCTTGACAACAGAGAAGAGGCATATTATTAATAAATATTTTTAGTGTATAACAATTCCAAAATTCCAATTTATGTTAAAATATCCATAAAGTTTGAAAAATACGAAAGGAAACATAACCTCTCTCAATCTAAAGCGACGGATTCTAGAGGAGGTGCGTGCACCGATTCGAGTCGCCTGCCGCACGCACCTCCTACTTTTAAATATATAGTAATATGCAGACACTCAATCTTGGGTGCATTATTTGTTTAAATACAATTATATTTAAATTAATGTCAGCTTGATAATAGAGAAGACGCATATTATTAATAAATATTTTTAGTGTATAACAATTCTAAAATTCCAATTTATGTTAAAATATCGATAAAATGTGAAAAATACGAATGGAAACATAACCTCTCTCAGTCTAAAGCGACGGATTCTATAGGAGGTGCGTGCACCGATTCGAGTCGTCTGCCGCGCGCACCTCCTACTTTCAAATACATAGTAATATGCAGACACCCAATCTTGGGTGCATTATTTGTTTAATTACAATTATTTAAATTAATGTCAGCTTGACAACAGAGAGGACGCATATTATTAATAAATATTTTTAGTGTATAACAATTTTAAAATTCCAATTTATGTGAAAATATCGATAAAATTTGAAAAATACGAATGGAAACATAACCTCTCTCAGTCTAAAGCGACGGATTCTATAGGAGGTGCGTGCACCGAATCGAGCCGTCTGCCGCACGCACCTCCTACTTTCAAATACATTGTAATATGCAGACACTCAATCTTGGGTGTATTATTTGTTTAATTACAATTATTTAAATTAATGTTAGCTTGACAACAGAGAAGAGGCATATTATTAATAAATATTTTTAGTGTATAACAATTCCAAAATTCCAATTTATGTTAAAATATCGATAAAGTTTGAAAAATACGAATGGAAACATAACCTCTCTCAGTCTAAAGCGACGGATTCTATAGGAGGTGCGTGCACCGATTCGAGTCATCTGCCGCACACACCTTCTACTTTCAAATACATAGTAATATGCAGACACTCAATCTTGGGTGCATTATTTGTTTAATTAGAATTATTTAAATTAATGTCAGCTTAGCAACAGAGAAGAGGCATATTATTAATAAATATTTTTAGTGTATAACAAGTCCAAAATTCCAATTTATGTTAAATTATCGATAAAATTTGAAAAATACGAATGGAAACATAACCGCTCTCAGTCTAAAGCGACGGATTCTATAGGAGGTGCGTGCACCGATTCGAGTCGTCTGCCGCACACACCTTCTACTTTCAAATACATAGTAATATGCAGACACTCATTCTTGGGTGCATTATTTGTTTAATTACAATTATTTAAATTATTGTCAGCTTGAAATGGTGGTCAAGGCATATTATTAATAAATATTTTTAGTTTATAACAATTACATAATTTCAAATATGTGCTAAAATTTCCTGAAAATTTGAAAAATACGAATGGAAACATAACTTCTCTCAGTCTAAAGCGACGGATTATATAGGAGGTGCGTGCACCGAATCGAGTCGTCTGCCGCACGCACCTCCTACTTTCAAATACATAGTAATATGCAGACACTCAATCATGGGTGCATTATTTGTTTAATTACAATTATTTAAATTAATGTCAGCTTGACAACAGAGAAGAGGCATATTATTAATAAATATTTTTAGTGTATAACAATTACAAAATTCCAGCTTATGTTAAAATATCGATATAATGTGAAAAATACGAATGGAAACATAACCTCTCTCAGTCTAAAGCGACGGATTCTATAGGAGGTGCGTGCACCGGATTCGAGTCGTCTGCCGCACGCACCTCCTACTTTCAAATACATAGTAATATGCAGACACTCAATCTTGGGTGTATTATTTGTTTAATTACAATTATTTAAATTAATGTCAGCTTGACAACAGAGAAGAGGCATATTATTAATAAATATTTTTAGTTTATAACAATTACAAATTCCAATTTATGTTAAAATATCGATCAAATTTGAAAAATACGAATGGAAACATAACCTCTCTCAGTCTAAAGCGACGGATTCTATAGGAGGTGCGTGCACCGAATCGAGTCGTCTGCCGCACGCACCTCCTACTTTCAAATACATTGTAATATGCAGACACTAAATCTTGGGTGTATTATTTAATTATTACAATTATTTAAATTAATTGTCAACTAGAAATGGTGGTCGAGGCATATTATTAATAAATATTTTTAGTATATAACAATTCCAAAATTCCAATTTATGTTAAAATATCGATTCAGTTTGAAAAATTCGAATGGAAACAACCTCATCACAGTCTAAATCGACGGATTCTATAGGAGGTGCGTGCACCGATTCGAGTCATCTGCCGCACGCACCTTCTACTTTCAAATACATAGTAATATGCAGACACTCAATCTTGGGTGCATTATTTGTTTAATTACAATTATATTTAAATTAATGTCAGCTTGATAACAGAGAAGACGCATATTATTAATAAATATTTTTAGTGTATAACAATTCTAAAATTCTAATTTATGTTAAAATATCGATAAAATTTGAAAAATACGAATGGAAACATAACCTCTCTCAGTCTAAAGCGACGGATTCTATAGGAGGTGCGTGCACCGATTCGAGTCCGTCTGCCGCACGCACCTCCTACTTTCAAATACATAGTAATATGCAGACACTCAATCTTGGGTGTATTATTTGTTTAATTACAATTATTTAAATTAATGTTCAGCTTGACAACAGAGAAGAGGCATATTATTAATAAATATTTTTAGTGTATAACAATTCCAAATTCCAATTTATGTTAAAATATCGATAAAATTTGAAAAATACGAATGGAAACATAACCTCTCTCAGTCTAAAGCGACGGATTCTATAGGAGGTGCGTGCACCGAATCGAGTCCGTCTGCCGCACGCACCTCCTACTTTCAAATACATAGTAATATGCAGACACTCAATCATGGGTGCATTATTTGTTTAATTACAATTATTTAAATTAATGTCAGCTTGACAACAGAGAAGAGGCATATTATTAATAAATATTTTTAGTGTATAACAATTACAAAATTCCAGCTTATGTTAAAATATCGATATAATGTGAAAAATACGAATGGAAACATAACCTCTCTCAGTCTAAAGCGACGGATTCTATAGGAGGTGCGTGCACCGGTTCGAGTCGTCTGCCGCACGCACCTCCTACTTTCAAATACATAGTAATATGCAGACACTCAATCTTGGGTGTATTATTTGTTTAGTTACAATTATTTAAATTAATGTCAGCTTGACAACAGAGAAGAGGCATATTATTAATAAATATTTTTAGTTTATAACAATTACAAAATTCCAATTTATGTTAAAATATCGATCAAATTTGAAAAATACGAATGGAAACATAACCTCTCTCAGTCTAAAGCGACGGATTCTATAGGAGGTGCGTGCACCGAATCGAGTCGTCTGCCGCACGCACCTCCTACTTTCAAATACATTGTAATATGCAGACACTAAATCTTGGGTGTATTATTTAATTATTACAATTATTTAAATTATTGTCAACTAGAAATGGTGGTCGAGGCATATTATTAATAAATATTTTTAGTATATAACAATTCCAAAATTCCAATTTATGTTAAAATATCGATTCAGTTTGAAAAATTCGAATGGAAACAACCTCACACAGTCTAAATCGACGGATTCTATAGGAGGTGCGTGCACCGATTCGAGTCATCTGCCGCACGCACCTTCTACTTTCAAATACATAGTAATATGCAGACACTCAATCTTGGGTGCATTATTTGTTTAATTACAATTATATTTAAATTAATGTCAGCTTGATAACAGAGAAGACGCATATTATTAATAAATATTTTTAGTGTATAACAATTCTAAAATTCTAATTTATGTTAAAATATCGATAAAATTTGAAAAATACGAATGGAAACATAACCTCTCTCAGTCTAAAGCGACGGATTCTATAGGAGGTGCGTGCACCGATTCGAGTCCTCTGCCGCACGCACCTCCTACTTTCAAATACATAGTAATATGCAGACACTCAATCTTGGGTGTATTATTTGTTTAATTACAATTATTTAAATTAATGTTAGCTTGACAACAGAGAAGAGGCATATTATTAATAAATATTTTTAGTGTATAACAATTCCAAAATTCCAATTTATGTTAAAATATCGATAAAATTTGAAAAATACGAATGGAAACATAACCTCTCTCAGTCTAAAGCGACGGATTCTATAGGAGGTGCGTGCACCGAATCGAGCCGTCTGCCGCACGCACCTCCTACTTTCAAATACATAGTAATATGCAGACACTCAATCTTGGGTGCATTATTTGTTTAATTAGAATTATTTAAATTAATGTCAGCTTAGCAACAGAGAAGAGGCATATTATTAATAAATATTTTTAGTGTATAACAAGTCCAAAATTCCAATTTATGTTAAATTATCGATATAATGTGAAAAATACGAATGGAAACATAACCTCTCTCAGTCTAAAGCGACGGATTCTATAGGAGGTGCGTGCACCGGTTCGAGTCGTCTGCCGCACGCACCTCCTACTTTCAAATACATAGTAATATGCAGACACTCAATCTTGGGTGTATTATTTGTTTAATTACAATTATTTAAATTAATGTCAGCTTGACAACAGAGAAGAGGCATATTATTAATAAATATTTTTAGTTTATAACAATTACAAAATTCCAATTTATGTTAAAATATCGATCAAATTTGAAAAATACGAATGGAAACATAACCTCTCTCAGTCTAAAGCGACGGATTCTATAGGAGGTGCGTGCTCCGAATCGAGTCGTCTGCCGCACGCACCTCCTACTTTCAAATACATTGTAATATGCAGACACTAAATCTTGGGTGTATTATTTAATTATTACAATTATTTAAATTATTGTCAACTAGAAATGGTGGTCGAGGCATATTATTAATAAATATTTTTAGTATATAACAATTCCAAAATTCCAATTTATGTTAAAATATCGATTCAGTTTGAAAAATTCGAATGGAAACAACCTCACACAGTCTAAATCGACGGATTCTATAGGAGGTGCGTGCACCGATTCGAGTCATCTGCCGCACACACCTTCTACTTTCAAATACATAGTAATATGCAGACACTCAATCTTGGGTGCATTATTTGTTTAATTACAATTATTTAAATTATTGTCAGCTTGAAATGGTGGTCAATGCATATTATTAATAAATATTTTTAGTTTATAACAATTACATAATTTAAAAATGTGCTAAAATTTTCTGAAACATGTTTTCGAATAAACGCGTATTTTAATTCAACATTTACACATATATGTAAATATGCAGTATGGTTTGGTAAGGTCTGGATTCAAAGTAATCGTTCACTAACTGAGACTAGGAGAGTGTATCCCATGTGCCAATCTGTGCACGTACTTCCTAGCGGAGTCTATCGTTTGCAGTATGGTTTGGTAAGGTCTGGATTCAAAGTAATCGTTCACTAACTGAGACTAGGAGAGTGTATCCCATGTGCCAATCTGTGCACGTACTTCCTAGCGGAGTCTATCGTTTGCTCGCACATGTACAAGTCGCCAACATTACGTATTTCGTAAGGCACTTGGGGTTCCTACTTTAAATGTATTTAAATACATTACGTTAAATCATGTACAATACCTATCAATACAGTACTATGGTATGGATAGTTTAGTTATTTAGCTTATGAAATTTAAAATGAAACTTTTATTTTACAAGAATATAAAATGGCGTAAACAATAATTTTCGACAATTATTGGTTAATAATAAACAAGAAACATAATTAAAATAAACATGAATATAGAATTAACAATTAAAACTACGTATCTAAAAGTGTATATTATTGTACAAAATGTAAAAAGCAAAATCTATAATATTAAACCTAATTAAATTAGGTAGTATGCTTGAACTATATACATACATGTATAAACTATGTATAAAAATCTGAGAATGTTAAGATTTCCTTGCACGAAATATTCATAAAACCATTATTTATATATGTATAGGCAATTCTTTGTCAAATGTATATCGAGACAAGATATTTTTGGTTTTCTGTAACATTTGAGAATGCCTTTTCCTCCATGTTTTGGATTTAGTGGTCTAATTTTTTAATTACCAAACATGGTAATTTGTACATTATTTTTCTTAACTGTTAACCTTTTATAACTCAAAATTGACTAATTCAATAGAAATACATAAAAGTCTTTTTTTCTGCAAATTACATGAAGTTTAAAAAAAAATGACTAAGATCATTGAGTGTACGATAAATATGCAACATAAAGAAATAATTAAAATTGTAAATAAGTGGTTTTGCTCCGAGCTTGTTAGGCACTAACATGACGGTTTTCTCTAGAAGATGTGTGTACAGCTCGACTTGACGAGCACACGCACTTCCTACACTCGGTAAACGGACATCGATGACCTACAGCTATTTATCTGGGTATATAAAATTAATAATCGGTTTATTAAAAAACCTTAATTTTTCATAGATTTTAAAACATTTAATAATGATTTATATTTATAAAAATGCGTAATCATATATAAATTCTGACAAGGTACTTTGTACCTGTCATTGTGTTAAGTGACCGAGTTTCAACCTAAACTACTCTACCTGCCCTCACAATACTAAGCACATGTTTTACCTACATTAAAACATACCTAAACGTGTCCCAGCCATCCCATGAACCCAACACTAACCCCACTAGCACACATGCAGCACAGCAACATGATGACTGGTATATGATGAACCTGGTCTCACATCGTAACTCTCTAGGAAGGTACATCAATGATCAGGAGAGGCATCTCATAACATTGTAATGCCTCCAGGAGACGTACCAGTAATCAGTAGAACTATCTAACAGCATATCTTCAGCAACAACGAACACCAATATGGAACTCCCAGCAGCACTGAACAACAGCATAGATTATTTCCCAACAGCTGTATTAATTAGTTAATTAAACGTCTTTTTTTTTAATTGTCTTAATTAGAAGGACACAAGGAAGCATGTAGCTGTATAAACGTACTGGCAGTTACATGTAAGGAAAGGATTGGCAGGTGGGGTTATGGTAATCATAGCATTACCATAACCTTCGTATACTAGATATTATAATACATTAAGCACTCCCTCAAGAGTTAGTTATTACCTTTAGAAGCAGCATGTAATCCTCGCATCAATTGTACAATCCCGATAATCTGCAGCAGCTGGCCCGACGCGCAACAGCTGATCGAGCGCCATGAGAGCGATAGAGAGCGAAGATCCGATATCGGCCGTCCCTTAAACCTATAACAAAGAAGAACTAATTAGCCGATAAGCAAGATAATACAGAACGATGTATAATTGTTACATCGAGCACAGCATCACCAGAAACAGCGTTCACCTCGCATCAAGCAGCAGCCACCACGGAAAGCTGTCCTCGTCGTATATACGTCGTATACGTCGCACAGCCGAGAGCACTCTATGATGCGCGCAGACGACGGCGGCCGACGGACGACTCGATACGAGAAGCTGCGCGCGTAAGTCGGGCCCGACTAGCGAAGCAGCGAACGAGCCGAAACTCGAGAGAGCTCTTCGGTACTCCATCGCGACACATTGACAACATTAGCTTGTGCGTGTGTGTGTGTGAGGAAAGCAGTATTTTGAGCGGCAACCCAGGCGACGATTTCCATACCGACAAGATTGGTGCACGCCTTCGCAGCAGGTGAACTGCATTACGTCTTTTGTAAGTGTGCTTCCCATATCTCCCCCTTCGCAACCTTTTCCCGCGTTACTAACCGCCGCAGCTCGTACGCAGCCGAGCATTCGTATTCTAAATTCACCGCGATTATATGCGGCTGGCGCACAGTGGCGTAAAATGATATATTTTTTTTCAAATTACTCTGCAACGGTCAATTTTAAACAAATGGAACAAATTATTTTTAAATCTTCGTTTTTAAATTCTCTATCGATCCCTCTGATCCATTTTTTCAAATCTCGATCGGTTGACCCTGCAAAGTCATGTAAAGGTCAATTTTCTGTTTTTCTTACTTTTCCGACTTAAATGACCCAGTAAAGGTGCGGTTTAGCAAAATAAACTTCAGGTAAAAGTTGTACCACTTCGGAGGGGAAATGTGTTGGTCATCTTCGCTACTACCTTCAACGTCATTTTCAAGGTCATACTTTATATTTTTATGACCAAATTCTTTTTTGTTTCTAATTTAAATAGGGGTGAAAAACATGTGAAGTTTATCTTCAAATTATCGTGAACGTCATTTTCAAGGTCATTTCAAGGTTAGCTATCCTTTTTTATCAAGTTTAATTATATTGCTTCCTCTGCGAGCATTATTGTGGTGTAAAAAGTAGTTTGCCTAAAATTATCCTACAATTATGTTTAAACGTGTAAGGATAAATCAGAAATTTCTTCATTTTCACTTTTTTAGTATTTTCATAAAAATGGCTAGCTAACCTTGAAATGACCTTGAAAATGACGTTCACGATAATTTGAAGATAAACTTCACATGTTTTTCATCCCCATTTAAATTAGAAACAAAAAAGAATTTGGTCATAAAAATATAAAGTATGACCTTGAAAATGACCTTGAAGGTAGTAGCGAAGATGACCAGCACATTTCCCCTCCGAAACGGTACAACTTTTACCTGAAGTTTATTTTGCTAAACCGCACCTTTACTGGGTCATTTAAGTGGAAAAAGTAAGAAAAACAGAAAATTGACCTTTACATGACTTTGCAGGGTCAACCGATCGAGATTTGAAAAAATGGATCAGAGGGATCGATAGAGAATTTAAAAACGAAGATTTAAAAAAAAATTTGTTCCATTTGCTTTAAAATTGACCGTTGCAGAGTAATTTGAAAAAAAATATATCATTTTACGCCACTGTGTGGCGCCTAAATCCCTTTATCTATTATTATAATAAATGATTACTATTGTTATCGATCGTTTATTTCGCCTTTGTCACCTCGCTCTAATCCCCAGCGTGACCGTTACAAAACGTATATAGTAAACAATTTTGCATGAATAGTCATATCTCGACTGAGCTTGTTAGGAACTAGCAGACGACGGTTCCCTCTAAATGGTGCGTGCACAGTTTGGCTCGACGATCACACACACCTCCTACACTTGGCAAACGGACTACGATTTCAAGTTGCACTTCTATTAGGTTATGTTAGTTTATGATATTACCATGTATTATATATTGTCAGTTATGCAACTGTATCATAATGAATATAAATTTTGTAATCAATATATATAGGATAAATAAAACATATTAGCAATTGTATTCAACGGCCTCTTCCACGGCCTATTCATCAATAACTGTTTTGCTCAGTGCTTAATTTAATAGTGGTTAAAAACATTGAATTAAACATACTAATTAGTTGAGATAATTGTAGACATTGGGTGGGTGGGGAAATAAATAGTTTATTAATATTAGAAGATATTGAAGATTTGAACAATTGAAACTCCATTTTAAACTATACAAAGTATATATGGGTTAAAACGATGGCAACGAAAATTGAACTTTAGTTATAATCTATTATAAATAAAAATTTACAATTAAATTTCAATGCAAATGAAAGTATAAATGGAAAAATACAATACCCACTGACATTTCGTTACCATGAAGTGTACGTCTAGTACACGTTATCATAAAGTGTACGTACAGTACACGTTACCATAAAGTGTACGTACAGTACACGGTACCATATAAAGTGTGTATGTACAGTACAAGTTACCATATAAAATGTACGTACAGTACATGTTACCATAAAGTACAAAAACAGTAATATAGTACAAACAAAGTGTACGCAAAGTGCAGAGTTAGTACATATGTGCTAATAATTTGATTTTTTGTATTTATAAAAGTGTATTTATATCACACATGTATAATCGAAAAATAGTTTGCAAATATAATTTGCCATTTGATAATATTGCTGTATACAGTAAAGAAAACATTTGTTTATATGTATGTCTAATTACTTTAAACTAAAATTAAAAAATTTACAGAAAGGTAAGATATTATGGTACCGTAATTATAATCAATAGAATGGTTACACATTCAATAATATTATGTACTTATAAGTTTTGCAGTAAACTATACATTTACTTATACAGTAAATGTTATATATTTTTTTACAATCAATAATGTAATTAATTTTTACCAGCGCTGTGTTCTGTACCTTGTTTTAAATTTTCGCTTATTAGCGCCATCTGTGGGCATGCAACTAAATATATATAATGTGTTAACCCTTTTTTATGTAGGGATTGCTATAAATGATTAACTAAATTGTTTCTCTGTAAAACAAAGTTTATTTATAATTTTATTATTTATCTAATAATTTACACTTTTTATGTAATTGTACAATATTTCTTACCTGTAAAACAAAGAAACGACATTTAAAGTCAATTTATCCTTTATGCAATTTCCCGTTTTATAGGTAACACAATTTATTATTCAATTCATTATATTTTACTTATGCCACGTTTTATTAATTTATTTAACACGTGTCTATAGCTTATCTCTTCATATAGGTTGGTGGTTATCATATTAGCCTACTTAAAAATGCGCGGCAAATTCAAATTCTAAAGAAACGACGAAACTTGTATACAAGTATAATGTCGATTTTCGATTTTCTTTACATATATATTAGTATATAATACAGAGGGCGCCACAGATATTTTCTGTTAGGTTAATTTTGTATAGGGTATCGATAAAACAGAACGCGCGGACCTGCGCAACAATTTTTCGTCGGGTATGATATCCCCTTAATGAACAACTTATGTTTGTAAACAAAGATTGAGCGTCTGGGCTAATAGGGAATATTCGCTTGGTATATTTATGTCTTTGATTTTATGTATAAATTCAATGCTATTTTTTATATATGATTTCGGTTTCGATATGCAGTTAGAAAGGAAGAAATTTGATTTGGAAACAAAGTTTAATTTTTAACTTTTCAAAAAAAAAAGAAAAAAAAAAGTAAACTTTTAAATATTGAAATAGAAGATATTTGCATTCATATTAAAAAATTGGAAATAAACAATGAATTGCTTAGTAAAAATCTTAAAAATCTTTTGCCTCAAAATCTTTTTAAAAAAATAAATAATAACCAAATAAATAATAATACACGATACCGAGATAATTTAAATATTAAATATAACAAAAAAATAAAGAATTCTACACAAAATAATTTAACCAAGAATACAAACACTAAAAACTGGATTAAAAATTTAACAGATATTGAAATACCTAACAACGTGGCTGATATAATTTCACTAGGACCCAAATTTAGTTTACCTTTTACGTTAAACAATAAAATATCAGTCAGTTTTATAAAATCTTTAGAAAATTTCTTTTTTATGAATGAAATAAATGAAGAACTTGCTGATTCACTAAGACAAAACTTAGTTGAAAATATAGATATACATTTGAAAGATAAAACCAAACATATACCGATCAAAAATACCATTTTACTACAAAAACATAAAGAAACACAAGATTTTATAAAAAAACACAAAGATATTATTATAACTTACGCCGACAAAGGAAACACTACCGTTGTTATCAATAAGAAAGAATATATTGACAAAATGGAATTGTCATAACAATTCATACCAAACTATACCAAAAAATCCATTAAAATCTCTACAAAAATGCTCTTACAATTTTCTCAAAAAATGGAATGCTAACGGATTCTTAGATAAAAAATACAATTCTACTCGTTTAACACAAACTAACACTTCACTGCCAAAATGTTACGGTTTGTCAAAAATACATAAAGAAAATGTACCTTTGAGACCAATAGTATCTACAGTAGGATCACCAACTGAATTTTTATTCAAACAGTTATATAAAATCCTTTCTATCTGCATATGGAAACCGAAATCATATATAAAAAATAGCATTGAATTTATACATAAAATCAAAGACATAAATATACCAAGCGAATATTCCCTGATTAGCCTAGACACTCAATCTTTGTTTACAAACATAAGTTGTTTATTAATAAGAAAAAGCATAGAAAGAAGGTGTAGTCAATTTATACAAAAGACAGAAATACCAATAAGAGAAATAATAAATGCATCTGACTACACACAAAAAAATTTAGTTATGCGGGAACCCCATATTTCTTGAACTCGTTTAGTTCAACGCGTACGGATATATAAAATTCAATTTTGGACAACAAGCATTATGTAGTATATGCAGCATTATATAAGCATGTAAGTATATATTTAAATACGTAAATAATTTGATATTAATTACTAATATTAAATATTGTTTATTATGTCGAAAAAAAATTCCTAACCTACATACACAGCTTTCAATAACTTTTGAAGTATTAGCATTACACATTGCATACGCATAAGTATAAAATGCTCTATTATAATTTTTTAATGATTTTCAACAAACTGGATCATTTTTATTTCACACTGCCTTTGTAAATGATGTTTACGCAGACTCTTCTACAATTTTGGTCATGTAATAGTTTGTAAAAAATTGTATTAACAGGCTTTCCAAGTAACCCAATAATTTAATTTAAGCCAGACTGACAAGTAAAAGTATATGAATACCATTTTTTATCAATTTTAATGCTTTGAAAGATTATTATTAGCAGCTACATAAGGTAAAAGTACCAATTACTGGACAGATAATGAAATAAATTGTGTATTTATGTAGATAATTTTGGAAAATAAAGCTTTAAGACATTCAAATTTTCTAAAAAATCTTCTATTATTATTTATTTAAGCATTAAGTTCAATAAACGGAATTAAATTTAGGTTTTAAGTGTGATTAATGCACAAATGATGAAACGGTGTATTGTACCAATACATGGATTAATATATATGAGCTTTCCCTGTGTCCCAATTTTTATGTCCTAATAATAACTGTACGGGTTATTTAAGGATTGAATACAGGTATTTAAAATCCTTTCTATCTGCATATGGAAACCGAAATCATATATAAAAAATAGCATTGAATTTATACATAAAATCAAAGACATAAATATACCAAGCGAATATTCCCTGATTAGCCTAGACACTCAATCTTTGTTTACAAACATAAGTTGTTTATTAATAAGAAAAAGCATAGAAAGAAGGTGTAGTCAATTTATACAAAAGACAGAAATACCAATAAGAGAAATAATAAATGCATCTGACTACACACAAAAAAATTTAGTTATGCGGGAACCCCATATTTCTTGAACTCGTTTAGTTCAACGCGTACGGATATATAAAATTCAATTTTGGACAACAAGCATTATGTAGTATATGCAGCATTATATAAGCATGTAAGTATATATTTAAATACGTAAATAATTTGATATTAATTACTAATATTAAATATTGTTTATTATGTCGAAAAAAAATTCCTAACCTACATACACAGCTTTCAATAACTTTTGAAGTATTAGCATTACACATTGCATACGCATAAGTATAAAAATGCTCTATTATAATTTTTTAATGATTTTCAACAAACTGGATCATTTTTATTTCACACTGCCTTTGTAAATGATGTTTACGCAGACTCTTCTACAATTTTGGTCATGTAATAGTTTGTAAAAAATTGTATTAACAGGCTTTCCAAGTAACCCAATAATTTAATTTAAGCCAGACTGACAAGTAAAAGTATATGAATACCATTTTTTATCAATTTTAATGCTTTGAAAGATTATTATTAGCAGCTACATAAGGTAAAAGTACCAATTACTGGACAGATAATGAAATAAATTGTGTATTTATGTAGATAATTTTGGAAAATAAAGCTTTAAGACATTCAAATTTTCTAAAAAATCTTCTATTATTATTTATTTAAGCATTAAGTTCAATAAACGGAATTAAATTTAGGTTTTAAGTGTGATTAATGCACAAATGATGAAACGGTGTATTGTACCAATACATGGATTAATATATATGAGCTTTCCCTGTGTCCCAATTTTTATGTCCTAATAATAACTGTACGGGTTATTTAAGGATTGAATACAGGTATTTAATTTAATAAGGGTTATTTTAAGGATGAAATATTAAATACTATGTATATATATATATGAATCAATATAAAATTAAATATAATGTAATATAAAGAGTTAATAATATAAATAAGTAATTAATGTTTTAAATAAAAATATTTTTTATTTTCAATAAATATTTGGTGCGTGCATAATAATTTCTTTTATAACCATTAAAGCTTTATAATTATAATACTCTAAAAAATAGTTTATAAGTAATTACATTTAAAATAAAAATCAAATTAATTTTTTCTTTTTATTTTTTCTTATTTCCATTTTGATCACTTAAAATGATAAAAGGATTTGAGGTTAGATTTTGTTTTACATAAATTACCATTTAGAAACATAAGACATTCATAATTAAAGTCGAAAAATGGGACTTCCAAAGGTTAATTTGACTGGCCTATAAGTCCAAAGTAGCGCAGCACCATTGTTTCCGACTTGGGAGTCCTGCGGTCCCAACGTCGACATGAATCGGAGCGGTGAGCGGAGACTCCGAGAGTTCAACGTATCTCGGGATTGATTCGTGCCGTATTTAGAAGCGCGCTGCTTATATTTTCGTCATGGTTTGTTTTGAATATGAATTGAACTCCGACGGTACCATCATGGTAACGAAACATTACAGTTCTTGTAATGCACCAGTTCAATTCATTTCGGGAATCATTCAGAACGAGATTTTGGTACTCCCCGGTTACTAAATTTTTTTGTGTGTACCTAATTAACAATACATATTGTCAATTTAACAATAAATACATTAAACAAACAGAAGGCACACCTATGGGCGCAGCAACATCAGGTTTATTCGCTGATATAGTTATGGAAGATCTCGAGACTGAATGTTTAAACAAATTAAGTTTAAACTCATTTTTTATTATAGATATGTAGATGACATAATAACATGCATTTCTACAGATAAAATTAATGAAATGTTACACATTTTCAACTCCTACGACCCAAAACTAAAATTCACCTATGAAATTGAACAGAACAATAAAATCAGCTTTTTAGATACATTACTAATAAAAAACGACAATAAAATTGTAACAGACTGGTATACAAAACCCACTTTCTCGGCACGGTTTTTAAATTTCAACTCAGCTCATCCAATTTCACAAAAGATTGCGATGGTTCACAACTTAGTAGATAGAGCAACTAAACTTTCTTATAAAAATTACCACACAGAAAACATCAATAAAATAAAAGAGTATTTAATAAAAACTAGCTATCCAAAAAAATTTATAAATAGATACGTTAAAAAACGACTTGCAGTCTTAAATCAACAGACAACTAACCACTATAGAAATGAAAACAATAACTACAAAACAACAATAACACTATCTTACTTAAATGGTTTTTATGAAAAAGTATCATCAGAATTTAAAAAACACGGAATAAAAACAATTTCAATTATTGAAAACAAATTAAGTAATATCATAATTAAAGGAAAAGATAAGACTGATAGAAAAATTCAAAATAGCATAGTATATAAATTAAATTGCAACAATTGTGATGCTTCATATGTAGGACAAACAAAAAGACAAATAATTACCCGAATAAATGAACATAAAACTAACAAAAATTCTATGATCTTTCAACACGTACAAAATAATCAACACGATTTTGATTGGCAAAATTTTAAGATTTTAGATAAAGAACCGAATTATGGAAAAAGAAATGCATCTGAAATGGTACACACAAAGTTACAAAAACATTCAATAAACAAACAAGAAGACTCAATTAAATTAAATAAACAGTATTCGCAAATTATATATAGAATGAAAAGTCTTTAAATTTATCTGAAATTAAACGTAGTGTACACAACCTTGATCATGCGTCATCAATAGAAAAAATATAAACACAAACTTACTACTTATCCCTATATAAGAAAGCGCGAATCTTGTATTGTTTCATATACAGCAGAAATTTTCGTCGAGTATACATGTGTTTGATGTTTCCTCGTGTTTCGAATGAGGAAAAAGAAGCGAAAATTTAAATCGACTTGCGGCGAAATAATATTGTAAACATTGTACGATATTGATATTAGAAGGTATATTTTTAATTTTTTTAATTCACGTTCTCGGTTTACATTATATTCTGAGATGTACTAATCGAAATTAATAAATTTTACACAGTCTGAAGATGGTAGCATTGTCTACCGAAACGTTACGAAAAAAGAAAAATGTATTAAAATTTCTTTTTTACCTTCACCTCTGACTTGGGAAGATCGATAAATTCTATTCAACTGATATAAAATCATATTCCCAGGTTTTGAGATGTGTTGCATCCAAATCTGGAGTTTAATCGATCATAACTGGTCATGATCACGGTTATTCAAGGTCAAAGTCAGAAAACAATATATATATTCAAAATAAAATGATATCCAAAGATTTCGTGAGGTGCTGAATCCAAATTTGGAGTCTGATCGGTCATTCTAGGTCAAACAAGGTCACTTCAAGGTCAAATGCAGGAAGTATCATATATATTTGAACAAAAAATATATCTAAGAGTATTCCGATGTGCTACATCTGAATCTGACACCTGTTCGATTGTGAATCGACATAAATCTACTCATTTTTCTGGGTATATGGCCATCTCAGGGTTTATGTATTTTGATTCGTGCTTCTTTTTCGAAATGTGCAGTTTTTAGGCTTTCTACTCTCCTTCTGCTTTACTCAGAAGTAACGACGTGGACGTAGAGAGTAATGTAGCTCCTTTTTTCATTTTTTTTATTTTTTATATTTTTTTATTATTTTTATACATTTTTCCATTGTTTATACATTTTTCCATTTTGTCAGAAGTCTATTTTGTATTTTTCTCACATTGCTCTTCTAAAATCTATATGAATCTATCGATAACATCTTACTTTATGACTTTCTTTTATTTTTTATAATTTTTTCCAACTTGATCAAGGTAAGACTTCTTCGGTGTGATAAGTTCCAAAACACGGATCTATACATAGACAACTTGACAAGTTTACATTCTTTCTTTTTCCCTTGATCAATTTTTATAGGAAAGTTTTCCCAGTAAGTCAAGAGTCATTCGACTGACATGAATAATGCAAGTCATCAGAATATATCCACAGTAAGCCACTCACCACTGCTAAACGAAAATCAGGATAAGAAATCTTTGTGTTAGTGGTACTTTTCATTTTATGTATTGTAACGTGGTCCTCACTTTCGTGGCCCGTAAACCACGCTACTCGGTTCCACTTTATTTAATATATATATATTACCTTTTTAATCCGGTAAAGACCGTATTTAATATTTTTACTGGGCGCCAGGTCTTACCAATACAAATAACTTTCCGGTACGACTCCTCAGGACGTGGCTTCGACGCCAATACGGAGGTGGCGAAACCAACGACGAATATTATCTCCTCCGGAACACGTGGCGGTAAATTGTCGAGGTACAGGTCGATAAATTAGAAAACTCAATAATTTTAATTAGATCAAATCGATAATTATTTCGTTTCATTTATTCACTCAAAATTTCGATCACTACGGGTGATCACCGTTACAATATTTTGAACACGAAAAAAAGATTGTATTTTAATGAATTCCCGCGAGCTAGCCCGATCTTCCGGTCACCGATAATCTATTATAAAAGAAAAAGAACGCAGGAGGTCTATACGCGACGCTTAAGAAATCCCCGGCGATACACTCGATTTACTACTAAATTGATAGGTGGCCGTGCAGCCCACTTACCGCAACGAGAAAACGATCTTCTTCCAGAAATAAACGGCTAGACTACTATCACTACTACTACTACTATCTGGTCTTCTACAAAAATACTACAGAAAATTTGCTCGGTGTGCTCGGGGAGACTATCCGGCTACGAATGACGATCGGGACTTGTAGCATCCCGCTCGTCCTCGTAGTTCGTTAAAACGCGGCCCTGATTGTCTTCTTCTTCCTTATTTTTCAACCAATAGTATCCTCCAGGTTAATTAGATGGTTGACTATTACCGCCGTCCGCGCCATCTATTCCCGTAACAATCTTCTTTTCCCCAGTGACGGAATAACGAAATAACCCGTATTCCGTTGAGGAACTGACTTGCGCCTCCACCAATGCAACAGGTGTGTCTTCTTTCTCTCTCGTACACACACGCTGTAGATGGCTACTTCCCGCTCATTCCGTCGTTCCCATCCTCGGTGCGCTGCCATGTGCCGCGGCGTGCATGTGCGAGAGCAGCGAGCGCCGTCCCCCCCTCTCTGCCGCGCTGACCCTAGTACACGAGCAGCCGGCCGAGTCCGTTGCACGCGAGTCGGGCGTCGTTTGTTTACACGACGGCGAACGGGTTTTTATTTTGTGTTTGTGAAGAGTGCGCCAGTTCCTGGGTCGTCGTCTTCGTGGCAGCCTTCGTTCTCCATCACCAGGTCGTCGGGAGATGGTATTGGATCTACGTGGGAACATGGTTGGACGTCGGTGGCGGTATGGTTGTATCATTCCTTCTTTGTTATTAAACTGCTTCCTTTCTCCAATCCTCCGATTTCCTCAACAGATCAATAAAAACCCTATTAATTCCTTCCCTTTATGTACTAAAATATCGGTGACGAGAATGGCTCGGGCCAGGATTCGTAGCCGGTGTTTACTTTCTTCCTAACCTCTATCCCCATATCCTATATATAATATCCTATACTCATACATAACTTCCTTATTACAACAACACTTTATCCCTCTATAAGTCCTACTATCCTAACCTTCTATATATATTCTAGATTTACTTATTATCAACCTTTCAGCTAACCAACACTACCAAGGAGCGGACCCAGGACCAAATGGTTCACCCAGGACTCATCGCCTCGAGGGAAGATGGAATCACCATGTGCAGTACCCAGGACTCATCGCCTCCAAGGACAGGACTCACAGGGATAGCATCGCTGGATCACCCAGGACTCGTCGTCTCAAAGGTATGATATTATATTAAAATCTTATTTTACTTATATCTATTTCCTCTACGCTAACCTTATATCTATCTATATACACTAATAACTCTTTTTCTTGTTTCAGGTACGTCCCTCGACAAGGCTTCCCTCCATATATAAATTATAAAATAATAATGTGTGAGGTTTACCTCACAGTATTGCATGAGAATTTACCAAAATAAAATCAAGTAAGTGGAAAATAAGTTTTGATGCCATTTATTAGATATTCTAGATCGTTTTCTGCCAATAAAAGTTGTCTGTCTATGTTGTCAATCCCTCCCATATTTTTATTGTAGTCCATAATACATATTGGTTTTAAAATATGTTTATTAGTACTCCTATGATCTTACCTGTACTTGCGTAACACCTTCATGGACTAATTGTTATGCATGTAAACCTCTGTCCAATCATCCACGTTATTGCGAACCAAGAATCGGTATAAGCTACTACGTTTCATCTCGAGTTCAATTTACTGACAAGCTGGGGCATTCCTTTTATTATAAAAGAAAAAAACCGGAGGTCTATACGCGACGCTTAAGAAATCCCCGGCGATACACTCGATTTACTACTAAATTGATAGGTGGCCGTGCAGCCCCACTTACCGCAACGAGGAAAACGATCTTCTTCCAGAAATAAACGGCTAGACTACTATCAATACTACTACTACTATCTGGTCTTCTACAAAATACTACAGAAAAATTTGCTCGGTGTGCTCGGGGAGACTATCCGGCTACGAAGACGATCGGGACTTGTAGCATCCCGCTCGTCCTCGTAGTTCGTTAAAACGCGGCCCTGATTGTCTTCTTCTTCCTTATTTTCAACCAATAGTATCCTCCAGGTTAATTAGATGGTTGACTATTACCGCCGTCCGCGCCATCTATTCCCGTAACAATCTTCTTTTCCCCAGTGACGGAATAACGAAATAACCCGTATTCCGTTGAGGAACTGACTTGCGCCTCCACCAATGCAACAGGTGTGTCTTCTTTCTCTCTCGTACACACACGCTGTAGATGGCTACTTCCCGCTCATTCCGTCGTTCCCATCCTCGGTGCGCTGCCATGTGCCGCGGCGTGCATGTGCGAGAGCAGCGAGCGCCGTCCCCCCCTCTCTGCCGCGCTGACCCTAGTACACGAGCAGCCGGCCGAGTCCGTTGCACGCGAGTCGGGCGTCGTTTGTTTACACGACGGCGAACGGGTTTTTATTTTGTGTTTGTGAAGAGTGCGCCAGTTCCTGGGTCGTCGTCTTCGTGGCAGCCTTCGTTCTCCATCACCAGGTCGTCGGGAGATGGTATTGGATCTACGTGGGAACATGGTTGGACGTCGGTGGCGGTATGGTTGTATCATTCCTTCTTTGTTATTAAACTGCTTCCTTTCTCCAATCCTCCGATTTCCTCAACAGATCAATAAAAACCCTATTAATTCCTTCCCTTTATGTACTAAAATATCGGTGACGAGAATGGCTCGGGCCAGGATTCGTAGCCGGTGTTTACTTTCTTCCTAACCTCTATCCCCATATCCTATATATAATATCCTATACTCATACATAACTTCCTTATTACAACAACACTTTATCCCTCTATAAGTCCTACTATCCTAACCTTCTATATATATTCTAGATTTACTTATTATCAACCTTTCAGCTAACCAACACTACCAAGGAGCGGACCCAGGACCAAATGGTTCACCCAGGACTCATCGCCTCGAGGGAAGATGGAATCACCATGTGCAGTACCCAGGACTCATCGCCTCCAAGGACAGGACTCACAGGGATAGCATCGCTGGATCACCCAGGACTCGTCGTCTCAAAGGTATGATATTATATTAAAATCTTATTTTACTTATATCTATTTCCTCTACGCTAACCTTATATCTATCTATATACACTAATAACTCTTTTTCTTGTTTCAGGTACGTCCCCTCGACAAGGCTTCCCTCCATATATAAATTATAAAATAATAATGGTGTGAGGTTTACCTCACAGTATTGCATGAGAATTTACCAAAATAAAATCAAGTAAGTGGAAAATAAGTTTTGATGCCATTTATTAGATATTCTAATCGTTTCTGCCAATAAAAGTTGTCTGTCTATGTTGTCAATCCCTCCCATATTTTTATTGTAGTCCATAATACATATTGGTTTTAAAATATGTTTATTAGTACTCCTATGAATCTTCCCTGTACTTGCGTAACCAACTTCATGGACTATTGTTATCATGTAAACCTCTTTCTCATCCATCCACTTTATTGCTAACCAAGAATCGGTATAAGCTACTACAGTTTCATCTCGATTCAATTTACTGACAAGCTGGGGCATTCCTTTTCTGGTTTTTGTTCACGGTCCCACACATACCAGTATCTCTGTCATGGAGAAAATTAGGAAGTTGAGGAGATGAGTACCAATTATCTATGAAGATAACGTGACCTTTGTTGAAATATGGTGTAAGGAAATCAACTACCATATCTCCAGAGATTCCCAAATCAAATTTTTCACAATCTGTACCAGCTTCTGTATAGATAATGAATCGTAATAGGAATCCATTCTCACAATCAACCAATTCAAAAAATTTTATACAAAACCTATGTCTTTTCAAGGGTAAATATTGCTTGAACTTCAATTTCCTTTCCACAGCATCAAACTTTCAACAATGCAAAGGTTTTTCCCAGGATGCAAAGTAGAGGAAAATTTCTGATTTAAAAAATCTATTACAGGTTTAATTTTCCTCAAAGGGTGGTTCTGGTTTGGAGATATCTATTGCGGCTAATGTATTTTCTGAATATTAGAGTGGATAATAGAGGATTTATACTCCAATACACTCTATTGTTACATCTTTCCACGGAGCCATATTAGAATGGAATGGATCGGGATTTTGCTTCTAGCAGAGATTTGTTTATTCCAAAACTACTTTGAAAATATTCGAATCCATAAAGAATTCAAAGTAAGCTAATGGAGTATGCTCTGGTATAGATAAAAATACACCGTTATCTCTCAGGATTATCTAAGATTTCTGA
Source organism: Theocolax elegans (assembly GCA_026168455.1). Lineage (NCBI taxonomy): Eukaryota > Metazoa > Arthropoda > Insecta > Hymenoptera > Cerocephalidae > Theocolax > Theocolax elegans. Next base: position 50,327,947 of record CM047426.1, on the reverse strand, counting down.
AGAAACACCAGTCCTATCGTCAGCATACTCTTCTTCTGGTTCTGATTCAACAATACTCCAAGTACTCAATATTTTGGCTCAAGGAAGGAAATTTGTGTTGTAGACTGGTGATGGACACTATAAGTTGTTACGCCGAATACCACAATTTTGTATGTATGGAAAGAATAACTCAAAATCAAAAGGTTTTCCGTAGGCAAGATAGTAAAAGTAAGTTGTTTGTATGTAACGGTGTTTCGCCACGTAGCGGTCGAGAGTGAAATGAGCCTCTCTTCCACGTCGGTGGTTGCCTGTATGCAGGTGTTCCATAAGTAACTTATGTCTCAGCATGAATACGCTTTTGTCAAGTGTATCTTCTATGATTTTGTACCTGGTGTTTTTCTATTTTACGATCATGTTGAAATACTGTTTGAACTACGTCACTACGTTTTCTGTTATTACGATACTGTTTGAAAACGAAATCATAGAAACATATGATCTGCTTATGTCATACATATGCTCAGAAATCAAGCATTATTCCCTATTCAATGTCTTTTCTTCTAGAATAAATTTCTGGTTTTAATTGTACGATCTAAATTATGATGATATGTACGTTTTTGAGCAAGAAGTATTTTTGTAATGTTACTGGCAAACTACTTTCACGAGAATAGATTCAGAAATTTATCTGAATAATGATATTGACAGAAATGCCATTGGTTGAATGAGAAAATTCAGTTTTAAGCGTTCTCAAAAACAAAAACCAATTTTAAATATTTCTCTGGGGATATTCTCAATATGACCTTGGAGAAATCTTCATCTCTCTTTTTATTTGTGGTCAAAATGACGTAAAACCCGAATTCAGTGACTCCTAAAACATAAAGATATATCTTTTGCTTAATTTTAATTAATGATTCAAACCATATTGCTAGGTTTGACCTTTAAATGACCTTCATTGAACTTAACTCTGAAGTGATAAGGTCAAACCAGCTTCAGACACGCAGTTAGAGCATCAATTTACTTAAGGATAAAGAGGTATCCTAGCATTATGTTTTTAAGCCGATATATTGGCTTTCCAGCCCTTTAAAGGTTAACGAAGAAACTAGTATGAACATTGCTTTGTCTTTTACCGACGATCCGTAAACCTGCACTCGTAGGATTAGTCAAGAGCATAGCGTCAGTAATACTTCCGTTCATACAATTCTGCGGGTAGCTAAATTTCACTATTTTAAATTAACAGTTGTTCATAAGTTAAATATAGATGATCCCGATTGTCGTGATGAGTTTTCTGAAGACATGATGAACTGCAGAGTTCAAAATCCTACTTTTTCGTTTAATAGAACTTTTACTGACAAAACAAAATTGAAACTAGACAGATCTTTAAATAGACGCAATAGTTAATATTGTGCATATATAAATTCTCATTTGGTACAAGAAGAAAAATCTCAGCACCTACAAAAATTAAATGTTTGGGATGAAATAGTTAATAATATAATTAAGGAACCATTTTTTATTGAAGGCAATTTAATTGCCGCCACCTACAAAAATATGTTACGAAATCAAATTTTTCCCGCAATAAGACAGATTACCAAAGATAATTTTGATCACATCTAATATCAACAAGACGACGCTCCTCTCATTACGCACGAGACGTTCGGGCTTACATGGACGAAGTATTTGCAGATCAATGGATATGACGCAGAGGTATTTTTGAATGGCCAGCTTGATCACCAGACTTACCATCTATGGAGATACTTTCTTTGAAATTATCTAAAAGATAGAATTTTTGTTAATTTCAATTTAAATCATTCAAAATGCTGTTACAGGTTTCTACAGTCGGTCTAATCAAACACTCCGAAATGTGAGAAGCATGGGGATTCACACCTAATCAAGAATCCCAAAGGGAACAATGTTTACTACGTCCACGTAACTATTCCTCGGTAAAACTAAAAGTAAATACCAAAACAGCGAGAGTTTATTTGCCATTATGCTAATCCTTAATAATGAAGTTCTTTGGACCTCTAGAGGTTGCTTTTACCTTGAATTTAATACGTATTAAAACATAAAGTTTCTCCTTCTTTGATTGCCAGTGTTAAAATGGAGTTTTTCCAATTGATAAAAATTTTGACCTTGCATTGACCTTAAAACTGAGGTTCAAGGTTAAAAATTTTTCATGACCCTCCAGAGCCGGAGAGCCGATATATCGGTTCGCTCCATGATATAAACATTGTACATAGTTGATGGGTGATACAAGAAATGAATTTGGGCACATTCAAAGGAGGTTTCGAAATCTCGAAACCCGGCCCTTTAAAGGTTAATACCTGACCTTGACCTCCCTGTTCTTGGTAAATCCCTCACAGGACCTGTTGCATTTAGCCATCTAATAGTTCGTTCAACGGTTGTTGTTGAAATTTCAACTACCCATTTACTAAACATTTGTTTAAAAACATTTCTTACGCGACTGTAGGATTGCTTTAACTTACCCAGACTCTAATCATAGGCAGATATATTTTTTCTCTTTCTCTTAATTGATCCAGTGTTTAAATTAAAGTGAACACTAACACTAGTTTACATATAGTCCAAACATACATTTGTATTTGTTATTTTTGATGGTTCAATTAGTTTGGCACTCAAGTTAATTTTTAAATTGACACAGCTAAGACATTGTTTTTAATGATTCCTAATACATCCAGTGCGACCTTTTCATTGATCTTACAATGGTGTGTCCTAAATAATCATGATTTGACTTGCAGAGGTTACTTTTACCTTGAATTTAATACGTATTTAAATATAAAATTTCTTGTTTTTTATTGCGAGTGTTGATATGGAGTTTTTCCGATGGATAACAATTTTGACCTCGCAATGACCTTAAAAATGAGGTTCAAGGTTACAGGAAAAGTCACCACTGAACTCTTCGTCAAAAATTAGTACTTGACTAACCTTGAGAATTTTTTCTGAGGAGTATTCCTGCATAATCTTACGTAACTTATAGATTTACGTAACTGTACGTATTTGACCTTAGTTTGGCCTCTACAGATCACTCTGGAAGTGCGGCAATACGTATCCGTACCTAAAATTTTCTGCTCTTTCGATTGCCGGAGTCAAAAAGGGGGATTTCCATCGGAAAAATAGTTGGCCTTAAAATGACCTTAAATGTCATTACCACTTAAATGGCATTCCTCGTTGAAAATTACTAAGGGATGCACCTCAACTCCTACAAAAAATAATGTACCATGCGTTTTATTCGGGTGTCCCTGAATTTTTAGAACACCCTGTATATTAAAAAAATAAATTCTAGCATCCCTATGGATAGCGTTTAAAATTTTTCTCAAATAGTATTTAAACTTTATTGTACGTTCTCACATAATTTTTAAGTCATACAATGTTTTTTCGGTTTAGTTTAATTAAATGAATAAGGGGCAAGTACTCAATTTCCAAAAAATGGAAATCCTATATTACCCGTACATATTTGGTTGGGGACCCTATTTTCGTAACATATAAATTACGCATAAACCGCCCGTCACACGATTGCTGGACCTTATATTGATTAAAATGGTAACTATAGTTAAATTTGAAGCGAGAAATAAGATTCTGATAATAAGAGCAGCTCACGAGTCGGAGAACGACAAAATTATCAACGTCGGATCGAAATATGGTCATAAATGATTTTTGAGTCAAACAAATTACGATATTAAAGCAAAATTTCCAAAAAATAGAGACTTCACTTCAAATGCTTGTAACTTCTAACCTATCAAATATTGACATTCAAACCAAAGTTTTATGAAAAGCTGAGATAAAATAGATATAATTAAAAAAAAAAGCTCAAATCCGTTGAAATGGAGCAAAGTTATAGCCGAATTAAGAATTTTAAAAATTTAGCTTAAAAAAATCAATAAAATTTGTACTGCCCAATTTTTGTTTAAAATTGCTTCTAATTATTAATTCGTCTATAACTTTGCTCCATTTCAAAAAATTTGAGCGTCTTCTTTTTAAATTATATCTTTTTTATCTCAGCTTTTCATTAACCTCTGGTTTGAATGACAATATTTGATGGGTTAGAAGATACAAGCATTTGAAGTGAAGTCTCTATTTTTGGAAATATTAAAGCACATATCCTACAAGCTGGGCACGATCCGTTTCCCAAACATGAAATTCTCTCCTTGTAAGTATCTAAACTAACTGTTTGTGCGTGCGCTGAACCCGAATCTAATGCCATAATTACCGTAACACGTCAGGTTTTTCCAGTATTCAGCAAAGAAGGTACATAATAATGTTTTTAGTATTAATTTCATATTAATTGATATACTTCTGAAAATATTCAACTATCGTATCTCGCTGCGCAGGGTATATATCTTACATATTTTTGGTGTTCTATATTCTAACGCGTCAGATTTTTTCAGAATTTATCAAAAATGTTGAGAAACTTCTAAAAACACAAAACTGTGATATCTCGCAAATCAGAGATACATAACTCAGATGTTTTTGGCGTACCTGAATCCGAATCTGATGTCAGAATGGTCGCGCTAAATCAGATTTATCCAGAAACATATGTTGACATGTGGTAAACAATATCGCATATAGTGAACTTTATGAATTTTTAAAAAATGCCTGTCTTATGCATTAAACCTACGAGAACAAAACTTATAACTGTGAGCTGACACATATCATGTCTATGCATTCCAAGATTCAGGTGTACACATTTTTATACGATATATTTTTTAATACAGCATCTATTTTCGCGTTATTTTGAATTCAAAAGATCTCGTTAGTGGATTTATTTTATGGTTCATTCTTATTGGAATAACCTCTTTTTAGACACCAGCACAAATCCGCTATCAACCTACCATCTATCTTGGTATTGTTCATTTGATACATGTACAACTAGAGAATATATTTTTAGAAAATGCTGTTCATGTGTAGGAACATACATTCATACGCAGTTTCTGCGAGGACTCTTATTCTCTGTTTGTACGTTTATACAAACTTCGACTATGCTGCTTCCTAGAGTGTTTATGTGTGTAAGTGAATGCGTGTGTGTATCAATTGATATCTTGAAAATTAAAACAATACTGACATGTGCCTAGAACAATTTTTGATAAAGATATAAACAAGTACAACACACTGAATTTTTTAGTTGATTTGACTGTATCACCTTCTAAATTCTTTTGTGCGGATTTCCATCTTTATTATTGATTAATCTCGTACATTAAATTTGATATCTCTATGAAAACATAGTTGTTGAAAACACATTTCGTAGTAATGCATAGTATGATTTAGCTGAGGCCAAAAATCGAGTTATTCTAACCTCTGTTAGATAAATTATATTACATATTTAACATTTTTAAATTACTCATATTACCTGTTGTTTGGACAATATTTGTAATTCCTTCAAATGTGATACGCATATATGATGTAACGTTGCAAGATCTTTAGCTATATCTGATAAACATTTAGTTCGTGGGGGTGAACTATTCAAATCTGGTTTATCTGAAACATTCTAAAATGAAAATGGTCACCTTAAGTACGATGAACAATCATTAATAAATTATTTTATTATTCTATTATTTTTATAAGTAAAAATAGGCTACAAATTGTTGCTTCACTTTTGTTTTTGTTAAAGTCTCACTGCTTCCAGAATTAAAAAAGAATTATGAATTAAATTTACTAATTCCACTTTTGTAAGCTATATATTATTCGAGACGGCTTATGCCGCTCAACTCTGTAACTGCTCGGATATTATAGACCGTTAAGGCGTTCCGAGCACATTGTAACTCGTCGATCGCTTGGATCTTTTAGATGCATAATAAAATTCACGGTAAAATTCTAAAGGACATTGATTTGGAACAGTTAGTTAAAAGAATTATAAGAGGCCTTTCCATTTGATTTATTAATTATTATTTTTCGTACAGTTTAATTTTAGAGAAGTTTTTATCGATGTTGATTAACGAATCATAATTTTCATTTGGCAACGTTTAGATAGAATTTTTTCCTCATTATCAGAGACTCTTTTTTAAATTAAAGGTGAGAATGTATCAATAACATCTCTAAATCGTCACATTATAGTTAAAAAGCAGTCGTAAAAAATATTATTATTAATTTAAAGGTAGAAGTTACAAAATTTGAAACAAAATTAAAAGGATTTTTTTTCAATTTCTTCAGGGTCAGGTACAATTTTTAGTTTAAATAATAAAAAAAAAAACCTTTTACGGTTGTAACAGTTTGGTTGCCGCGTGGATGTTTATTTTATTATCGCGGCTGCTCAGAGGTATGGTCGAACTTACCGTATTGAAATAAACGTATTTTCTCGCGTTGCGGCGACGGTTATCTGTCCGCTCTGCCAAATCTGTTAAGTGTTAGTCTGAAATAGAGGTCCTGTTTCAGATAACAACCAGGTAAAAATTAAATATGAAATTGACCGCGAAATAAGAATATCGCGTTGAGCACTTGTCAATTAAAACATACGGGCTCTTAGGATCACGGATGAAATCGTACATGGGATAAATTCAATTAAACGAACACCAAATTGAATTTAAATAATAAATATAATTTATTGAAACTAAAATGTGAAACGAACATTCTACAAAAATGTAATTTACTGTCGTCGAGATCTACACGTTAAGATACAAGTTAGTAAACGGCCGACTTGTAGAAAGAGGGGGGAAATATCGCGAACTAAATATACGCAGTCGACGGAACTTGTAAAGTGGAATAATTTAACTAATTATCGCTAAGCAAATAATACACGATCGCGTGAAGTGATAACACTTACTTTATTAGCTGCTGTAATTGTTAGTAAATAACGATCAACCAATAGGTCGCTCTCTCTCTCTCTCTCTCTCTCTCTCTCTCTCTCTCTCTCTCTCTCTCTCTCTCTCTCGCTCTCGTTGCGGAAAAGGGCGACTCGTCTGGTCGCCTGTGCACCGACATTGTGTGGCTGCAGGATAGTGTGACGACAATTCGGACGAGCCGCATTCACGAAGATCGGTTTGTGACGCATTAAATAAAATTAAAAGCACCTTCTGAGCATTCCCTGATATAAGTATGCTTTTTCTTCCTCATGTTTACACGTAGACAAGCAAAGAGAATTTAATGCTAATAAACATTATTGTTTTATTTAATAATACTATTATTCATTGCACCTTCACGCTGCGGCCTAATCTCCAACGTGACCAATACAAGATAAACAAATCAATAACATATTATCAGTCCAATATATAGAGGCGATTCTCTACCAAATCGAGAGACGAAAACTTTCTCTCACTCGTGAGCAAATTAGCGCCTAGCCTCCTTATGTAACAAGTTATTTTACTTCCTAGAGAAAGAAAGAGTTTTTTTTGTTCCTTAGAGGATTTTATTAAATAAAGTCAATAGTGTCCCTATACGATTGGGACTGTTGTTTAGGTTCCACACTAGACCTTTGCAATCAATTCAATATTTTTAAATATCAACATGGTTAATTTAAATTATAGAATGATGCTAATCATTATTCTCTTTTCGTTTATTAAGTTAAAATAATAATAAATATTGTTTTTCGATTCAGTGGGCGTAAAATTCGTTTTTATGTTTGGAGGTCCCAGGTTCGATTTCCGGACCCGGCCGATTGATGCAACCACCACTGAAGAATGTATTTTCAATAAGTGATAAGATTTAGGAGCATAAAAAGAGCGATGTTAAAATAATAAAAAAAGGAGGTGTAAAAACGAATTTTACGCCTACTAAATCAAAAAATATTGTTCGCAACACTGAAATAAGACGCATTTTACGCCATTGCAACAAAAATAATATTATTTGGTATGATCAAGATTACTGTAACTTGTAAAAGTATTTTTAAACAATATATTCTTTCCTTGCAGTACCCAAATAGAGTAAGTTAATTCTATCTAACCTCTACAAGTTACACCTATACAAAAATGAAAATTCATTAATATGAATTCTCACAAATTTTAATTAATACAAAATCTTGATTTAACTGTATTTGTATAAATACAATGTATCGAAGATTAAAAGCTGCAATTTATTGCATGCAGTTTTAAATAATCTGACATTTTTTGTTAAGTTTTCTAGAATATAGTAAGGACCTGTTTATAGTCATTATTTTCTTTTCTGTTTTGATTATTTTGCTGGTTATTTAAGATTGCAAGACATTTTTTAATGTATGTTTGAATAACAATTTCGGGATATTTGTTTTTATTAGTAGATATTCTTTTATTTCATTTATATTAGTATGATGGAATTTTTATTTGAAAGTTTTGTTACTCTGTCAATTAAGTTATAGACCATAGTCATTTTTTGTGATACAGGATGTGCTGAAATTTAAAAATCGTGTAGAAAAAATAGGTTTTGTGTACCAATCAAATATAATTTTATTACATTTTTTTTAATTAATAACGTATCCAGGAAACTAATTTTATTATCTTTTTTATCTCATAAGTAAATTTAAGTTTTTGAACGAAGGAATTAAATGTTGATAGCATTTCGATAATTCGAGTTACTATTCCAAGCTGGTAGCTCCAAACTAGGAGAAAATTTCACCGTCGGTTCCTTTCGGGTGAAAGCGCCGGTGGCCGACACTGACCTCATAGATTTTGGAGGAGGCTACCAACAGCTTAGTTCTTCAAATACGTCAGAGGTGGAGTCCTCGAAAGAAAAGTCCCAAAAACAGCCGCCATTGCAGATGCTAAGTCTCACTGCCGCAAGCAGGTTAAGTGGCAGCGTTACAAGTCTTGGCAGTGCCATCAGCGGTATCTCTTTCTACAGTAAAGAAACTCAAGAGGATATAGAGGTATTCCAAAAGGAATATGAGAAGGTAGAAAAGGCGAGCAAAAAAGCTTAACATATCCATGGTCGTCAAGACAGGACTGTACAAGAGCTCTACGAGAAAACCAAGGAGATGTTTTTGGCAGTCGACGATTGCAAGTGTCAAGTCGAGGATTATCGTGTTGGCCGCGAGAATCGTCGTCGGCCTAAGAAACGAGGCATAATTGCTAAAGCCGTTACAGTTACTGCAGCTAAGATGCAGGTTCAAAAGAGGAGCAGGAACGACCCTCAAAGCCTCCCCCTCCAAAACCTCTAGAAGCGGAAAGAAGAAGAAGCCTCGAAAGGAGGTACCACCACCAGGCAAGGATAAGGAGCAATCCAAGTCCAAGCCTGTGGCGATAAAAAAGCCGAAGGTTATGTCGGAACAGGCGTCTTTTGATAGGAAAAAGCGCCAGAATCCTTTCATAGCGTTTGTTGAAATCATAGGAAAGCTCCAATAGGAAGTCAATTCGGACGACAGCGGCGCGCAGGTTCTAAGCGTGCGATCGACAGGGCGGGGAGACGTCCTGCTCCGGCTGGGCAAAAAGACGGATACAGTAATATTTGCGGAAAAAATCCGCATTGCTACACAATGTATAGGAGAAGTTCGAATCCGAGATCGCAGGGTAACCCTGAAAATCAGATATCTGGATGCTAGTCAATTTGAAGTCGCTGACAAGTTGAAGTCGATGCGGCATCTCTGCTTCGGCTGCGTAAGCTATCGCGACCGGGATCGAGTTTTGGTCGAGAGATGCTATTGATGCCTAGACTTCAGTCACACGAAACGGAAGGGTAAGGGAGTGGAAAGGTCCTCGTTATGCTACTAGTGCGGTGCGACTGGACACAAGCTTAAAAATTGTAAGAATGCTACCCAACACTTACTTTGTAGATCAAAGGGTGCTCAAGGAATATCTCATATGGCAGGGTTCGGTGCCTGTGCCATTTTTAGGCGTCCGCTCGAAACCGCTAGAAAGGCCGATTTCCGACAAAAGGCCGTCTCAACGAGGGAAGAAAGTATAAAAAATAGGACAGAATAACGCAAGTCACAGGCACGCGTTCTAGCTTGAAGAAGTATGAAAAACAGTTGCGGGCTGGATAGGTGAAAGCGTTGGAGCATTAGCCGGTAAGAATCAGGCACTGGCGACGAGTGCTAACCCTTGTCGTCGCCTTACGAAAGATTTCTCCAGATTCCCACGAAAAAGAATCTTCTATTATTATATCGATAGGTCGTAGATCTGTTTTAAAAATAAATGTTCACGAAAATGTCGGAAATGTTAATTATTTCGTTAATTGGAATTTCGGACTTTGACGTAATTTGATTATATATATTTTTTCAATACTTTTTCTTATTAAAAATCTGCCTACATTTATAAATAAAGATTGAACGTCAGGACTAATAAGTAAAAAAGCTTTCGGTTTATTTACATCTTTAATTTTTTGTATAAAATCTAAACTGTTTTTTACATGAGATTGTCGTTCTTTTATACAATTTGAGAGGACTTTATGTAATTGTTTAGATAAAAATTCAGTTGGCGATCCGGCAGTAGATACTATTGGCCTTAAAGGAACATTTTCTTATGAATTTTTGTTGAACCATAACATTTGGCCAATGACGTATTAACTTGTCTTAAATGTGAATTTTATATTGTCTGTCTAAAAGACCTTCGTCATTCCATTTTTTAAGAAATTTATATGTACAATTTTGTAAAGATTTTAACCTCCAGTTGGACGGCAATACCACTATAGTGGCAATGCCATGGTCCGAACATATCTGGGGATCATTAGGGGATACTTCCGTATAATTATCCCCCAATGGTACCCAGATATGTTCGAACCATGGCATTGCCACTATAGTGGTGCTACCGGCCGTGTGGAGGTTAATGGATTTTTCTTAATTAGTCTGTAAGAATTATTATCAGATAATAGTAAGTCCATTTTTTTATAATATTCAAGTTTATTCATAATAACCGTAGTAATCACTTTATCTGCATATGTTATAATGATATCTTTGTGTTTTTAATGAATTTTTTAGTTTCTATATATTTATGAAGCAAATCTTCATTTTTTAAAGGTACATGTTCCATTTTTTTATATGTAAGCTTATATTATCTACAAAATTTTGTCTCAAGGAATTCGCAAAATCTTTATTTATTTCACTTGTATAAATAAAATTTTCTAGAGATTTTTTGTATTCTGATAAAAAGGTAGACTGAATTTTGGTCCAAGTGAAATTATGTCGGTCACGTTACTAGGTATTTCTATATTTGTTAAATTTTTTACCCAACTACCAGTGTTTCTAAACTTTGTTAATTTATTTTGTGTAATAAATTGTTAATTTTATTATTATGTTTAATATTAAGGGTGTCACCATAACATGTATTGTTATTTAGCTAATTATCGTTAATTTTAATAAAAACAATCCCAAGGTAAAAAATTTTTAAGAATATTATTGAGCGAATCTTTCTTTTTTCTAAATTTTATATATGCATGGAAATATCTTGTATTTCAATATTTAGAAGTTTAATTTTATAATTTTTAAGAAGATGATTTACTTTTTGTTACTAAAAATTATATATAAATAAGAAATAAATAATATAATCTATTACTAAACTGTATATTATAGCTTATTTAATGTGAAAAATTAAAAAAAAATTATAATTATTAAAAATCAATTTTATTTAAAATAATATAAAATTCTCAAAAAGAGCCCGTCTTACAGTTTTTTAAATTGTTTATAACTTTTTAATTAATAGTATACAATTTTTAATTTTAGTATTCATTTACTTTCCCCTCCGCAGAACTGCCTTATTGTCGCGTGCCGGCAAACGCCAGTGGAGGAGCTCGTCCAATCTGGGTTAAGACGCCTAATCAAACTTACAAGGAGAAGCCACACCCTTTAGGAAATGGATTCTTATCAAACTCTAAGATATGATTTCTACTGTAAAAATATGAAGAAAGTCGGAGTTTTAGATTCGAATGCCCTTTTTTACGATAAATATAAGCAAATAACAAAAAATTTCGTCAAAAAAACCATTAAATTTGATTAATAATTTCGTTAATAACTCGGAAACAGTTAAAGATGTATATTCAAACCAAATTTTAGAAGAAAGCTGAGATAAAATAGATTTATTTTTGAAAAAATCATCAAATTGTAATGCTAAATTTTCGATGAAAGTTCGTCTAATTCTTATTTTTGAACTTCTTATTTTTGAGTTATTTGAACTTCTTTGTTTACAAAACGTATCTACTTGATCTTAGATTTTTTTAAATTTTAGTTTAAATATACATATTTAATCCTTTTCGAGTTGCTTATATCTATCGTAAAAGAAGCATTGGAATCTAAAACGTCGGCTTTCTTCATATTTTTGTAATTGAAATCATATCCTTCAGTTTCGTAAGGATCCGTTTCCCAAAGGGTGTGTCTCTCCTTGTTAGTCCAAACAAGAGAGTTAATGCAAGGATTCCGGTAAAATGGGCTATCCTCTGGTTATGGATCCCTTTAATCGGGGCTCTCATTTCAATGTAAGTATCCCACTAATCAAAAAGAGGCGTTTTTATCGATTTTTAGTGAACTAACCATTTAATTTATTTAATTGGCGACGTTTCGATGGAAGTCCCCCATCCTCATCAGGTTATACCTTTATTGAAACAATCATTTGTTACAGCAGCATTTTACAATTTTGCATATATATCTAAATATAATTACTCATTATTTGGTCAAATTAATGAACATATGTGCCATTTTTCATAATTTCCATGGTATCTCTAATGTGTCGCTGACAAATCAAAAGCGCAAGCAAGTAGCAAAACGTCAGTGTGAAAATTTGCACAAAGATTGAGGTTATGTAACTTATTTTTACCTTCTTCTCTGAATCGTACTTATATAACATCATAGAATTTATTTAATAAGTGAGTGAGTGAGAGAGTGAGTTATATTATATTATATTCACCAATCACAAATTTAAAATTAAATTTTGATTTTTTCCCGATTTCAAATTTATGCGCGTATTAATCAGTAATCGATTACAGCGCTGATTATAATACTTATAATTACATTTGAACTAATTGATACTTACTTGTGCTTTTGATTTTAGAGACGCATTAGAGATACCATGGTAATTATGAAAAATGTCACATATGTGCTCATACCACATATAAGGGGCTTGGGTTCAAGACCTGACGCCCGTTCCTTTTTTTAATTTGTAGCAAATGAGTCTCATTGTTACATGGCGCCCAACATAAAAGAACCCCAATCCTTCCAGCACCCTAGTTTCCTAGTTTCTAAGTTTTAATTATTCCATGCATAGGCTTCTGCTTTACCTACGACCCGGCTCGCTACCCTTTCGTCCTAATATTACGATGAATCCGGTGGTATTCATCGTTTAGGCGGGGGGGAGTTGTGACGTGGTGGATCTGCATGAGAGCAGATCCCCGTTACTTAGGGCTCTGTAGTACCGACGCGGCCAGCGCAAGAATCGGCACTTGGCATATGGCGCGCGTAGCGGTAGGCAGAAGACATGGAAAAGTACAGCTGCGACCAATTGCGGGCGTAGCGCAGTGGTAGCGTGAACGCCTTCGGATCCGAAGGGGCTCGGATTCAAGACCTGACACCCGTTCCTTTTTTTAATTCGTAGCAAATGAGTCTCATTGTTACAAGTTATAGCCTGATGAGGATGGAGAACTTCCATCGAAACGTCGCCAATTAAATAAATTAAATGGTTAGTTCACTAAAAATCGATAAAAACGCCTCTTTTTGAACCAACTGCGTGGACGAATAGAACAAATTTATATCATATCCCACTAGTAATGGGCTCTTCATCTAAATGGACTCTCTCTGGGTTAAAGGCGAGACTTGGATCCCTCCATCCCGATTTAAGAGTGTAGGGAAACATGAAAGGCTCCGCAGCCCATTTTGAAGCTAAGAGCAGTTACCCAACTTGACGAAAGCGGTAGTGCTAGTTGGTATGCACACGAAAACAGTACACGAACAAATACACCCTGTTTTTATTACTCATGCACACACAGACAGACATCACAGTTGCAGGTAGGTAAACCATGAATTGCTGCATACTCGATTTAGCAAGTTTGGTCGGCTAAGCGCATCAAGGCGATGGTCAGAGGGTACAATGGGAGAACTTAGTTGGCTCGCGCTCCCAGACCGCCAGGTAGTACAGTGTCCCGGATCAGTTTAACGAACATGGTCTAGCTACCCTATCAAATGGCGAAAAATCTCCTTGATCTATGCAGTGCTGATTGGTGACAGGATAAGGCCATGCTGGGTTTGAGAGAGGGGGGGGGGGGCTGCCGAGGCCACTGGTGATGCACCGGTGGCTCTCTGGCTGAGCAAATGCCTGCGGTTCTGATGCGCGGAGGGAAATGGTGATGCCTTGCACTTTAACACTTCTACACCCGTATCTCTAACAAATGAAATGGAACAAAAAAAATAAAAGGTTCTCAAAGCTCCTGAGAGCGAGGGACCCACTAACAAGGGGAGTACTTCACCTGCTGGAAACGGATCTTATCCTAACTTTGATATGTCCTTTTTAGTATAAAAATATGATCTAATATAAATTTCAACGAAAGTTACTTCCAATTTTATCGTTTATAAATCCAAAACAAATAAAGATTAATACTCAAATAAAAAACCAGAGAAAAGATGAGTTCAAGGAGATGAAATTTAATAAAAAGAATCTTAAATTTTTCAATTTCGAGCAAAGTTATGAAGAAAATAAGAATTTTAGGGTAAAAAAAACAATAAATTTTGGTTAAGATTTCTTATTTTCTTCATAAATTTGCTGAAAATCAAAGCAATTAGAACTACTTTTTTTCAAACCATATTTACTTAAACTCAATATTCTTCTAGTTTTTGGTTTGAGTGCATATCATTATTCATTTCTAAGTTATAACTCAAAGTTAAAGTAGTTTTTATTGAAATTATTATTAGATGTCGAACAACTTTCGTAAAAGTGGCCATTGATAAGTAATAACTTGACTTTTTTCTTATTTTTATATTATAAAAGATATATCAAAGTAAGGATAAGATTCGTTTCCGGAGGTCAAGTACTCCCCTTGTAAGCCCAAATATACTGAGGTGTACCGGGTGGCGGTCGTTCCAATAACGACGACCAATAGCGGAACAAAGTTCCTAGAGGTAAGTCGGGCAACTTCTGCGGGGACGACTCCATCGGATAATACCGGTCTACCTCTGGACGAACAAGGAAAGGAGCAGGCAGCTAGTTAGAAGACCGATAAGTCTGTAAGAACCAACAGTCTCTCGGAGGCGGAACTAAGAAAGAAGCGCCAGCTGACTCCAACAACAACAGGCACTACGGCTTACTTATAGAGCAATGATATGGTAAAGTAAATGTGAAATTAAGGCGCATATTAAAACTCTGAATAAAGTACAGCGAATTGTTATGAGGTGAATTACATGCTTAGTGCGTACAACTCCAACAGTCGCATTAGCGATCTTATTAGATTGTCCTCCCATTAAACGTAGAAATTAGGACTTGTGTTTACAAAACTTTCTACAGGCTCCTAGAAACGGAAGATTGTAAGCTTTTTAAAGATAAAGAGTTAATTAGTCAGACTGGCCCACTTATCGAAGAAAGAGAATGTGACAAAATTTCAGGGATGATTTTCTTCTTACAAGGTCATCTATCCGTATAGAATGGGATGCAGTGATATAACTCAATAAAATTCGATATGTTCGATATAGGTTTATCCAATTAGTTCCAGTTCAATATTCCGAAAATATTCGATACGTGAGTATGCTTAATGCAGACAATTGCTATGATATTTGATGTTCAAATAAATATAATTTAATTCATTTCCTAAAACAAAAGAATATTATTTTACAGGTATTATGTCGTATTTCCGAATAAACTGAACTTAAATTAAAAGCAGGAACTATCTGTTCTTCATGCACTATGTTTTGTGAAATTTTCCAAAACATGGCCCCCATCAAAAAAGTTATAAGCGTTTCGTTCTTGATCTCCAGTTTGGACTCCTCAGTAAGGAACTGGAGATCTTACCTTAGACGCTTGTCGCATGATGTTCTGCGAAGTCAATAAGATATTATGCAACTCTATATATAGAAGAAGAAGAAGAAGAAGAATTTTCTTTAAAAAAATATTATTTTATGCGAGGTTTAATGCTGACAAAATTAAAATACAGATTTTATTATGATTTCATTTTTAACTGATATATTATCACAAATATATCCCAGAACAAGCTCAATGTCGATCTCAGTAATATGAAAAAACGATTAATCACACTGCGAAAGCAAACATTAAAGATAATTGACAGGAATATTTTTAAAATCGCGGAAAGTAATATTATTACTTATTAGTATTGACTTGTGAAAAATTATTATAAAGTATACTGGCAAAAATAATGTTATGACCATTATGAAACAACGCAGGGATGTTACCAAGATCAACAGTTGTCTCATTGTCATCAACAAAAATGACATCTAATCAAGTACTCGAGGTGGAGGTGAAATGCGTGGGACCATGCTGGAAAAGTTGCAAAGAAAGTTCAGCAGATAAATTGCGAACGAATATAACATCATCACACTTCTTAAGAATATCGGCATTCAGATTACCCATGATAAATTTTTGACTGTAATCAAGACTAAACTTGCGAAAAATATATAAAAAGTCTGATTTACCCAAGAAGGCAATATTTGGTGTCCAATAAATAAATGTATACTACAAAATATATTCAGGTATGCTTGGTTTAATAGGTAGCTCGCTTTTCGACGCAGGTAATACTTGAAATTTAAACTAGATTTTACGTATAAGGCAACCCCACCGTCAATGGAGTTACGGTCTTGCCTAATTACCATATAGTCCTTCATCTGATTGATAGTATTCCCAATCGTCGAGACAAGCCTAACTCTGTCACCCCAAAGAGGTCGTAGGAGGGAAAATAAAAAGGAAATTGACGACCTTTAGCAATATGAACCTTGTAAGAGCCAACGTTGAGAAAGCTCGCTCGAATAGATACAATATTTTCAGGTTATATAAAAAATACAAGCGTCCCAAGAACAGCATTTACAAAATATTCAAAGAAACTAAGAGACGAATCTCTTTAGTTCAATACGAAAATACAAACTACTTTATTATGAATACCCCCGAACGCCTCTCTCAAGTAGAATTACCCAGAGACGCAGTACTTAATTTTTCGCACGGTTCAGTATACTGCATATTATATTAGGCATGAATCTGTGTTTGTTTTTCAAGTATAGTGAGATCGGCGACGGTAATCGTTATCGTAATAACGCTGGAGTTCAATGCTTCAATATTATTATTAATTACTTCAAAGTCATCAGCCAGTCTATTAAAAGGAATTAAACATTTACTGTTAAATTCAGTCAAAACATTTTCTTGAAATATCTTCCATGAATCTAACAATTGTTTTTGAAATTAAGAAAAAGATAGCTTGATGTGTTTGTGTTAAATAGTAAATCGGATAACGCAGAGCGATATTCAGCCATTAATAAGTGCTCTGACAAAACATTTAAAGATTCGATTATTAACCTCTTGGCTGCGGGAAAATTTTCGTACTAAACGACCTTTTATAAAATGCAAAATGTATACATGAGATCATTGGATATTTCAGGTAGAGTCCCCACCCTGACTGCTGGTCGATAAATCGACCACCCCCGCAGGCAACGTAAAGTACAATGTAAAATTTATTTCTCATTTTCCTGGAAAACTCTAGAGGGTATTTCTATGTAATTTCTCGCGCTGAACATGAAAAAAAAATAGTAAAAAAATCCTAGAGATACTCTTGACCTTGAAAATCTATTTTTCAAGGTCAAATTTTTTTTCTAGCATAGAATTTTACAAGAATCTTTACAATCTATTTTATACACTACATTAGTTTTAGTTAATTTGTCTATTTTATCTTTGCCCCTCACAAAGATTGTAATGCTAGTTATGTGGGGGAAACAAAGAGACAAGTAAAATGTCATATTAAAGAACATAAAGCTAATATAAACAAAACTGAGTCGCACTATGTAATCAATGAACATATGCTCGCATATGATCATTCGTTAGATTTTGACAACGTCAAAATACTTGATACTGAAAAGAATTGGAAAAAACGAGTATTATCAGAAATGATCCACATAAATCTGAAACATAATGCGATCAATTGCAAAGACGATACTAGACATCTTAGCCAACATTACAGTAACATTATCAATAGTATTAAATTAAAATCTAAATTATAATGTGTATCTCTCCCCTATGACATAACCTCAAATCAATGTATATCGATCAGATGTTTGGATAAGGTGAGTGATTGACTTGCGTGTTGATTGATTCTTACTGCGCGTATTGTGTCTTGCACGATGCGCGGCGCGGTAAATTCAAATATATATTTTTGGTTTTTTTAATTTCTTCTCATTTAGGTTCATAATTAAAAGATTCTTCATTATTATAAAAATTGTTTAGTTAATCTACTATATTTAAAATTTAATAAAATACTTAACTACTTAAATTTAATTTTTTAAATTTTTATTACCAATTATTATTTGTTTCAACGGGGGAAAAAAATTTTTTTATTGAAATGGTAAATTTTAATTTAGTCTTATAAAAAAAAAAATTTTTTTGAGTTCTCTTGTAAATAATCATAAATAATTTATTAATTTTTATTACTTATCAGTACATATAATGTACTTAATTTGAAGTTTCGCGCCTGTGGTGGGAATGACTGTGTTGTCGATCTGATTAAGATTGATCGCATAGGTGTGTCTGAAAACGGGGGACGTGAGATTTCAAATTTTTCAGTATTAACCGTCTGTGATATACATTGTTAGCTTTATTTTAATATTTGACTGCCTTTTGCTTAATATGTGTGATTATGTGTTAATTTATTTTGTAATGTTCTTCAAGTATTTATTTAATTTTCAATTTTTTGTGTTGATTATGGACACAACAATAGGGGAAAGGTATGTTATATATAACCTCAATCTCTGTGCAAAAATTGTTAAACGTTTGTTATTTTAATCATTGTTTTCAATTATAGAGCGACACATCAGAGATGCTGTTAATAATATTGTATACCTATATATTGACGAAATAGTAAGTAACTTAGATTTATATATGTAAAAATTGTGTTTAAAAGATGTTGTAAAATGAAATCATTTTTTAATAAAAAGGTATAGCCTGATGAGGATGGAGGATATCCATCGAAACGTCGCCAAATAAATAAATATGGTTTGTTCATCAATATCGAGGAAAACCTAAACTACTCCTAAAGAATGTAAAAAGTAAGCTACAATATCGCCAGTAACACCCAAATCAAACTTTGGATAATTAGTGTCTCCGCCAGTATAAACAATAAAACCCAACACGAATCCCATCTCGCAGTCTAGAATCATGAATAGCTTAATGCCAAAGCGATTTCTCTTCAAAGGAATGTACTGCTTGAATGGAAGCCTACCTTTCCATAATAATAGACTTTCATCTATGCACAGATTGTTTCCTGGAGGAAGAACTGCTGAAAATTTGCTTTGCACGTGTTTTACTACTGGCTTTATTTTCACTAAAGGATGATTTTCGATTTCTTCATTATTATGAAAATGTAAACATCGTAGGATGTGAATATATCTATCGCGAGGCATTATTTGGCCAAAAATTGGAGTGTGTAGCAAAAGATCTGTGGACCAATAACTTTGTAAATCGCCTTTACAGACATGGCCCATTAGAATGGAAAGGCCTAGAAAAGTTTCCAATTCTGTTTTTGTGATAGGGGACCAAGCTTTCATGTGGGAAGAACGAGTTATGGGATTTTGAGTTGCGTAACGATTGGTTTCCTCTACATTTTTTTTGAGCAAAGAAGAATCACAAAAGTAATTGAAATAATCAATTGGTGTATTTCCTGAAAAAGAGATATTCGAATTTATTTCGGAGCTGCCTTGAAAATCTTTGATTGCTGGATAAAAATACGCGTTCTCAGACAATTCAGTTTCCTTATAAGAAAAGTCTTCCAAATTGACTTCCCCGATGTCTTCATTTTCTGCTCCATTGTGTAAAACCTCGTTTTCTAATACTTAATTTTCTGAAGATAATAATTTTCTAGAAGATATAATATACACTATTCAATAGGGTAATATTCAAAAAGTGGAAATAGTAAAAATTATATACTGTGCAAATCCTAGAGACTAATAAGTTATGCATGAGAAGTACCAATCTGCATCGTATTACAAATTTATAAATATGAATGAATAAAAAGTAAATTAATTTTTTGAGATTAAAATATTTTTGAAGATTAGACGAGTTTCTGCAATAAATGATGACATTTATTTCGTACCCAGTTGACGAACAACAATGATATACCAACTCCCAGACCGAATTAGTAAAAAACAGATTTTGTGTTTACGTCATTGATTTTAGATCATGCTGAAAATTAATGCCGCAGCATTTTATGTAACCTTCAAAAATAAGGTTGAAACTCGATATTTTGTTTTGGAAACTAAAATTTCATCGCGAAATAGACATTTTCATGAACAAAGAGAATTGTAGGATTTTTTTACTTTTTTTCCCGTTTTGACCTCATCATTAACGCTAAAAAGCTAGATCGAACTTTCGCTTATGCAAATAAAATACAACATGACCTTGACTGTAAATTTTCAAGGTTAAGGATACCGCAGTGATTTTTTAAAATATTTTTTATAAACAGTATATAAAATTACGAAAGAAATCACTCTAAAATTCTCGCTTCTACTAGGGAATCAGGCATAAATTAATTAATATTTTCATCGGTCTTATAGTCAATAGCAAATTAAATATATGGGCAGTCAGATTGCCCCTACTTATAGTCACCCCCGAAGAATCTATAAAAATAAAAATTAAAATTAAAAATTAAAAATTAAAAACTCTAACTGAAAATAAAACAAATTATTAATAAAGCAAAAATTAAGGGAATCAGGCATACTTGTCGAGGCCTTTCTTCTTCCGAAGAAAGGCCATTCCTAAAAATTACACTGAACATATGCTTGAGAAATCGAACGTAATGGAAAATGTTTACAAAAAAGATTATCGTGAATTTGAAACCTTTAAAGAAGGAATTGTAAAGAGACCTATCGTCTATGCAAATGCCACAGAACTTTTAGAATTGCTCTATGACAAACGCAATATTGATTTGACTAATGCTGATATTAAAATAAAATTGATGGTAGATGGCGGAAAAGGTTTCTTTAAACTTTAATTATCAGTTATAACAGATGAAGTTAATCAGAATCAAAACAACAAAAGAGCTTCGTACTCGGAGGGTGGAAGCGTAGCAAAAAAACACAATTATAATAGCGTGTATCGATTAATTTTACTGGCAATTGTGCCGAAGATAAAAGAGACGTATGAAAACTTAAAAATTTTATTTGTGTTAACGCAGGTGAATCAGACACCTTATAAATTCATCGCAGATTTTAAGCTTTTATTAATTGCTATTGGACAACAAACTGCATCAGCCAGTCAGTGCATTGTCCATATTGCTACATTACTTTAAGTGAACTACAACCATGCAATTCGAAGCAATTAAATAGCGAAGAATTCAACAGTGATTCGAGTAATGATGTTATTATTTTAAAAACATTCAATGATTTGACACAAGACTATTTAAAATTCAAAAACGTAGAGAAAAAAAACTAGCAAGGGAATTTCACAGTATGGTTAGTTACCCTCTTTTGGTAGCAGAAGGAGATAAAGAAGACGCCAATATGTACGTTCTCGAGAAGTGCCCTCTTCCTAAATTGCATTTATTGCAAGGATTGGTGAATCACTTGTTTTGGAAGGGTGTACTTCCGATTGTAGGTCGTCAAAATGCGCTGCTTTGGCCGAAAAAATTAAAACTAGTTGCTAAAAACTACGATGGTGAAATTTTCGAGGGTAATGCATGCAGAATGCTCATAAAAATGCTGATGGATTAAACGACCCTGAAATTTATAAAGAAGGTGGACCTTTTCGATTGCAGCCTTTCATCGCCACGTTTAAGGCAATAAATAAGATTGTAGAAACTTGCTTTTCTACAAAAAAGGCTGATACGAGCGAACTGGATAAAAATTTAAGATAATTACGCACAACTTTTGATAGTACGGGAGTATCAAAGACATTAAAATTCCATATTCTTTTAGATCATTTGAAGGATAGCCTTCTGTACTTAAGAAATGATGGCTTGGGCGTATGGTCTGAGCAAGCGGGGGAATCCGTTCACCGAGAATTCTCAATGTATTGGCAAAGATTCAAATTAAACGCTATTAATGATCCATCTTTCGTAGAGCGTTTATATAAAGCAGTGGTTACGTTTTCTTCCCACCACTTTTTATTACTATAAATGAGATAATTTAGTTATATGCGTGTATGTACAGTGGATTAGGCCTATAGGGGAGACCACTTTAAAAGAAACGCGCCTTGATATTTATCTCATAGATGATGTGGAAATAATATCTATATATTATATCTATACTATATCTTATGAAGAGATAAACTACGTAAAAAGTGAAAAGTATGCATATTTTCGAAACAGGATCAGCTAGGATTTTAATTCGAACGGATAAGGAATCAAATGCCACTTCCAGTTTTCTTTGCCCTTTTAATGCAACCCATCTCTGGTTCAAGCCCAGCGTGAGAGAGAGAGATTATGATCCCAAGCGATTTGACCTCATTTTCGTAACTGAAAAAATCTGTACCCAGTTTAACCTTCGGGGCAGTGTTCAAGTCGATATGCGATAAAAAGGCCAGACTTCCCAGAATCATAACCTTCGTTTTTCCGACATTGAGTTTAAGTTCATTTGTGCGTGCCTATAAGGCTAATGCGTTAGCATTTTGAATTATACGCTTTACACCTAATTCGAATTCTGATGAAAGAAATGAATAATAGACCTGGGCATCATCGGCAAATAGCATATAGTTGCTGTACGTAAGAACTTTCGGTAGACCATTTATAAAGATCGAAAAAAGTATTGGGCCAAGAACACTGCCCTGAGGCACTCCCGCATTTATCCCGAGCCAGTCCGACAGCTCGACAGTCTCACTCTCCACGGCCTGCATACGATCTACAAGATATCGATAGAACTAGGTTAAAACAGTATCAGAGCAACCAATTTCACTCAGCTTTTGGATTAGTTTATCGTTAGGGACAGTGTCAAAGGCTTTGGAGAAGTCGAACAGAACTAGGATCGTGATCTTTCTGGTGTCTATGGCTCTCCTAACATCATCTAGAACACCCAGGAGTGCTGTCTGGGTACTGTGTCCCTTACGAAACCCCGCTTGTCTATCAATAAGAATATGTTTTTCCTCCAGGTATTTAGAAAGCTGGTTGTGCACAAGTCTCTCCAAAATCTTTGAGAGCTTACAAAACTTAGCATCCTGCTCGACTTCGTCAATGGAAACAGCAGTACTTTTTTCCAGCAATCGGGAAAATATCCAGCTGAGAGCATATCAAGAGAAGAGAAGAGATCAAAAAGGTGCAGTGTCAATTGAGGCTCTAACAACTTTAGCATTTCTACAGATATGCCATCAATCCCCACTGCCCTTGAGGACGCTCCCTGAATTGCGCAGTGTACTCCTTTTCCGGTTATAGTGGAGAAATAAAAAGTGGAAGACGAAGGTGACATAGGACATGAATTGCACGATATGGATGAAAATGATTGAACAGAAAGTGGTTGAACATGATTAGAGACAGAAGCGTAATGAATATTTAACTGATAAGGCGTGATAGATTTGACTTCGAGCTGAGGCCCATGTTTTTGAGACATTTCCAGGATTTCTTAGGATCATTCGTATTGTTCAGTTTCTTAGCCAAGAAATGGTATTTACTCGAGTTTATAGCATTAGAAACATGGATTCGAAGACCTTTATAGGTGTTGTAATCATCAATTGAACCTGTATTTCGAAATTTACTAAAGGCTGCGTTTCTGGCTTTGATGTTTACTTTAATATCCTGGGAAATCCATGGCTTATGCTTGGTTTTAATGGAATGATATTTGAAAGGTGCTAACATGTCAAATGTGGAAAGAATTGATTTACATATACATGATAATGAAGACGAAATAGTGCTATGATAGGTATGTGATGAATGAGCAAGGATGAATGCGGACTAGATAGATAATTTATCAAAGACATACCCGTAGAAACAGACTGGTCAGGCCAAGTCGGCCTAGGTTGGATGATTGATAGTGATGAAGAAAAAGAAGTGATAAATGAAGTGAATGTGGAGGCGAGGCTATAAAGATTGATCTCTTCCAAATTTCGTCTCCGAAATTTCTTCACGTCTGTCTGCGTGCTAGAGATCTATAGAATAACATTTATGGCATCATGGCCTGCTGCGAATGGAGCTGTCGTCTTAATATATTCATAATCAGGAATTGGTTCACGAATAAGGAAGAAATCCAACCACGTATGAGATAGACCGTTTCACGTAATTGCATGATGCGTCGGCTCTGACTGGATGATTGTAAGTCCCAGTGCCGACAGGTTTGCTCTAAACTTATCTCCTATAGCACTGGAAGAGCTCATATTGATGTTAAAATCTCCAGTGACGATGATATACTTGTATCGTGGTAGTATGTCTGACAAGACATCAAAAAACTCTGTAGGGAAAGCGGCTGAAGGCCTGCGGTATACCACTGCCAACACCAATGTAACTGTTTTACTTGTCAGACATAGAACCAGGAATTCAAACAAGGATATTGATTGATAACTTAGTTGATTTTCCCATAGCCCTTAGACCGTGTGGCACTTATAAACATTTTACACAAATATGGGGAATTGCTATGTAATATAATAATATAATAGCGTAATATAATAATAAATAAGAGTTATTTCGCTTAACGGTTATGTTGATACTAATAAGAAAATTGATTTTATGATAGATTATTCCACGTAAAGTTTGAATATGGAGATGTTAGTATATTATTTTATATTTAACAGCAGTCTTTCCCAATTTTCCATAGCTTGTATCGAGAAACTGGAGGAATAGGAATCCTGAGTTACTCTTGCAATTTGAAAGATAGAACAGTTTCTATTACACCTTCTATTATCGTCTTCTATAAAATTAAGTTTGGTAAAAGGTAGTCAGGACACTGCGTGTTCATGAGCTTGAGAGTAAAGATGCTGAGGAAATATTTCCGTCGAGCTATAATTGAAAGCCACCCCAGCTTTTCATAATAGAAATATGGTATAATAAGCGACTTAACTAGATATAATTGAACCTGCCATATTAATTTATAACCCTTGTACCGTAGTTTCTATAAAGCATCATGTACATTTGACGAAATCTTGTTTATCTGCGCGTTCCAGGACATATCATTTGAAAGTTTCACTCCTAAATTTTTGATCGATGGGGATAATTTAATTAGCGTAGCTTCAATTAGAATTGGTTGCAGACTTATACCTCTCAATCTAATTGACATTTATCTGGTGGTAAACAAAATAGCTTGGATTTTTCCGTATTAAGTAACAACACTTTATCGTTAACCTATTTGACTATCGCGCTTATACTTGTGTCTGAAAGTTTTGATTAATTGTATATTTTTATGTCATCTGCAAACATCATATTTAGAGTATTTCACAACTTTAGCCTCAGAATTGATGTATATATGGAATATTATCGGCCCAAGGATTGATCCCTGTGGTACCCTGGAGGTGGTATGTAGATAGCTAGCTTATTCTTATCAGTTTTAGAAACTACTTGATATCTATCAGATAAATATGAATGAATCCATTTGATAGCGAGTGATAAAAAATTCAATTCATCAAGACGCTCTAATAGAATGGAAGCATGACTCAAATCAAAGAAGAGAATAATAGTAATCTTACCATCCTCGAATCCGCGCCTTATATCATAGTAGATCTGTCTGAGTACTGAAGCGTTAACGATTCAAGATATTCGACTATTTGGGTCGAGAGTAGGGAATCGAAGACTTGCCAAGTGTGGCAATTGTACAATGAGCCTTGTATCTGTGGGTGACTGGGGAATACCTTTCTTCCACAAAGGTACGATAATTGATTTTTTCCACAATGAACGATATGTCCCGGTGTCAATCAATTTGTTGAATAATTTAGTAAGAAAAGGTATGATAGAGTTTAGTAAATTTACGAAATAGACAAGTGAGAGTCCATCTCCACTTCTACTTTTTGATTTTGGAGTACATTTCTTAAAGGCCGTGAGTACCTGTAATTTATTTATATGAGCAAAGCTGAATTTCGTGCTGGTGGTGTCACATAAAGCGTTTCTCGATTGACTAGTTTGGATCCTGAGACATTAAGGATGTACACTCGCCATCTTAGCATAGTGAACGATAAGGACTTCCGCATTGAAGTATTGAAATGGTGATTTTGCTGGTAATTTCGTGAATCCAAGGCTTTTCACGATTTTACAAACTTTTTCGGGATTATTTGAATCTCGCAGAATATTAATGATATATTGTTCTAGAGCATTACTTATAGGTTTTTTAGCACGTTTACGATGGATTTTATATTACTCTAGGGAGGCAGGACTTCTCAGTCGACGAGAACGTTTATATAATCGATTTTTGGTATCACGTAAATCCCGAAGTTCTTTTGTGAACCAAGGTGCAGATTTCCTTCTCAGAATTCATCTTTTGAATGGGGCTAATTCATCCAATTTGCGAATAGTAATGGAGGTAAATTCGTGAACAGAAAAGTCAATGTTTACAAAATTCTCAGAATCAAGAGATGGTACAATATCTGCAAGTTCAGCCCTCATCGAATCTTCGAATGCTTGTATATTGAATTTAGAAAAATCTCATGATGCTAACAGGCAATCATGGCAGTTGATGCAAGGAGCCTCCGACTGCACAAAACTGATGATTTTTTCGCAAGAACTAACGATTATAGCATCTAGTCATGTATCCGAGTTATCTCGGTGATGGGTACGTCCATAAATTTCCCTCGGATATAAGTTCCGTGAGGTGCTTAGAATAGTAATTACTAGTAGAAAAGTCTGAATTAAAGTCACCAGCTAAAATAACATCTGAATAGCGATGAAGGTAGCCACTAATAATATCAAATACTTGTGATACTACTTGTCCTTTCGTTGTATGATAAAACGAAGCCAGCAAAACCTATTGACTTCTATCTGAGAAAAGCTTGTTTATCAAGAACTCATTTGTATTTATATTTTTGTTTGTTGAATAGGTTAGTATCTTATATGAAATTGATTTGTATATATAGCAGACTACTCCACCATCCTGGATATATTCACGTAAGTTGTTGGATGACATAATATTTCTGTCATTACGGATTAAGTTATAGTCAGAAATATCAAAGAGAGACGATTGTTGCTTAGGAGTGAGGCATGTTTCTGCGAGAGACAGGATATTAATTGATTTACTTGTTAATAGGTCTTTTACTAAATCGAGATGAGCATTTAAGGAATTTACATTTAGCTACTCGTACAAAGGGCTGTTTCTGAGTTTGAAGTATATTAGAGATAGAACATTCTTGAATTTGAGATTTGAAGCCAAAAGAATCATTAGATAGTCAGGTTAGTTTAGATAAGTATTGGGCTGTTGAGATGAGTATAGCCTCTTATCTATCTGTACGATGAATATAAATACATGCTTATATTTCAGTTCACGAGCTTTTTGTTTGGTAGTTGTGTAATATGATAGCAGGAGGTAGTATATTGTAGATATTTAGGTTAATATTACTATCCTTTTGAAAAGCAGGCAAATCTGGAAGTAGAGGTTGAAATTTGATTGTACCAAATTCACGCTTAGCTTTGAGCACAAATTCTTTAACTACG
Source organism: Theocolax elegans (assembly GCA_026168455.1). Classification (NCBI taxonomy): domain Eukaryota; kingdom Metazoa; phylum Arthropoda; class Insecta; order Hymenoptera; family Cerocephalidae; genus Theocolax; species Theocolax elegans. The sequence continues at coordinate 50,300,398 of CM047426.1, read as the reverse complement.
TGAGATTTAAACAACACTGTGTCTTATATGAATCGGGGATTATTTGCTCATAAGTTAACATTAGTTTGTGTTTAAACCTGAGAATTTGCTTGTGGACTGATTTTATTGATTTTGAACTCTCGAATATCCGCGATATCATCAGTAAATTTAGATATGTTTAATTGATTAAGAACCTCATGGACAATTCGATTTGCCTTTAATTGATTCAACTCAGTTTCGATTGATCGTAAGTGATTTAACTCAGTTTTAATATTGTTTTGGCGATTTACATTGTCCTCCATCACTGAGTCAAGAGCATTGAATCTATGCATTACCTGATTGTGATTTTCCGAGATTAAGGGGATGTCATACCTGAATTAAATCCTACTATGCCAACACCTGTATATTACACGCACTATTTCTCCTATTAGTATTATTTAATACAATGACAACCTACAAATGCAGTGGAGGCATATTTGTAATACATATATTAAATAAATTATAAGTACAAAAGTTTGAATTGTGTTAAAATGTGCTTATAATTTGAAAAATACGATCTCAAACATAACCTCTCTTAGTTAACAAGCAACAACGATTTAATTGAATTTTGTAAAAACTGGATAGATTTCTAACAAATACAGTGCAGACGCACAATTTTACGATATTGGTAAATGTTGGAATACTAAAAAAAACAGTCAAAAGTGAACGACGAAGAAATAAATTGGAAAATACGATTTATACAAAGACGTTGGGAAGCTGGTACTAGATATTTGCGATGGAAATAAATATAAATTGCAATTACAAGCATCAAGAAACAAATTAGAGGCAACATTGTACATTATCTTAGAATCATTTTTCAGTAAAAACTAGAGGAATACATAATCGATTGAAAAATTAAACGAAAAATTAAACGAAAAATAAAAACGATATCCATTCCTTCTAAAAACATGTAATACAGAGAACGGAAGAGTAAGAAAAAGTTTAGCTACGTAGTTTGAAAATCCACCAGTAGGTGGCTATGCTAAGCGTTTCCAGCTTATTAAAATATGTTTTATTTCATTCGTGGTGGAATAGGCGACCGATTCTATAGGACGTGCGTGCACCGATTCGGGCCGTCCGCCGCACGCACTTCGTACTTTCAAATACATTGTACTATGCCGACACTGAATGTTGGGTGCACTATTTGTTTAATTCCAATTATTTAACATAATGACAGCTAGAAAACGGGATAGAGATACATATTTAATACAGATTTTAAGTAAATTACAAGTACAAAAGTTGAATTTATGTTTATTTATCGTTAAAATTTGAAAAATGCGAATTAAAACATAACCTCTTTCAGTATACAGCGACGGATTCTATAGGAGGTGCGTGCACCGATTCGGACCGTCTGCCGCACGCACTTCGTACTTTCAAATACATTGTACTATGCCGACACTGAATGTTGGGTGCACTATTTGTTTAATTCCAATTATTTAACATAATGACAGCTAGAAAACGGGATAGAGGCATATTTTTAATATACATTTTAAGTGTATAACAAGTACAAAAGTTGAATTAATGATAAAATATCGTTAAAATTTGAAAAATACAATTTGATACATAACCTCTCTTTGTCAACAGGCAACAACGATTTAAATTAATTTTGTAAAAACTGGACTGTGTCCTAAGATATGCAGTGCAGATACGTAAGTTCACGATATTGGTAAAAGTTGGAATACTAAAAAAGCACACAAAAGTGCACGACAAAAAATTAAATAGAAAAATACGATGGATACTAAGACGGTAGGAAGCTTGTATCATATATTAGGGATGGAAATAAATGTTTTTCCGTTATGCGTCGGTTCTAAAAAAGAATGCCACTTTCATCACTTTTATTTGAAATACCGTAGTTTGTTGGTTTTTTTAATGACAATTCAGATAGTTTAACGTTGGCTATATAGTAACTGCAAATTCAAAATTTAATATCAATCTCCAGAACATTGTGCAACAATTAGTAATAATTTAATAGCTGTTCGACGGATACCTGCGAGGCGAGACAATCTAAGTGACGCGCCAAGAGTGTCTCGCCTCGCAGGTTCTACAAGACAAATATCGATCGCCGCAGTCTTCCGAGAAAGAAGTATTTTTTGTGTATATCTTACTAGATATAATTTTCGGATTACCTACACAAACACTGCTATAAAAGGAATATAAAAATTGTTACAATAAATTTGTTATTTGCTTATACGATCTCAGTGGATATCTGCGAGGCGAGACAATCTCAGCGATGCACCTCGCAGGTTCTTCGCGAGTATAATTACCCACCGAAGCCTTCCGAGATAAAGACGTTCATTTTTTTAACACTCATAGTTGAAGCCGCCCTCGTCGTATCCGCACGACCGCGAACACTCGCTCTACGATGCGCGCGGGACGACGGCGGTCGACGGACGGTTCGTCGCCAGAAGCTGCGTGCGCAAGTCGGGCCCGGCTAGCGATCAGTGAACGAGTCTGCCGAAGCTTGAGATATCTCTTCGGTACGCCGTTGCGGCAACATTGACGTCGCGTTGACAATACGATTGGTATCATCCTTCATGTGCGTGTGTGTGTGTGTCAGGAAAGCAACATTTCAAGCGTCAACCCAGGATATGCCAAGGTTGGTGAACGCCTTCGTTGCAGGTGCAGTGCATTTATTCCTTCTTTTGTAAGTGTGCTTCCTATCTCTCCTCCATTCTCACGCTTTTCCACTCGCGTAGCAAACCGGCGCAGCTCATACGCAGCCGAGGATTCGTTTTATAAATTCGCCAAAATTATATGCAGCTGGCGCCCAAAACCCTTTATCTATTATTATAATAAATTAATAGCCAAAATGCTCGCTTCGCTCGCGGTTAAATATTATTCTTAACATAATATTTCTTTACCATCAAATTACAATATAATGTAATATTCAAAAAATTATTTAAAAACTATTTAGTAAAATAATTTATAGTACTAGTAATTAAATAAATATTACAATTATATAATTTGTTGGGATAAATCCGTAATAATTGATAAGAGAATGATCATTTTTACTATTTATATCAATAACAATTTTTGTTATGATTATGGTATTACTGCCGACTTGGAAGTCCGACTTGACATGGCTCGATGATGAGCTAAACTTTTTTTTTCAATATTGTGCCAGAAGAGGTCTGAAAAGATATCAGACGAAACGTCGCAATTTTTAATTAAAAGAAAAGGTGTTAAAATTTATTCAACACCCTGTCAATTGCCCTACAAGATCGTCTAAAAAATCAAAATAAAGGTTATAATTAAAATTTTATTAAAATCTTGATGTAATTTCTAGTTTTAAAGGTGTTTATCATTTTTTTTGAAGGATGCATATATTGTGAGTTATAAAGTCATGAAAATTGGTCATATAAGTGGAAAACAGCAAAATATGTATTTTTTTGTTATTAATAACTTTTTTCCTATCTAAGTAAAGCATCTAAAAATTTTTTTACATATTCTAGGTTCAAAGAGGAGTTGTTTAGAAGAATATCAATAATTTTAAAATTTTTATCTGCTAATTTCACATGGAATGCCCCATTAGTACCTGATAAACTGTGTATAATTCAAAATAGATCGATTCATATTAATAAATTATTAATTCTAACATTCTAATTAGAATTTAAAATACCACATGTACTAGGATGACAAATATTAGAAGTTCAAATAGATATAACGATTTGTTTTTATAATTTATGATATATTGTTTTGTTATATTATTTTTAATATATTGTTTATTTATAACTGTATAACCCCATTAAAAAATCTCACTGGAGATCTCAAATCAAATCCCAGGTAAGATCTCATACCAAAAACTCATTTCAGCAATTTTTCGTTCAATACACGTTTTGAACCTTCTTCTGTCGATTGATAACTTTTTTTAAAGCATTAAAACTTTGAAAAACAAAGTTCGACTTTTCAAATATTTTCGAAATTTCAATGAAAAAAAAACAGCTTCAGCCCGGATTTGAACCGGGACTTCGCTCACACTCTTGCACTCTATCACTTTCTCTCATTCTCTCTCTCTCTATTTTTCATTCTCTCTATCTATCATTCTCTCACTTTCTCTATCTCATTCTCTCCCTCTCATTCTCTCACTCATTCTCAATCTTTCTCCCTCACTCTCCCTCATTCATACTCGCTCTCACTCTCGCACTCTATCCCTCTCTCCCTCATTCTCTCTCTCGCTCTCTACCTCTTAGTCTCTGTCTCTCTCTCTCTATCTCTCATTCTCTCTCTCTCTCTCTCCACAGCGGCCTACCCATCACAATTTTTTGATACGTTGAATAATTTTTTACATACTTGTGACCAGGTAGTCATCACAGGCGACTTTAATATTAATATGTGTGGTGGGGACGGGGCGTCCGCCATGCTGGAATCATACATAGCTTTACTTAATCTCTTCCTTATCAAATCGGAACCTACGCATCATGCGCATTTCACCAACCATTCATCTCATACCTGGCTGGATTCATTTATAACGCGTAATCCTCCGCCAGATTATTCTTATTCTAAGTCTTAAGTTCCTTTTGCAGCAGGACATGATTTCATTGTATTGACTTTTGATTTTACTAAACCATTGTTGGCGGTAAAGAAAATTTGGTCACGGAACCTCGCTGTAATTGATCCGCCAGAGGCAGCTGCTCTTTTCTCCGTTACTTTAAATCAGTTTTCGGCTCATTCAAGCACTGCCACCGAGTCATCTTCACCTTCAATTTCACACCCATCAACCTCGTCGTCTGGCCGTTCACCTTCTTCCTCTCAACTCACGTCAATGCCTTGTTCTTCAACCGCCGCTAATATCAACATCCTAATCTCAAACCTGGTTTCAGCTACCCTACATACTTTTGACTCCCTCGCTCCCGCCAAACTCATCACCATCAAAAATATCAACAAATCATGGATCACACCTCATATTAAGCAAAATATTAAATCTCGTAACATGGCATATAAAAGATACTTGGCCACGAGCCTGAGCTCAGACTATCAGAAATACAGAGATTTGCGTAGTCTGGTTAGAAATGACATAGATTCCAATAAATTTTCGTACTATAACAATAGGATCAATTCAGCCTCTAACGCGGCTAATATGTGGAAAGAGCTCAGGAGCATAAGTCTCGTATCTAAAACGTTTAAATCACCTCTAAGTATTTTTTCACCCAATCAGCTCAATATTCACTATGCTTCCATTTCATATTCACCCATTCCTTTCACTCATACTCAATTTCAATCTCTCATTTCATCAGTAGACATTTTGCCCTCATCCTACCCATTAATTTCCTTTCACTTTACCCCTACCACCTCGCATAAAGTCCTCACTACTATTTCAAGGGCAATCTCCAAGGCTACTGGGTATGATGGAATCTCTGTTCCAATGTTGAAACTGTTATCTGCTCAATTGGCACCGCATCTTACTGATCTGTTCAACTTATCTCTCTCAACGGGAGTTTTTCCAAAGCCTTGGACTAGGTTTCTCCTTTTCCCTCTAGCAAAGTCGAACAGAGTGATATCGCCGTCTGATACTAGGCCTATAGCAAAGCTCTGTGAAATCTCCAAGATTTTAGAAAAATTAGTTCACGAACAACTCACAGATTATCTCAATGGTAATAATTTAATTATTGAGAGACAAGCAGGCTTCCGCCGGGGGCATAGTACCCAGACGGCTTTGATCGGTGTCTTAGATGACGTTAGGAGAGCCATAGACAAACGAATGATCACCATCTTAATTTTATTTGATTCTTCGAAAGTGTTTGACTCGGTGCCACATGACCTGATGCTTTGTAAATTACGCACTTTGGGTTGCTCGGACACGGTTCTTTCGTGGTTCTACTACTATCTGGTTGGACGTTCCCAATCAGTTGTGGATGAGCTGGGGGGAGGTTCAGCCTGGCTTGACACGTCTAGGGGGGTGCCGCAGGGCAGTGTCCTTGGCCCACTCTTATTTTCTATTTTTATTAATGACCTCCCGCGGGTGTTAAAACATTTCAACCATATGATTTTCGCAGATGACACCCAAATCTATCACTCGTTCTACCCAACTGATCTTGCTCAGGGTGTACAAAGGATTTCGGAAGACGCTAATGCGATAGACAACTGGGCGAGATTAAATGGTCTAAATTTAAATGTTAAAAAGACGAAAGTGATGATTTTGGGAAGTCAGGCTTTTATCTCGCGCATTGACTTTGATTCTGCCCCGAAGGTTTCAATAGAGAATGAATTACTTAACTATGAATCTGAGGTCAAATCTTTGGGCATATGGACTACACCCATACTGGACTGGTCTCGTCAGGTCGCATCTGTGTCACAGCGAGTTCACGGAGTTCTTCACTCCTTAAGATTTTTTAAAAGAGCGCTTTCACGTCAAAACAGAAAGAGACTCGTCGAAGCTCTAATATTCCCGCATTTTGACTACGCCTGTGCTGTTTACCACGATCTGGATGCTACCAGAAATTCGAAATTAAAGCGTCTACTAAATGCGTGCGTTCGTTTTGTATGGGGTAATATTCCATGGCGGGAACATGTGACACCGTACCGGCTTAAGTTAGGCTGGCTGTCGGTCGAGCTTAGAAGATCTCTTTTTATTGCTTCCTGTGCATATAACATCATCTACCATAATTCCCCTTCCTATATAGCTAGTCATTTCATTATTCGTGATGCTTCATTTCCTGCCCGTTCTTCCTCATGTCTCCCTCCCTCATCCCTTTTCTATCTTCCTCCTCGGACTGAGGCTCTCTTAACAACTCCTTCATTATCACTGCTTCTCGCCTCATCAACCATCTTCCTTTCACAAACTTTGATCCTCTCCTCTTTAATTCTTTCAAAGCCTCACTCCTATCGTATCTTACTGAGCTCGATCGTCAGACTTGGGATGCGAGAGTGGTAAATGAGGGAATCGTCTGCCCTTCCCTGCCGGATCTTTGATTGTTGATTGTGCGATTTAGATTCTAGTTAGTTAAGTTTAATTTTATTATATTTCATTTTATCATATTCTATTACTGGAGTTAATACAATGCGTTTCCATTTTCTTTGTGCAATGCGATTTTTATTTATTTATTTATTACGTTTTATTGTTATTACTTGTAAATATTTTTTATTTTTATAGAAATTCTATTATTGTTATTTGTTATTTTTATTATATTTTATACTTGTTACGGATCAGCATATTGTTGCTAGAACTCATTAAAAAGTTCATGTGTGTATACGGGGTTTCACCCCAATTTACCCAAAATAAAGAAATCAAATCTCTCATATTCTCTCTCTCTCTCATTCTCTCTCTCTCTCTCTCTCTCTCATTTTCACTATCTGCCTATCTGTCTCTCTATCTCTCCCTCTCACTGTCTCTCTTGCTCTGTCTCATTTACTCTCACGCCAAGATGATGTTTGTCGGACGGACGGACGGACGGATGGACGGACATTATAATTTATCGTTTTTTTAATATCACTTAATAATTATAATAATAATTTTTTGTCAGTAATATGAAGCATTAACTCATGTAACACATATTTATCATAAAATATATATGTTTTAAGTATTTTTCGCAAGAATTGGGGAGTTTTTACAAAATCGCTCAAAAAGATAACTTTAATATAATGTAGATTACTATTATTATCAATCGTTTATTTCGCCTTTGCCGCCATGCCCTAATACCCTGCGTGATCGTTACAAAATGTATATAGAAAACTATTTTGTATCGATAGCCACATTTCGATTGAGTTTGTTAGGAACTAGCAGACGATGGTTCCTTCTAGAAGGTGCGTACACAGTTTGACTTGATGATTACTTCGCACCGCCTACACTCGATAAACGGAGTACTATTTCAAGTTGCAATTCCATTAGATTATGTACTTACCATGTATTATAAATTATCAGTTATTTGACAGAACAGTAGTAAATATGCATTTTAGAATCCACATATGAATTTAGTAGAATTAAACATATTTCCAACTGCATTATTTATAATGTATAAAAGTTAGTATAAATATACTTGATGAAACAACCAAAATTGTATATAAAGATAAAATCATATGTGTACCTCCATCAGCGGTCGCCATAGAAGTAGGTTTACTTGTTGTTTACTAATAACTGTTTTGCTCATTGCTTAATTTAATAGTAATTAAAAAAATTCATTTAAACATACCAATTAGTTGATAAAATTATGAAGATTATTCAGAAATACTTAGTTTATTAATATTACAAGATGTGGAAAACTTTAACAATTTAAACTTAATTTTAAAAAGCAGACGCTACCATTCAGAAAGTTTATTATTTTAAAGATCTTATTAAATTAAAGTAATGGTAAATATTCTTTTATCAGGAATGAAGGGTACTAATATTGTACAAAGTATATGGGATGGTAATTAAAATTGAACTGAATTAAAAATTTAACTATACAATAATAGATTGTTTAAATTATACATTTTTTTAAGTTCATTGAAAACCAGCCCTGATGAGGTTCATTTGTGGTGAAATCTAGTAGCCACGGGTGAACCTCAGCAAGCCGGTCCCAAGCCCGGAAGTCACTGGAAACAGTGTAATTGGGGAGGGATAGAGGAGTAACATCTCTCTAAAAAACCGTGGCCTTTCTGGCCCGGAAGGGATTCCCACGTAAGGGCTCCTATCCAGGACACGGAATGACACACAACACATCATTTACACTCATGTATTACTGGTAGGGTCTCAGAGGTATGAATGGGAGGCCTATAAACGGCTCTTTCCAAGCGCTTGTAAGAGGCAGCTCTATAAACGGGCTCGCTGGTGAAAGAGGAGATCCCTATAAACGGGTATGCTCCGCGCGGGTTATAGATGGACACGCTGGGACTTTATCAGTGAGCATTACACCTATACCTATACACATTCACATGACACAAACAGACACTCACACACACACAAACACCTTCTCACACTGGGGCTCTCGGGGGGGTGTTCTTTCCTCGTAGTAAGACTGCTCAAGCGGACGGGTGGGGTACCCATGGAGGCACCCTAGGATAAACTAGGTTGAGACACTCCTAGGCCGCTGAATAGTACAGGGGCCCGGGCTGGCCTAACTAGCAAAGCCTGGCTGCCCTATCAGTCAGTGTATAATCGCGCCAGGGGTAGTAGTGCCGGATAGTGACCGGATGGGACCCTACTGCTTCGGGTGGGGGGCTTTCCTATAGTAGGACCGAAGTGGGTCGCTGCCTGTTTTGCGAGGGCTGTTCGGATGACGAGGGGGGACACTCGTAGGGAGCCACAGACATAAACACTTAACACAAATCAAAAACCCCCCTTAAAAAAAAACCCATGATATGTCCTTCCCTGTAAAAGCAACGGGCTATTCGGATGCTAGCCCAAAAGTGTCAACAAACCCTGGAGAGATCCCAACTCTCAACACAACCAATTTGCCGGTGGTAACTTCGGTGTCACCGGTAGTTGGAGTAAAGGTAGGTGAGCAGGCGGCGCCCAGTGGGATGTCTGCTTACCAACCCACTGAATTTAAAAATCCTGATGGGCCATTGACGGTGTCCAATCCCGAACCGGGAGCTGGAATGCCAATGGATACCAATGAAGGAAGAAGCTGGACGAGTGGACGCTATGCGGAGAAAAACCGCAGGCGAAAGCTCAGAAAGCAAGAAATGCGGGCTCAAAGCGCGGAGAGACCTCCCTCAACGCCTCTTATGGGGAAAAGAGGGAAGGACACGCCGCCAGAGGACCCGCGGACACAAAAACGGCATAAAAACAAGCCGGCACAGGTAAGTAACACTCAGAGTGCTGAAAAGCCGAAATGTAGTGTGGGACTTACAACAGCACAGAGAACGAACCCTCTGTCGAGGGTCGTGACATCAGCAGAATATCCTGAGGTGCTTCTTACTACAGGACAGTTTGAAGACTTCAGGAATGCTCTGGAGGAGGAGACAGATGTCCTTCCTCCTGAGCAGCTGCCAAAGTTTGTTGCGTCCTTCTGCAGGGGGGGAGTGTTTGTGATAATAGCAGAGGATCAACGGTCCGCGGATTGGCTGAGTGGGATCGTGCCCGGACTAAAATCTTGGCGGGGTCCTGCTCTGACAGTCAGCGGAACGGAGGTGCTGCAGAGGCTGGTGAAGGCCAGCGCGTGGATACCGGGAGCACCGAAACCCACGGAGCTGGTTCTTCAGAGGCTGATGCGGTACAATCCGACGCTAAATACCGCAACATGGCGGGTCGTAAAATGCGACAAGGGGGCTACCGACGGTGCTGCAGCGAAGGACAACTTTCTTCTGGTGCAGATGCCGGAGTCCCAAGCTAGAGCCCTTCAGGCTCTAGATTGCAGACCCTTCTACTCACTGGAGCCTGTCACTTTCAAAGTACACGCGCCGGCGGTAGCGGAGTCTGATAAAGAGGCAGCAGTGCCGGGAAGATCGAAATAATGACCTTCAAGGCGCTGCAAATCTCACAAATTAACTTGCATCACTGCAAAGACTCTTCTGCACTATTGCGTAAGGGTTTGGCAGAGATGCACACAGGCCTGTCACTGGTCCAAGAACCATGGACGGTGAGAGGAACAATCAAGGGTTTAAGGGGAAAGGGGCTTGTTTGTTACAGGGACATGCAAGCTGAGACGCCCAGAACGTGTATCATCACTAAGGGAGTAAATGTAACCCCGCTGATGGATTTCTGTACAAGAGACCTGACAGCGGTGAGGACGGAATCGGAAGGCATTGGAAACATAGTCATTGCCTCAGCGTACTTTCCATATGATGGAGAGGTAAATCCACCCACGGAAGTTAAAAGGTTAATTACCTTCTGTGAGAGTAAAAACTTACCGCTCCTAATAGGCTGTGACGCTAACTCACATCACATACTGTGGGGGAGCACAGACATCAATAGGAGAGGAGAGGAACTGGTAGAATATCTAGCCACAACCAAACTAGATATTCTAAACACTGGTACAACGCCAACATTCTGTAATAAACTTAGAGCAGAGGTATTGGACATCACGTTATGTACTGGAGAAATTACAAATAATATCAAGAGGTGGAGGGTATCTGATGAACCGACACTATCTGAACATGCCAAAATTGTTTTCGAGTTAGTGGGACAAATCCTAGAACATGGACCAGGAAACCGAAGAAGACAAATTGGATAACCTACAAGGAAGAAATAAGCAGCTCACTAGCAAATTTTCCAGAACATATAAGAAACTGGAAGGAGCTTGAAGAAGCTGCTGATAAACTAAATAAAGGAATTATCTCAGCTTTTGAGAACAACTGTAGACCCACATTGGTGGGTAAGCGAGATAAAACCTACTGGTGGAACGAGAACCTAGAGTTATTTGTTACAAAATTTTAACGTTCGGTAATATGTATATGTATAATAATATCGGTCTCTCCGAACCAAATGCTTTACTTTTAGAATAAAGCAGGCCTATCGTACTCTTTGTCCACTATGGTTGGTGGAATTTCCCAGAGCACGGCCTTTTAAAATAATTAAAGGCGTTTCGTCCTCGATCTCCAGCTTGGACTCCTCAGTAAGGAACTGGAGATCTTACCTTAGACGCCTGTCGCAAGATGATATGCGACGCCAGCAAGATGTTCTGCAGCTATATATATAGAAATTAGACGACGATCTCTCCAACGAGTGTAGAGATCGTCGCTCTCTACACTCGTAGCGACCGCTCTGGCTGGTGGCTTTTCCCACCACCAGAGAGAGACGACTATCTCTCTACACTCGTTGGAGAGAACGTCGTCTAATTTCTAATATATAGCCGCAGAACATCTTGCTGGCGTCGCATATCATCTTGCGACAGGCGTCTAAGGTAAGATCTCCAGTTCCTTACTGAGGAGTCCAAGCTGGAGATCGAGGACGAAACGCCTTTAATTATTTTAAAAGGCCGTGCTCTGGGAAATTCCACCAACCATAGTGGACAAAGAGTACGATAGGTGCTGCAGAGGCTGGTGAAGGCCAGCGCGTGGATACCGGGGGATACCGCGGTGCTGCAGCGAAGGACAACTTTCTTCTGGTGTCAGAGCTCCAGGAGTCCCAAGCTAGAGCCTTCAGGTCTCTAGATTGCAGAACCCTTCTACTCACGGAGCCTGTCACTTTCAAAGTATCACGGCGCCGGGACGGTAGCGGAGTCTGATAAAGAGGCAGCAGTGCCGGGAAGATCGAAATAATGACCTTCAAGGCGCTGCAAATCTCAACAAATTACTTGCATCACTGCAAAGACTCTTCTGCACTATTGCGTAAGGGTTGGCAGAGATGCCACAGGCCTGTCACTGGTCCAAGAACCATGGACGGTGAGAGGAACAATCAAGGGTTTAAGGGGAAAGGGGCTTGTTTGTTACAGGGACATGCAAGCTGAGACGCCCAGAACGTGTATCATCACTAAGGGAGTAAATGTAACCCCGCTGATGGATTTCTGTACAAGAGACCTGACAGCGGTGAGGACGGAATCGGAAGGCATTGGAAACATAGTCATTGCCTCAGCGTACTTTCCATATGATGGAGAGGTAAATCCACCCACGGAAGTTAAAAGGTTAATTACCTTCTGTGAGAGTAAAAACTTACCGCTCCTAATAGGCTGTGACGCTAACTCACATCACATACTGTGGGGGAGCACAGACATCAATAGGAGAGGAGAGGAACTGGTAGAATATCTAGCCACAACCAAACTAGATATTCTAAACACTGGTACAACGCCAACATTCTGTAATAAACTTAGAGCAGAGGTATTGGACATCACGTTATGTACTGGAGAAATTACAAATAATATCAAGAGGTGGAGGGTATCTGATGAACCGACACTATCTGAACATGCCAAAATTGTTTTCGAGTTAGTGGGACAAATCCTAGAACATGGACCAGGAAACCGAAGAAGACAAATTGGATAACCTACAAGGAAGAAATAAGCAGCTCACTAGCAAATTTTCCAGAACATATAAGAAACTGGAAGGAGCTTGAAGAAGCTGCTGATAAACTAAATAAAGGAATTATCTCAGCTTTTGAGAACAACTGTAGACCCACATTGGTGGGTAAGCGAGATAAAACCTACTGGTGGAACGAGAACCTAGAGTTATTTGTTACAAAATTTTAACGTTCGGTAATATGTATATGTATAATAATATCGGTCTCTCCGAACCAAATGCTTTACTTTTAGAATAAAGCAGGCCTATCGTACTCTTTGTCCACTATGGTTGGTGGAATTTCCCAGAGCACGGCCTTTTAAAATAATTAAAGGCGTTTCGTCCTCGATCTCCAGCTTGGACTCCTCAGTAAGGAACTGGAGATCTTACCTTAGACGCCTGTCGCAAGATGATATGCGACGCCAGCAAGATGTTCTGCAGCTATATATATAGAAATTAGACGACGATCTCTCCAACGAGTGTAGAGATCGTCGCTCTCTACACTCGTAGCGACCGCTCTGGCTGGTGGCTTTTCCCACCACCAGAGAGAGACGACTATCTCTCTACACTCGTTGGAGAGAACGTCGTCTAATTTCTATATATATAGCCGCAGAACATCTTGCTGGCGTCGCATATCATCTTGCGACAGGCGTCTAAGGTAAGATCTCCAGTTCCTTACTGAGGAGTCCAAGCTGGAGATCGAGGACGAAACGCCTTTAATTATTTTAAAAGGCCGTGCTCTGGGAAATTCCACCAACCATAGTGGACAAAGAGTACGATAGGCCTGCTTTATTCTAAAAGTAAAGCATTTGGTTCGGAGAGACCGATATTATTATACATATACATATTACCGAACGTTAAAATTTTGTAACAAATAACTCGCGATACGGTCTAAAAATTCGCGCTCTGGCTGGTGGCTTTTCCCACCACCAGAGAGAGACGACTATCTCTCTACACTCGTTGGAGAGATCGTCGTCTAATTTCAATATATATAGCCGCAAAACATCTTGCTGGCGTCGCATATCATCTTGCGACAGGCGTCTAAGGTAAGATCTCCAGTTCCTTACTGAGGAGTCCAAGCTGGAGATCGAGGACGAAACGCCTTTAATTATTTTAAAAGGCCGTGCTCTGGGAAATTCCACCAACCATAGTGGACAAAGAGTACGATAGGCCTGCTTTATTCTAAAAGTAAAGCATTTGGTTCGGAGAGACCGATATTATTATACGAGAACCTAGAGTGTCTCAAGAAACAAGTAAGGAGAACCTATAAGCTGGCCCAAAAAAAAGGTACAGCAGACGAGTGGAATCATTACGCAAGTAAAAGAGACAGCTATCGAGCAGCAATTAGGAAGGCACAAGCAGAATCATGGACCAACTTTTGCAGCGACATAGAAAAAGGCTCACAGGCAGCTCGGTTGGACAAGATCTTGTCAAAAAATCCGGAAGCTATATTGGGAGCACTTAAACTGCCAAATGGGAAATACACCATGACGGACGAAGAAACGTTGTACCGCCTGATCGAATCCTTCTACCCGGATTTCTCGAAAGAAGGGGAAGGGGCGATGGAAGTTCATGAGTCAAACGACTACGGAACGGGAAACCAGCATGCGGTGATCCAAACCGGATCATGCAGTGTGCTGGGGACCGAAATTGCCTTAGAGGACAAAGTCAGGTGGGCCATCGGATCTTTTGGGCCATATAAGTCACCAGGACTGGATGGTATTTACCCCGCACTATTACAAAGGGCGGGGGAGTGCATTATCCGTCCAATGACCAGACTTATTAGGGCAAGTCTGGAATTATGCCATATTCCAGAAAGTTGGAAGGGAACGAGAGTGACGTTCATTCCGAAAGCAGGTAAGGGGAGCTATACTTCTCCTAAAGACTTCCGACCTATAAGTCTTACATCGTTTATGCTGAAGACAATGGAAAGGCTCATAGATAGACATATTAAAGATAAACCTTTAAAAGAACGATTACTTCATAGGGATCAGTATGCGTACAGAGCAGGACACTCTACTGAGACTGCTCTGTGCAAAATAGTGAACCTGATTGAAGAACAAATTGAAAACGGAGGCTTCGCTCTAGTGGTCTTTTTAGACATAGAAGGAGCTTTCAACCATACCTCCAAAAGAGTAATCAAGGAGGCAATGAGGAGACATGGAATAGCTCAGCCAGTTACTGATTGGGTCGAACTCATGTTATCAAACAGAAAGCTGGTAATGACCAAGGGTAACACCAAGGTAAGTGGCTGGGTGAACACGGGATGCCCACAGGGGGGGGGTTATTTCCCCATCCCTCTGGCATCTTGTTATGAACACACTATTATGCCTACTAACCAACACGGGATGTGAGGTTGTAGGATATGCAGATGATCTAGCAATAATAGTTAGAGGACCATTTTTAGAAACACTATTTGACATCATGCAAAATGCCTTGAATAAGGTATATAAGTGGTGCCAAGGAGGTGGACTATCGGTTAACCCGGAAAAAATGGAAGTTATGGTGTTTACACGTAAATATAATTGGAAAACAAGCATAAAACACCTCGAATATGGAGGAAAACGGCTAGAAATAAAAGAAAAAGCTAAATATCTAGGTGTCATTCTTGACAGTAAGTTAAACTGGAAAGAGCACCTTGAGAATCAGTGTAATAAAGTTATAAGAGTACTATGGCAAACACGTAGAGCTCTGCACTTGAACTGGGGTCTTAAACCAGAAACCATGATGTGGATTTACACAGCAATTCTGAAACCAAAACTCACGTATTCGGCAGTGATTTGGTGGAAGCGAGCAGGTTTGAAAATTGCGAATCAAATGCTGGAAAGGGTACGAGGATTGGTCCTGCGCTGCATCACCAATTCTCTAAGAACCACGCCAGTACAAGCTATGGGGGTCATAACGAATATTGAGCCCTTTCAGCTCACTCTTAAGTCAGAAGCCATAAAAGGATACTTAAGAGTTAGAAATCTCTTAGATCGACGGGCGGACAGGGGACTCCTAAGTACGCTCCCGCGAAATCTAAGAGAGAACTTATACGAGGGAACTGATAGATGCAGCACTGAGTTCCTATTCGATAAGAGATACAGAGTCAGTCTGCCTAGCAAAGATGACTGGAGTCAAGGACGTGTTAGGGTGCCGGAGGGCAAAGAACTCTGGTATACTGATGGGTCCAAGAATATCCAGGGAGTCGGAGCAGGGGTATACTGCAGAAAAATTGGGAAGGGTAGGATATATTCCTTAAAGGAATACAATACCATTTCCCAAGCGGAAACATTTGCAATCCTGCAATGTGCTAAAGCGGCACAGGAGAATTGCAAAGACGAAGAGATATACATTTACTCGGACAGCAGAACTGTGTTACAGAGTCTGAATGGTCACACCACTAAGTCCAGACTAATTTGGGAATGTCATAAGACAATAAATAGACTGGCAGAGTTGAATAAGCGGCTAACGCTAACATGGATACCAAGTCATGTAGGTATACGTGGTAACGAGATAGCCGATGACCTAGCAAAGATAGGTACAAATGGAAAACATACGGAATCAAGCATGATGGTGAAGATGCCACATAGCCACCTCATAGAATTATTAAAGGAATGGCTGGTGAAGGAACACCAAAGGGCTTGGATAAAAACTGCAGGATGCAGACAAGCTAAAGCCGCACTCGGAAACACAATAAGCGGACACTGGGAAGAAGGGCTTAGGAAACTTAGCAGAAAGACAGCTCGCAAGCTAATGAACATACTTACTGGACATGGAGATTTGCGATACCATAGGTATAAAATGGGACTGGAAACAGATCCATTATGCCGAATGTGCAAGGAGGCAAACGAAACACCTCTACACATCTTATGTGAATGCCCCAGAATCATGACAAGAAGATGGCGCCTCACAGGTGAATTTCTAGTTGATTCAGGAGATATCCCCAGTTGGGATGTCCAGAGAATACTTGCTGTTTGGCAGGGTCTCTGGGCGGTGCCCGATTGAAAAAACCAAGGACCCATAAGAAGGCTCACCCAGGTGTGGCAATATTGCTATACACTTCGGGGGGCTAAAGATGGGAAATGGAAAACAGGGCGCAAAGGGAATACCCAAGTGCCTGGCATAACCTAGTCAAATAGGAGGGTGCCAACTGAGTAACTTAATAAATAAATAAAGTTCATTGAAAATCATAATGTACGTAACACTGATAAGAAAATTGAATTTTTAGTAGATGGATATGCGTTACTTTTGTTATAGTTAATTATAAATCAAAATTTACAATTAAATTACAATACAAATCAAAGTGAAAATTGAAACGTATAATACCGACTGACATTTGGTTACCATAAAGTGTACGTACAGTACACGTTACCATAAAGTGTACGTACAGTACACGGTATCATACAAAGTATACGTACAATACACGTTACCATGAAGCGTACGTACAGTACACAATTCATATAGTGTACTTACAGTACACGTTACCATAAAATACAAATACAGTAATACAGTACAAATAAGGTGTACGCAAAGTGCAGAGTTATTACATACATGCTATTACTTTAATTTTTTGTATCATACATGTATAATCTAAGAATAATTCGCAAATATAATTTGTCATTCCTCCAGATAATCGGATAAACCAAGTACATACGTTTATAAGTTTTGCAGTAAACTATTCATTTACTTTCACAGTAATTTTAAATTTTTTTACTATCAATTTTGTAATTACTTTCACTAGCGTTGTGATCCATATCTTATATTACGTTAACGCTTGTTAGCGCCATCTGTGGGCATGCAACTAAATATGTATTAGTGTATAATACAGAGAGCGCCACAAATGATTTCTGTTAAGTTAATTTTATATAGGTTATCGATAAAACAGAAAGCGCGGACCTGCACAACAATGTTTTGCCGGGTATGATCCCCTTAAAGCAGAAATACGTGTAGTGCTATCCGAATCGGATAAATTTAGCCATTCCTAAAGCGCTTGTTCGGGCCAATATTCGTGGTAACTGGTTTGTTTGGCAAAGATGCAGATTGAGAGGTAATCTGATTCAAAGTTTGGTTGTTTTGAGAATACAGCTTATTTAAGCTAAAAGACATATTTGAAGTTGGGAGATCAATTTGGCTAAGTGAAGAATTTATCTCTGACTGTAATTAACGAGTTAAGTCAAAACTCGATAATCTACGGGATTGTGTTGTGAGATCACAAAATATATTTGGCACCATTATGTCAATCTTTACAAGTGACCTGACGCAACAATCCTCAGTGGATTTTAACCTAGCGTCAGTTTTTATACACCCTGGATGAAGCACTTTGTTACAAATATTGCACTTACGACTAGTCTTCGCTATGTTTCGGTTGCATTTGGTACAGATCGGCATTTGTACATATTATATGATTTGAATTAACAATAATTGCAATAGACGCAACTCAATTCTGAATCACATGAATTTACAATAACGCCGCAGCTTATTTTAATTTGCCTGTTTTATATGCTTAATCTTAGATTTAGTACTTTAATTGCATTAAGCATTTAGTAGAGTTTGTATTTAATGGACAGAATAGCCGAACCCGATACTAGATTAATTTAATGTGAAAATCACTTATGATTCGCACGCTATTAACCGATAATTAAAGACAATTCGCTTATACGGAGGTCTGTGTCGCTTGTAATAACATCACACATTCGCACTGTTTTGAGGTCGCGTCGGGCTCTTCGGAGCGCCGCTGTTGTGTATTGACGAAATCCAAAGTGCTAGCCGCGGCTCTCACTGAAGTGAGGGCGCCACCGCCTGGGTTGCCGCGGCAAGCTAGCGCAAACTGCTATGCCGCACCGTCAACCATGCCTACTGCGTGACCTCCTTCGTTTTCAAGCGCGTTGCCTTGCCTCCGTCGCCATCTACGTCACAGGTTGCCAAGCAACCTCGTGGCGCCACGCCTCTACCGCCCAACCACGCGTCGCGCGATATCTCGACCGATACCGACGCGATGGCGGGCGCTCCATTACCGTGGATGGAGAGTTTCGCGCGGAACCTCGAATTAAGCATCGAGAATATTCAAACGAACATTCAAAGCGACTTAAAATCGGTGGTCGAGAAAGTGGACCATGTAGAGGGTAAACTCGACGACTTGAAGGCGGATATGTTGGCTCTCCATGCTCGCGTAGACTTTTTTGAATCGGCCACGGAGGCACGTTTCGCCAATTTTGGAGAGCGCTTTGCTGAGCTCGAGACTCGCGTCACTGCCTTGGAGGAGATCGGGCCTTCCGGCGGTGCATTGGCTGCGCCGTTACTTAATGCTTCCGCTGACAACTTGAGAGACACGTGCGAGGTGTTGGCCACGGGATTGCCTCTATCGTCGTCTTTACCGGATACCACCATTATCGAAAATATTCTGAATACCATCAAGCTGGCGTTACTATCGAAACAGGTGATCGAAATTCGACCCTGGCTGCCGCGACCAAAACCCTTAGCCGAGGGCGAATTACCGACACAACCGCGCAACAGAGGAATTGTATTCCGTTTATCGTCGGCTACAGCCAGAAACGCGATCATTGATAGGGCGTATCTATTAAAGGGACAGTCGGCATTAAAAATTCTTGCAGAGGGAGGTGATAGTTCGCTATTCATTCGGCCGCTTTGGCCTAAGACAGTTTTCAATCTCTGGCAAGCAGCGATACGCAAATGTAAAGAATTGGGCTACATAAGGCCCATCGTAATCAATTTAAATGTATTCGTGCGAAAGGTGAGGGATGGCCCCATATACGCATAACTTCTGAGGCTGACATTAATCATCTCCCTCCTCTCGCATCCCGTACCACATGAGACAGGACTGGTCAGGTCAGAAACATCAACTCATCTAATTCATTTTCCATTTTTCATTCTAATATAAATCGTTTGAAGACTCATTTTTCTTCAATCGAAGCATTGGTCCTTCCGGAATCCCACGACGACATTGCTGTCACTGAAACCTTTCTTACTGAAAGCGATTCTTCCGAAATTATCAAGTTACCTGGTTATACTCCTTATCGGCCGGATCGTGTAGGTAAGGAGGGTGGTAGTGTGGCGGCTACTCGAACGCCCCCGAGTTCATTGTTCTAAGATTAGTGAATAAGACGGTGGCGCTGGCGTTAGCAGTGGTTTATCGTAGGCCTTCTGCCGCTTATCCAACGGAATTGTTTCATACTATAACTGACATACTCCCTAATTTTAACCATGTCATTATAACGGGTGATCTCAATATAGACATGAAATCTTCTAGTGCTGCAGCAAACATGCTGAAAGGGAGTTTGGAGGCATTAGGCCTCTTCCTTATTCCATTACGAACCGACACACCATGCAGTGACGTCGACGGGCTCATCTCATACTTGGTTGAATCTTTTCCTAGTTCGTGAGCCGGTACCTGAATTTGTTTAGAATAAGTCAAGTGCACCCTTCGCGGCGGGTCATGACGCAATTAGCATCTCCCTAAAGATCAGTAATGCGCAGACGGGTGTAAAAAGTTCTGGAAAAGGGACTGGCAGAAGATCAACCTACATCACCTTGCTACCACTTTTACCTCATTTATGGACAAATCAACGAATTTTTCATTAACAGCATCTCCACCTGACATTGATTCACTTTCACCTGCTTGGCCTGACCAGCCTATTTGCATGGATTCATTATCATCCAATCATTTTGACACACTCTCATCCTCACTATCTCTTTTCTGCTGCTCCATTATCTCAACATTTAATGTCATTACTCCAGCTAAACTTATCGCAGTAAGAAATAAGCATAAACCTTGGGTCACGCAGGAGATTAGATCTGCCATTAAAGCCAGAAATGCTGCTTCCAGGCTGTTTTGCAGTTCGAGATCTCCCACAGATTATAATGCCTACAAAGTACTGAGGAATCAAGTTAAAAATACCATTAACTCTAGCAAATTTCATTATTTGCAATCAAAGCTCAATAACGAGAAGAATCCTGTTGAAGCTTGGAAATTCCTCAGAAACATGGGTCTTGGCTCAAAACTAAATTCATCGCCATTAAAACATTTCTCAGCTCACCAACTTAACATTCATTATGCATCCATATCTAACCAGACCCCACCACTCACTATTCATTCTTTTGCATCTATCCTATCTAATTTATGTCATGTCCCCTCATCTCCCTCTTTCGCTTTTCTACCGGTGTCAGCCAAAAAAATTCAGCAGGTAATAGTTAGATCTTCTTCCAAGGCATCGGGTGTTGATGATATTTCAATTAGAATGCTAAAACTGTTAGAAACTCAAATTACTCTACCGTTAACAAAACTCTTTAATGATATGCTCTCAACTGGATGGTTCCCCGATTGCTGGATGAGGGTTATACTGTTCCCGTTGGCGAAATCGAGCAAGATGGTGACGTGCTCTGACACGAGACCGATTGCCAAACTCTGCGAGATGTCAAAGGTGTTGGAGAGATTGGTGCACGACCAACTGGATGAGTACCTCAAATTTAATAATTTATTATCGGCCAGACAAGCGGGTTTTAGAAGGGGTCACAGTACTTAATCAGCTCTTCTGGGGGTATTGGACGACGTAAGAAGCACTATCGATTCCAGAATGATTACGATCCTAGTCTTATTTGATTTCTCCAAGGCCCAACTCCAAGGTTGGGCGACATCGGTTGCTCAGATACTGTACTCAACTGGTTCTACAGATATCTTGTGGGTCGCACGCAAGCCGTTGTGGATGAGGTTGGCATGCTGCCCGACTGGCTCGAGGTGAATGCAGGTGTGCCTCAGGGCAGTGTTCTAGGTCCGGTCTTATTCTCCATCTTTATTAATGACCTACCTAAGGTTCTCAAGTTTTGTAATTATATGTTATTTGCCGATGACGCCCAGGTCTATCATTCGTTTTTTCCAGCCGATATTGACAATGGTGTTCAACGCGTATCTCAGGATGCGAACGCGATAGCCAAATGGGCATTGGAAAACGGCCTTTCACTAAATGTAAAAAAGACGAAGGTTATGATCCTGGGTAGTCAGGCTTATATATCTCGTATTAACCTGAGCACTGCTCTGAGAGTTAAATTGTGTGATAACTTTCTGGATTATGAAAATGTGGTAAAATCACTGGGATTATTGATCACACCCACCCTCGATTGGTCAAAGCAAGTCATGACAATCTCTAGGCGTGTTCACGGGGTTTTGCACTCGCTACGTTATTATAATAAGGCACTTTCGATGAAGCTCCGCAAAAATCTAGTGAAAGCACTTATTCTTCCCCATTTCGAGAATGCGTGTGCGGCCTACAATGATGTGGACCAGACTAGAAACCTAAAACTGCAAAGGTTGTTAAATGCCTGCGTGAGATTTGTATGGGGCAATATAACGAGACGTGACCACGTAACCCCGTATAGACTGGATTTGAGGTGGCTGTCTGTCGAGTCTAGACGCTCATATCTCATTCGTTCCCTGGCGTTTAACATCACTGCTCATAAGTCACCATTATACCTGGCAGATCATTTCACCCAACTCAACACCCCTGGCCATATTCCTCGTTCCTCCTCCCGCCATCCACCTAAGTCACTCATGTATCTTCCTCCACGCACTGAAGTTTTAAACAAATCATTTGTCATTACCTCCACTCGTATCCTAAATCATTTTCCCTCACTTACCTTCGATCCTTCATTTTTAGAGAAATTCAAGACCATTTTGTTCAATCATCTGTCTGGGCTCGATCAGGCAGTCTGGTCTATGCGGGTCACGAACGAGGGCATTTCTTTATGGTCCATCCCTCACCTGGATGTAGAAGTCTAGTCGGGGTTGCTGTTGTTATTTCTACTGTTATTCATTGCGTCGTTATTTATTATTAATTATGCTGGTGCAGTTCTGTATTTGTCATTTTTGTTATTATTTATTCACTTTTGTATATTTTATATAATCTTTATATTGCGTTTGGTTTGCGAACGGTACTTATTTTGTTATTTATTTTTAAGTTGTAATTTATTATTTAATTGTACATATATTTTATTTTTATTTTTTACTCTGTCATGGTTTTATCTTTTTTATTATTGAAATTTATTTTGTTATTTAGTTTTAAAAGTTTTAATCATTGTATCAGTTCGCTTATGGTGCCTATGGAGTTTCCACCCCATAATGGTCTAATAAATATTTCAATCAATCAATCAATCAATCTCTCTCTCTCTCTCTCTCTTTATAAAGCCTCTCTGGCCAAAACCGGTGTTTGAACTGTGGCAAGCAGCTATTCGAAAATCAAGCGAACTGGGCTACGCGAGGCCCATAGTATTAGATTTAGTTGTATTTATGCGCGAAGTGAGGGACGGTCCGTTGAGGCGAGTAAGCTCGGATGCGGAACTTTAAAGCTATCCTCCTCTTCCTCCTTATACTAAATGAGACAGGGCTGGTCGGGCCAAAGTACCAAGATCATCAAAATCATTCTCCATTTTCCATTCAAATATCAATCGTCTCAAAACACATTTTTCATCCGTTGAAGCATTAGTTCACCCGGCCTCTCACGATGTCATTGCAATCACCGAAACCTTCCTTACTAAACACGACTCCTCTGAAATTATTAGACTACCGGGATATACTTTGCATCGTTTGGATTGTGAGGGTAAGGAGGGGGGTGGTGTGGCGGCTTATGTTCGGGAAGATTTTGGGGTAAGGGTCATCGCGCACTCTGAACCGGTTTTCTCGAATACTCCAGAATTCCTGATTCTATGTTTGACAATGTTTCATTGGTGTTAGCGGTGGTATACTGCAGGCCATCAGCCGCTTACCCTACAGATTTCTTTGAAGTTTTGTCGGGCATACTACTGAGATACAAATACGTCATAGTCACTGGGGATTTCAACATTGATATGAATTCCTCTGGTCCTACGGCAAATAAGTTTAGGGCAAACATATCAGCACTGGGACTTTCACTCATCGAGTCAGAGCCAACGCATCACGCAATGACGTCGGGCGGGCCTTCTCATACATGGTTGGATCTCTTCCTTATTCGTGAACCAATACTCGATTACGAATATGTTAAAACGACAGCTCCCTTCGCAGTAGGTCATGATGCTATAAGCATTACTCTAAGGATTGCTAACACGCAGACAGACGTGAGGGAATTTGGAAAACGAAATCTGAGAGAGATCAACCTTCATAACGTCGCAACCACATTCAACTCATCTATCACCTCCATTACATCATTACAATTCAATCCAAACATTCATTATAATCATTCAATCATCCTAGGCCTGACCAGCATGTTTCCATGGATTTGTCTTTGTATAGCTACCAGTTTAGTACGCTCTCACACCATAATCATTCATCAATTATAAATCACAGCACTATCTCAAATAATGTAACACTCATAAGCAAAGCAATTCTTTCAACATTTGATATATTAGAACCATTAAAATTTCATTCTATAAAAGCTAAACACAAGCCATGGATTACTAGGGATATTAAAGTGAAAATTAAGGACAGAAATGCAGCTTTTGCAAGATTTCGAACTACTGGTTCAACTGAAGATTACAATATATATAAAATTCTTCGAAATCATGTCTCGAATGCTGTAAACTCGAGTAAATTTCACTTCATGGCTAATAAACTTAACAGTACAAACGATCCCAAGAAGTCCTGGAAATGTCTCAAAAACATGGATCTCAGCTCAAAGACAAATCCATCGCCACTTAAATTTTTCACATCTCAACAGCTAATCGGACACTACGCTTCTGTCTCAAATCATGTCCAGCCACTGTCTATCCAGTCATTTTTAACCATATTATGCAACTCATGTCCTTTGTCACCCTCCTCCTCCTCTTTTCATTTCTCCAATATAACTGCAAAAGAACCTCCAATATATCTGCACCTCGTGGATGTTTTTAAAGATATGCTTTTAGCTGGGTATTTTCCTGAATACTGGAAGAGAGTGCTACTGTTTCCTTTGGCGAAGTCGGGCAGGGTGGAATCGTGCTCTGACACAAGGCCGATTGCGAAGCTTTGTGAGCTTTCGAAAATTTTGGAAAGACTTGTGCATAATCAGTTATCTGAATACCTAGAGGAGAATCATATTCTTATTGATAGACAGGCAGGTTTTTGTAAGGGTCATAGTACCCAGACAGCACTCCTGGGTGTTCTAGATGATGTTAGGAGAGCCATTGACGCCAGAAAGATCACGATTCTTGTCCTGTTTGATTTCTCCAAGGCTTTTGACACGGTACCTCACGATAAATTAATTCAAAAACTAAGTGATATTGGTTGCTCTGATAACGTGCTAACATGGTTCTATCGATATCTTGTGGGCCGCATGCATGCAGTGGAGAATGAGTCTGGCGAGCTTTCGAATTGGCTGGAAATTAATGCAGGAGTGCCTCAGGGCAGTGTTCTTGGCCCAATACTTTTTTCTATCTTTATCAATGATCTGCCGAAAGTCCTTACACATAGCGACTATATGCTATTTGCCGATGATGCCCAGGTCTACCATTCGTTTTTTCCTGCAGAATTTGAAATGGGAGTGCAACGTATTATACAGGATGCTAATGCAATAGCCCTATGGGCTTACAAAAACGGACTTAAGCTAAATGTAAAAAAAAACGAAGGTTATGATTCTGGGTAGCCAGGCCTTTTTATCGCGCATTGACTTGAACACTGCCCCTAAGGTGAAACTGGAAATGGACTTCTTGGATTATGAATGTGAAGTTAAGTTGCTTGGGGTCATGATTACTCCATCTCTTGATTCGACAAGGCAAGTGTTATCTATCTCGAGTCGTGTGCATGGTGTTTTACACTCATTGCTATATTATAGAAAAACTTTGTCACGTGGTTTTAGAAAGAGACTGGTAGAGCCCTTGTCTTTCCACATTTTGACTATGCGTGTGCGGTCTACAACGACGTTGATCAGACCAGAAATTTAAAGCTGCAAAGACTGCTGAATGCTTGTTTACGGTTCGTATGGGGGGACATACCGAGAAGAAAGCACGTTACTCCGTATAGGTTAAGTCTCAGGTGGCTATCAGTTGAGTTCAGATGCTCATACATCATCGGCTCACTTGCATATAGCATCATCTCTCATAACTCCCCCAGTTATCTGGCAAATCATTTCATCAAATTAAACACCCCTCAACATAACCACCGCACTTCCACTCGTCATCCATTAAAATCATTAAACTACCTCCCTCCTCGTACGGAGGCTTTAAATAAATCATTTATCATCACCTCATCCAAAATCATAAATGAACTCCCTCCACATGCATTTGAAAAATCATCCATCACCAAATTCAAAGATTCATTATTTCATCACTTGTTTGGACTCGACCAAACTGCCTGCGCCACCAGGATGCAATGTGAGGGAATAACCCCACCGCTGATCCCTCGCTTCGAATCAAATGTATCCATCGCGCATGTATGCTTAAGTTCTGCTATTGTTTTTATTATTTTATTGTTATTTTATTTTGTTACATTTTGAAACTGATTATTTTTAGTTTATTTTATTGTTATTATTGTTATTTATTTTTATAGTTATATTATACAAAAATGTGATATCGAATTAATATTAAGCAAATTTTTATATTATTGTTAAACTACTTTATTCTGCTGACTGTTTTTATCATTGTAAGTGCCTACGGGGTTTAAATCCCAAAGGCCAAATAAAATTTTTCAATCAATCAATCAATCTCTAACTCTCGCTGCGGTGTAGGATGAATTGTCCGTTCGCCCGTGCACCGAGGTTGTGTGGCTGCAGGGCGGTTCACGGTATTGCACCACTCACTGCAAATGCAGGGTTGGCCTGCAGTAAAATACACACGCGAGAACCACGGTAAAACTCAACGCGGTGAAGCTGAACACGGGACGCGGGGGGATCACACCTGTCGCGTGTCAAGGCGGCTACATCTTTTCTTAGCGCGCGCAAATCTCCCCCTCACCTATCTAATCAGGTGCGCGCGCGAAGTGGATCTCGCCCGCATAGCCACGACGAACCGAGCCGACCCGAATCTCGCCGGTCCGAGCCGATGAGAACATTACGATACAGTTCAGTTGTGTTGCTCGAATTCGTCAAACGGTAAGGTAAACAATACCTTACCGTTACAGTATATATATGTATATATTCCACGTAAAGTGGTCCAATCAAAATTTTAAAATGTACCAAATAATGGGTACACATTGGAAATGTATTTCAGAATACAGAAAAAAATTTTAGGTACTGCAATATATTTGCTCAAAAGTTATTGTAACCACAAAAGGTGAATTTTTTTCAAGCTTTTTCAACACTAGCAGGGTTTACCGCTATTTAACTCAAAATCTATCAACTTTTACTATAGAAGATTATATGTAACATTCGTTGCTAATTATGTCTAGAATTTATCCTTCTGGGTTAGATTTTCTAATCTCAAGGTCAATGTTACATAAACTACATGTCAATATTCAACTTGAGAAAAGTCTAAAAAAAAGCTTAAAGCAATACGTTTTAAATGGTCTGTAGCTTTTTTATGGCCTCAATTCTGTAAAAACTTATGATAATTTAAAGAAACACGAAATTTTTTAAAAATTCAAATGGGAATTACCAGGTTAATTTTTGTAAATTTTTTGTCTTTCTTTAAATTATCATAACAGTTCACAAAATTGAAGGCCATGAAAAAGCTACAGACCGTTTAAAAGGTATTGCTTCAAGCTTTTTTTAGACCTTTAGATAAAACAATCAATTGTGGCGCACTTACGCTTTTCTCAAGTTAAATATTGACATGTAGTTTATATAACATTCACCTTGAAATTAAAAATTCTAACCCAGAAGAATAAATTCCAGACACAATTAGCAACGAATGTTACATATAATGTTCTATAGTAAAAGTTGATAGATTTTGAGTTAAATAGTGGTAAACCCAGCTGATGTTGAAAAAAACTTGGAAAAATCCACTTTTTGAGGTTAGAATAACTTTTGAGCAAATAAATTCCAGTACCTAAAAATTTTTTTCTGTATTCTGAAAAGCATTTGCAATGTGTACCCAAAATTTGGAGCGTTTTAAAATTTTGATCGGACCACTTCGTGTGGAATATCCCATATATATTGTAACGGGGTGAGTACTAGGGAATGTAAGGCCCCGGTTAGACCCAATCTGTCCCAACTTACTCTCATCACTTTGATTCCCGTGCAATGCCGTTAACAACGCCAAACAAATAGAATATACGCCGGAGGGGGCGGTATTCGTTGGATAGGACTATCACCGGGAAAAAATGTTATAAACAAACGAGATATTGTGTTAGTCGGCGAGAAAGATAATCTCGCCGAGTCAATTAATTTAATAAATAAATAATTATTAAAAAATTGAACAATAAAAAATGAGGGGGAGTCGTACCGTTGACTACCTTCGAGGTCAGCGCGAAAAGAATCCTTTAAAAACTATTAGCGGTCGAGGTCTAAGCAACCGATCCGGGAATGATTGGTTGCTTAACTTGATGGCTGTGACGTATATAGCTCTGACGTAGGGACTTCTGACGTAGGAGCTGCCTACTTCACGCGCGCCTTCTCTCGCAAAGTGGCTCCCGCGAACCACCGATCTATCAACCCGGGCGAGATTTGTCACGAGAGGAGGGAAAGAGGGGAACACCACCTCAACTGGACCGTACCAGGAACTCGGGAAAATATCAACAGGACACGCGAGTCCAACATGGTGCACCACTCACCTTTCTATTCACGAGACACCGCTCGAAATACGTTAGAACGGTTGGAACGGTTGCGCTAAATCTCCCCGTCTATCTCTCTTTGTCTCTCAGTCCTTTGGGCGAACTGGCCCGATATTCCGCCCTTTACGTGGACGGAATCTGGAGTGGTGGAGGCGTACGGCTTTGCTCGGCGTGTTGAGTTGTGTGGGGGAAGCCTATCCGCATCCACACCGTATCACTCACATCCACACTTCTCCGATGAACAGGATAAAAAGACCGTTATGTCGGCCTGTATATCGACACCGTGCGCGCGCTATATCGGTACTATCAGCTGGGCGTGCACGATTCTCGCGCGTTCGTGCGCGCGCCGCGCTGTATATACTCTTTCGCGTTGCTCACCTGATCGATAACTCGCTTACCGTTATAATAATATATATATATATAATAATGAATATTAAACTACAAAAGCAATACACATTCGCGAGCTAAGCGAGCGTTTCTAGCTAGTGTTAATTATGTTTATAAACTGAATAAAAAAGAAATGATTATGTCTAAGGAAAAGTTAAATATTTTCACAAGAACTGAAATACCATGGAGAAACGAACGAGGAACTGAAGAAACTGAAAGTGATATAAATAATAAGAATTTAATAAGCATACAGGAAGAAAATGAACAGGATGAGGACTCTAGCAAATTTTTATTATTGAATGAACGGGTTATAAACGAAAATATAGGAAGTGAATTTGTCGAAGTTTCACAGAAAAACGAAATAAATAATAGTTATTTGGTTTATTCAAATAAAGCTGTTAAGAATTTTTATCCTTATGAAAGTAAAGAGATACACATACACGACAGTTCTGACAATCGATCTGGAAGGAAAATATTTAATATAACAGAGGCTACGAGTACACTTAATCATAATGAATGATTAAAAGAATCCTTGCATTTTGACAAAATGAATGAAGAACAAAAATAATCTATTGAAAATTTAATTAATATATATACTCAAGTTGTTTCTGCCGAAAAGTAGAAAAATTAGGCGTCACAAATGCTAAAGAACATAAGATACCGACTGTCGACGACATACCAATGACAGCGAAGCCATGTAGATTTCCTCACGCTCTCAAAAGCAAAAATGATAAATAGTTAAAATAAGTGACTGAAGAAGGCATAATTAAATCTTGAAATTCCAATTATACATGACCTGTTTTTCTCATAATAGAGAGGCCTGATAGTCAGGGCAAAAAACAATACCGACTCGTCGATTTTTGACAATTAAAGGATTAAACTGTAAAAGATCGATATATTTTACCGAATATACTAAATATTATCGATCAAATCGGACAAGAAAATTGTGTATTCACAGTTTTAAATTTATGTGAAGGATTTTTTCAAGTTCCGTTAGCTCAAGAAGCCTCTTCATTCGGTTTATTTCAATTTAAAACAATGCCTATAGAGTTTTACAATTCTCCAGCTAATCTTCAATGAATGATGGATCGCGTTTTTGAGGACATGCAAGGCACAGAAATATTTTTATTTCTTGTCGACGAAGTTATATATTTATTGTAATTTTTCTGGTATTGCTAGACCATTTTGGGGACAAGCCTGGCTTAAAATTGAAAAAGATCTATTCAATATTAACTATTAATAATATTTTCGTAATAATTAAAAACATTTCTTAATTTTTTAAACAAAGTGTATTATTATTAACATTTATTTACAATGTTTTTGATCAATTAATATGTAACATAATTATTTTAATTAATTATGAGACTCCGTACTCTGATTTTTTACCATAATAGACTTACAGTAGGATATCTCTGGATCCACTTCATCGAATAGACTGAAACTTTAACAGTAACTTTTAAATATGATTTTAATCATGAGGATCATCTTCAGACACCTTTCGAAACTGTTTTTATACGAAAAGTGCGATTACCCTCAAACGAATCTTTCGATACACGAGAACGAGTTCCAACGTACGGTGATTATATCATAAATTAATGACAACGTATAAATGCAATACAAGGGATCGCACTAGAAAAATTGATAACCTCTAAACATAGGTCAAAGTTCTATTACGACAGGAAAGCAAACAATCAAGAATTTCAGGTAGGGGATAATGTTAAGTTATTAAAAAAGAGGAAATAAATACAAATTAGGCGATCAATACATTGGATATCATCGGATTTTAGAAATAGTTAATACCAAGGGTAATTTAAAAATAACGCTACCTCATAATAAAACAAAAATAATAAATGTTAATAGGCTAACATATTCATATATGGGACCTTTGTAAAAAAAAGAAAAAAGAAAAAAAGAGGGAATATTTTTAAGAAAAAAGTAGTGCCTAGATATGGGTATATAATAGTGTAATAGTATATAAGGGTCAATAATAAATGAATCCAATTTATTTATTTAAGTGCACAACGTTTCGTTTGCTAGGTTTGCAAACCTCTTCAGGTGCTGAATTTATTGGATAAAATTATAAATATTTATATCAAATTTTATAATAATTGTGAATTAAAAATTAAATTTTACATCAATATTGAATATAATATTACAGCTCGAGGGAGCTTCGTCGAATAACATTTGACACGAAATCGATGAGTATTTATATAAAAACAAATTAGGTGTGTGTTTACAAATTATACGTCATTATAGTGCAATATACAGAAACTCTTGCGCAACACCTTCGTTTTGATCTTACTATTGACAATCCCGCTTATATGCGTATTGGCTTTAAATAATGTTTTAAACTCTTCGTACCCGTCTCTTTTTAATTGAAAGTGTTCGTAAATTGCTCTATCCCTTAGCTCTATAAATTAGGTTTCTTATTACTCCATTTACGTAGAACCATTCTGTTTCAACTTTATTTCGTTCGTCTTCTACGCAGTAATTTTATTCTATACTACGCACTACTTTTTACGAAAAATAATAATATAATTTCCGTCGGTACACGACACCTTCGAGTCCAGCTTGGACTGAGCAACTCCACAGAGGTAATAGACCTTAGAGTAATAAACCATCGCAAAGGAATCCACCGATTTGATCAATATGAGTTTTATGAGAGTTCACATTGAGAAAACCGGCTCGAAACCTCCCCCAGGATCCTCGGTCAGGCTCACCAGCAGTAACCCTCCTCAGTCAATTTTCTTCACCGGTCTTTACTTTAACTTGATTTGTGCTAGTATTAGTAGTCGGTATGATAGGAGTGTAACTATTTACAGTACTATTTGTTTTATAGTGCATGGCCAATTTTTCAAGATTTGACAGTGAGCTGGATTTCTCTGTGACACCCTCCTCTTTTGCCTTCATAAAGAAATTACCTCGTCTATGCCAAGTATATTTAAACTCTAACTTCTTGGCACTTATTTTTAAATTTTTAAACGATATATATTTACTTTTATCTAAATATTCATTAATAAAAATAGAAGCTTTTAGTAATTGAGAAACAACTCAAAACGAGATTTGTCAAGACCTGTTGTACTGAACGCAGTTAGCTTACTTTTATTACATACAATTTCGTGACAGATATTATCACTGGTAAGCCGTATTAACAGAACGGAGACACCCCTGTACCGTCTCTGACTTTCCTATGTGTTAGTAGTTTTAAAGAAATAATATTTTTACTTGAGAAAGCAGGTGACACAGCATCGAGAACTGCCTGGATAAACTGCTCATTAGAAATATTTATTGATAAATTATTTACTGTACTAGAAATTACCAACCCTTCAGTTCTCTGCACGTCTCTACCACGATTTTGCACAATACTGTTCCATGAGGTTTCAATTATAGATGCTGAAATATTTGTATCATTCGCATCCTCCTTTACATTTTCATTTTTATTTTTATTTTTTTCTATTTCTATTATTATTATTTTCGCTTTTATTAACAATTATTCAATTATTATTTAAATTACAAATATTCTGAAAATAATCTAGTGCTTCTGTGTTATTTGCAATAGCTGAAGTAGAAGTTTCTGTTATCGTGAGGTCAGACACTGTATTCGCCACTGTTGCAACATCTGAGTTCAACGTGTCTATATTCGAGTTTTAACCTCTAAATTATCATCAGGTCTGTTAAATAGCACTGAGTGCTTGTCACTTATTTTAGTTAAAATATTATCTTCAAAACGTTTTTGACTAACGATCTTGATCAATATGAGCACTGAGAGAACCCACGTTGAGAAAGCCCGCACGCAATCTCCCAACATTGGCACCCCTCGACCCTCCGATGGCCCTCCATGCAATCAATTTTCTTTAGAAAGTACATTATTGTTATCATTATTACTGTTCTTGATATCATCATCATTATCATTACCACCACTATTATTCTTGTTTACATTATTATTATTCGCTTGTAAGCAATCGACAAGGACGGTGTCAGACTTATTTGTGTGAGAAAATTTGTTTTTATTTTTTTCTTTTCCATTACTTTTCTTATTATTATTCGTCATTTTTCGTACCCTCAATAATTTCAAAATTTGCCTCAGCTAATCTTTCCATCTCTGTAAAATTATTAAAATGAGGGTAGATGTCCCTTCCCGTACTGTAACGTAAAAACTGTCAAATTTATGCCAGACATACTTGAATGCCAGCTTTTTAGCAGAATTTTTCAGTTCCTTAAATTTTTGGTATTTATTTTTATCCAGATACTCATTGATATATATATGTATATAAAAGAAGAACGGGGAAGACAGAAACCCATGGAAAAAGTGAGCTGTCACGATCCGAAGTACAAAACACTGTTCGACTACTTTTTTAAAAATTCCCCCATATGAATCATCATCAGAAGATTCAACCAACAGAGAGGAGACACCTCTTTGACCGTCTCCGATTTGACCACGCGAAAGTGTACGAGTGGATACAATTTTTTTAAGTTGTATTGAGGGTACGAGCGTGCCAAGAACAGCATTTACAAAATGCTCAGAAGTAATTGAGGGAGGAACCTTTCCAGTATGACACGAAATTACTAACTTCTTTGTTCTAGGCACCTCTGCACGCCTCTCACAAGTGGAATTACCCAAAAATGCAGTACGCATTTACTTTAAAATCATCATTCAGCCTATTAAAAAAAATTGAACATTTACTGCTAATTTCAGTCAAAGCATTGTCTTGAAACATCCTTTGAGAATCTAATAGTTGCTTTTGAAATTGAGAGAAAGAAAGCTTAATTTGTCGGTTTTCGGATAATAAGTCGGATAATGCATATCGATATTCAGCCAGAAGCAAGGCTGCCTGACTATGCATTCTATCTACAACATCACCTAAAATCTTTATTATATTTTTCAATTATTTTTAATTATAAAGATTCTATTATTGAACCAATTTCGGATGATGCAGCCAAAATGTCCGTCAAACCATCCGAAAACAAGCTTGCAGTAGTCGCCTGTATTACGACGGTAGAGCCAAATTCATTCGTTGAATAATCACCTACAGGTTCGTCGAGATTTAAAACTACCCTTTCTACTTTGCTTGATTTATTACCCGGTGTTGAGGAAAGCAGAAGCGAGGGGGGAGAATTTATAAGCAAAGATGTGTCCCGCTTATTTCTATCTCTGCAGCTATGATAAATTTGTGACCTTTTAAAATTGAATTTTTATTTTTGTTTTTATTTTTTAAGTTATTAGTTTACTCATTTATATTTAAATTAGGTTTACATTTTGTTACACTATTTAATATTTCTTATCACAAATTATGTGAAAAAATCGGTTGCAGTCTGAAAAAATCATCTGAGAAAATCAGTTGAACATTATTGCAAGCGTCACGAAAAGCAAAGAATTTCTGCCCATCGCCAAGCTTGCATAAAGACGCATGCAAGGACTTATAACAAAAACGCACGAAGACAGCAGGTGGCAGTATCAGGCATATAAATGCAGAGCCTTCAAATAACGTGGCTAGGGCTACTTACTGACCATAGAGAGAGAGAGATTGATTGATTGATTGATCGATTTAATATGGCCATTATGGGGTAGAAACCCCGTAGGCACCATATGCGAGCAAATACAGAAAAAGTATAAATCTTAAAACTAAATAAAAAATAAAATTACAATGATCATAAAAACAGAATAAAATATGTACAAAATATAAATAAATAAATTAAAACTTAAAAATAGATAACAATGTATATAACATTCGCAAAAATAAAAAGATCCTTTTAATAAAATATATAACAAATAAATAATAAATTGAAAATGCAAAAACTAAACAGGCAAGACAAATATCGACGCTTAACATTATAGAGCCCGACTATACAACTTCATCCAGGTGAGAGATGGACCGCAGTAATAAACCCTCATTCGTGACCCGCGAAGACCAGGCTGTTTGGTCGAGCCCAAACAGATGATTAAACAGAATGATCTTGAACTTATCTGTGAATGAAGGATCGAAGGTGAGTGAAGGAAAATGATTTAAGATGCGGGTGGAGATGATAACAAATGATTTGTTTAAAGCTTCTGTGCGTCGTGGAAGGTACATGAGTGACCTAGGTGGATGGCGAGAGGAGTAACGAGGAGTATGGCCTGGGATATTGAGTTGGGTGAAATGGTCAGCCAGATATGATAGTGACTTATGAGCAATCATGTTAAACGCCAGGGAACCAATGAGATATGAGTGTCTGGACTCAACCGACAACCACTTTAAACCCAGTCTATACGGGGTGACATGGTCACGTCTCGCTATATTGCCTCATACAAATCTCACGCAGGCATTTAGTAACCTCTGCAGTTTTAGGTTTTTAGTCTGGTCTACATCATTGTAGACCGCACACGCATTGTCGAAATGGGGAAGAATAAGTGCTTCCACTAGATTTTTGCGGAGCTTCATCGAAAGTGCCTTATTATAATAACGTAGCGAGTGCAAAACCCCGTGAACACGCCTAGAGATTGTCATGACTTGCTTTGACCAATCGAGGGTGGGTGTGATCAATAATCCCAGTGATTTTACCACATTTTCATAATCCAGAAAGTTATCACACAATTTAACTCTCGGAGCAGTATTCAGGTTAATACGAGATATATAAGCCTGACTACCCAGGAGCATAACCTTCGTCGTTTTTACATTCAACGAGAGGCCGTTTTCCAATGCCCAATTTGCTATCGCGTTCGCATCGTGAGATACGCGTTGAACACCAATGTCAATGTCGGCTGGAAAAAACGAATGATAGACCTGGGCGTCATCGGCAAATAACATATAGTTACAAAACTTTAGAACTTTAGGTAGGTCATTAATAAAGATGGAGAATAA
The DNA here is from genome assembly GCA_026168455.1 of Theocolax elegans. Classification (NCBI taxonomy): domain Eukaryota; kingdom Metazoa; phylum Arthropoda; class Insecta; order Hymenoptera; family Cerocephalidae; genus Theocolax; species Theocolax elegans. The sequence goes on along the minus strand of CM047426.1, from coordinate 50,264,659 downwards.
GACCGGACCTAGAACACTGCCCTGAGGCACACCTGCATTCACCTCGAGCCAGTCAGGCAGCATGCCAACCTCATCCACAACGGCTTGCGTGCGACCCACAAGATAGAACTGGGCGTCTTCGGAAAATAACATATAATTACTATATTGAGAGAGAGATTGATTGATTGAAAAATCTTTATTATTGTCTAGGAAATATTTATCCTTAAGGCAAGGTACATAATAAAATTTACAATATCATCCATAACAATTCAGACGCCGTCTGTGAATAATACAATGTATGCGCATGAAGATATTTTAATAATAACAGTTACTATAATAATACTATAACAATACTAAATAAAATTCATCACAGATCATTACGGGATCAACAATTCAAAATAAAAGTGACATGACGCAACGAACTACCATTGAAAATGTTAACAGAAATTGTTATAAATTAAATTATTTACAACTATTTACCACTCTTTACAACTCTCTCTGTATATATACATACAATAACTTATATAATTACTAATAACTTAAAATCTTATTTCTAATTTCTAATTTTTGGCGCTAGACAATAAATAATCAAACAGACGAGACTTAAAAATGCCCACATTCCTAGCAATCTTCAATTCAGCCGGTAAGGTATCCCACAGATCCATAGCTTGGAAGGTAAAAGAAATCCGGAATGCATTTGTAGAGGCAATAGGTCGTTCAAAGCAGGATTGCTGATTTCAACCAGAGCGACGTACATCATCACGAGGTGGAGGAAGCAACTCGTGAAGGTATTCTGGTTTCCCAGAGGTCAAAATTTTATATGTCAAAACGCCTAGAAAATATGTACGTCGCTGTGCCACAGATAGCCAATTAAACTTAACAATAAAACTCTCCAGCTTCGCATCCTTTCTTGAAAGGTAAATATAGCGCACACAAACATTGAACAGTCGCTGCAATTTGACACTTAAGTAATCTGGCAGATCACAATATACTAGGCATCCATAATCAAAGTGTGGCAAAACTAGTGCGGCAACCAATTTCTTCCGCAAGGGCATCGACAAAAAATTTCCACAATTTCTCAACCTGTGCAAAGCACCATGAACCCCTGAAGCCACGCCGGAGATGTGGGCATTCCATTGGAGATCGCTACAAATCTGCACCCCAAGATCACGAATAGAGTCAATTAGCTCAATTTCGTGACCATCAACCATGAGAGGGGGCAAAGATTCCCTATTTACAAATCTCAGCTGTTGTACCGAGCCAATAAAAATTGCCTTCGTCTTACCAAAATTCAAGTCCAGACCATGCTCTTGTGCCCATTTAGTCACCAAGGAAGCATCAGCCGCCATTCTTTCCATACACAAATTGCAATCATTAGGCACAATGCATATACAACTGCAAATCGTCGACAAACAACATTCCCTTAGAAAAAACCAGACGATTCAGAATAGAATTAATAAAGATAAAAGAAATAATGGGTTGATCGCTGAGGAACACCTTGCCTGAGATCAATCACTTAAATGTGTGTGTGTGTGTGTGTGAAAGAGAGAGAGAGAGAGAGACTGAAAGAGAGAAATTTAAGTAAAATTTTATTTTTTGATTTAAGTAATTTTATTATATTTTGGGGTGTGACCCCTTCTTACCCAATCAGAAATACAGAGATGTGCATAAAAAATATTAATATTATTAATAGTATAAAATATAATATAAAACAATAAGAAACACAAAACTAGAATAATAATAATAAGTACAAATATGCAATAAGAAATAAAAACACGTAATATATAATGATACAATACATATGCGAGAGCCGCGGTGGCTCATGGGTAGAGCTCCCGACTCTCACACCGAGGGTCATGGGTTCGATCCCAGACGTGTACCTCTGAAAATTTTTTCATGTGCATTTTTCGAACACCGCGACTCAGTGGCTCGGCGTGTCACTATAATGTGACGCCAGTTCGGATGTGCGTGCGTTTCGTGCACTTGTCAGTGCATGAGAGGCACGGGCATCTGAACTATAGGGAACGTTAGGGACGCGAAGATGTAAAGAGGATCGCGGTGGTTCCATCGGGAAGACAGGAAACTGTAATTATTAGACTAATTACAGTGACCGATGATATCTTCCGATGGACACAAGCACCACTGTTTCAACTATATGTGCTTTGTTTACAGACACACCGTTCACCTCCGTCGCTGATTAGCCCTGGCAGCATAAATAGAGCGACGTTAAATAACATAAAAAAAAAAAAACAATACATATGCATACAAATATACGAGCACTCTACCCTTGCTTTCTCACACTTTTAAAATTAAAGTCAGTTAAGTGGTACATCAATCCCTCATTTTAAACTCTCCACTCCCAGTCAAGGCGTTCCTTGCTTAATAGCAAATCAAAAATCCGATTTCTGATCTTGATCGGATCCCATTGCTTTTGAACTGCAGGCACTAATGACAGCATATACTTCCTTGCCTGTCACTGAAGTAAGGTAAATTGAGATGATTTATTTACCACTGGACTAGACGATGTAGACGATATAATAGTTTGTCGTTCTTCAGCTGTGACAGGATTATATAAATTCGTTACTGAAGTAAAATGAGATACTAACTCCTGCGTCGTAAAGTACAAAAATGGGGAGGGCCAATTATAGTTGTTAGACCCATACTCTTAAGAACACGCCTTTTCGAATGAACAGAGCTCACTTTCCCTAGCTTATCAGAAAAATATTTGTTTTTGGCAGGGTCAAGTGCATTTAAAACCTTCCTACGTAGTGATTGAAAATGAAGTAAATAAATTCTGCTCCCAGACCTCCAAGCTCTTCTATATGCCTTGTCACGCTCACACATAGTGTCCCTAATAGATTGAACAATCCATGGTATAGACCTATATTTAATAACATGAGTACATTGAGGAGTAATAACATCAAAAACGTTTGAGAGGTGAAACGCTTGTGTTTCTGTGTGGTGAGAGTTCGTGTGCCTTTATGAGAATTGAGAATATTGAGAGACTGCTTGATATAGTCATGCTCATCTAAGAACGGAGCAGACTTAGAGTAACTAATAATTGATAAGGGTTCCTTACAATAAATTGGTCGAGTCAGGTATAACATGGAAAACCGTCTCTGTTTAAAGTGTGATAAGTGGGGCTAAAAGAAACCAAGTGCAGAGAAAGATTGTCAATAACACACCTCATATATCGATCGATAGATTTAATCACAATATTCATGTTAAAGTCACCAGTGATGATCGTATCAGTGTAGTTCGGCATAAGTTCTAATAAGAGATTGAATAACACAGTTGGACCAGAGGCCTTGAGTCGATGGTATACGACAGCAAAAAGAATACGAGCACATTTTGTTATACATATATAATAACTTTAACCTTTAGACTGACGGAAATCCTAAATATAGGCTTTAGAGGAATATCAGTATTTTTTGTATGATACAATCCGGGGGTTTTGAGGTCGCTGATCACGAATCTGGCGTCAAATCTGACCAATTCATGTCAGGGGGCCTAATCACCCATTTTTTCATATTTCTGAAACTTGGTAAAATTGTCACTCTGAAGTTTTCCGGGGTCGCTGATCACAAATCCGGGGTCAGATTTGGTACATTCGTATGAAGGATCCCCAACTCTCCCCTTCCCAAAGGCCCAAAGACGCAATATATGATATGCTTGAAACTTGGTAAAAACGTGATTGCTGATACTTTTGAGATCGCGATTCACGAATCTTAGATCAAATTTGATATACTCCCATCGGGGGACCTAACCCCCCTAATCACAAACGTACTAATTTTTTTATGCTTTTAAAAATTGGTGATAATTTTACCGTGGCAGTTTTTAGGGTCGCTGATCACAAATCTGAAGTCAAATTTGATAAATTTATGTCATGAAGCTCCCAACTCCCACCTTCCTAAATTTCCGATTCCATGATATAACTGATACCTGATGAAAAAATAAGCCTAAGTATATGGAAAGTGATGTATTACTCGCATATATTTCTTTATTTTATACAATTTAATTTTGTAAGTGTTAGCCATTTTTACAAATAATAAAAATCATCGTGACTACTGTTTCGCTATAGTGACAATGTATACATGTTTCTAAATACACCAAAGTTTAGCTTTATATATGCAAATAATTGCATAATTTTTCTAATTTAGTAAAGATTAGACAAATGTCAGTAGTTTATAGTAAAGGAAAGTACTTGATTAGTTTACATGGCCATCCCGATTCGTCTAAGGCAATCTCTTATTATCTGATATATATGGGGTATTCCACGTGAAGTGGTCCGATCAAAATTTTAAAATGCCCCAAATTTTGGGTACACATTGCAAATGTTTTTCAGAATACAGAAAAAAATTTTTAGGTACTGGAATTTATTAGTTCAAAAGTTATTCTAACCTCAAAAAGTGAACTTTTTCCAGTTTTTTTCAACACCAGCTGGGTTGACCGCTATTTAACTCAAAATCTATCAACTTTTACTATAGAACATTATATGTAACATTCGTTGCTAATTATGTCTAGAATTTATCCTTCTGGGTTAGAATTTCCAATCTCAAGGTTAATGACAAATAAACTACATGTCAACATTCAACTTAAAAAAAAACTAACTTCGCCACAATTGATTTTTTTATCCAAAAGTCCAAAAGAAAGCTTGGAGCAATACCTTTCAAATGATCTGTAGCATTTTTATGGCCTTCAATTCTGTAAAAAGTTATGATAATTTAAAGAAAGACGAAATTTTTTTAAAAATTTAAATGGGAAATACCATGTTAATTTTTGTGAATTTTTTGTCTTTCTTTAAATTATCATAACTTTTTACAGAATTGAAGGCCATAAAAATGCTACAGATCATTTGAAAGGTATTGCTCCAAGCTTTCTTTTGGACTTTTGGATAAAAAAATCAATTGTGGCGAAGTTAGTTTTTTTTAAGTTGAATGTTGACATGTAGTTTATTTGTCATTAACCTTGAGATTGGAAATTCTAACCCAGAAGGATAAATTCTAGACATAATTAGCAACGAATGTTACATATAATGTTCTATAGTAAAAGTTGATAGATTTTGAGTTAAATAGCGGTCAACCCAGCTGGTGTTGAAAAAAACTGGAAAAAGTTCACTTTTTGAGGTTAGAATAACTTTTGAACTAATAAATTCCAGTACCTAAAAATTTTTTTCTGTATTCTGAAAAACATTTGCAATGTGTACCCAAAATTTGGGGCATTTTAAAATTTTGATCGGACCACTTCACGTGGAATACCCCATATGTGTTACTTTATTTGGTTCGAAGGAGTTATTTCCAGAATTTACCGTTATCTTTCTAAAGCATTTGTATTTTGTTGTTGGAATGTTGTAATATTTGATTTCTGAATTGTATAAATAAATTATGGATTGGAGCTGTGGATCAGAAACAGAGGAGGTAATTGTGGATAGGACTGGTGCTTCTGAACCTGCTAATCTGTCAGAATCAATAATTTATGAGTATAAAGAGGTTCACGAGCTGTCGTTTGATTTGATCTATTATCTATCTTTAAAAGATTTTATTGGGCAATGTAGTGTCTGTGAGAATATTTCTATACCAGGAAAAAAACCTTTAGAATGTTTTGATTATTTTATCAATTCAACAATATTGAACTTGATTGTTGAACAAACTAATCTATATCAACAACAAAATCCTGAATCATTGTGTAAAAATATGGCATTGTGGAAAGATATAACTATTGAAGAATTACGTAAATTTCTTGGCCTATCAATCAATATGGGACATATCATCGAAAGTAATATACAAAATTATTGGAATACAGATCCACTATTATCTACTCCAATATTTGGACAGATATTAACCCGTAATAAATATCTCCAAATTTTGCGTTATTTACATTTTTCAAATAATGAAGAAATTGTAAGTCACCCTTTAAAAAAAATCAAACCTATAATTGATTTTTTGAATCTAAAATTTTCCTCTACCATAAATCCTGGAAAAGAACCTTTGTGATTGATGAGAGTTTGATGCTGTGGAAGGGAAGACTAAAGTTCAAACAATTTCTGCTGCATTAAATTTTTTGATTCTGTAGATTGTGATACTGGAGTTTTGTTAGGATTTATTATCTATACTGGAACAGATACCGAATTTAAAAAATTTGACTTGGGAATTTCAGGAGACATCGTAACTCATTTTTTGAAGCCATATTTTTATAAAGAGCATGTAGTTACTGGGATGTGTGGGACAAAAAATAATAGAAAAGGAATGCCTCCATTGAAAAGCAAATTGAATAAAGGTAAAATTAAAATTGCTCGTACTGATACTTGGCTTGTACTAAAGTAGTTGGATCAAAAGCAAGTATATATGATCACGACTGTTCATGAGACTGGTTACAGTAGTACAGGAAAACAGCATTGGAGAACAAAAGAAGATATAATGAAACCAACATGTATTGTTGAATATAATAAGAATATGGGTGCTGTCAACGATATTGATAGGCAACTATCTTTAGCTGAATCTGTTAGAAAATCCATGAAGTGGTATCAAAAATCATTTTTTCATTTAGATGATTTTGTATTGTGTAAGGCCCATAAATTATACAAAATGCAAACTACTGACCTACTTTCTTATTCTGGCTTCCGTTTAGTAGTAGTAAGAGGTTTATTAAAGCTTGATTTGATAGACTGTGAGCACACATGTAAAACAGGTTACCCTACATTCATCGGTAGGCACATTCCTAAGAAAGCAGAGCAGCATCAGTGTCATTTCTGTTCTATGACCAAGATAAAACATCAAAGTAGTTATGAATGTAATATTTGTCAGGTTGCATTGTGTATAGATCCATGCTTCGAAAGTTATGCGAAAAAATCTCTAACTTGATTCATGACAATTTTATAAAAAAATGACAATAATAAAGTACTGGAACTAAAAATAATAATAATCAAATAGAAAAACTCAACAAAAAATATAAAAATAAAAAATACAAAAAAATACAAAAAAATACAAAAAATACGGAAAAAAAGTTACAAAACACTCTCTACGTCCACGTCGCTAGCTCTGGATAATTCTAAAAGAGAGTTGAAAAATCTCATTTTTTCCCGAAATATAAGAAGAAATTGGGACATAGAGGGGGGGGGGGGAATTGGCGTCTCCTGACATGAATTGATCAAATCTGTCCCCAGATTCGTGATCAGCGACCCCAAAAATCTATAGGGTCATGATTTCGACGAGTTTTAACGATAGATATTAATTTTATGATATAAAATTTTTTTCTGTATCGTTCCCCGCCGGAAAGCCTACATGTAGGCTTGACCTATGACATGAACTTTGTATATAACTGATACATGATACAAGACGCTAATTTTGTCACTTTTAAAGAGAAGATTAAAGGTCTAAATCCCGGCAGCCTAAAGGTTAACAAGAATAAACTCTAAAGTGTTAACGAAGGCTGGATTGGACGAAAAAATGAGTTTAAGTTTCTGAACTTTGTTTAAATATATGCCATCACACCATATTCCTCCTTCATTAATCGATAATTTCTAAAAGTAACATATACTTCCATACTCACGAAAGAATCCGGGTCTAGAGTCAGGTTCTAAAAAGGTATCAGTAATGTCTAAAACATCAATCTGGTGTATTGCTGAGTAAGATTCAATTAGTGAAAAGTGAGGTAATATACGATTAGCATTACAGTGAAATATATTAAATTATAAGGTGTTCAAAGTGCTGGTACTATCGAAATTGTTAGATGCGCTATAATCCAAGATATTCGCATCAAGAGCAGCTATATTTACATTGTTTTGTCTAGAAATTGGATTATTATAGAACGATACATTTCGTTGATAATTATTAAGGGTACTAACTTCAGTGGCTGCATTTAAAGCTGTTTCTGTATTGATGGCAGGGATAGTTTGGGGACCACACAACCTCATTTGCGAATCAAAGTAATACAGGCAAGGTCGGTTACACCAGATAAGGAGTAAATGAACCACCTGCACCCATGCGTATGAAGATTTTAAAATTGCGCACTAGTGGGCGAGATAAACCCACCTTTCGCGTTTTGCGAGCTGCAACACGCCATAGCTCATAGATTGGTTTGGACCAATAAGTGTTGCGATGCCAATATGCCAAATATATCGGTACATTTCTTACCCTGCAGGGTAGAAGCGGCGGCGACTATCGAATTTCAAACGGCAGCTGCAGCAATTTTAAGCACTATTTATCTAGTGTTTGAGACTGAAAAACTTCTATCTCCAGTATCGCTGCTATGAGTATTATTACATCTCAGCCGTACCCAGTTATTAATTATAAACGGAATTAAATGCAATATACCCATGAAAGTAAAAAGAGTTTGTACAAAGGCACCATCCGTCAGATCATCTATTCGTGGTAAACCAGAGATACGAATTTCGAGTAAGTAATCAAGTAACTGTCCTGTAGTTTTAAGCAGACAACGAGGTAATTTCTTCATGAATGGTATCAAAATCAGAATGATTATCTTCTCTTAGCTGCCTTGTAGTTGTCTCTATGGCATCAAGGCGCTGATCTGTGCTAATTTCATAGGACTGTAAGCGCAGTTTATCAAGTTTACTGTCAACTCGTTTGGTTAGAACATTGACCTATTATCTTACTTCCACTAATAGCTTAACCCATCCTGGTGTAATATCTAACGACTCATCCATCGAGCTGAAGTTCAGTTAAAGTTTAGGCAGAGGTGATTTATGGGTAGATAATGAGGTGTCAATGAAGGAAGATTTTAGTAATTTAATTGATTGAGTAGCAGCCAGTAGCGGAGGAGATGCAGATCTTTTCAGTGCACGTTGAAAAACAGGTGCAGGTGCAGGGGCTGGCGTAGTTGTACTCGAGTCTACTGTATTAGCTACCCCTGCACAGCGATATGGAGAAGTTCGTCACATCGAACTTTTGATATTACTGATTTTTAAGAGTATATTATGGTAACAGCGTTAAAGAACTGCTGTTAAAGACGAGAATAGTGCAAATTCAGTAAAATGACATAAAAAGCGAAAAGTTAAAATAAAATAAATTTAAAAAAGCATAAAAATAAAGTACGATCGTTACGAACGAGTTCCGACAATGCATACATAGTCAAAATCTGATACAATTTAAAGTATAAACTTCTTTGAAATTAGTTCTAAGCTAAAAGTAATATAAATAATTAGTTCATGTTAAAATGAACTCAAAGCATAAATAACAATTCACCCAAACACACATCCGCTAATCATACAACATCTTCATTTTCGCAGTCTAAATTTTATAATAAGCATTAAAATTAATATAAATATGGGAGATTCCATGTGAAGTGATCCAGTTAAAAAATAGAATTTTGTTTTAATGTATGGAATCAGTAAAAACTACTTGAATAGAGTGTAGCTAAATTATTAGACCTGAATTTCAATTAGTACCAGAGCTGTATCCAATCAAAAAATCGAATTTTTTGAAAAAAAATGACTTTTTGGCAATTTTTTTCACTTAATAACTCAAAATCTAACAATTTTTTCTTATATACATTAAATTTGAAAAAGTTTATAAATTTCAAGAAGAATCTGTTGATATATTTAATTTATATTAGTTTAAAACATTGAATATAGTTATAATTAATAAACACCTTTATAGTAAAAAAAGATTTGTACGATCAAAAATATTTTATCCATCCAAAAATCTAATTCATCGATGATCAATTACCTTCAAAATGATGCAAAATTTGAGTGCGGCAAAGCATTTCAGACGAAGTTATGGTGTTTTTAGGCAAATTTCTTAAAAAAAGAGAGCGAATGCATTGTATGAACAAAACAGAGTAACCGTATACCTGCATTCAAACAATATGGCACTATTATTCCTCAATAATACTAAAATATACTGTTTATTGTTAGTTACTAATACTTTTCAATCTCTAAGCTGCTTACAAACATGAAACGGTAGGTATAAGCAGTTATACCTGTTATATAATTGGATAAATACCTGCAACATTTTATAATTCCACTAAATCCAATTATATAACAGGTATAACTGTTTACTCTTTTTTCATAAAATGCATTCGCTCCCTTTTTTTAAGAAATTTGCCTAAAAACACCATAACTTCGTCTGAAATGCTTTGCCGCACTCAAATTTTGCATCATTTTGAAGGTAATTGATCATCGATGAATTAGATTTTTGGATGGATAAAATATTTTTGATCGTACAAACCTTTTTTTACTATAAAGGTGTTTATTAATTATAACTATATTCAATGTTTTAAACTAATATAAATTAAATATATCAACAGATTCTTCTTGAAATTTATAAACTTTTTCAAATTTAATGTATATAAGAAAAAATTGTTAGATTTTGAGTTATTAAGTGAAAAAAATTGCCAAAAAGTCTTTTTTTTTCAAAAAATTCGATTTTTTGATTGGATACAGCTCTGGTACTAATTGAAATTCAGGTCTAAAAATTTAGCTACACTCTATTCAAGTAGTTTTTACTGATTCCATACATTAAAACAAAATTCTATTTTTTAACTGGATCACTTCACATGGAATCTCCCATATATATATATATATATATATATATATATATTAGCGCCGATCACATCAAAGTAAATCATCTATAAGAAAATTAAAATATAATGCAGAAGATCAATATTTAAATGAAACCTCATACGCAATGAGCAATCGCATACTAGCACACATACAAACACACTATAATACAAATAACATCGATAACTATCTTATCATATAACAGCGTATAAAGACCTGCACGCACTCACACGCACACGCACGTAGAAAGTGCAAGTTTATCGCTTAACTTAAATAAAAGTATAGGGACTAGCATAAGTAATGTCCACTTAAGTCACACTATACCAACTTAAAAGCACTAATTCTGTTGCACTGGTAATTAGTTGGTAGTAATATGTAAATTTATTAAGCCAATACGCTAATGTTATTGTACAAGAATAATGCGTCACATTTATTTACGAGAGATTACTCTTGCTGCTGGTGAAGAGCTTCTCCAATGACAGGCCTATAGAAATGTTCGGAACAGACCTCAGTATTCCAATGTAAAATGATTGTCATCAGTACCGTCAAGCATCCGTGACAAGCAGATTTGGAACAGCTTGAGTAATGGTCGCGTTAATAGACAATATTTATATCAAGCAAAACGAGTCATCCCAGCTTAAAATAACCGAGCCACACTGTGAAAACTCGAAAAATGCGCGAGCCCGTAAACGATCAAATTGCCTGCAAAATATGAGTCTCTTCGGAAGGATACAAACCAGGTTAAAATCAAATCGTTTGTTAACTGATAATAGACATTAGACTGATAATGCACTCACCAGCGAGAGAGAGAGAGAGAGAGAGAGAGAGAGAGAGAGAGAGAGAGAGAGAGAGAGAGAGACAGAGAGAGAGAGAGAGATATTAACAGATTGGTTCGGCAATTTTCCCTCCTCCTTTGCTATGCCAGCCAGTTTCAAGATGATTGCATATGTCCGAATATAAACAAAAAAAATTCTATTATAATACAATTAGCGTGACAATAAATTATAATATACTCACTGACAGTTGATCCAAGAACACAACCATTCTTTCTTTATTTTTTAAAATAAATGGATTGACAACTTCCATATATGGCTCTTTTCCTCCAAACTCTACTAGATTAGCTAAATTTTGTAAACATTTCGCTACCATTATTAAAGACCTAAAATAATAATTTCTCGTATAATAATAGTGAAGTAATAATAGCACATTTTCATATCACATTATTAATTTTTAATTATACGGATACCTAAAATCCACCTAGTGTGACAAAATGTCACTCGGCCCGACTCCGCCGAAATCACATAATAAATATTACAAAAATAAAATTATAAGACTTAATATAATTGAGGAGTATGTAAAAACCTCGGAACACTGTACTTTTATGGTTCAAATAATTTAATCATTTTTAATCTTTAAATATATTCATTGAATAATTGGTTCATCAGAATACTAAACTTGTATATCATATTATGTATTTAATTATTTTTCTCTACGTATTTGATTTAAAGATGGATGATTTTTTTCTATTTTTGATGAACAACGACGTAATTTGTTAACTGTCAACGTTTGGATAAAAGCCCCCTTACTCATCAGGTATATTTTTATATATTATTTACACGGAAAAAAATTTGGAAATACTATATTCAATGATTTATTCGAATCATTTATTCTGACAGTTGCCTTAAATGATTATAGTTTTAGTAGCCTACTTTTACAATTATACTCGAACATATTATGTTCTAATCGTCCACCTTATTACAATTCAGCAATGGGCATGTCGCATGCCCATCATTGTAATAACAGAAGTATATACTTCGATTCCGTGTGCGATACGACAACGACTTGTATTTTGATATTCTAAGAAGGTGCTATCTCGGAGCCCGATTGAAAAATGTGCTATCTCGGAACCAAGTTAAAGTAGGTGCTATTTTGGAAGCATTTTACTTTCTTAAATTTTGTGATTGTAGCCATGCTTTATTTCAAATTAAAAATATCTTTCGAGACCGGGGAAAAACTTACAAATGTTAATTTTATTGCATTTCTAGCTCGCGGGGTAATATGAGACATTGATTTCGTTGCATTTCTCGCTTATGAGGCAATATAGAAAATTAATTTTATTGCATATCTAGCATACGGAGTAAAATGAGTCATTGACTCTATTGCTATTTTTCCCTGATGGGCCAATGGAAAATCAATTTTATTATTACATGATTTAGTCGATTATGCAGTTGATTCAGTATAATTGGGTTCGTTTTCGATTTTAATGAACTAACCAGTTTATTTATTTGGCGACGTTTCGATGGATATCCTCCATCCTCATCAAACTGTAACTTCTATTAATGATATTACATTAACATTTTTTAAAAACATCTTTTTACACATATAACATCTTCTAATTAATATTAATATACTTCAAACAAGTTACTTACTATTGCGACATTATTAAAATATATATAACTTAATAGCATGTCTGATGCATCGTTCTATAATTAAAAACAAGAAATAAGCAAACATTAATAAATTAAAAAACAGATAATTTGCACAGAAATTGAGGTTACGAATGACACACACCTTTCCCCATCATTGTTTCCATAATCAACACAATGAATTTAAATTAACAATAAACTAGCAAATTAAGAACAACACAAAAAAATTAATTAACACACATATTTAACAAAATGCAATCTGAAAAATTTAAAACTCAAATTAATTCATATCACAGACGGTTAATGCTAAAAAAACATTCCAAATTTCTCGTTATGCGATTCAAGAGACAGCCGTGCGATCCATCTCAATTAAATCGATTACGCGGATATTTCCCCACCACAGTACGCAATTTCGAATGACGTCAATTTATATATAAATTAAAAAAATTAAAAAAAGGATGTATCTTAAAAATTACACAGCCCCACAAAAAAAATTTCAATTTCCAAAGACTTGACCATAGTCGGTATATGTTTTTGGGTGCGCTGAATCCGAATATGGGGTCGGTTTGACCCCATTAGCTGAGGGTCAAGGTCATTTGAAGGTCAAATTGAGAGAATTCTATCAAAAAATCTGAAAAAAATCATGCTTATGTTTTTGAGGTCGGTGAATGCGAATCCGAGATTGGCTTGACTATTAAAGGTCATGGGAAGGTCATTTCAAGGTCAAACCGAGAATTCAATCGAAAAATTTGAAAAAAACTGATGCATATGTTTTTGAGATCGCTGAATCCGAATCCAAGGTTACTTCACCACTGAAGATCATCGAAAGGTCATTTCAAGGTCAAATTTACGAATTTTTTTAACTGAATGAATGAATTAACTGAAAAATATATATTTATAAGTTTTTCGGATCGCTGAAATATATATCTATAAGTTTGTTGGGGATCTGGTTGACTCAATCATGCCCTGTTTAAGGTCACTTAAAGGTCAAATCCACAAAATTAATTTATAGGTTTTTTCAGTTTGCTAAATACGAATTCGGGGTCTGTTTGAATCAATCATGACATTGTCAAGGCCACGCTAAGGGCATTTTCAAGAGCGACCAAAAGTCTCCGTCCTTGTACCTATGCACATATATAAACGTACACACGTACGCACACACACGTATACACGCACGTACTTAATGCTGAATGTCTGCCACCCAAGGTACCTCTACGTGGTGACGGTGGTAACGTAATTTTTTTATTTGGCGGCTACATTCTTGGGTGAAGGCTGCGAGCCGTCATGGCAAACATTTGGCAAAACTTTACGATGCAGGGATTCGGAACCCCAGTATCGGCGGCTGGTCAGGGTGAGCAAGCGGGCCCGCAGTCGTCGTCATCATGCGACCGCAGCTCTACGGTAGTTGGAAACTTGACTATCGGAGAGTATAATGCTACAAGAATTTTGCAGTTGGGTTCAACACATACATGTAACCGAACAATAAGAGGTAGTTTCTGCGCAATTTGCAGTAGGTATGAGGCTAATAGCAACAGGCGTAAAATAAATGAAAATACTAAAAATCAGTACGAAAAAGCGTTTGGATTTAAAATACAAAGTGGAGTGCTAGATTGGGTGCTTAATATAACATGCTGTTCATGTAGAATGATGCTTACAAAGTTCGACAGAGATAATATTGTACCCAAAATTAAAGTACCTACTATATGGAAGGAAACCCTCACCAAAGAAGATTGTTATTTTTGCAATATCATTAAAAGTCATAAATAATAAACAAAATTAAAAAATAATTATGCCAATGTGAATAGTGTAGTGAAACCAACATACGAAGAACTTGATGATGTAGAAAAACAAACATTGGACACTGACTTACCTGATGCTATGGACATTCAGACTAGTTTTGAAGAAGATGAAAATATGGAGTCATTGCAAGAAGATATTAATATATGAATGATATTAATATAAGATATTAAGATATGAATGTCCTGACGAAACCAAAGCAGTAGATGAAGATAGTGTCTTTGATAGTGCAGAAGATACAATTGATGATGATTACACTCAATCTAACAAAGAAAAAGAAAAAGACCCAATATCCCTAAATGATCTCGTGCGGGATTTGGGTCTACCAAAGGATGAAGCGGAGTACTTAGCATCATGGCTGAAAAAAATGCTAAGGAGACTGGAAAAATTAAATGTTCTTATTATCGAGGTAGAAAAAGGGACTTCCATAAATATTTCACTGAAGATAAAGAATTCTCATTAGTATACTGCATTGATATTGTGACAAGGTATTTCATACCTACAACCTACCCTCACATCTCTAAACCTACCTAACCTAACCCCAAGTTCCCTAATTCCCAATACTTCCCCTGGTTCCTTCCACGTAGCACAATGAGGCAGCATGTCAGGAGAGGCGAAACGAAGCAGCCTACGATGGCCCAGGGTGCCAGACTGAGCAGCACAAGAACTCCAGGAAGCTGTAAAACGTTAAGCAATTAGTAATAATTCCAATTAGGAGGAGACAAGGGAGCATGTAGTTGCACACAGTAACTGACAGATACATGCTAGGAGAGGATTAGAAATGAGGTCATGATAATCATAACATTACCATAACTCTCAATTAATTACTAATATTAAATGCGCAGCACTTCCTCGAAAGCTAGATAATTTCCCAGGAAGCAGCTAGAAACCCCCGCAGCAACGCAGCCTTCAAGAAGAGCAGCAGTAAGTGGCCCGACGTGCACCAGCTGAGCGGCTACCGTGAGAGCAGTGAGAGAGAAGAGTCGAGTATCGGCCGTCCCGTCTGCACCTGTAACGGAGTGGACTTATTAGCCGATAAGCTAACACCAAAGGAACGATCATAAGGGCTTACCAGGCAGACAGCATCACCAAGAATACCGTCCTCTCCGTTGGAAGCAGCGGCTCAAGCAACATTGTCCGCCTTGTGTAAACATGGTCGCGAGGACTCACTACACGGCGCGCGCGAGACGACGGCGGCCGACGGGCGACTCGACGCGAGAAGCTGCGCGCGCACGTCGGGCCCGAGCAACGAAGCAGGGAACGAGCCCGAGCTCGAGAGAGTTCATCCGGACGCTATCGAGGCAACATCGGCCAACCGATCTACGACCGAGTATTATAACTTGTATTCGAGTGTGTGCGTGTGTGTGCGAGAGCGATTGACCGAGAGCAGCAATCTCCAGGAGACGATCTCCACTCAATAAGATGGGTGCACGCTCTGCACCGGATTCCGCGATCTCACCTGACCGTGTGTGCTTCCCCTTTACTCCCCTCTCCTCCCCTCGCGCAGCAAGTAGCAGCAGCTCGCACGCAGCCGAGCAATAGATATTATAAATTCGCCGCGATCGTACGTGGCTGGCGCCCAAACCGTATTTTACTATTATAATAAATAAATAATATTTTATTTAATTAAATTGTTTGTTTTGCCTTTGACGCCACGCACTAATCCCCAGCGTGACCGTTACAATATATTCGGATTGATGAATGAGCTCAAACCAGAATGTTACAGACAGAATGAATGGAGGCTTTTCATTGATTCTTCGAAAAAAAGTATAAAAGCAGTTTTTTTTCATAACACTAATGTTTATGCATCCGTTCCTATAGCACATTCAGTTGTGCTGAAGGAAGAATACTGTAACTTAAGGGTACTCTTTGAAAGAATTAAATACGATGAACATCAATGGCAACTTTTTGCCTTATAAATTAATATTTTTGATGTGCAAAATTTATACATAAAAACACCTCATATCTCTAGAGTAGATGTCAAGGTCATAGGTGGCTCATATATGAGCCAGTCCGGCAGTCTAAAGGTTAAAATTCTCACTATACTACTAGGTCAACAGTCCGGATTTACGAAGTATCCTTGCTTTTTATGTGAATGGGATAGCAGAAATAGAGCGAATCATTACGTGAAGAAGGTATGGCCTTCCAGAGAAGCATTTGAACCGGGTTCTAAGAACGTAATGGTAGAATCACTCGTTGATCCATCAAAAATTCCTATACCACCTCTTCATATTAAACTGGGACTTATAAAGCAATAGGTAAAATCTTTAAACAAAGATGGAATATGCTTCAAATATCTCCGGGATCAGTTTCCCAAATTAAGTGACGCTAAGACAGATGAAGGGGTTTTTGATGGACCACAGATTCGGTAGATGATGAAAGATGATGTTTTTGTTACAACTATGAATTCGAACGAGAAAGAATCATGGTGTGTTTTAACAGCGTAGTCAAAAACTTTTTGGGAAATCATAAGAGTCCGAACTATAAAGAAATAGTGTCGAAATTGATAAAAAGCTATAAAAGGCAAGGCTGCTTAATGAGTCTAAAAGTACACTTTTTGGATTCTCACGTGAACTATTTTCCAGAAAATTTAGGGGACTATAGCGATGAACAGGGAGAGAGATTCCATTAGGATATAAAGGTAATATAACAAAGATATCAAGGAAGATGGGATATCAATATGTTAGCAGATTTCTGGTGGACGTTAAAAGGGATATGCCACGTTAAACGAATAAAAGGAAGAGAAATCCACTACGCAGATCTTTTGACAACAAAGTAGTTCGATATCATAAAAAAGACTGATAACGTTGAACACTTTTTCTGTAATCTCTTAATGTGTATATCTCTATAAATATATGTTTTTCAGTTAATTTTAAAAAAATCTGTAAATTTGACCTTGAAATGACCTTTGGATGATCTTCAGTGGTGAGGTAACCTTGGATTCGGATTCAGCGACCTCAAAAACATAGCATGAATTTTTTCAGAATTTTTGGCAGAATTCTCTCGATTTGACCTTCAAATGACCTTTAACCTGAGCTAATGGAATCAAACCGATCCCAGATTCGGGTTCAGCGCACCCAAAAACATATACCGACTATGGTCAAGTCTTTGGAAATTGAAATTTTTTTTTGTGCGGCTGTGTTATTCAATAAATATATATGAACGGAATAACAAAAATTGACAAATTAGTCAAGTAATATATTTAAAAATATTTTTTTAAATTATTCTGGTGGTAAGCATACAATAATATAAAAATTATTCGAAAAAATTAAACTTTCTGTTACAAAAAAACCGCCGGAAGATATTAAAGGTACGTGGTGCACCACTCGCGAGCCACCAATGCCGTAAGGACACTTTCTTTACGGCTATATTAAAATTTAATATTGGTGGATCTCGCCCGTGCGCGACGGCGAGAAGATCGACGCGCGATCGCAATTGCGGAGTAACTCCGGTGGTTACTCTTCGTCGCGAGACCACACGCGGCCTTTTCATTCTTTTGTTACTTATTTCGTTTTTCATTTTCTGTGTTAAACCTGTTTGTTCTTTTTGTTAACAAATAAATTTTATTTGTAATTAATAATCGTA
This sequence comes from Theocolax elegans, assembly GCA_026168455.1. Classification (NCBI taxonomy): domain Eukaryota; kingdom Metazoa; phylum Arthropoda; class Insecta; order Hymenoptera; family Cerocephalidae; genus Theocolax; species Theocolax elegans. The sequence continues at coordinate 50,246,356 of CM047426.1, read as the reverse complement.
TACGGGCTGGATTATTAATTACCGGCGTCTATTATTCCCGTGATCCCGAATACACCCCTCGCCGTTTCAGGAGCGGCCGAGGTAAATTTACCATGGATTTATCTTCTTTTAGTCGTTGTTCTTTTCAGCTCGTGACGCTTGCAGCTGAAGAAATACGCGAAATTGGCAAGAAATCTCGCGTTTGTGACGGTCATTGCAACGGTACGTTCGTGCACGGGATCTGTTGACTTTAGACCGCCGCGCACTTTCAGGGTACCGCTTAGGGAGTATAACTAGGCAGTACCGGAGCAAACGCTCCCTTTACCCTTACCTACGCGAGAAATTATGCCCCGTTACAATATGTACACATGGGTGGTTCTCTGTGACATCGAAGATGAAAAAAATAAATATTGCTATAACTGTGGGAATATGTTTTAGAGGTGTCCAGTAATTCTCCTGAATTGCTGAATTCTATAATTGTACGAACGAATCTAGTGTTATTGAATCTGAGAAAATATTAAAGGAAAAACTATCTATAATATGTGAAATTAAAAAGGAAGGCACATTGAAGCCTAAAATGTACATAGTTGAAATGGAGAACATTGAACATATGGAAATCAAAGATATTGAAAACGTAATAAATGACAGAAATTTTTAAGAATTTATATCTGGATGTAAAGTAGTACATATCTATTTAAATAAGAAAATCAATCAAGAAAGTGTAATAATAGAGGTTACCGGAGAAATCTATAAAAAATTAGGTAAAACAAAATCAGAGTGCTTTTAGGTTATCGGAACTACAAAGTGTTCGATGTGGTTAATCTAAGGCCTTTTTTCAAATGCAATAGATTTCGTCATAATGACTACAAATGTAAAAATAAAAAGATCTGTTTGAAATACTCTGGCCCTCATTACATTACTCAATGTAAGAACACAAATAATATAAATTGCGTTAATTGTATTTATCATAATAATAAGGTTAAGACGAAATTATATATATATGGGCTATTTCACGTCAAGTGGTACGATGAAAATTTTAAATCGCTCCAAAATTTGAGAACAGGCTGGAAATATCTTCAAGAAGCTGGAAAAAAAATGTTAGGTGTTAAAAATAATTTGTCTAAGAGTTATTCCACCATGAAAAATGGAAATTTTTCAATTTTTTAGAAAATTTTCTATTTTTAAAGCCATTTATCTCAAAATCTATTAATTTTTTTGAAAAAATATTACAAACAACTTTTGTTCAAAATAATCTTTAGAACTTATCTACCTGGGTTACAATTCTTAATTTTAAAATCTCGAAGAGATAGAACGACCGTAAATATTGAATATCAAAAAAAGGCGACCACGCCACAATCGATTTTGATCTAACACCACTCAAAAGATCACATTTTTCGAGAGCTTTCGAATGGCGGCGGTTAGATTATTGGCTAAGACCGCTGGTGTAAGTTATGCCTCATAAACCTCATAAAATCACTAATTTTCATGTATTTTAGAACATAACCTACAACAGCGGTCTTGGCCAATAATCTAACCACCGCCATTCGAAAGCTCTCAAAAAATGTGATCTTTTCAGCGGTGTTAGATCAAAATCGATTGTGGCGTGGTCGCCTTTTTTTTGATATTCAATATTTCCGGGCGTTCTATCTCTTCGAGATTTTAAAATTAAGAATTGTAACCTAGGTAGATAAGTTCTAAAGATTATTTTGAACAAAAGTTGCTTGTAATGTTTTTTCAAAAAAATTAATATATTTTGAAATAAATGGCTTTGAAAATAGAAAATTTTCTAAAAAATTTAAAAATTTCCATTTTTCATGGTGGAATAATTCTTACCCAAACAATTTTTAACACCTAAAAATTTTTCGTATTTTCTGAAAGATATTTTCAGCCTGTTCTCAAATTTTGGAGCGATTTAAAATTTTCATCGTAACACTTGACGTGAAATAGCCCATATATATATATATATATATATATATAAATATGGGTGGTTCTCTGTGAAATCGAAGGTGAAAAAAATGAATATTGCTATAACTGTGGGAATATGTTTTAGAGGTAACCAGAAGTTCTCCATAATATTTTCAAATTTTTTCGGGGCCATTATTTTCAGTTACAGAGAGTCAAAGTTGACATTTTAGCACTTTTTTGCATTATATGCCCATTTTCATGAATTTGTAGTTCCCAGCGGATGCATTTTTCACTAAAAACATAAATATAACTTTTTTTGTAAAATTTTCTGAACTTTTCACTAAAAATGCTCTTAAAGACATAAATGTATGCTTTTAAACCTTAAATAGTGAAAATCAGCAATTTTGCTCCGGACACTGGAAGCCTGATGCTGTCTAAAAGACGTCTTTTTATAATCAGAAACTGCCTTTAAATTTCCACAGTGGATCTAAATCATTAAAATCACTTATGGTCAAAATATCCATCTAATCACTTGTAAGCTGCTAAAAACACAAATATTATTATACAATCATAAAAAATTAATTTTTACACATTTATAATGCTGGATATTCAATTTTACAACCACTTCAAGAATTATGATAATAATCTGAAGGATTACTATAAAAGTATTAACATTATTATTATTATTATTCAGCAATACAATTGTTTGAATTTCACAAACTTGTCACTGTCATGTAATCACATTGCTCATTATAATCTCAGATCTGATTTGTTTATATATTTTTTGTATTAAATACGTATGTTCAGTTATTGGAATAATAATGTTAATATATTTATAGTAAATCTTCAGATTAGTATCATAATTCTTAAAGCGGTTGTAAAATTGAAAATCCAGCATTATAAATATTTAAAAATTAATTTTTTTAAATTGTATAATAATATTGGTATTTTTAGCAGCTTATAGGGAATTAGATGGGTACTGAAACAAGTGGAGATACTTTTCTACTACTCCAAGGGAAGTGCATAAATTTTTTTGCAATGATCATGCTAATGGATTTATCGTTATAAGGCAACAAATATACATTTCTATTAATATTTCGGGCACTTTTCCCGGATATTTTGACCATAAGTGATCTTAATGATTTAGACCCAGACTGGAAATTTATAGACAGTTTCTGACTAAAAAAAGACACCTTTTAGACAGCATTAGGTTTCCAGAGTCTGGAGCAGAAAAAGACAGCATACATTTATGACTTTAAAAGTATTTTTAATGAAAAGTTCAGAAAATTTTACAAAAAAAGTCATATTTATGTTTTTAGTGAAAAATGCACCCCCTAGAAGCTACAAATTCATGAAAATGGGCATATAACGCAAAAAGTGCTAAAATGTCAACTTTGACTCTCTGTAACTTAAAATAATGGTCCCGAAAAACTATGAAAAAATTCAGGAGAATTACTGGACACCTCTAAAACATATTCCCACAGTTATAGCAATATTCATGTTTTTCATCTTCGATGTCACAGAGAACCACCCATATATATATATATAGTTTATTTCGCGTCAAGAGGTATGATGAAAATTTTAAATCGCACCAAACTTTGAGAACAGGCTGGAAATATCTTTCAGAAAATACGAAAAATTTTTAGGTGTTAAATAATTTGAGTAAGAATTATTCCACCATGAAAAATGGAAATTTTTTAATTTTTTATAAAAATTGCTGTTTTTAATCCATTTATCTCAAAATCTATTGATTTTTTTGAAAAAAAATACATACAACTTTTGTTCAAAATAATCTTTAGATTTATCTATCTCGGTTACAATTCTTAATTTTAAAATCTCGAAGAGATAGAACACCCGGAAATATTGATTATCAAAAAAAGGCGACCACGCCACAGTTGATTTTAATCTAACAGCGCTCAAAAGATCACATTTTTTGAGAGTTTTCGAATGGCGGTGGTTAGCTTATTGGCCAAGACCACTAATGAAAGTTATGCCTTAAAATACATGAAAATTAGTAATTTTATGACGTTTATGAGGCATAACTCTTATCAGCGTCTTGGCTAATAATCTAACCACCGCCATTCGGAAACTCTCGAATAATGTAATTTTTTGAGCGGTCCTAGATTAAAATCAATTGTTGCGTGGCCGCCTTTTTTCGATAATGAATGTTTCCAAGTATCCAATTTCTTCGAGATTTTAAAATTAAGAATCGTAACCCGGATAGATACGTTCTAAAGATTATTTTGAACAAAAGGTGTTTGTAATGTTTTTTCAAAAATCAAAGATTTTGAGATAAATGGCTTTAAATATAGCAATTTTTTTTAAAAATCAAAAAATTTCCATTTTTCATGGTGGAATAATTCATACTCAAGTAATTTTTAACACCTAAAAATTTTTTGTATTTTCTGAAAGATATTTCCAGCGTTTTCTCCAAGTTTGGTGCGATTTAAAATTTTCATTAAACCACTTGACGTGAAATAGCCCATTTATATATACAATATCCATTGAAACGTTGCCAAATAAATTAATTGGTTAGTTCATCAAAATCGAAAACGAAACCAACTATACTAATTAATTTTATTGTATATCTAGCATCCGGGGTAAGATAAGTAATTGATTTCATTGCATTTCTCGCTTATTCGGCCATTTCTAGCATTTCTAGTATTTCACTTGCATTCTAACATACGGGGTAATATGAGTTATTGATTCTATTGCAATTCTTGCTTAGAAAGTCCTATAGTGAATTATATTTATTGCATTTTTAGCATACAGGGTAATATGATATATTAATTTATCATCATCTATGAATTAAATTTATAGATTTCTACGTTAAAGGGAATATAGAAAATGTTCCTAATTTATTTACGCACGGTAATAGGAACTTCAGTTACATCCGTGGATATCTATAATGAGTTCTTCAGTACCTCTTATCTAAAATAAAAGTGAATTATATACATAATTCAACAGTTTTTCAAAAAAACTAGAAGTTCTACTGCATTTTATAGAAGAAATACTCTGACTTTCACTCTTAACGTGACCAACGACGTGGACCTGGCGAAAAATGATCCCTTCGGGATGCTGTATTATTGTGAGTCCCCTTGCCTCTCACATACCGGAGTGCTGGATTATCGTTTTTTTTCTTTTTATTTATTAAGCTTTTTAAGTCTTAATCAGACTTACATAGCATGCAAGTTACATACATGCATTACATTTGGTTTTATGAAGTAATACATTGACTTACAGAGATAAAGGTAAAAAGTTTGAAGATGTACCTGTATACAGATTGCAGTATTCTAAATATACAAATCGCTTTTTTCGAAGAAATTACAAATAATTTTACAAGAAGATAGATGACGTTTATTAATCATATCTTTCCTTGCTGCTTCATACAAAGGGCACTGCCGTAAAATATGATTTAAATCTTGCGTTGGTTATTATTTATTTTTACTCTCTCCAATGAAGCAACAAGGTTATAATGATTGCTTCTACATCGAAAAATATGATTTAAATCTTGCTTTGGTTATTAATTATTTTTACTCTCTCCAATGAAGCAACAAGGTTATAATGATTGCTTCTACATCGATTAATAGCAACAAATTATGTGCGAACCATGGTTTGGTTAGACCATTGCGAAAATATTTAAAAAAGAAAATTCCTTTAGTCAGGCCTTCATTTTTAACAAATTCTATCGTTTGAGTTGAGGCTAATTTTCTGTAACTATCGTAATGGTCAGTTATGGAATACTCACAGTTGGTAAATTAGTACTTTTTGCGGCTACTTTAGCTAGGTGGTCTGCCCACTCATTTCCATCAATGCCTTTATGGCCTATCGGTGTTGCCAGGTAGAGGTATTTTTTCTTTGTTTCACTCACACAGTATGACCTCATTTACATTAGATAATAGAGGACAGAAAAACCCTAAATGGTAACCCTGTGGCCTCTCTCTTGGGCCGGGACATAATAAAATTCGATTGTACAGTTATTATATTTGGCTGTAAAAGTATTATATTTTTTTTTTAATATATAATATGTGCGGATTTATTCCAGATGAGAAATTACTATTTTTTAAGCTAAACAGAACACTAAGTAAGTCAGAAAATATAATAATTTTTAAAATTATTTAAGAAATGGCAATACATTCCGCTGTATATATTGATGCCTTTTTACCTATTGCTTTGTATATTTGAATATTTAATTTCGGACATATGTATGGAGCGTCTACAGAAGGAAATTCGGGAGCCTTGCTACCATTAGTGTAAATCATTAACGCCCTCTGTTCTTCTATAAAACTATTAAGAATTGCATTCGGATCTTTATTTGTTAATTTATATCCTAATTCAGTGTTTATTAAAATGCTAGTGTAGATTGTTGAATGCTCATAAGCGTAAGGATCCAATGCGTAACTTGTATCTTTATTACATTTGAAAACGAATTCGATACAATGATTCAGAGTTTTAATTATATTTTGATTTCTGTTTACATTTTTTTGTAATAATTTGTAGTTTTATGTACGCTGTTGTTTGGTAGTCACTTAGGATTGGAAATTATTTTGTTAATAAAACATTTGCCAAGAAAGATTGCTCTTTTTTCTAATAAAATGAGCTTCGATTCATCTATTATGATGTTTGTTGGAGTAGTGTTACGATAACCTAAGGCTTTTCGCAAAGCGGCCAATTGAAGTTTTTCTAACTTAATAATATATAGTTTTTGACAGGGAAAATAGATGATGCTGTTATAATCTATAATTGATCGTACAAAACTTTTATAAACAGTGATTAGTACTTACTGTGATTAGTAATACTGGGTATGACCCCCACGATGTCCCACATAAATATTTAATTATATTTACGGCTCTGTGGCATTTTTTGAGTACGCGTTCTGTGTGAGCAATAAAAGTTAATTTAAAGTCGAATATAATATTGGATGGATGCTGAATTATCGTGAGTCCCCTCCCCTCACGTATTGAAGTATCTGACTTTATGGTAACGTCTACCGGGTGTGGTATTCTTCGAAGCATGGTGCTACACATAGAGGAACATCAAGCGGAACATATGTACATCGTTCGAAATTTATCGTTACGTAAAGTGCATACTTAGCACCTTTGACTTGTATCACGCTTCGGAAAATGTCGTCCAAGTAATCGAGTGGGAGAGTCATTGCTGTAAGCACACTTATCAGTAGGATCAAGTTTCAATAACGATTGAACAACTTGTAATCGAAAGGATGGAAAGGATATAGGCTCCTTATTTCTCATTTTATATAAAGAACGAGCGTTAGATAAGCATAGATCAAGAAAGTGAAAAAAGCTTGCGATACCACATAATTGTGTTTTGCACTGATTCTGTTATAGACAATTGTCTATCGATATTATCAATACCACCCATATTTTTATTGTAGTCCTGAACGCATGTTGGTATTATAATGTCTTCTTTTGTTCGATAATTTTTCAGTTGCGCAGAATTTAAGTTCATACACACTTGTAAGTATACGAACACTACGTTTAAAATATTTACGTTTGAAACATGTATATAACAACGTCAAAAAACTTATAATAATACAACAAGTAAATGTGTACGTGTTCTATAAAAATTCTAATCGCAATAGATTATGAATCGATTGTATTGATGTGCTACGAATTTAGTACAATCCAATTGTAATAAATGTTAGACCTCTAAAAGAAAAAAATTACTTACTTTATTGTAAATACATGAATTTATATTTTGGACTTTGGATCTACATAGATAATAAAATGAATTTTCCGATACACAGTACTACTTCGAAAATACAATTTGCGCATCAAACAATGTGTAACCAACTTCAGGCACAAAATATAAAAAAAAATGTTGACTTCAAAGTATCAATTTTCAAGGTCAAGAATCCTTTAAGGAATTTTTTCATTATATTTTTCAAACTCAGCGCATCAAAAAACATCGATATTCACTCTTTGAAGCCGAAAAGTTTTAAGTCCTCTAAAGGTTAAGATTATTTATAGGTTAGTTAAAAAATTTGACATGAAACCGTATAATTTTGTTCCGAGAAATCGTAAAAAAGAATATAAATATTTTTGCACATAACCTTCAACATGAGCTTTACGATGATCTTCCAGGTCATTTAAAGGTAATTTGAAAGTTAGAAAATAAATGATAACATCAGAAAAATTTTATATTTGAACTTGACCATGGCCACGCATCACTTTCAAATTCATTCAAGAGGTAAAGTACTTAATTTAAAGCAAATGGACAATCCGTTTCGAAATTTTGTAATTGTCTATATGACCATAAAATAAATGCGAGGTCATGCTCAAGTTGAAGTGTAAAATTTTTTTATATTATCATTTATGTTGAATTGTCCTCTAAATTATGTTGGTGGTCATCGTAAAGGTCAAGGTGAAGGTCAATTACAAAATAATTTTTTACGTTTTTCGATTTCCGGGGACAAAAATATACGATTCCATTTCAAACTTTTAAATTCGCCTCTGAATAGGTCAGGTCATGATCATTATTGGATTGCTATTTCCGAGCACTGCAACTATTGTCTCAAACTTTCTTGTGTTTAAGCAGTATTTTCGAAAATAGAGGAGATGCTTTAAACTTTTCAAACACCATGCATAATTAAATTGAAAAAATAACATCTCTATACTCCCTAAAACCTAGAAAGCCAAAAAATTAAATTTTTATATGGCCCGCAGAAATGCAATAAAATTGATTTTCCATATGCCCCACAATTAGTGGCATAATGTAATAATAAAATGACTAATTAATTTGTTATATATACTGATATACTTTTTTAATAGAGATATTCTTATAGAATTCTAAGAAATTGACATGCTAATTGTAAACGGTTTTCACGCTTTGTTTTGTGTATCGAATTTAAATGCTGGGTATAAATACCAGTTCCTTCCGTATTTATGTTTATTTGACGATGCCCACCCAGGCTATACTGTAACTTACGTGCTGCGAATCTGGTAAATCTGCTTTTTGTTCATTTGTTTTTACTTGATTATTGTATTATTAATAATTTCTGTGTATTAAATTTAGTACCTGATGATGTCTGCAAACCAGGCAGACGACACGTTGTGCATTTATTAAATAAGTTTATTTATTTATCGCACCTTACCCTCAAAATCGACTTCTTCAATCAGAACAACCGTATACTTGCATTCAAACAATAGGTCATTGTTATTTCTTAATAACACTAGAATATACTACTAATTGTTAGTGAATGATATTTTTCAATTCTTAAGCTGCTAAAAAGACAAAACAGTAGGTGTTACCAATTATACCTGGTATATAATTAGATAAATACCTGAAACTTATTATATAAAACAAATATATTCTTGGCTTTCCAAGATGAATAATAAAGTATATGTAAACTTTCTAAAGACAATGATACGTCCACAAGTACTAATATATAATATAGAGAACCACACACACCAACACACACACACACACACACACACACACACACACACATATATATATATGGGAGATTCCATGTGAAGCGATACAGTTTAAATATAGAACTTTGTTTAATGTACGGAATCAGTAAAAAAACCTATTTAAATAAAGTGTAACTACATTTTTAGACCTGAATTTTAGTTAGTACCAGAGCTGTAGCCAATCAAAAAATTGAATTTTTTGAAAAAATCACTTTTTGGCCATTTTTATCATTTAATAACTTAAAATCTATCAATTTTTTCTTATATACATTAAATTTGAAAAAGTGTACAAATTTCAAGAAGAATCTGCTGAAATATTTCATTTATATTATTTTAAAACATTGTTTATACTTATAATTAAGGAAAACCTTTACAGTCAAAAAAGGGTTGTTCGATCAAAAATTTTGTATCCAATCAAAAATTTAATTCATCGATGATTAATTACCTTCAAAATGATGCAAAGTTTGAGTGCGGCAAATCGTTCTAGACAAAGTTATGGTGTTTTTAGTCAAAATTTTTAAAAAAAGAGAGCGAATGCATTTTATGAAAAAAACAAAATAACCGTACACGTGCATTCAAACAATAGGACATTGTTATTCCTTACTAACACTAAAATATACTGTTTATTGTTAGTCACTGATACTTTTAATCTTTAAGCTACTTGTAAACACAAAATAGTAGTTATAACTAGTTATATCTATTATATAATTAGATAAATACCTGAAACTTTTTATATACTATAGTACTTATATTGTGTATATTATAGTATATATTATAAGTTTACATGTACTTTGTTATTCATCTTGGAAAGCCAAGAATATATTTGTTTTATATAAAAACTTTCAGGTATTTATCCAATTACATAACTGGTAACACCTATTGCTTTTTTTTTTATAGCAGCGTAAGGATTGAAAAGTATCAGTCACTAACAATTAATAGTATATTCTAGTATTATTAAGAAATAACAATGCCCTATTGTTTGAATGCAAGTATACGGTAATTCTGATTAAAGAAGTCGATTTTAAGGGTAAGGTGCGATAAATAAATATACTTATTTAATAAATGCACAACGTTTCGTCTGCCTGGTTTGCAGACATCATCAGGTACTAAATTTAATACACAGAAATTATTAATAATACAATAATCAAGTGAAAACAAATGAACAAAAAGCAGATTTACCAGATTCGCCGCACGTAAGTTACAGTTATTAATTGAATGCAAGTATACGGTAGTAGTATGTGGGGGACTATAGGAAATAATGGCGGCCAAGACGGCGGCGATGGGGGAAAGTAGGAAAACTTGCACTCGGGTTAAGTCGGGAATTTTGGCGGATAGTCGTGTGTTTGCGTGACATGAATCATAGTGTTGGAGGTGGTGAGCGGGGGATCGCGTAGTGGGGAGTATGTATATTTTCTTATATACAGGGCATTGTAGGAGTCTTGATGGAGGGGACGGGTGACACTTGTCTGCCGTATTGGGAGGAAAACTCTCGTGACGTATTATGAATGGGTATGCGTGGGCCCACGCGAGGGATACTTTATTTATCCAAAGGATGCACAGGTATAGGTACAAGGAGAGGGGATGAGAGAGGAAGAGGGAAATAGAGAGAAGTACACGTATAATAGATTATACGTATTATATTTTAATTGGATGTTCATAATGAATATTTAAAATTAATAAATAGGATATATAGGTAAGTGTATAGGAGCGATAAATGAATAGATTATTTATTGTTTTAAAATAATTTATTTATGAATAATATTAAATTTTTGTACATTTTATAATTGTAAAAATATATGTATATATTTATGTTTAATATTATTATTATTATTTTTTTAAAATTATTTTAACGTCGCTTTTTTATACTCTCAAACCGGTGCTAATCAGCGACGGAGGTCATACGATGTCTTGGGAAAGAAAGCACTTGTTGAAAATACATTCGCCAGTGGTGCTTGTATCAATCGGCCGAGGCCGGGAATCGAACCTCGAACCTCCAGATTACGAGCCCGACGCCCTACCGACCGAGCCATCGCAGGCCTCTTAATATTATTTTATGTGCATTGAGAAATTTTAAGAATAACATATTTTGGGTTTACAAGTTTGGATACATAATTTTGAACGTTTATGACCATTACCTACGTGAAAATTAAACTTATTTTTATGTTTATTTCTATAAGAAATACCACGAATACGCTTGTAGAAGCGTTGGACAATTTGATCGTTTCTTAAATAATTTGAAGTAAATAAATTACAAAATTGGTCTAAGGAGTAACCACGATTCATATAGTCTAAAAACTTTAAAGAATACTGTCCACACACTTTAGAATTCAAACCCTGCAACTGCTGTGTATTCCACTTGTAAGAAACGGTGTTTTTTTGTAAACTTTTGACGCGATGAGAAACGGTTGAAGGAAAACCATAACTGTAAAAGAAGTTTCCTTGTCCTCGACGATCAATGTAAATGGCTACCCAGTGTGAACCAGGTTGAGCATGTATATCGGTGTTAATCACGTAACCCGTCGGTCTCGTCAATACCCTCGGGATCTGATCCGCAGGAAGTACACCCTATGATAGTACCCTTTATTTGGAGAGTATTCATTATGTACCGGTGTAGTGTATATGGCTAAAGTGGATAGATCGTCTCTATTTTCAGCTGTGAAGTATCCTGCTTCATCTATGGAGTCGTAAAGTGGAGTTGGTGGTCTTGTACGATTAGATTTCTTATTTATTTTTTTAAAGTTATTCGAACGTACAGGTGAATCGTCGAAATTAATTTTCTTTGAGCCACAATCGGCAACAGATTGTGAAAATCTTGAGTGAAAATAAGCGTTTTCGTTACACGCGATGATGGCGGATAGTAATGCAATATTTTTATTAACCCAATGTTTAATTTTCTGAGCATTATTTAAAGCACATATGAGAACTTCTTTATGAATAGATCCGTGAATATAGCAAAAACCGTTGGTTCTTGGTAGATTATGCGTAGCTGGCCAGTTAAACTCTTCCAAATTCTCGACTCGTCGTGCTGTTATACTCTCTAAAAGTTTCGTTTTTTGAGAACCTCGAACTAAAATCTGCTTCGCTGTTCTAGCCAATCCCCGTAAATTTGCGTGAAGTTGTCGATGACAAATATCACCTTCAAACCATTCGATACCGTGGTAATAACTACTGAGCCAATTGTGTACATGAATTTTAAGAGGTACACGGAGAGAAGAAACAGACTAGCGTAGTAGGTTTTGTTATATTAACGTAGTACGCGCTGGTATCGTCCAATCGTAGCACCGTATTCGTTCTACGGTTACACAATTTCGAACTAAGCTTGTATGTTAGCTTGAAACTCCACGTTTGTACGTTTCCATCCTACTGTGGTATAGCCGCGTATAAATTTCGTGCGCGATGAGAAGTGCGAGTAGATTGAAAGAGCGGGTCGAATGTATATCTACAATATTTATACAATAATAAAACAAACTAAGAATTTAAGCAATATTTCAGACTACTGTTACGGGTGGCTATTATATTTTTATTATTATTTAGTATTTTCATGACCTAATATTTAATAACTAACGCACTAGAGTAAATTACTGCAAGCAAATAATTTTTAACATTGTTTCAGATTTATAATGGATTAACTTTTATTTTGAGGTTTTAATTATTTAAGTTTATAAATTTTTAAATATACAGTTGATTAGAGGAAGAGAAATAATGCATGTTCCGAATTCGAACAGGAATTATATTGTCCTTCAAAATGGTTAGAATTCTGTTTGTTAAATACAGTTTTCAAATATTAATAGGAAATCTTTAAAGCGTCTTTACTGTAATTTTAACATTTCAATCTTTATGATATCTTACACACATGCAAAGTCTATAATATAATCGTTTGGATATTTTTTGATTATTTTATTGTTTCATCACACAAAATAGTGGTATCTAACCAAATTGTGGATACAATTGATGGTATACCAGTCCTTGACTTATCAACCTACGCGAATTCTCTAACAACTTCTACGGACTCTCAGAGCTGTTTCTATTCTATTTCAAGCTCTTGCCAAATTATTGACGTGCCTTCGCAACCTTTATTAGCAGGTCCTGTGGAGGTAGTATCAACTGACGATTGTAAGTTTTCTTATTTACAACTATTTAATTCTATGTATTTAAAATTAATTAATATTTTGTTTTAGTTGCAGTTAATTATGCTAATAATTAAGTCGACCAAATTTTAAAAGAATCGGGCGAAGGAATCTTTTTGCTACATGCCTACGAACATCAAAAAAATCCTGACATTCGGGAAAAGTTACTGAACACAAAACATTGCCTTTACTTCAACGTACATAAAGTCGCGAGGCTTATCATTTTTCACGAAACAAAAAGAACTAATTCATACGTGTAAGTACTAAAAATTTAATTTATCGAACAGTAAAGTAGTTACTTTTCGACATAAAAGAGAAATGTTTTCTTACAATTTACTTCTTACGGCTGCAATATTTAGCACAATCTGCTGCGAATCGTTTTCCTGATTATGAGCAAGTTAGCTTTTATTCTCCAGCAAAAAAGGGAGAAATGCTAATAGAGTTCTAGCCAATTATGCCAGTTGTAACGTGGTATTTCGTCCTAATACCAGTTACAAGTTATTTATTAATTTAAACAGGGACGGCCCCGAAGAACGCGTCTTTGTCGTCGCCGTGGGTTAATAAGTTAACCCGTCGGGACACGGTAGCAGAGATAGGATGATCTCCTACGTACCGACACACGTGGCGGGAAAAACGGGAATCGGAATGATTAATTGCGGGTTAATTTATAATTAAATGATAACGCGACCGATATATTAAAACAAAATAAATAAGTATATATTTAATAATTTACACGGAGGTGCCCGACAATAATTAACGGGGCGTTCTCCCGGTCGCGTGGTATATACGCGGCAAGCAGGGGCTGCCCCCGTGCTCGCCCCGCGCAATACCTATTCGATTTCGGTAGCACCGGTGTGCTACCGAACAAACATACGTGCACACTCACACAACACACGCTAATAGTATACCGACCAATGTCGGGTACTTACCGGGCTGGGTTGTCCATAGGCCCTGGTGCGCGTCGGCGCCCCGACGTCTGCTGGCCGGTGGAGTCGGCCCGGATTCCCGTCGTCCTCGACGGTAGTCTGCAGGTGCGGCCTGATGCCGCGGCGATTCGACTACCTCGGGGAACACTCAACCCGAGGTATTTGGTCCTTCGCACTGCACTCACACGAACTCACGAGCACTCGCGTACGGCTTCCCGGAGCACGGACGAACCGGTCCGGTACTTCCCGTGGCGCGCGGAACTAGACGTGACAATGTGTAAAAGATGATGCTGTCGCGGTCAAGACCGGCAGCGTACCGAGCATTTCGGGAATTGTCGCATTCCCGAAAAGTACCTAACACACACACAATAACATTTGTATATACGAATGCTCGCACACATCCTCGGTCGTCGACATAAACACGCGTGTTTCGTGGCCTTGAAGAGGCAACGCACGAAACAATAACAACGTGCCAGATTTTAAGATATAATATTTAATACATACTACGAAATAATATAATACATTAAGTATTATTTATTCCATTGTAACGACGTCTCGTCGCACAGTAAATTAAGGGAGAAAGCTAGAGCAATTAATTTAGTTGTTACTACTGATCCAGTCCCTAAAAGATCTGTACCTGAAGGTATAAATTAGAATATTTTTTAAACTGTTATTTTATGTAACTTGCATTTTACTTTATCCAACAGAGGTATACTCGTTAGATTCATTGGATCCTTTGCGAAAACACGTTCGAATAATTGATGATGCTTATGTAAACAAATGGAGTTCCAAAGTCTATGAAGCCCGAATCAATTTTTAAAATTGAATAATTTAAAAAAAATTATTGACACCTTACCGAATTTAGCGCATCCAAATAGTTACCAATTGGTAAATTTAACGTTTAACGTTATAACGTTTGTTTAAAAAAACAATTATTAATTAAATATAAAATAATATACTTAATTTTTATAGATTGAAGTTGATTACGAAAGATTTTGCAACAAATCGAACAATGTATTTCACGTAAAATGGACAGGTGTTGCTAAACAAATTTATAATTTAGTTGAAAAGAGCAAAAAAATGATACGAGCATACAAAAAATTATTAAAGAAAATAAAGTCGATGGTAAGTAATTCGATGAACACTAGTAATTTTATAATATTTGGTTCAGTAGATAAAATTGTTAATTATTAAAATTATTAAAACACGTTTGCAGGTAAAATATTGTTAGAAACAATACCAATTTTAAGTCTTGTTCTGTTGCCATTCTTATTTAGGCAAATTAATAAGCAAACTGCTCGAAGTAGCACTGGACGATGAAGTCCAGAAAAAAGTGAAGTACTGGACACGTTTATTTCACATATCAAGGTAAATTCAAAAGTAAATATTAATATATAGTAAATAGTAAATATTAAACGTTTAGACCTGTTATCTTAACTGTATAGATTACTGTTTCAGGACACAAATAATTTCAGTATTAAATTAAAAGAAGCTCAACAAAAATTACATATTTTAGATACTGATCACAAAATAGTAGTACAGCCTTATGTCGTTATTCACGGTAATAACTTGAATAGTATATCTTCAAGTTATATCGTTATAGAAGACTGCATGTTCCAAGTTGCGTCGTCAATAGTGGCTGTAGACTTAGTGCTTAAATTTATAAAAGTATTCCAGAAAGAGTTTTCTATAGTGTCAAATCATATTTGGCAATTCTTAGAATACAATGTATATGGTTTTCCAATTGTTAACCTGTTTAGAGGAGTAACAATGCTGACTGATAATCTTAAACAATATTAGATATTGACTTTTTATTTATTTAGATTTACAGTTCTTATATGCAAAAGCGAATTCAGTATTAATAGTCATAAAAAACATAATTTAAGTCCAGTTCTTGTGTTCTTTGGTTAATTGCGTTCTAAAATGTAGTGTTTTTGTAAAAGATTTTTCAGTATATATGTGAAAAAAATTACTGAAACAAATTATACTTTAATTACATGTAATCTATTATTTTCAATTCGTGTAAATCAAATTTAAAAAACGGATTTTATGCAACATTTACAACATATTCAACACATTGACAAACTGTTTTTGGATCAAGAAATGTTAAAACTTACGCTTTCTTTATATAATAATTCACTTTTATGCAATTCAGCTATTGATTTTGTAATAGAAAAATTTGATAATTTTTTATCAAACCTATTCATAGCTTTTGTACAGCGGCAAGTTGAAATGCAGATATCTATTATAAAATGCAGTTTATCTTGCAGAGTAATAGAAATATATTCAAAAAATTTTCTACTGAATACAATAGACTTCAACTTTATCAACAAAAAAGCATTTATATTACGCATAATTTATTTAAAATCGGTGAGATTCCACAGTATTCTCTTTCTGATCCACAAAACCTGGTCGTAAATTACAAAGACATATTTGCAACGCATATTTTATTAAAAAGTAGTTTATTTCAAACTAAGGTTTCTCGATCTTGGTGAATAAACCATACATTTAATTAGATGGCGACGTTTCGATGACTTTTCGTCATCCTCTTCAGACTATACCTTTATTTACAAAAACGAATACATTTGATTAATTAACAAAATTATTGATTTAGTTTTTTAGCCTATTGATTTATAACATTATACTTACTACTTGTCATTGAAATCTGTATTTAACATAACATTTTGAATCATCACTGAGTCGTCGCACTAACAATGAAAACAAGGATAATGAATACCAATGAACTTTAATTTGTTATATGCACAGAAACTGAATAGTTGCGATGATTACCTTTATCTCCTTAAAAGCTCCATAATTCAACATCTATATCTATATTATATTAAAATTCATCCGTTCTCCGGTGTCCGACGGTGGTGTCCGGTGTCCGGCGGCAGTGTCCGGTCTCCCGTTGTAAGAATTAAGAGTATGTGTGGAGTGGAAGGGTTAACGCTGATATTTCGGGAATTTCTGAATTATTTCGGGATAACTTCACTAATTACGGGATTTCCTAGATATTTCGGGCATTTTTAAGGTATTCCGGGATAACTCCACCAATTACGGGATTTCCTAAATAATTGAGTAATTTCTTAGATATGCCGGGAAACCTTCACTAATTTCGGGATTTCCTGGAAGTTTCGGGGTTTTCTGTGGTATTTTGGGATAACTCCACCAATTTCGGGATTTCCTGGATGTTTCGAGATTTTCTGACGTGTTCCAGGATAAATCCAACAATTTCGGCATTTTCTGGATGTTTCGTGATTTTCTGACATGTAAATTAGTGATTTTATGAGGTTTATGAGGCATAACTTTCATCAGTGGTCTTGGCCAATAATCTAACCACCGCCATTCGAAAGCCCTCAAAAAATGTGATCTTCTGAACAGTGTTAGATCAAAATCGATTGTTGCGTGGTCGCCTTTTTTTGATATTCAATATTTCTGGGTGCCCTATCTCTTCGAGAATTTAAAATTAGGAATTATAACCCAGGTAGATAAGTTCTAAAGATTATTTTGAACAAAAGTTGTTTGTAATGTTTTTTCAAAAAAATCAATAGATTTTGAGATAAAAGGTTTTGAAAATAGCAATTTTCCTAAAAAATTGAAAAAATTCCATTTTTGATGGTGGAATAACTCTTAGGCAAATTATTTTTAACACCTAAAATTTTTTTTCTATCTTCTGGAAGATATTTCCAGCCAGTTCTCAAATTTTGGAGCGATTTAAAATTTTCATCGTACCACTTAACGTGAAATAGCCCATATATATATATATATATAATGTTCATAGGTTATAGGTTAGAATAATACATGAATTGTTTCTCTGTAAATAACAAAGAATTTTATTATTTTATACAAAATATAATTACATACTTAATAAACAATGTCTATTTACCTGTAAATAACAAAGAAACAACATTCAATGTTATTATTCACAAGGTTGTCTTTAGATTACTTTTATAAAGTTTTATTCATTGTTTTCGGTATATCTTTATTAACCGTACTAATTGACACGTGCCAATTCATATCTGAAAATTTTACCTGTCGGTATATTAAAAGATTTGATTTACCGACCTACACGCGCGCAATTCAAATAGACTAAGGATGTTTTCCTTACATATATATATATATATCAAAATTCATCCGTTCTCCGGTGTCCGGTATCCCAAAAGTTACGAGAATTAAACGTATGTGTCGAGTGGAAGGGTTAACGCTGAATACGACAACCACTCATCATTTATCTCACATGTAATGATAGGTGTAGGAAGAGTCATGAGGGGGGGGGGGGTAATATTAGAAAATTTTTTAAATATTTTATAGGGGTTATCGGTATATCGTCGGCTCAGTGGAAGAACAGTCTATCTCGAAACCAGCTTGGAAAACGCCCTATCTCGAGATCCACTTGGAAAACGCCATATCTCGTGATCCGCTTGAAAAACGTCTTATCACGGAAGTCGCTAGGAAAACGCCCTATCTCAAATGAAATTTTTCGCTTTCAAATTTTGTAGTGGCACCACTGCGCAACTTAAAACTACGGTCTTTCTAATTAAAATGAATTAATTAGTAAAGTGTTTAAAATCGGAAAAAAATTGTTTAGGCGGCATCGGGACTCCTGAGAAAGAGAGACTTCTCTGACTTTATCTGTCTATCAGCGGCGATGTATCGAGTAATTATTATATAAGCCGACCTGTGTACAATTTAAAAAATGTTTTAAGTTAATAAAGGTTAAAAAAAAGTTGAGAGAACGGATGAAATTTTTAAGCTTAGGATTTTTAAGTTGCGCAGTGGTGCCATTACAAAATTTGAAAGCGAAAAATTTCATTTGAGATAGGGCGTTCTTCAACCGAGGCGCGAGATAGGGCGTTTTCCAAGCAAGTTCCGAGATAGGGCATTTTCCAAGCGGATCGTGAGATAAGGCGTTTTCCAAGCGGATAAACTGTTCTTCCACTCAGCCGACTATATGTGAATTAGAATATGACGATCATTCTTTTTTATTCTAAAAAAACTAAGATGAGGTTTCTGGTTACGGTGAATAGCGATATGATAATCATTTTTCATTTATCCTCCATTTATTGCTAGTTGGAGTAGGGGCAAGAGGGGGAGGGGGAAAATAAAATTAGAAAAATTCCAAATATAATTTCGGGGTTTCGGTACAGGTGAATAACAATATGACAACCACTCTTTTTTATCCCCTATTTTAAAGATGAAGGAAGGTGGGAGGAAGGGTCAACATTGAATATGACAACCAGTCTTAATTTATCCCCTATGTAATGATTGAGTGGTAGGGGGTAAGAGGGGGTTTAGTAGAAAAATTCCAAAAATATTTTATAGGGGTTTTCGGTAAAAAAAAGTAATACGAACATTGACGAAAACAGTACTATTACTCTATAACATATATAATATAATATATATAATTTAATGAAATACATATTTTATTTGACGATACGTTTTATTTTTTTTTTATTACATTTATATTAATTTTTTTTACAAACATTGTTCATCATCTCCTATTTCTAAGATGAAAAATGCATGAGGAAGGTGGTTAAAAAATTTAAAATATTATTTTTCTTTCATTTCTGTAATGTAATACCAAATGTAATATTAAAATAACTTTTATAATTAATATTTAATTTTTTATTATTGTAATTGTATAATATCATTTATATTTTTTGGTTGCAATTACTAAAATTCTTTTTTATAAAAGATTTTTGAAAATAAAACAAAATTAATAAAATGTGAAAATAAATCTTTTAGCCAGAATTTTAATCTGAAAATAATTTTTATAAATTCAATTATTATGTATAATTATTTGTTTGAAAGAATAATTGAATACATACGATGCCTTAGCTAAGTTCAGTAGTTTTGTATGAAATTTTAAATTCTTCATCTCCTTTCCGTGAAACATCATGAAAAAGCATGAAATATATGTAAAATGGTCAAGGAATAATTTTATATTGTAATTTTTGTTGTTGAAAATATTATTCTGGTAAAAAAATAACACATTTGTTACTAGATTGATGTAGCTTCTTATAGGAATAGTGTGGAAATATTGTAAGTAATGATATATGTGTTACTACGTATTAAAAATAAAAATAAAAATTCCTTACTCCAGTGTAAGTTTTATCATGTCGATTATATTTAATTTTTTTTAATTGTTTCAGTATTATGTAGAAATATGTTCAGTATTTCGATGGCTGAGAGGAATAACCACCTATCTCAGCGTCTAGTTTAACAACCACCTATTTCGTGAGTAGATTTTTTGTTTTAAATTTTGTAGTGGCAACACTGAAAAATTTTGAAATGCTTTTTTTTAAGTCGTATGTTATTCAAACCTGTGAAAAAATATAAAAATAACACTATTAAGGAGTATATAATAGGATAAGGCTTTGGTAATTGCAAAAATGTGTACAAAATTATAATTATAATTCATATTATAACATTTCACGTTAGTTGCCAAATCTACAACAGAATTTTTGAGTTTACAATGGAGATCAGGTAAGCTTCAATAATACAATAATGTTTAATACAATAATCGAATTTCACATAACGTTCACAGCAACCTATTATAATTCGTCTTGTAAACAATAATAAAAGTCGCTACCTACTTATAGTGGATTCTTCAATCAAAAGTCAAAATATTATAATGTCATTTCAGTAACGTTCAGCGGTCAATGTGACGGATCTATGAGACAATCTTCGTTTGAATAGCACACGACTTTAAAAAAAGCATTTCAAAATTTTTCAGTATTGCCACTACAAAATTTAAAACAAAAAATCTACTCACGAAATAGGTGGTTGTTAAACTAGACTTTGAGATAGGTGGTTTTCGAAACAGACGCTGAAATAGGTGGTTTTCGAAACAGACGATGAAATAGGTGGTTTTCGAAACAGACGATGAAATAGGTGGTTTTCGAACTAGACGCTGAGATAGGTGGTTATTCCTCTCAGCCGTCGATTTATAAACCCTTGTGTAATACTAAGATTAAATAAGTATATACAATGATGCAAATATAATACACCGATATTGTGATTTTATTGACTGAAAAAAATTGTTTGTAACTGAATACTAGGTTAATTAATTACACATTATATTATATTTTACATTTTTATTCAATTAAATTGTAAAATTATAAATTTAAAAAAAATATAAAAAATAAGTATATATTTAGTGTAATTTCGATCGAGGAATTGTTGCTAGTTATTAATAAAATAAATACTTAAAAAGATTAAAATACGATACAAAAATTAATAACACGAAAAAAAAGAGCAAAAGTAGTCACGAAGAAAATATCACAGACGGTAGACTAAATTCAATCACAGCCGATTTATATATATACAGCTATAGTCATGTGTTATAACACTAACTATACCTGTATAAAAAGGCGCGATTTTTAATTCAAATTATATGTCAATTTCACTAAATTAAATTCCTATATGTATTGTGCATGTAAATGATTAAATTAAAGATTTTTTTATATTACGTCAACAATTTAAAAAAATTATATTATCAATTATGTCAAATATAATAAAAAATTTTTATTTACAAATTGTGTTATTACAAAAAAAAAATTCAATTAACCAAAACTATGTGACAATATTTGACTAGAATTAATACTGTAAACAAAGGAAAAATAAAGAAAAAATAATCATCACAATCAAAATAGTTTTTTCAGCCTACTGACAATACCATTGTAATGTTGACTAAGTTTTTTTGTATCATCTTTTACATTTATCGCCTTTTTTCCAACTTAATATGTACCATTTCAGATATCAGTCTTTTATTCAAATTACTTTCTCTATCTAAAATTGAGATATCATCAAAATTAAGAGAATGATTAAATAAAGTCATATGGTCATTAATAACAAATTGAGAATCTCTTTTTTTGGTATTGAATTTATGTTTTTAATTCAGCATTGCATTGCAATTGCCTTTTAGTTTCCCCAACATAACTTGCATTACAATTTTTGCAGTCTATTTTATATACTACATTAGTCTCAAGATTTTTTTCTAATTTTTCTTTACCCCTTACAATGATATTGTCAAGACTGTTACAGATTGTTGGAATCGATCGAATATATTGTTGTTTTATTGTGTTTTCTATCTTTTCATAGAAACCAGGTACAAATGGTAATTTTAAAGTACCAAAATATTTTCTATTTTTACTATTTTGGTCCACAGCATATCTACTACTGCTACAATATTTAACTTTGTCCAACATTTTCTTAACGTTATGGTTTATGAATTTTTCCGGATAATTATTATCATATAGATATCGTTTTACAGTTTTAATGTTGGACTTGTGAAATTTATGATGGGATAATAAAATCGCTTTATCTACTAAAGTATACACCATAGCCCACTTCTACTGTATTCCATGTCATGAATCAAAGTTTAGAAATCTACCTGAAAAAGTATCTTTCCTATACCTATTTGTAATAATTCGATTCGAATTATTTCTAATTAATAATATCTCTAGAAAATTAATTAGTACCACTTACTTCTTTTTCATGCATAAATTGTAATCTACTATGGTAACTGTTAAAGGTTGTTCACAATAAATCTAATTTATTTTCAGGTATACACATTATAGTGTCATCAACATAACGAAAATAAAATAATGGTTGAAAATCTAATCTATCACTCTTCCTCTAAGTCAGTCATTACTAAATCAGCGAATTGAGGGCTTACTGGTGATCCCATTGGGCTTCCAAAATATTGCTGGTAATATTTACCATCCCATTAAAAAAACATATTATACATTAAAAATGTTACAACATTAATTATTTCACTAAGTGGTATATTATATTTATTTGATATTAAGTGGTATCGTTTTTCGATGCTTTTTATTAAAAGTTCAGTAGGTATATTAGTAAACAGTGAAACCATGTCTAAAGAAACTAAAATATAACCAGGTGGTATATCACAGTTTGTCACTTTCTTAATTAATTCATGGCTACTTTTTACATATGATTTTGGCTTATTTATGCTATTGCTGATTATATTAGTAATAATCTTCGATAATTTATAAGTCGGGCTGCCAATACATGATACTATGGGTCTTAATGGTACATCTTTCTTGTGTACTTTCGGTAAGCCATACATTTTTGGTAAAACTGTATGTGTTAGTGTAAGTTCATTCTTATGATATTTCTTGTCTAGAAATCCTAATTCATTCCAATTTGTTAATATTTTTTGTGTACTTTTTTGTAATTTGTTTAGTGGATTAATATTTTTGGCAACCGTTTTGTATGTGTTCGTGTCAGAAATGAGATTTTGCATTTTTATTTTATACGTTATTGTGTCAATTGCAACTGTGACATTACCTTTGTCAGCCATAGTGAAAAATACATTATTAATTTTTAATAACAATCCTGTTTTATTTAGCCTCTGTGCAAAAATTCTATCTTCATATTTAATATGTAAAGTCTTTTTAAACCTATTTTCAATACATTGCGTAACATTTTTTCTAATACAATTTTTAGTCTCATTGTCAATTTCACTGTATTGAAACAATTGTTCTATGTTTTTAATAGTATCTATTATATTTTGTTTATTTAAATTTGTCGTCTTACTGAATTTATGTTCTAGAGAGACTGTGTCTATTATATCTAAAGGAATGTTTAGGTTTGTTAAATTAATAAACCATTTATTTTTAATATTGTTATTTAAGTTGAGTGTATTAGAACAATTGTTTGATTTTTTTATTCGCATTTTTCGCCTGTTTTCATTTTTACACTTTAACAATTTAACAATTTTAATTTTACATTTTTTATTAAGCATATGTTTAAATTCCTTTATACTGTCATTTAGTCGATTATAAAATTTTTCAGTAATTTGTATTGGAAGTAGTTTATTAGTATTTATAGAAAAGTTATTAATTTTATTTTTTAAAAACGATATATGAATATTAATATCTGGAATTTCGACATTTAAAATTTTCCTTTGAAGTATAAAAATATTATTTTTCATTTTTGATTTCGCTGTACGACTAATGAAGGTTATATGTTTTAAATTATTAGAAATATACAAATGTTTAGGAAAAATATCAAACCGTCTGCATTTTAATAAAAATATCCTCTATGACTCAGCTTTACTCATTCTCTTCAGTAAACCTGTAATCCTCTTCATGTCATATGTGATGTGTTGTCCAAACGTATTCGCAATGTACTTGTAGAAAGTCATGTCTTGACCTTCACCTTCGTTAGTATTAAGCATTGTAGTAGGATACGATTTTCAATCTAAATCCGAATTATATATAGATGTATATTTTGTCATCCACGCAAAATTTTTTTCAAACTGAGGTTTATCGATCTTGGTGAATGAACCTTCATCGAGAAACCTTAGTTTGTAATCAAATTTGCGTGTATGACAAAATATACATCTATATAAAAAAGTAGTTTAATTGCTTTATTTACGCTCCCGGGAATGTTTTAGGCTATTCTTAAATATTGTAATATTTTATTATCTGAAAAAGAGAATATATCTAATGTAATTCAAGGAAAATTATGGCAGCAAAAATATTACGATTAAACAAAACTAATTTTTCCTATTTTATTTAGTTTGATGAGTTCGAGGCAAGAAATCCGCTGTCTAGCCACTCTGGAGAAGAAAAATTAGGAGGTGTATATGCTGCTTTGGGTTGCTTACCACCTTATTTATCTGGAAAGGTCAACAATATCTTTTTATCAAGCATATTTCAATCAAAATACCACAAACAATTCGGAAACAGCGCAGTATTCAGTAAAACGATCGAAGATATTAATATACTATCAACAAAAGGCATTACCATAGAAATTGATGGACTTAATCAGACGATATATTTTGATTATCCAGCTATGTTGGGCGACAATTTGGCTTTTAATTCGGTTTGTGGGTTTGTGGAAAGCTTTACGGCTAATTATTATTGCAGACTTTGTAGAGCACCGAAGGAATTATGCCAGCAAATGCCTGTTGAATTTCCTCATCTTTTAAGGAATGTTACAAACTATGAAACCAACTTAGCAATCAAAAACGTTTTTGTAACTGGCATAAAAGAAGAGTGCATTTTGAATAATATAAATAAATTTCATATTTGCCAGAACGGAAGCGTTGATGTTATGCACGACGTTTTTGAAGGTATCGCTGAGTACACTTTAGAAAAAGTTCTTTTATATTACGTGAACAAAAAACTTTTTTCTTTAGAATTTATAAACAATAAAATTGATTCCTTTTGCTATAACGAAATAGAAATAAAAAATAAGCCAAAAAAATTATTTTTTATACCATAAAAAAAGGCCGAAAAATTAAAATTAAACAGTCAGCGGCTGAATGTTCATGTCTAGTTAGGTATTTTAACGTTATAATTGGAGAATATATTCCTTACAATGATCAAACCCATTGGCAATTATATATCTATCTTAGAAAAATAGTTGGTATTTTGACTTGCCCCTCTCTAACGAAAGGACAAATTACGACATTAGAAATATTAATTGAGAATTATAATAAGTTGTATTATAAACTATTTGGAAAATTAAAACCAAAAAGGCACTTATTGGTGCATTATCAAACAATTATATCCTTACTAGGACCTGTCATTCACTTAGCAACTATAAAATTTGAAATAGAAAATAGAAGATTAAAAGAAATTGCCTCTGGAACCAGCAGCAGTTTAAATCTTCCACTAACAATTGCCATTCGTCATCAAATTAAAATGTGTTATGTGAAAGAATTTTGTCAAAATATCTTTGATGACGTAGAAATTGGTTCCGTAGAACGAAAGGATGCAGATTTGTTTAGAAAGCTTGTTCCCAAAATAAATATTGAAAGCCCTGTCAAAATTTTAAAAAATATTTCAATTTTGGGTAAATCTTTTTCAAAAGAAACTGTATTTGTTTTGTACATTATTAAAGATGGTCCACAATTTGGCAGGATTCAAAATATATTTCATTACCGAGAAAATATTTACGTTCACACAAAATTGTTTGATACCATTGAATTTAATGACTTATACCATGCATACGAAGTTACATCAAATTGCGATAAAGAAGATGTCTTAGTAAATGTTTTAATGGGGTATCCTGCTTTGGAAGGCCTAAAAAACTATTTTTTAGGGAATTTTCTTAAGATAGAAGAAAACTTTCAGGAATATTTTATTATATAATTGAACATTATAAAAAAATTTTTTTAAAGAAAAATATCAAAATGCAGCCGATTATTAGGCACATTTGTTGGGCAATCCGTAATACGAGTCTTCTATTGGCGGGAGTGATAGAGCTCTTAATCTTGATCTGAAACAGAAAGCCAAAAAAAAATTTCATTTTCATACATGTATTTTCTATTTAAACCAAGAAAAATCCGAAGAAATTGTGAAATTTTTTCCGAATTTGAAGCAAAAAGTGCTTTTTACGAGAAAAAAATCTCTTCAATGTGCTGAAAAAGTCTTTTAGAAATTTATTTCCAAAAACCTTTTTGGTACATATTGAAGAGTAGATAAAACTGAAGCTAAAAAACTTCTCGTTTCCGTGGTTTTGCAGCACGATTACTACTCGATTTGTCACTTTTCGGATAACTAGACATGATTATATTGAAGCGCACTCGTCAATAGTCAGAGTAGAACTAAACGTTACGCCACAAACAGCTCTATAGGAAGCAGGTACACACAGATTATATACCGATGACACATACTAAGGTTCAAAAGACGCTTCTATGAAAGCAAAATATTATTATGAACAGCTGCTGAACCTTTTCAGGTACATAGTTTCGAGTTTAGAGACGAGGGGAGGAGCGCGCGCGTTTCAGTCTGACCGAGCTCTGGCACTTGCTCGATGCCCCGTTGCGTTTAGTGCTGTATCTTCGGAAATACTACGAATGCGACTCTATAACTTCGGATATATGTTCTTATACATATAAGGAATAGATTTAAGCAATAAAAAAAATCGATTTTTTGAACGTTCTAAATCAGGATACCCCCTTAATGATACCGAAATTACCTCCTTGTTTATTTGTAGTAAAAGATAAATACGAATTTATAATTAATAGATTTGATTTGTAATCATATTTATATATATAGTTCTCAATAAAATGTATATTATATTAAATAAACATTATATTATTTTATGAAAAATTACCTACTCATGCTTTATTGCACAATTTTAATGTATTTTATATTTATTTATTTACAATAACAGTTAATCAATATCTATAATTTTGCAATTTTTAAAGAACTTACAAATGCAATTTCTGTATACATAACCTCAAATACATACTTTAGGTTGAGTTGAGATATTTAAAAACTATGCTTTTATTACGCACAAAATTATTATTTAATAACTGTGTAATAATTTAATTACTTTTCATGAATAATTTAGATCTTTATATATATATATAAATATATATAGCAGACGAACTAAAGATATAGTCCGTGCACTGCGCGACTCTGGGGGCGTGGCCTAATAAGTTTTTGTAGGGCGAGCATACCACCACGGTATGAGACCCTACAAAATTATCGTGCGTACAAACATACAAGTGTAGTTTATTTCCACGCTATCGTAGGATGTTTCGACACACCAGAATGATGCGCTAAGCTAGGCATACCAACGTAGTCTGCTTCTTCTCTCCGTGTAAATCAAAGAATGAGTAAGGAGGTGATGCGATTTAGTGCGCTGTATAATCCTTATTGAGAGCTACGACTGCTACTTCTTTGAGCAAAAATTTTTCATGGGTGTCCCGAAATTCTAGAATGTCAATAACGTAGTCCATGTCACATATGTTGCGTATACGACTAAATCTAAATGACTTCTTACATATTTTTGTGTACAAGTGCACGTAATTTATACATAAGTCCATTTCTTTATCTCTGACGTAATGTCGGAATGTTATATTATAACTACAATAACTTTCTAAACTTTCTAAGATTATTAAGAAATTTATCCATTAGTGAGTTTAACCACTAAAATCGATAAGTATCTGTCAAGATGAATCAATCTCAAGAATATTATCATACTCGGCATATACGACGCAATTAACGGCAATGCGTATTACAGTTTGCAGAAAGATCGGGTATTAAGTCAAATGCATATAAACAAAAGCCATTAGGGTATAACTCTCTAGATATACAATTTCCTTCATTTAGAAAATGTATGCCAGTTCCGCTGAACAAAGTGTGGAATGCATCGACGTATGTATTAGGATAATTAGGTTGGATAGCTTTGCTGGGTACTTGTACACCATCGACGTTTAAGGGTAGATAAGAAAGATTGAAATGTTCAAAGTTGAACGGGTTTTCTTTTCTATTTCCGTTAAACGCTTTATTAGATACTAACCCAACAATTATACGTTTTGGAATTTGTCCTAAGAAGATATTATCTAAGGTTTCACCTGTGATATCCGTCTGCAATGTAAAAGACTTAACCTCTACACGTGTTAGGGGATACTTAGCTGTTCCCTTGACTGAAGCTTGCGAATGTGCAAGTAGAATTCCTGGGTCAATTTTTGCCCTACGTACGCGTAAACATGCATCTAAAATTCTAACATCTACAGGTTCTTTTTCAAAATCCATTAAACAAAATGCGTCTTTGGAACGTATAAGTCTAACGCGAATCTCAACACTGTTAAGAAAAAATTTTTCTTGATTAATTACGTTACAATGTAAATGTCCAAGTAGATCTAAATTTTTGTAAAATCTTTTATAAAATTATATTGTTTTTTACATCCTTTATTAACCTTTATCAAACCATAAGGACGTTGTTAAATGAGATTTTTTAGCATCCTCTGAATAATTCAACAATAATTCTATGTAAGCACGATAAGCGTAAGCATTATTCGGTGGTGACACAGGTTTTTGATTAAAAAATACATCTACTTGATTAAACAAACTATGTAAAAAATTGTTTCAATCCATTGAGTAGATTCGATAGAGGTTTGAGTATGCGGTACTGTAAATAAGTCTAACTCAGATTTTGCACATTCACACGAGTGGGTATGTAAAAAAGCCATGTTTACGCAGCTCCGAATATGTCATATACCGAGCGTTTCTTACTATTTTTAATTTGTTTCTGCTTCTT
This sequence comes from Theocolax elegans, assembly GCA_026168455.1. Taxonomy (NCBI): domain Eukaryota; kingdom Metazoa; phylum Arthropoda; class Insecta; order Hymenoptera; family Cerocephalidae; genus Theocolax; species Theocolax elegans. Next base: position 50,216,950 of record CM047426.1, on the reverse strand, counting down.
TTTTTTTTAACTGAACGTTTGGAACGTCTTTTTAATTCACGCGTAGAGACGTGTATCACACGACGCCGACCTCTTGATTGAGTTTGTCTCCCACTTTTACTTCTTTTATAACCAGATCCTTTCATAAGACTATCTATTTTTTCTTCAGCTTTCTTCTTTAAATTATTGCAGATTCACGAGCTCGATTACGTAATGACTCTTTAAATAATACGTTATTGCTGCTTACATCGTCAAACCATTTATACTAGCTTTTGAAGCTTCTTTACCGACTGCACGAGCACCACGGTTTATGAATGGTAAAACCTTATGAAAAATACCTTTAAGAAATTGACCAATACCTCCATGGCCTTTCTGATAAGGTGATCCAATATAAACATGCTCAATACCGCCATTCCCGACCTAATTCTCATAATAGTCAATGTAGAGAGTCATTTTGTAATATTATTATTCAACTTGACGAAAATGAAGTGTCACGGTTGACGTTTCACACTCGAATGGTATTACACGACCAAGATGATCTCTTACATCAATCGTAACTGTTCGGAAACAGTTTCTAACAAGAGGTATGTAATTTATAGGTGCAAATTTAGTATTGATTTGATGCAAATACGTAGTCTTTATAATTTACTGGTACAACACGTACCAAAGATGTTTGAGCATCACCTACAATACAGGGTTCTGTAATCCGAATAAATGTATAAATTTGAAATAAAATGAATCTATCGTTCGTAAATATGTATATATGTATAAATGTTGTGGTAAGACGTGACGCATAAGATGGATTGTAGTTTACTTTTAAATATTCTTTAACATCAGCAAAACCAAGAATATCTAAAACGCTTCGACTCATTTTTAGAGAATGATCATTTTTACATATATCAGGGTTACATACCCTCTCGGCACATACGAAAGTATTGTTATGTTCAGAGAAAAGATTAAACCTAATATGAGTATTTATTAATGCTCGATTTAACCTTTCTAAAAACTCTGTAATATTTGGAAATATACCATAAGGTATAAGTACTGATCTACTTTCTATGTCAACTATGTCAGCTTTAAAGGCATCTCTATATACTGGTGATAAAATGGATATTGACGTTATCTCTCTTTCGTCTTCCCGTAAATGCAAGAATGAACGGGGAAAATGAATTTCTGCTAAACCGACTTCCCACGATCCTTGCAAGTTTATTTCTTGAGGTAATTTTGTGGTGTAAGACGATGTTGTATAGTCAGGAAAAACATGCATACTGCTATTACTGGGTAGTATCATATAAAATTGGTTTTTGATTTCAAATATTTTTAATTTCTGGTGCTAGTACCCAAGAGTACTTTTTTTCTCTTACCAGAACCAATTGTTTTTAATATTTTATCAATTTTGTATATACTTGTCTGCAAATCTTTACGTATAACTGAGAGTTCTTCTTCGTAAAATATACCGTCTATGATTTCACCATTCAAGTCTTCTATTTCGTATACAGGTGGTTTTCTATGTTTTAAGACTCTAATAATTTTAAAAATCTCTTCAGACCAATTAGCTATATATCCTTTCTCGAAGGTGCCTTTAGTTCGACTGATGCGTACAAGATCTCCTATGGCATATTTAGGTTTTTTCTCATTTATTTCGTCTCGTGAATCCATATTTTTCTTTACTATGTGTGCATTATATATTGTTACAATTGCAGGTGCCATCTTTATGGTAGAATAACGAGAATTATTATATCCTTTTACAAGCTCAGGTAATATATCCATATATCTTTTTGTATTTTGATGTGTAAAGTAACGCCACATTTTCTGTTTTAGAGTTTGATTAAATCTTTCAACGATAGCTGCTTTAACATCAGGATTTGGGCTACTCTGTGTCTTATGTTAAGTGATTTTAACAATTTCTGCATAGCTGGCCCTAAAAATTCACATCCCCTGTCGGATTGTAAAATTCTTGGTAATCTATTGTTACTTCGTGAAAGAATATCCTGAAATGCTTGTGTAACTGTAAAACACGTTTTATTTTTCAATGGTTCAACCCAAACATATTTACTCAATACATCGATCACAACTAATAAATATGCAAATCCATCGTTATAAGTTTTTAAAGATGTAAGCTTAATCAAATCGCACTACCATACAGTATCGATTTCTTCTACATTATAATGAAGACGTGGAAATTTTTTACGTATAGGTTTATGAAGAGTATAGCCATTTTGAATTTGTAACCATTTATAAATTTTCTTTTTGTCAATTCTATTGTTCAGTTTATCAACTACTCTGTAAGCTCCTGCACATTTAGCATTATTACTAGGATCGTAATATACCTTGTGTAATAAATTTAATTTTGTTTTTACCATCTTTTCTAATATTACCTATTATAGTTAAAACTTAACCAACCACCGTTTCCTTTTTGAAGATTTTTAGCAGAATTTTTGTTGTGTTTTGATCTCGTACGAAGAGTGTTTACCGAAAATGAATCATTATCATTACTCAAATTTAGCTGTCTACTTATTATAGTATTTTCACTGTTATCAAAACTATTAGTCAGAGTAGAGTTATTTCTATGTCTCGTAGGCATCTGTGTTGACGCGTGCATTTTGGAATTTGTGAAACTGGTTTGGGGTGATGAAAAGGACGATTCATTTGAAATAGATAACTGTCCTTGTTGGTAAAATGAATCATTTCCTATACATTCCAATGGTATTCCAATATCTCGTAGAAACCATGCAAACTGTTCACGACCAATCGCTTTTACATTTTTTCTTTTTCTTACAACTTCATTTACAAGATCTACAATATTTGATTCTTCAAGAAACGTATCGTCTATAGTGATTGTACCTTTATTATTCCAAGATATCCTAGATCTTATGCTAGGGTTTTGCAAGAAATGCATTAATAATTCGGCTTTACGTCTATAAGTTGGAGGAACTAATAATGTTATTGTGTCAATATCAATACCATTTTTTAATTCATTTTCGTTTGCTAAATCATGTTGATTAATACTTTTCTTTATGTTTTCTAAATATGATAAGTAACGTTGTAAAACTTGCTGATATTTTGATCATTTAGTGCGTTTATCTAGTTCATTTGAGTTTAATATTTTATTCATTAGAGTATCTAATCGTGACAAATGATTACCAGAAGTTTGTACGGTAGCAGGTTTTAAATAATTCTCATTATGTATATTTTGAAAATCGTTGACTCTGTTAAGCTTGTTCAAACTATCTTGAGGTATAAGAAATAATTTGCCTGTATTTTGCATTCTAGATATTTATGAACGGGAAGGAATAAGAGCTGACAAAACTGTACCTAGTACAGGTGCAAGTAGTGCTGTTAAGAAACCGTGCCCTTTTTGTACAATCAAACGTTTCTTACTTTTCCACGACATCGAATTTTTATTTGACAATTTACGTAATACACGTTTATGTTTAGATAGTTTAGCTTTCTGTATATTAGTGAGTAAGACGTTGCCTTTTAAAGTATTTAATGCACATTCGCATATACCTTTGATTATTCTACGATCAGCTAATTTTAATACAGCATTCCTTTGACAATTGTTTAAATGATATAGAGCATGCAGTACGTTTGCTGTTTTGGGATCGAGAGACTTTTTCGACCTTGTCGGAGTCATTATATATGCAATACTGATAGGTCACAAGAAGAAACACCTCTCTTTATGTTTTTCGGTGAATAAACATATTGAAAAGGATCGTCAGGAATAATATTAGTGCGCACTCTTCATATTTCTGGAATATTTTGTTTTAAGTCAAGTAATAAATAGCCACGAGGTACACTTGGCGAGCCATATGTTGTATTTGAGCACGATCCCTTGGATTTTTTAAAATTACAATATAATTTAAATTGAATGAAATGTCTCGTTGTTTTGAATCTTGAGAAAATAAATTTTGTGTTATAAAAATTACACTGATATTTTTATGGTGACTTCCTTTTGTAAATAAATCGGCAACAGTATTATTTGATGACTCGCGCATTAAATCATCGATCACTATCAAATTCGGACGAGAATCCGACGCAAAATCCTCATTTTGAGGTAACCCTTCGTGAAACTCTACATCGTTACCGTATTCTAAATATCCGTCTTGCCACTCTGAGTAATACAATAGTTTACGGGCAAAAACGGTATCGGACATTTTGTCAATTTGTCGGAAAAACCGTTTAACAAAGTACGTGTTACCACATCCTGTGGGTCCACAAATCACTGATGTCCATGGGTGTTTCCACGATATCATTTTAAAAATAACAATAAAAAATCTAAATTCAAGCTTGTTTCTAACCGCGGAGGGGCACACGGGCGGATACGTACGAGAGTTCAGCTAATATTCGTACGTACGCGGCGAAAGAATCTAGCGTACTGATCCGCGGGTATTAGCTTAGATATATTTATAAGCTGATATTTAATAAACAAACAAGAATAAGCTAGTTTGAAATAAAAATATGAATTTATAATATAGTTTTAAAAGTAATTGGAATGTAATTTAGGCATTAAAATATTGAATTTATTAAATAAAGTTTTTATGAAAATGTGGATAGAAAGGATAGAGGGAGTGAAAATATTTAAATAATACATATTATCACAATTTATAGTTATATATATATATATATATATATATATACATATATTTATTTATTATTATTCACAATATAATTTATACAGATTTACAACAATACACTAATATACAATTCTTTTTAAAGCATTATCATTGTTATACGAATAAAAATATCGCGTACTGTCCAGATGAATCGGACAATGAGGATTTTCATTCAACATATTTTGAGACTTGATATTATCTATTGTTAAGTGCAAAGAATTAATTTTTCTCACTTCTATAGTTTGCAATATTTTTGTTACATGTACGTTCTCATGAGTTACAAGATCGTTAAGTACAATATTTTTTTTCACGCGTTCGCAATCATCAGCCTCGCACACTAACATATCGCATATACCACAAACTTTCCAACAACAGTCAAAATTCATTTGATAAGATATATATGTACATTACAAAGTTTTGACAATTTTTTTAACATTTTTAACATTTCGTTATATTTTATATTGCATTCTTCGCTCTTATAACTATTTTCCTTTAAAATTACTAATGTGTGCAAAGTCTTGTGCCATATGCTAATCCTTCTAATGTATTTTTGTATTGTGGAAAATATTTATATTTAGGTAAGTTACAATTTTTACAACATGTATTAGTTAAATTAAGCTAAGCATTATTATCTGGAACATAAAAAATAATATTTGTATTTATACTTCATTATTAATATATATATATATATTTACATAACACACCATTCTTATATTTAAAACTAACTATACATATTTCCTATTATTATTATACACGCATTTTCTTATAACCATAAGGATATGATATATATTCATTTTCATGCCCTCTTTTAAGGTTATTGGCTTTAGTTTTTTTCGTTTCTTCTTTTGTTACAACGTCATGAAAAGCAGTACGACATATAGCGTTATAAATACATTCAATTACATTATCTATATTTAATACGAGAGCTTTAATCTTATCATAATTTACAGTATTCACAGTCGATCAATTTAACGTGATACCCTTAATTTTACAAATTTCTTGAGTAGTTCCGTTAGGGGTATTTACAACGTAAGAATAAAATTTAGGACCGGCTGAGACAAATTTACAAATATAACTGTCTTCTCCGTAGCATTCTAATTCATCCGTCATATCGCCCAATAATCTCCCTGTAGGTATCTTATATTCATTTGGAGTATTTTTATTTATATAGATACACAAGTCTGTATCGTAATATAAGATTCTACCATGTAATTTTTCTAAGTAAGAATATAATTTTAATCATGCTTGAGTTGTTGTATGCAATAACAACATTTGTAATAGAAGATGGACTGTAAACATTATCTTTATACTTCCAATTTATGTAAAAAAACTTCCTGACTAACCGGTAAAATATTAAATAATTCTTTATCCTGAATATAATGTATTTAAATTCATTACATTCAGGAATTTCAATTAATCTGTTTCTGTCTCTAATAACATCAGTAGTACCCATATTTTCCCTCTGACCAAATTTACCCCAAAATGAATTTAACGCTAGTTTAGCTAAAAATCGCATTCCGGGGTTAGATTCAATTTTCTCTTTTTCTAAAATTATGCCTTTCTCTGTTTCATATTCTTTTAAATACCTTTCATGCGATTCACTATCAGTACAATTTGTAGGTCACCTACTCGCTTGTTGTTTAAGTTTTAAAAATGTATTAATGTATTCAACAAATAGTCCACCTTTATCGTTGCTCTCATTACGTTTAAACTGAGTTACCCTATTTTGCCATATTTCATATATAGCTGTTATAGTGTACCCTACATTCAAAGCTTTTTTTAATTCTCTAATCGATACAATGAAAACATTAATTTGTTATGCATCCGTACTGGTAGTACGGGTAAAAATAACTCTCTTGGAGGTAAAACTCTACATTTTATCAATCCTTCAACTTTTTACATATTAAAATTATTTCCTGGTAAAATTTTACATTTATCACCCACAAAAATATCAGGATGACCTACAGGGAATTTCCCTACTTTACATATATAAGGATATAATGAGCAAATGTCCACATACGAAATTGTTTCGTTTTCTTTCGTTTCTACCAGAGAAACGATATTCTCTGTACGTCCCCCGAAAAACGAATCTCTAGGATTCAAACAGTCACTCAGCAATAACGCATGATTGAATAATAATTAAACTAATTCAGGATTTTCAGTTTTATACTTTTTGAATGCACACCCCCAGATTTCTACAAGTATATATCCAAATGATTTGATACGGTTGGAAATATTAATCGTACGCGAATAACGATGATCAAAAATATCGCCATAACCTTCTAAAACTTTGGTACGTTGGTCATCTTTGTAGCATTCGATACATCCTTGCCAAAAACAACCGTGGTATTGGTATACATATCGTTTACCATCAGTATCTTTGTAATACCCGTCTACCAGGATATTCTCACGTAGTCTATATTGTGCCCCCTTACCAGCGTGTATAATGTCTTGACCGGTTTCTTTTTCCATTAAAATTAACCATTACAACGATTCGCGAGAATGCGTGTTTTTCTTACGGTAACCCACCTGTAGGAATAATTCCTATTTGGTCGGGTTTTAAAATTTTTTTCTTTATATACGTGAGCACGCACTGGCTATAGTAGTAGCCTCAGTAAATGGACATGTATCTCCAACTTTTAAAAAACTTTTTCTAAATTCTGAACACGACTTTTTTAAAATATCTACATCAGTTTTACAGTACTTAATAATTTCTTGCTCAAAATCAAATATGTAATTATTTTTTTCTAAATCATTGTACCATGAATCAAATTTTGCTTTATCAGCAATCGACATCGATTCTGGAGAATAAAACTCTTTTCCAGGTAATTTACCGAGATAGTTTCGATTTTCTTCGGTATTAAATGAATGGGGAAATGTTCCTTTAACAACATTTTTTGAAAAACCGAATGCTTGCGGTAATTTTCTCAACCCCATGTGAAAGTAATTTAAACTATCGATGAATTTAATTTTGTTTCCAATTTTCATTAATATAATATTTGTTCCATTTGTAATAATATTAGGCGTTATTTTTGTATTTTCAACTCAATATTTTAATATAAATTGAGCATCAAATCCCTTACTATTATGAGCTATACATATTATCTGTCTAAAATTTAATTGTTGTTTTTCAATATTTAAAATAAAATCAATAAAATTCTTGACAACATTATTCTTAAATAAATAAGTCAATTCGTAATTACAATTTTTGCAAATATTTTTCACTTCCGAATCAATACAAGAATTGCAACAAACTTGTGCTACACATAAATTAACTTTGTGAAATAAAATTGATTTATTTGGACTGTTACAAAGTGTCTGTTGTTGCGTTTCGAAATCATAAAAAATAAATATAGATTCTTCTCGTTCACCTTTATACTTATTTTAAATAACCGGTATATAACATTTATGGTTGTGCGGCCCAATCGTAGCACAAATGGAACAAAATTAATTGTCACAAGTATAATACTTATATTCCACAGATTTTAATTTACCCCACGTAACACACTTTCGCAACGCTTCGCATACTGATAAATTTTTCTTATCTGAATTTTCTTTTAAATGGTTTTTAAAACAATTTTCATCGTAAAAATTTAATAAACATATGCTACATGTTAAAGAGATATTATTTTTATTACAAATACCTGCAGTATTGTATTTAGGACATTTATCTGTTCATTTATGCGTCCATATACGTTTTGTACCTACATCACACGAAACACAAAAATTATCTCACGCAGCAGCCCCGGTCAAATTCGTAATGACATCGTAATGTTTTTCCTCAGGACTGTATAAAATATTTAACGTTTTTTTATATCTCGATATTTACATCTTTTAATTGTTTAACCTCATTAAATAACGGTTCATCGCCCGTCCCTATATAATTTTTTTCAAATACCATTATACCTGTATTGAAAGATTTTAAATATTCTTCAAATTTTCGAATTTCTTTTAACCCACATCCTCTAGTTGTATCTATTTGAACCCCTGCTTTTTGAATCAATTCATCAGCTAATAATAATTGCTTCTTACAATTGCTTTGCCGAACCTGATACCACTTTAATTTTAATTTTGGTGTAATATTTTGACCGGCCAAGATTTTTTCACTATGAACTAAAGCAACAACAAGAATACGCAAAAAAAACATTTTTCATCGGCATTATTAATCCTGACTATACATTTAGAAATAACCGTGTCAAAGTTGGTGTATTTCTTTCTTCGACCTTTCCCAATACATACTTAAAATACACTTTTTCATTCAACTTAGAAATTTTTTGAGATTAATATTATTTATAAATATTTTTTGTAAAATTTCTTAATTTATTGATATAAATATATTTAAATCTTAAACTCACCATCATTCATAGGTATTGTAACCTTTCTATCCAACTCATCATCATGTACTGCATTCTGCTCATTTTCTATAAGTAAAATAAAAACAATTATACATTAATATTTAAATTAAACTAAATAATTTAATCATAAATTAAGTAAAGCAAAGTCGAGAAAAATGTTTTAATTTGTGTAACTTATGTATTTATTTAAATAAGTTTATAAAATTTGAATATCCAAATATTTTCAATTTAAATATATAAATTACAAATTAAAATAAGATAAATTAAAGTTAATATTTAATAAAACATAAATTTTTTTTAAATTTTTATCCAGAAAATAAGTACTCAATTTGGAGGTACATTTCAAGTATAATACAAAACAGTGTTAGCTTTGATTCATTTATAACTTTAGACACTAAATATATATTTCACTTATACAAATATAATGAATGAATTTTATAGTTACCTTCCAGAATTTGTTGATATCGTATCAACACAATTTTATTTTTTTCTCCTTCTGGTAATTGGCTTTTCATCTCGTCCATGACAATTTTCAAAAGGGTCACATCACTTTCCTTTGTACAAATCTTAAAAACTTTGTATAAAAATTCTTCTTTCTTATTATCAACAAAATACGTAAACATGTCTTTCATGCTTTGTACAAGCGATCGTCTGTAAATAGTAACACTATGACTATCACTCAAGCGATTATTATAAATACGAAAGCGCGTATTTCGGTTTCTTAATATGCACAACTGCCTATTAATTTCTATATCTTTAGGCTCTCCTCGACGAATTCTCTCGAATTGTATATCTTCAAACACTTTTTTAAACACTTTAAATACTACGCGTTTTCTAAAGACATTTTCGAAGTAAAACTTACGGGAAACAGAAGCACACTATCGAAACTCCAAAAATTCACATTATATACATTTTTCCTAATGAACAAGCTATTTATTTTTTCTATATATTATATGAAGTAATAAAAACATTTTCCTAAAATAATTTAAAGAAACTTTTTTTTCTTCTCTCTTTATAACCCTTAATATTTCTCTAGACCGCTATGTAGCAGATAAAATGTATATTATTTTAATAGATATACGTGAAAATGTCGTTTCTTAATACTTAGTACATAAAAGTTTTCATATCCAATGGTATTTCATTAAAAAGTCCTTAGCGATGAGTGTACAAGCTTCTAATTATTTTTTAAGCGTACTGGACTTATTCATAGAAAAACGTCCCTTAATGGACATTAATGATTTTTCTCTACCTACTTAATTACCTACTCTCTACTTTCTCTGATTTTACGCATTTAACTCGTATATATTTTCACTTCTTACTCATGTTTATCTTCACTCGCGCCCTTCTACAACTCTCGTAACTGTACTTGTTTACACAATTTAAGAAACAGAAAATTGAATTATACAATATAAAGCAAAGAATCGTTACCTGAAACACTACACTTCTCGTTTCTATACTTAACTGCGTTAAGTTTTAACGTTTAAAATGAACAGTGGTAAACATACAGTATTAGCCTCAATAGATCAGAAACGCATCAAAATGGCATCATATAACTCAAGAGAAGAAGCCTCCAGTTACTTCTTATATTCGCGTTTATCCACTAAATAGTTCCTGTTCAAAAAGTCATCGTTGGATTCAACTGTAATAAAAATAATAATTTTAAATGTTCAGTTAAAATTATAAACCAATCGTTCTATGGCATTGTACTTACACTAGAAGCCTGGGAAAGTTTCAAATTATTTTTTTTTTATTATTATTTTAACGTCGCTCTTTTGATGCTCCCAAACCGGTGCTAATCAGCGACGGAGGTCATACGATGTCTTGGTGAAGAAAGCACTTGTTGAAACCAATGGTGCTTGTATCAATCGGCCGGGGCCGGGAATCGAAACTGGAACCTTCAGATTACGAGCCCGACGCCCTACCGACCGAGTCATCGCAGGCCTCGTTTCAAATTATTATTTAAAGATATCACAACGCATTTCGAGAGTGACGATACTTCTACTACACAAAACAAAATTTCTTTCCATGGAGTGTCAGAGAATTTTCTACTACATACGGTTCAAAAGCTATTATCCTGAAAATATCGAAATTGATTCCGATCTACAAACATCAAATAAGGAGAATCAGTTTTCACCTTCGTCGACAAAAAGAACAGAAAATATATGTACCAGCTATCGTTCTACAACGTACATCATTTGACGGACTAGTCAAAGTATTAACGTGCATGGATTGCAGTATAAACAAACTTATGAAAATCTTACCTAGTGTGTCAATGTGTGTTTCTAATATAATTTACGAAATATATCAGAGTTTCTCCGAAAATTACCACTGTACTACCACGAACTCTATTACCACGAACTGATATTTTTATTAAACATTAAATTGGTTCACAAGCGTTAACATAAAAAATAAAATATTAGAAAATCTCAGTAAAGAATTTGATGAACATTATTTCGATGTAATAATTAACGCACTAACAACACTACATATTAATTCTATCATTTCTCAAACCATTTTTAAAGTAATAACCAAATAAATGTCATGTATATTAATACTATTATATAAATATAAATAAATAATATTAAGCAAAAATATATACATAAATTTTTACAATTATAAAAAGTACAAAAATTTAATATTATTCATAAATAAATTATTTTAAAACAATAAATAATGTATTCATTTATCGTTCCTATACACTTACCTATATATCCTATTTATTAATTTTAAATATTCATTATGAACATCCAATTAAAATATAATACGTATAATCTATTATACGTATACTTCTCTATCTTTCCCTCTCCCTCTCTCTTCCCCTCTCGTTATACCTATACCTGTGCATCCTTTGGAAAAATAAAGTAACAGCTGAGTCTCCGAACTCGCAGCGTAGCCCCCTAAGCTTACGATGACGTATCGCCCGCGTGGGCCCACGCATACCCATTCATAATACGTCACGAGAGTTTTCCCCCAATACGGCAGACAGGTGTCACCCATCCCCTCTATCAAGACTCCTACAATGCCCTGTATATGAGAAAATATACATACCCCACACTACGTGATTCCCCGCTCACCACCTCCAACACAATGACTCATGTCATGCAGACACACGAGCATTCGCCAAAATTCCCGACTTAACCCGAGTGCAAGTTTTCCTATTTTCCCCATCGCCGCCATCTTGACCGCCATTTTTTCCTATAGTTCTCCACATACTACTTACGGTTATTCGGATTGAAGAAGTCGATTTTGAGGGTAAAATGCAATAATTAAATAAACTTATTTAATAAATGCACAACGTTTCGTCTGCCTGGTTTGCAGACATCATCAGGTGCTAAATTTAATACACATAAATGATTAATAATACAATAATCAAGTAAAAACAAACGAACAAAAAGCAGATTTACCAGAGTCGCCGCACGTAAGTTACAGTATAGCCAGGGTAAGCAACGTCAAATAAACATAAATACGGAAGGAACTGATATTTTTACCCAGCATTTAAATTTGATACAGAAAACAAAGCGTGAAAACCGTTTACAATTAGCATATCAATTTCTTAGAATTCGTCGATTATATTCATTACGAGATAGTAATGGACGATCTTCAAACTTTCTGTTTAAAAAAATTAAATGATATTTACAATTGTGTGCCTCTTTTTTACTACAGATATATAGATGGCACAATTTTGTGTATAAAAGAGGAACATGTCAATACAGTTTTAACAGTTTTCAATAAGTATAATACTTATTTAAAATTTACACAAAGTTGAAAGCAATAATTGCATAAACTTTCTTGATTTTACGTTAATGAAAACTAACAATAGTATTATAACTATTGAGGTGTGGATATAAAATGGAGAGAATTTGATTTAATAATGATGTGGATTTATTTAACTACTACTTCTTATATACATCGACGTGTTTATTTGGCGAAGGCTCAAGCCAGAGAGCTCGAATAGCAGTGAGAGCGTCGTATTGTCCGACGTCTCTCGCAGTATAGTCGTACTCACATACATACTGGAGAGGGGAGACTTACAAGTGTGTCTCCAGTCACACTCATTAGCACGCTCACTTATTTCGGCGTGCTTCACACTATACATGATTAGCGTACAATATTGAACTTGGTTTGAACTTGGGTATATAACATGAACTTGGTTTGAACTTGGGTATATAACAATATAAATGTACATATTATATTTCAATACGCCTCCTTACATTTATATTGTATTATTTATTTAAACTTATTTGCTCTATATTATATTCAGTTTCATTCTGAATTTTTCAAACTTTTCTTTGCATAATGCTTTAGTAAAAATATCCGCAACATTTTCATTTGAATCAATTTTACACACTTCAATTAATTTTTCCTTTACACTCTCATGTACAAAATGATAATGTATGTCTATATTGTTTGAATTTTTCGTAAAATTACCATTATTTGCAATATTTATTGCTCCCGAATTGTCTTCATAAATTTTTATAGATTCATTTATACTGATGTCGAATATTTTTACTAATTCTCTTATAAATTTTATCTCACTTACTATCTCAGATAATGCTACATACTCTGCATACGTCGAAGCTTTCGTTATACATTTTTGTTTTCGAGATTTACAATCGATCACATTCCCGTACATTTGTAAGACATATCCAGTCGTAGATTTTCGATCATTATTATCGCCTGCCCAATCGGCATCAACAGAACAAGTTATAGTATCGCGATTTTCATTTCTTTTAAAGTGTAAATTTAAATCTTTTGTTAAGTACAAATATTTCAAAATTCGCAATGCGTATTTCCAATGTGTTTCGCTATAACTATAGTGATATCTACTCAAATAATTGACACTATAACTTATATCTGGCCTTGTATTTGAACTAATGTATAATAAAGCACCTACTAAATTTCTATATTTTATATTTGACTCACAGCTTTCAGATTTCTCTAGCTTTAAATTTGTCTCCATAGGAGAACTATACAATCTACTGTTTTGTATTTGATATTTCTCAACTAACGACTCTATATATTTCGTTTGGCTTAAAGTAAGCTTATTTTCTAGATAATCATAAGTCATATTTATTCCAAGATACTCTTTGATTTCTCCTAAGTCTTTCATTTTAAATTTATCTGACAAGAGTTTCTTAACGCTTTGAATGTTTTCCTTACTTTTACTGCAAATTAACAAATCATCTACATAAATCAAAATATAAATTTCATTTTTCTCTTTACCTTTTTTATATAAACATAAATCTACATTATTTCTTTTGAATCCTAATTTTGTAATACACTCATCAAAACACTCATACCAGTATCTATCATCAGATTTTCTCGTATAAACCCATTTAACATCTAAGACTTTTCTGTCTTTTATTCTTTCTACTAATATCCAGGTTTCATTTTTATTTATGCAATCTATTTCTTGATTCATTGCTTTTCCCAATTTTTACTATCTTCACAACTTATCGCTTCCTCAAATGTACCAGGCGTATCTACTCTACAGTAATTTACACATGTGCTATAAGAACTACCATTACTAAATTTTCCCGAAGGTTGATTTAGTAATGAAATTGAAGCGCTGTTATTCGGATACCTAATCGGACTTTTCTTTTCGCGTGTAGATCTATGCGGCAATGTCAGCTTTTTATATTTTTTATTACTTTGTTCTTCTTCATTTTCATCCGCGCTTTCAAAAACGCTATCATTTAACTCGTTTTCTGTATTTTCATCGTTTTCTTTTTCATTTTCATTTTCATCAAAACTAATACATTTAATATTTTCTTCGATAAATTCAACATGCCTTATAACTAATATTTTATTATTTAACAAAACTCTATAGCCAACATCACTATAGCCTAATAGAATTCCCATATCCGCTTTTTTATCCCATTTTGAAAATCTTTTTTGTTTTGGCCTTTTTACAAAAACTTAACTCCCATATAAGCGTAAATGTTCAACATTCGGTTTCTTCCTAAAGAAAATTTCATACGGAGTTTTTCTCTCAATAGTATTAGCAAGCGTTCGATTTTTCAAATAAGTAACCGCACATATTATTTCAGGCCAAAACCGTTTGTGTACTTGTGCCTCTGTTAGTAAACATCGCAACATATTTATTATCGTTCTATTGAATCTTTCCGCTGTACCATTTAACTCGTGTACATAGGCTGCACAATTATTCAAAATAATGCCTTTCTCTCTCGTAAATTTATAGAAACGATTATTTAAATATTCTTTCCCGTTATCGCATCTCAGAATTTTTACTCGTTTTCCGGTTATATTTTCACTTTCATTCACATATTGAATTAAACAATTATATACCTCATCTTTAGTCTTAATACAATAAACCTTAGCTATTTTGCTATAATCATCCATAAAAGAAACAAAATAATTTTCCCCATTAAATCCAGTAGTTTTAAATGGACCGCAAACATCAGTATGTATAATCTCCAAAATATCGTTTGCTCGTGTTCTATTATTTTTAAATGGAAGATTATGCATTTTAGTCCCGTTTAGAATTCCCGTTAGCAACTGTTGTTTACATAAAGTATTCAAATAACAAGTTTACGTGCCCTAAGACTCTATGCCATTGTTTCTTTTGACTCATATTTTTATTTTTCTCGGCACTATTTACATACGTCTCATATTTCAATTTACTTTTCATTTTGAATACTCGATTTTCTTTGTAAGCTACAGCTATTAATCTATTATTTTTATCTATAACTTTTGCATAATTTCCTTTTCAAACAATCGTATTTTCGTTATCGATTAATTTCCCAAAACTAATAAGATTCATGTTAATCTCTTTAGTATAAAATACATTTTTCATATTTACTTCATTTTGTTTTCCATACGCATCAAAATAACTAACAACATTTCCAATCTTTGTTGCTTTTATTGACCGATTATCACCTAAATAAATATTTATCGGTTCTTTCAAGACAATACATTTTTCAAAGTAACTTTCATCATTTACAATATGATCCGAACACCCGCTGTCTAATAACCAATGTATTTCGTTACCTGACCTAACGTCACCTTGACTATGCTGCGCTGCATGAGCTGTTGCTGTCCAAGCGCTCGTACCAGGTCCGCTCTGCTCACCTTGGTTTAAAACTTATTGTCGACGAAAATTTCCACGCCCTCTGCTGTAGTTGCCTCTTGCGCCTTGCCGTCCTCTGTCTCTACTGCTTCGACCTCGAGTTGAAACTTGCCATGTTCCGCTGCTTTGTGCTGCTTGGCCTCCATCTTGGCATTCTTTTGCGAAATGCCAGCTTTCCCGCATTTATAGCAATTTCCTTTTTGACTTTTCTTCGCAGTAAATACATTGATTTTTTTTCATTATCTTAATTTTGATTTTTCAATTCAGCTAGTTTAATTTTATTATTTACATAATCTGTCGTTTGATCTTCTTCTTTTAATGTATCGATCAAATCACCAATATAACTGTATGATTCTGGCAACGTGTTTAGTATATAATTTAATTTCTCTTTTTCACTTATTTTGGCTCCTGCGCTTTTCAATTCGTTCACAGCTTTTTCAAAGTCGGTGAAAAATGACGCTGTATCACCATAATTATTCAATCTTATTTTTTCAATTCTGTTTCTGCACACAATTTGTAATGCTGTAGATTCTTTCAAATACATGCCGTCTAATTTCTTTATTATCTCATAGGCTGTTGTCTCTTCACAAACAAATTCCAATTGCCTATCTGAAATCGAGCTGTATATTATATTAATAGCCTTTAAATCGTATTCATCCCAATTTGCTGCATCTGTAATAGCTTTTTCCCTTGTAATCACGGTATCACATTTTTTCATCTTCATAAACATTGTGATTCTCTTTTTCTACATGCTATAATTTTTTCCATCAAACACTGGGATATTTATCTCTTTTCTCTCCATATCGTATTCTTCAATATCGAACTTTCCTTCGTGTTCAGATATACTCTCTTCTTTCTTTACCTCTTCTTCAACAATTTTGTCTTTATCCATAAACGTCTCGAATGTTCCTTCGGATTCGGACTTTTCACTTTACTCAGACACGTGGCTTCCTTTCTTCTTTCTTCTTAAATATTTCCTTATTTTCCCGAAGGTCAATAAGAAAATAATTAAAAATACTAACCACGCTCTGCTACCATATTGAGGTGTGGATATAAAATGGAGAGAATTTTATTTAATAATGATGTGGATTTATTTAACTACTACTTCTTATATACATCGACATGTTTATTCAGCGAAGGTTCAAGCCAGAGTGCTCGAGTAGCAGTGAGAGCGTCGTATTGTCCGACGTCTCTCGCAGTATAGTCGTACTCACATATATACTGGAGAGGGGAGACTTACAAGTGTGTCTCCACTCACACTCATTAGCACGCTCACTTACTTCGGCGTGCTTCACACTATACATGATTAGCGTACAATATTGAACTTAGTTTGAACTTGGGTATATAACATGAACTTGGTTTGAACTTGGGTATATAACAATATAAATGTACATATTATATTTCAACAATAACAAATTGGTATTCAAAATCGAATTATTTAACTCGTTTATTAAATTATGAATCTAATTATACTTTGCAACAAAAAAGAAATATTATATACAATTGAATAGACAGAGCAATAATTTTATTTTATTTTATTTTATCCATTTAAATTCATTAATTATATCCGGCATTTAAATTTGATAGTCAAAACGAACGTGGGAACCATTTACAATGAGGATGTCAATCTCTTAGAATTCACCGATTATATTCATTATATTCTTATATTGACGGCTTAAATATTGCGTTTCTTCTTTTTTATTAATCGTGGATTTACAATTGTTATTAATATGCATCATTTCTGATATTATTCTTTTTTTATAATAGGGTTCTTTATCTAATATTCTCGTATTGTCAAAATGAAACTCATGATCCTTATATTTCAATTTGTGAGACACAACAATAGAGTCTGGATTTTTATTCTTTTGGTGTTCTTTCATACGATCTTTTAGCCATCGTTTCGTTTCACCTATATAAGATGCAGGACATTGTTTACATTTGAATTTATAAACTACCCCTGTCACGTCCCATTTTTCTGCTTTATCTTTCTCAAGTTTAATAATATTATTTAATTTGTGGTTAATTGATGAAATTAAATTAAAATTATATTTTTTTACCATAGAAGAAAATTTATTAAAAAATTGGTGTTTGTAACGTAGGGTTAAAGTACAAATAGTTGCTCGAGAGATCTGCTTATTTTAAAAATGTGAATATTTGATTTTACCTAATCTAATTTTTATGGCTGAATTAATGAATTTAATTGAATAATTGTTATCTTGTACTTTTATGAAAACTCTGATGTGACAAAATTATTGCTCTGTCTATGAAATTATATATAACATTTCTTTTTTGTTGCAAAGTATGATTAGATTCATAATTTAATAAACGAGTTGAATAATTCGATTTTGAATACCAACTTGTTATAATACTATTGTTAGTTTTCATTAACGTAAAATCAAGAAAGTTTATGCAATTATTGCTTTCAACTTTATGTGTAAATTTTAAATAAGTATTATACTTATTGAAAACTGTTAAAACTGTATTGACATGTTCCTCTTTTATACACAAAATTGTGCCATCTATATATCTGTAGTAAAAAAGAGGCACACAATTGTAAATATCATTTAATTTTTTTAAACAGAAAGTTTGAAGATCGTCCATTACTATCTCGTAATGAATATAATCGACGAATTCTAAGAAATTGACATGCTAATTGTAAACGGTTTTCACGCTTTGTTTTGTGTATCAAATTTAAATGCTGGGTATAAATATCAGTTCCTTCCGTATTTATGTTTATTTGACGATGCTTACCCAGGCAATACTGTAACTTACGTGTGGCGACTCTGGTAAATATGCTTTTTGTTCGTTTGTTTTTATTTGATTATTGTATTATTAATCATTTCTGTGTATTAAATTTAGCACCTGATGATGTCTGCAAACCAGGCAGCCGAAACGTTGTGCATTTATTAAATAAGTTTATTTATTTATTGCACCTTACCCTCAAAATCGACTCAATCATTACAACAATGGAGGGTGAAAATTATTAACTAATACGGTTATTCTGATTTTTCATAAAATGCATTCGCTCCCTTTTTTCAAAATTTTTGACTAAAAACACCATAACTTAGTCTAGAATGATCTGCCGCACTCAAAGTTTGCTTCATTTTGAAGGTAATTAAGGGGGTTCCAAAGTCAATTTTATGACTGTGTTATCGACCTGCCGTCGATATAGCAGATTGCATTATCAGTATACTACGCCATCTAGCGTACGATTCAAATGGTGTCGGTAGATGGCGTAGTTATACTAACACTGTGATTTGATTTTGTGGAGATAATATAACCTTAGCTTGAACAAATTTATTCTCTGTTGATCAAGAGACAAAAAATTTTTTTTTTCTCTAACTTTGAGAATGTCTTTTTAGCGTATATGGTCTCTATAAACAAAAACTATGTACTTATAAACAGTAATTTATTTTATAAATTCAGTTACGTACTGAAATATTTTTAATGCTTTAATCCGATAAATTCAGGATTGATTACTCATTATAGAGTGGGCAATTAGGCTTACAGTTCTGTATTTGCATAGTTACAAGCAATTGATACTTTTACTCACTGTCGAGTGACAAAAATTTTAATGAATTGTTCAATTTTTTAATAACTAAAATTAAATATAATAATTACGAACAGTTATTAGTAATCGTTGGACATGCGTGAAAAATCCTATATTATAACTCAAATTATAGAATATCTTAATCCAATAAATGTTTTTTAATAGCGTGTAAGATATTTATAAATACTAATTGTGTACTGCTATTTATAATTAAATCATTTAAAACTATTTTTTTATAACAATCAAACGGTTTGAAACGAGCGGTAAAAATGACTTTGTGGTGCGTGTACGTACGCGATCGACGGAGCGCACGCACCACGAAGTCCCCACATTCCAACTAATAATTGAGATTTAAAATTCTGGTTATTCCTGCGTACTACAAATCGGCCTGTTAGTAAATTTGTATAATTGTTTTACTTAAACAGCAAGTAAAACGACATTGAATGCGGAATGATCTATTTTTTTATAATAATCAAACACGATGAATAGAGTGGTAAAATTGACTTGGTGGTGCGTGTACGCAGACGATCAACGGAGCGCACGCACCACGAAGTCCCCACATTCCAACTAATAATAGACATTCAGTATTCTGGTTATACCTGCGTACTAAAATGCGCCTGTTAGTTAATTTGCTTGAGTGTTTAACTTAATCAGGAAATAAGACGACATTTGAAAAAAGTTGACTGCCGTGCAGCCAACATTCTAAGTTGGCGGATGCTGCGCTCGCGTAACCTTCGTATCATTTTACCGCTAGCGCCACCGAACGGTAATATATGGCGTAAGATTTATTTTGTTACTGTTGCGGTATTAAAGTTGGCGGAATCCTGTTCTCAGATTTCCTGAGTTGGGAGAGGGTGAGTGACTCGGCCCCCAATTCCGAGAGTTCGATTTTTACCTCCTGCGACAGTGGAGGAAGAGGATTGCCACTAGTGCGCCTCGAAGTTGTGTTGTTTCGCTGAGCCTGTGTTGGCGATCAACTGTCCAACATGCTATATGTTTGATATACTATACGCTTGGTAATCGAACACATGCCGTTGGCAACTATACAATTCATCAGAGCAACCGCGGTCATGGAAGACCTTACCCCAGACCGCAACCGCCAAGATGTCTCACAGAGGTGTGTTATCGAATGACGGGAAGCCTTCCAGGCTTTTAAAAGTATTTCTCCCGACGTTTCCTTACGTAGGTTCGATGCACCATAAACTCGCACGAGAAGGCATTAAGAGCGTCAAGCTCCGAGTCTGATCATGCCGCCTACACTATTGTTGAAAGTGAGTGTAGTCGAAAACCCATTTGGCCGGACTCTTTTACATTGTTCCGGCTCGGTGTATACCGGGGTGAGAACAGCCTAAAAATGCCTTCGAAAATCATTGTGGAGTTCAACGTACCTTAAGGACTCAACTCAGTCTCTGGCAAGCCAAAGCAGGAGATTAACTGAGGGGAAATTCCTTAGGAATACGTTCCACACGCCTCGAAAGGGCGAAACCAGCATTGTGCAGAAAGTTGTTTCTTGAAAATGGTCCAGGTAACTCGGGTTTACTCGGGTAGATAATAAATTTCCGCCTATCGCCTAGCAAGTGATGGGTCCACCACTGTGGGTAAAGGGCCTCGGCCGGAGTCATAGCAGCTCCCAAAAGCAAGGAACCTCCGAAGCACAATGTAGGGTTGAACAACGTACTTCCTAAAGTATCTTTAAAGCCGAGAATTAGTAGGTTCGCCGAAGTATCTCGTCGAATTGATCCTTTCGATTTTCAGTTGTGAGTTAGTATACTCGTCTGGAAAACGTCTCGAAGCATTGTCCTCTCCGAACAGGATTTATACCTTCGGGTATACAAAGTACCTTTTACACCCGGCCGGATGGCTGGGTTTTTCTATTTGATGAAATTTGAAAGTAGCGGAGAGAACGAGGCTAGAAGACGAAATCACAGAGGAGTAGAAGTCCCGCATACTGACCCAGTTTAGCTATGTACAAGTAAAGAGTCCTAAAGACACTTGAAGCGTATCAAGGCTTTACCAGGACGGATGCTTAGTAAGTCTTTTTGAACGGCAGACTGAAACGAATCCGGAAATTCGAATAGCATGGATGGACTAATGATGGGAGCTCCAATGATACGAGGAACCCAACGACGGTCTTGATGTGTGATCCAATAGCCTATGCAGTATGCCTTGGCTCCCCACAACTGACCACGTACCACTTACCGATCATGACGATAAAGGCAGGCAACCATACCTAGCCTTAATCTTGTAAATAATAAAACTGTCCTCGGACAGATAGACCTAAGAGTTGAAATCTTGTATATAATCAGAGCCGGGGCACGGCTAATCAAGCAAGTGTCCCGGGTGCGCAAACAGATCGGCCAGATGCCATGTAAATAGCTAGAGCCGGAGTCCAACTAATCAAGTTGTGACCCGGATGCGAAGAGAGATTGGCCATATGCCTTGTAAATATATAAATCAAATCAAATTAATCTGTATGAATCCAAAATGATTCGAAAGTGCACTGTTTGAGGCGTGGTACTCATATCAATCAATCAAAGGCAAAACAGCCAGAGACCACGCCAATGATATAAACCGCACATACAAGATTAAAGACGAGATTAAGATCATCATAAATTTCAATCAATCACGAAAGCATGAGGATAACCATGCGTGTAAATATTGTACATAAAGTAGGAAACGGAAAAGTCTAGTTTGTAAGCAAGTCTCGTCCCGTCGAAAGAATCGACGTGTATATCTCTCTGTAGGTTCACCCTCCGTTTATTTTCACAAATCTGTTTTTGCGTTATTTTTGCGATATATTTTACACTTTTTATATACACAAACTCACTCGAGGTCGAATTGCCAAAAGCACTTACAATACAAGAAATGCCCCCTTCTACCAAGGTGAAGAAGGCGAGGGCCATGAGACAAATGAGACGAGGCATAGCCGAAGGTTCACGTATCGAACGCGCGAACGCGAAACCGGCCGGCAAGCCCTCTCACGGTACCAAAGGAGTATTCCAAACCGACAGAAGCACCCAAGAGCCACCAAACTCGAAGGCGGGACTGAAGGTAAGAATACTCCAACTAAACATGGGTAGATCGAGGGCCGTCACAGACGAAACTCGAAGTAGAATGGCCAAAACAGGGATCGACCTTGCTTTAGTCCAGAAACCCTATGCGCCGAAAGGCACATTAACAGGGTTCGGACTTAGTTTTGGTACAATTACAGGTGCTAGGCCCGACCATACAACAGCGGCAGCTGTGATCCACAGCTCTGGCACCTTAACGTACACAAGGGTCTCCCAGTTTTGTTCTACCCATTGCGTCTGCTCCATGGTGAGCGGCGCATTTGGACATTTTTACGTGGTCAGCTTATACTGCCAATTCAGGGACTCGATAGAGAGACACCTAGTGCAGTTACGACACATTCTGTCCTCGCTGAAAGATCAAAAGATCTTAATAGCGATGGACGCGAATGCTAAGTCGTCCTGGTGGGGCTCGCCAGTAAATGACGGCAGGGGTCGAGTTCTCGAGGACTTTGTTCTTGAGCATGACCTGACTGTAATGAATCGGGAGGGGCAACCGGCCACCTGCGTGAGCTCGAGAGGTAAAACCTTCATCGACGTAACGCTGGCGACCAAGAGCCTCAAACATTTTGTTACGGGATGGTCAGTCGAAGATTGGTCTACGAGCGATCATAGACCAATCCATATCGTTGTTGACTTCGAAAAGCAACCCGCACGTCTGCAAAGGGTACTAGAACCACGGTTCAATACCCAAAAGGCAGACTGGGAAGCCTTTCAAGAAGCCCTCAAGGCCGAAAAGTCGCGCCTCTCGGACATACCGATCAACTCCGAAGACGACGTCGACAAATACGTCGATGCGTTAGAAGAGACGATCATCAAGGCATGTAAGAAGGCGATCCCCATGAAGAGGAGATTTTCTAAATCGTCCCCATGGTGGAATCCAAAGCTGACACATCTCAGAGGTAAAGTAAACCGTCTAGAACGCTTATGGCTAACCCAGAGCACAGGAAGCGGGACGACTGAGGCCAGGAAACAACGACGGCTCAAGAACACGCTCTCCCTCATGCGGAGAGCTAAGACCGAATACAAGTCCGAGATTACGAGGTCCAAGAAAGAGAGCTGGAAACAGTTCGTCAGCCGGGAAAGCGAGAAAGACGTATGGAGTCTTCCATACAGGCTCACTTCAGGCAAAGTACGAACGATGAAGGCTCTCAACACTGTAACAGGAGCTAAAGGATCCACAACAACTTGGAAAGAGACCTGTGACGCTCTACTAGACACTCTAGTGCCAGACGATGACGTATCGAAGGAGACAGACTATCATGCTGAAAAACGCAGAGCCTGTCTCGGAGGGCTAGACTCCCAGGAGACACCTCCCTTCACCCGGCTTGAAATATTTCAAGCAATCTTTGACAACAAGAACGGGAAGAGTCCAAGCACGGACAGAGTGGAAGTAGAAGTGCTCAAGAAGTCATTACCATTGCTAGACGAAATCGACAATATGTTCAATGCCTGTTTGAGGTATGGTGTCTTCCCTAAGAGATGGAAGGAAGGAATGTTAATCACTCTTTTGAAATCGCCTGACAGAGATGAGCAGGAAATGAAGTCTTACAGACCGATTTGCCTGCTCAGCGTCATGGGTAAAACCCTTGAACGCCTCATAATAAAAAGGCTTAAAGAACAGCAACAGGACGAGCCAGGGCCTACAGGTATCCAGACATCCGGAGATCAATTCGGATTCAAATCCGGATTGTCGCCGGAGGATGCCATCATGAGGCTCAGGCAATTAGTCCAAACTAGCGATGTTCTTATGTGATGGCGTTCCCTCTAGACATCTCAGGGGCATTCGACAACTTGTGGTGGCCGAGTCTCCTCAGTGAGCTCAAGAGTCGAAAGTGCCCAGCAAGTCTGTTTAATTTGCTCTCGAGTTACCTTCAGGACAGAGAAGTCTGCATCAGAGCAGACTTCGAAGAGGCCAGAAAGAAGGTGAGCAAAGGATGCCCGCAGGGATCGATTTTCGGCCCAATCGGCTGGAATCTCGACTATGACACCTTACTCAGAGAGCTGCACAGTAACGGGTTTAACGCAATAGCGTACGCCGACGACATAATCACCTTGGTCGAAGGCGAAACCTGTACGCAGCTCCGAGAACATGGACAGAGAATGATGGATATTGTCGAAACCTGGTGCGAACAACGCAAACTGGACATATCGATCCCGAAATCGGGTATGATATTATTGAAAGGACGACTCGATGCTCGTAAACCCCCAAAGGTTCAACTGAAGGGGCAAACGATCAAAATGCTAAAAGATATGAAGTACCTTGGTGTAACCTTTTAGGAAAGGTTCGGAGTGACGAAGCACATCCAAATCATCGAATCAAAGTGGTACGACCTTCTTGGTCGCTTATCACAGATCTCTGGCGCGAATTGGGGGATGAAAAATAGATCCCTCAGCCTGGTGTACAAGTGCCTATTTACCCCCATAGTTGCGTATGCAGCTGCTGGGTGGTGGAGCGGTGTTGATACTGCCAGAAAGAAGAAGCTTGCATCTTTGCAAAGACGGACTCTAATCTGGCTTTCGAAAGCGTATAACACCGTATCCCATGAGGCACTTGAGGTGATCTCTGCTGCCCTGCCCATCGACCTAGTGTTGAAGGAAAGAGTAGCTCATTACCACATCAGGCGGAGCAGATCCGTCCTCGTGAACGACGTGCGTATTGAAGGGGACCCCGACAGTAGAACGTTGGAAAGTGACATCTCTGAAGCCAAAAGAAAAGTTCATAATGAACTTTTGAACGAGTGGCAGAAGAGATGGGACTCTACAGACAACGGGTCTACTACGCGCAAGTTCATCCGCTCTGTACATGACAGGACTAGAAAGAGTTGGTTACGGCCGAACCACTACACATCGCAGTTCCTCACGGGACACGGGTCTTTTAAGTCTTATCTGCACCGTTTCGGGAGAAGCGAAGACCCGAGATGTAACTGTGGACTCGAGCAAACTTCTGACCATATACTCTTTGACTGTCCCCGTGTAGCCAAGAGCAGACAACCACTCATCGATGCGGTTCACAAGTATGGCCACACGTGGCCATGTGATCCTTCGGTGTTGGTTGACCGCATAGAGATCTATCGGGCGTTTACTAAATTCGCCCGAGAATTCGTTCTCCCCTCAGATCGGAACTCCGAGGACGGTGACAGCGATGATTGCGACGTTACTCCACCAACACCAAGTTGGAATGAAAGGGAAAGGTCGAATGTTTCTAGAAAGAGGCCACTTCCCTGGCAATCCAGTGTGAAGCCGTGTACTGTGAAGCTGGTTAGACTGTCTCATCAGGATCTCCAGTCCGTACATCGAGCTTGAAAGGCATCCCCAAAGCCGGGATCGCCTGTTTGAACCCGATTAAGGGAATCGTCAGAACCCTCGACTTTGAACGGCCTCGTGTGAACGACGAGAACAGAGGGTTCAGACACATCACAGAATGCAGAGGAATTTCTCCTACAAATTGCATCCTTATCGAACGTTAGGCCACCTACCGCAAAACCTCCCCGGGGATCCGGGGAGTAATAGGGAGGCATGTTTCGGCATGTCGAAAGTTGGACCAGGATGACTTTACTCTGGTACGCGGGGACTGGGTACGAGCCCTACGTTGACGTACCTCTGTGTCGAAAGTGAAACGTTGGCGTGTCCCAGGTGGGTTGGACTCTGCGTGGTATGTGGTTGCAAGCAGGCTTGACGGGTAAAGCATGGTTGACCCGGATGCCGCTTATGTTCGAAAGCGGAAGACGGCGGGGTGCTAAACACCGCCGCATCCCTACCGAGGATTACGGCTCTAGGCTAACCGTTAAATGGAGACGGCGGGCTGTAGTAAGGAGCTTCGGTACACTAACTAGTGGCCTCTCATCGGGGTTAACCGATGCCATAGGGGCTCTCATGAGAGTTTCACTTTTTGAACGCATCGGGGAAGCTTTAGGCACCAACGCCGACAAGGGAAACCGACTAACTGTGAAGCTTGTTGACGAGGGCTCCGGGGCAGAAAATACTGCGGATTGATGCGGTGACAATGCCTTAAGGAAATACTCTAGTACAGTCATAGAATACATGTTGCGGTATTAAAGCTTGGCGGAAACCCGCTCTCAGATTTCCTGAGTTGGGTGAGGGTGAGTGACTCGGACCCCAATTCCGAGAGTCCGATATATACCTCCTACGATAGTGGAGGAAGAGGATTGCCACTAGTGCGCCTCGAAATCGAGTTGTTTCGTCGAGCCTGTGTCGGCGATCAACTGTTTAACATGCGATATTTCTTGGTTACTAACACGCTTGGTTATCGATATGCCGTTAACGATTATTCTATTCATCTGGGCGACTTCGTCAAGGGAGGCTCTACCTAGGGATGAAGGGATGGCCGCTAAATTAAAGTAGACATCCTTCGGGGTGTACTACGTGCAGCGTCAAAATACTGAGGCGGGCCTTTCGAGGTCTGCCTTGGGGCACATCCGGACCGAAGTAGTTTCTCATCCAGACGAAAGTTGCTGGGATGTCTCATAGAAGGGTGTCCCTTTCATCAAAATTCTCTTCGTATAAAGTCAGTTAGTCAAGTTGTGATACACATCCGAACTGAAGACTTTGCGTTGAGTGAGATGTTAAAAACACCATCGCGCACAAACTTTTGTTTGTACGCGATTTTTCCCTATTTCAAGGGATTTTTCGAACGGTATCCCTTGGAAGGCTTGTGGAAGGATTTTCGAACGCTTTATCCTTCATAAGCCATAGCGTACAAGCCTTTTGGTTTGTACGCTTTTTTCTTCTAAGGGGATTTTTGAACGGTATCCCTTAGAGAGTTCGTGAAGGGAGTGGCGAATGCTTTATCCTTCACGAACATTCGAACGTTAGGCCACCTACCGCAAAACCTCCTCGGGGATCCGGGGAGTAATAGGGAGATATGCTTCGGCAGGTCGACAGTTGGACCAGGATTACTTTACTCTGGTACGCAGGGACTGGGATCCGAGCCCCACGTCGGCGTACCTCTGAGTCGAAAGTGAAACGCCAGCGTGTCCCCAGTATTCGGTTGGACTCTGCGGTGTGAGAAAAATGTGAGACGGGCGAAGCATACTCAAAATTTTTGGTAAGGGTTTAAACAAAAACGTGATAATTTTACTGTCCTAAATTTTGCACACACTTAAATAATCCATATACGAAGGGCAATGAACTCTTATTTCTCCGCATAATAATATAATTATCTAATTATAATCGATTATTTGATTTACTCAGTCGATAAGGTAGGGAGGATAAAAATTGACTTTGGAACCCCCTTAAGCATTGATGATTTAGATTTTTGAATGGATAATTTTTTATTGTACAACACTTTTTTGACTGTAAAGGTTTTTATTAATTATAATTATAAACAATGCTTTAAACTAATATAAATGAAATATTTCAATAGATTTTTATTGAAATATGTAAACTTTTTCAAATTTAATGTATATAAGAAAAAATTGTTAGATTTTGAGTTATTAAGTGATAATAATGGTCAAAACGTCATTTTTTCCACAAATTTCAATTTTTTGATTGGCCACAGCTCTGATACTAATTGAATTTGAAGTTAAAAAATGTACCTACACTCTATTCAAGTAGATTCTTACTGATTCCATACTGTGACTACCTACTATACGTATCATGTATAGTAGAAATAAATAGATGATAGCGTAACGGTTAACGTATAGGCTTGTCACGCTGAACAACCGAGTTCGAATCTTGGCAAGGGTAAAATTTTTTTTATTTAATAAAATTAAATCATTTAGTTGCAAAATCAATAAAATTAATAAAAATTATAAATAATTTAATTTTATTTTTATTTTTTGCACAATCTGAGATTTTGAACAAATTATGAGAATGTTTAGACTATTTTTATAAAAGTTGTGAAAATTGTAAATATTTATAATATTAGACTTATTGTTAATTTAAAATATAATTTCTAGGAACTACCGATAGATGGATAGTTGATAAAATGCGAAACTAGTAATTAAGAATAGTATATAAGGTTATATAAGGATGGAAGAAGAGAAGACGAGAGACTCTTCCCAAATCTTATCAAGCCTCGTAGTGAAACCAGCATTGCGCGTGGTTCACTTCCTTGACTTGATAAGGTTTTATATTTTGTAAATGTTGTAAAACATTTTTATAATAAAGTCTCGTGGTGAAACCAGCATTGCGCGTGGTCCACCTTCTTGACATAATATACTAAATATTAAAATAAAATCTACTTTCTAAAAACTTTATTTTCTTTTCTTCATTGTAATGGGATAAGAGTCGAAACCCCACACTACCTACGCAAACACATACACAAATATTACGAACTGCTGCTAAGATAGCAAGGCGCGTATCTTAGTATTTTGTTTCGTATACAAACCTACACACAAAATATTAATAATTAAAAGACTAACATATTAAGGTGCCCTAAAGAGAGCAAGGCGCGTCTCTTTAGGTTTTCCGACACTTATAATTTTCAGGTATGTGATACAAAAGT
The DNA here is from genome assembly GCA_026168455.1 of Theocolax elegans. Lineage (NCBI taxonomy): Eukaryota > Metazoa > Arthropoda > Insecta > Hymenoptera > Cerocephalidae > Theocolax > Theocolax elegans. The sequence continues at coordinate 50,187,823 of CM047426.1, read as the reverse complement.
GTGTACGTCACATAAATTTGGCGCTCGGACAGGGACTGAGTTTATTATAAATCAAATCATATTTTATAAAAATCGGAAAATAGCGATTTTTTTTTCCTCTTATAAAAAAAAAAAAAAAAAAAAAAAATAAAAAATAAAAATGATCGATCGTTATCGAGATACACTTTTTAGTGATTTGAGATCAGCGCAAATTTTCGAATTAAATGAGATAGTAAATGATTTAACCGAACAACAAGATATTAATGTCAATCAAATAGAATTAAATCAAAACGATATTTATAGTTTAAAAGTTGATATTAGTAATTTATGCGAAAGATTAACAGATATTGAAAGTGAAAATAAATCTTTAAAGAATGAAAATATCCGTTTAATTAATGAATTGGATTGGTTTAAAAATTGTATAGAATTGTCAAACAAAAAATTAGATAAATTAAATATAGAACTATCTACTAAAATTTTAGTATTAGAAAAATATATAAATAATAATTTATCGAAAAAATTGGGTAATATGTCAATTAATTAAAACTATTGTAAATATTAAATACCATGAAAGGATGAAATAATAATTATTTTAATGTGCTAAGTTGCTTTAGTTAATGGAGTATTAAATAAAATATTGAGTAATCGATTCTAATTCTAAAAGTGTTTATTATCATAAAAATGGAAATGAATAAACGTCGTTCAGGTGCGCATATGCGTGAAATAGAATTAATGGTAGAAAACAATGAAAATGAAAATGTAGGTAAATCAAGGTTAAATTGGGAAAAAGCAGTTACAGATGAACTTGAATGTCTATTTAAACATGATGAAGATATTGATAATAAAATTATAAATTTAAATAAATCTCGAAAAAATGATAATAAAGAATTAATCGATTGGGTTAATACTATTAAAGTTAATTTTCATGATCAAATGGAAGCAATGGCAAATAAAATTAAAGCTATGTCTGAAGATATACATTTTTTGAAGAATAGAGTTGAATTAGTTGAAAAAGAAAATGATAAATTTATAACAAAGTTAGCTAATTTAAATGAAGAAATAAATATTATTCAGGATGGCATAAATGAGGATGCAAATGTTTTGGTTATAAAAGACAAATTAATTAAAATAATAGAAGAAAATAATAATAGAACTGAATTTAAATTTAAAGAAATAGATAAAGATATAAAATTAATAAATAATAAAATTCAAAATCCAAATATATCAATGATTAAAGAAAATTCTCAAATTGAAAATTTATTTAAAGTTCATTTAAATATGCCTAAATTTTCGGGTAAAGAAAATGAAAGACCAATGAGGTATTTAGATGAATTACAAAAATATTTGCATAATACAGTTAATAATCATGAGGAAATGATCTGTGTAATATCTCAATCTCTTATAGATGCTGCTAAAGAATGGTGGTATTTACAGGAGATAGAAATTAATAATTTTGAAGATTTTAAAATAAAATTTATGGAAAGATACTGGAATTCAACTATGCAACGCCAAGCGCGGAGAAAAATTGAATTTGGCCAATATTATTCAGGAAAATTAACAAGAGTAGAATATGCTACTTATATTTTAGGTTTAGCTCGAGAAGTTAATCTTGAATTAAACGAAAATGATTTAGTTGAAAAAATTAGTGAACATTTTGAACGAGAAATAAAACATTTAATTTTAGGACAGCAAAATAAAACTAAAAATATTCTATTTAAAATATTAACTGATTTTGATGGAGATAAAATACGGAATAAATCGGTTGAATATTTACCAAATAGACCAAATACATTTAATTCAAATTATGAAAAAAATAAAGATTTACAAACTTTTAATAAACCAAATACTAATAATAATATGAATAAAACATGGCAGAGAAATAGTACTCCATATGTTAATAGTATAAAATTAGATAAAAAGACTAGTAAAATTATGGAAAATAATAAGCGAAACCAACGGAAAAATATTGAACAATCAAAAAATCAAGAGACGATAGTTAGTGAAAATGATATTGTAATACATATGCCAGAGTCGGGAAACGAATCTTAGTTGCATTTAGAAACTCGGAACCCCAAAATAAATTTAATAAATTAAAGAAAATTAAATATGGAAAACAAAATGCAACTGAGGGGGATAAAATGAAAAAAAAAGAAGATATTTCGAATAAAAGAATAAATAAACAAATAGCTAAAGAATACAATAAAGAAATTAATATAGATACCATATTCGAAAATCCATTAGAAGATTTAACATATGATATAAATGGTACAAATGAAACAAATAAAAATGATGATGTTAATGTAGTAAAATGCCCTGAAATTAAAATTAAACTAGAAAATATTGAAATAAAAGCTTTAATTGATACAGGAAGTGAAATATCGTGTATATCCGAAGAATTTTATTTAAAATATAAAGATATTTTTAATAAACGTCCTACATTACCGATTTCAGGTAAAGTTATTAAAGGAGCTACTGGATTGAAATCAGCTAGAATTAATAAACAAGTTTTATTAAAAACAAATTTTAATGGATTAGAGATAAATTTAATTTATTTAGTAATTCCAAAATTAGTAAAAGATTGCATTATAGGGTATGATTCTCAGAAAAAACTTAAAATGCTAATAGATACAGTAAATGAAGAAATATTGTTCGAAATAGGTAAACAAGACGGTATAATAAATTATAAAACAAAGCAAATAAACTCTGAAGAGTATGCTTCATTATCAATTGAATTTGACGAAGTTTTTGATGAAGAAGAATTTTCGCGTTTCAATGATAAAAAATCAATAAATCACTTAGATTATGAATTAAATATAACTAGTGAAGAAATTGAAAAAATAATTAGTGTTTGTGACACCATAAATGATGTACAAAAAACTAAATTAAAAAATTTGATATTAAAATATAAAACCGTATTTAAACGTTCGCCTGGACAATTATTAGATTTCAAATATAAGTTAGTATTGAAAGATGAGATTGCTTATTTTTCAAAACCTTATCCAATACCTTTGATGTATCGAGAGAAAGTAAAAACTGAAGTTGAAAAAATGTTAAATTTTGGGTTAATACGTAGATCAACTAGTCCATTTATAAATCCATGTGTTATTGTTCCTAAAAAAGATGGATCTATTCGTATATGTTTAGACGCGAGAAAATTAAATGAAAAATTAATAAACGATTATGAATCTCCACCCGGAGTGGAAGAAATATTTATGCAATGTAAAAATAGAAATTATATGTCAAATTTTGATTTGTCTAATAGCTTCTGGCAAATAGCATTAACGGAAGAAAGTAAAAAGTATACTGCTTTCATTTGTGATAATAAAGTATATGAATTTAATGTTGTACCATTTGGTATTAAAATAAGCAGTGCTGCATTATTACGTGGATTAGATAAAGCTATTTCGGGATTAGATGATTTTTTATTATCATTCGTTGATGATTTAGTAGTAATATCTGAAAATTTTGAAAGTCATTTAAAACATTTAGATAAATTATTTGCAAGATTACAAAAATGTAATTTAAGATTGAATTTTGCAAAATCAAATTTTGTAAAAAAAGAAATTAAATTTTTAGGTAATATTATAACTAGTTTAGGTATAAAACCAGATCCAACAAAAGTAAGATCAATTAAAAATTTTAAAATTCCAAAAAATGTACGAGAATTACAAGGGTTTTTAGGATTTATTAATTTTTGTACTAAATTTGCAAAAAATTATGCGCATGAAACAGTACCATTATTAAAGTTATTAAGGAAAGATGTAAAATTTGATTGGGGTAGTGAACAGCAAAAAGCATTCGATAAAATAAAAAACTTATTTGATGAAAACATTATATTAAGTTTTCCAGATACGAAAAAACCTTATATTTTAACAACGGATGCAAGTGATTATGCTATTGCAGGTATTTTGTCACAATTAGATGATTTAGGGGAAGAGAAAATTATTACTTTTATTAGCCGTTCGTTAAAAGGTAGCGAGTTAAATTATTTCACTACCGAAAAAGAAATGTTAGCTATAGTTTGGTCATTACACAAATTAGATATGTACTCACGTGGGTCGGATAATATAAGAGTTAGAACAGATCATGAAGCTTTAAGTTTTTTGTTAAATTGTAAATTTAATAATGCTAGATTAAGACGTTGGAATTTATCTATACAAGATTATAAAATAAAACCTGAATATTTGCCAGGAATAAAGAATTTAGCAGCAGATTATTTAAGTAGAATTAATCATTGTGAAAATTCAAATATTAAGGATTCGGAAATTATAATTGCAACAATTATAAAAAAATCGTTTGATAAAGAATTAAAAAATAATTTTATAAACTTAAAAGAAATTCAAAAAACAGATAAATTTTGTATTAGTATATTAAATAAAATAGAAAATAATGATGAATTTAGTCGTTTTAAAATTATTAATGATTATTTATGTAAAATAACTAATGATAAACCTAAAATTGTATTACCAGAAAGTATAATGAAAATTCTAATTCAACAATTACATGAGTACTATGGACACGTAGGATCAAAGAAAATATATACAATGATAAAGGAATATTTTTTTGCTCCTAAATTAAGAAAAAAATGTTTTGAAATTTTGAAAATCTGTGATAATTGTCAACGAAATAAATATTTGACTATTAAATATCAAAGTACATTTCAACCAATGATAGTAAACGAACCAAGAGAATTATTATCGATTGATTTTTATGGTCCTTTACCTATTTCAAAAGGGGGGGTAAAATATATTCTTTCAACAATAGATGTTTTTTCAAAATTTGTGGTTTTATATCCATTAAAGAAAGCAACGACTTTGGCAGTAATAAACAGAATTAAATCATATATAAAAAATTATGGTAAACCAAAAGCAATAATTTCTGATCATGGTACGCAATATACGAGTGAAAAATGGAAAGAGTATTTAAAGAAAGAAAATATAAAAATAATATATTCTTCTATAAGACACCCACAAAGTAACTTAGTTGAACGTACAAATAAGGAGATTTCACGAATATTTAAAACAATTTTAACAAAGCATACAAGTTGGGCAAACGAAATAGAATATGTTGAAAAAATTTTAAATGAAACACATCATGAAACAACAGGTTTTCCGCCTGTAGAATTGCATTTTGATCAGAAGTGTGATAGAATATGGGATAAATATGTAAATATATTAACTTCAAAATATAATTTAAGTTATGATAAAAAATTAAAAATTGCAAAAGAAAGAATGCATAGCTTTATAAAAAATAGAGCAGAAAGGAAAAATAAGAAAAAATCAAAAACAAAATTTAAAGTAGGTGACTTAGTATTAATTAAAGCGTTAAATGTATCGAAAAATGAAAAAAAAATAACAGCAAAATTTATGAGTTTATATGAAGGACCATATAAAATAATAAATTGTTACGGTCCTGATACGTATTTATTGTATGATGAAGAAAAATTATGTGAGCGTGGAAAGTTTCATATAGCGAATTTAAAATATTATTATAAGGAGTAAATGTAAACTAAGTGAAAATAAGATGAGTATGTAAAAACTGAAATATCTATACAAAAACAGATTTTATTTAGTGAGAATAATAGCCTGTTTGAAAGTAAGAAGTAAATAGAACTCTTCTATACATCCATGGTACGTTAACACTATATACAGAAAGGGTCACCGCAAATTATTCGGCGCTTGATAATTAAAGGTTATAGCTCGGATATATGAATATTGCGAAGAAAGAAAATTCTCAGTATTTACTGTGATTTCTTGAAATCAAGTTTCAAAATTTTCAAAGTCGAAAATGCCGACTAGAAAGAGAAATTCTGCAACGCAGACGTGTGATTATGTGGGATGTGCACATGCACAAACCCAGGTGCAAAAGAGTGATATTGACAGTGGTGTGTGTGATATAAAAAATATCATTATAGTAAACCCTGGAAAAAGAGTGACGACGGGAAAATTTAAAAATAATAACTCTTTTAAATATTATGAATATGCGGTTAAAGTTGGAGCGGTGCCAGATAAGAAAAATAAAAATACCCAGACTAATTGGCATCCGGAGTATCCAAAATTGGACTTTACTCCAATGATGAAAATGAAAAAGAGAGGAGAGGCATTGGAAGCAGAAATAAAAAAATTACAGAAGGTGACGGAGGAGGTGTATGACTTTGACGATAAATTTGTAGAAACAAATAGAGATGATTTGACGATGGATGTGCAGGAGTTTGAAAAATTTTTGAAAGATAAAAAGTAAAAAAAAATAAATAAGTTTTTGTATGGTTATTTAAGTTTAATTTTAACTCATTTAAGTTTAATTTTGTTCAAAATAAAATTTTATACAAAATTAAGGGGGGGTAATGTGACTACCTACTATACGTATCATGTATAGTAGAAATAAATAGATGATAGCGTAACGGTTAACGTATAGGCTTGTCACGCTGAACAACCGAGTTCGAATCTTGGCAAGGGTAAAATTTTTTTTATTTAATAAAATTAAATCATTTAGTTGCAAAATCAATAAAATTAATAAAAATTATAAATAATTTAATTTTATTTTTATTTTTTGCACAATCTGAGATTTTGAACAAATTATGAGAATGTTTAGACTATTTTTATAAAAGTTGTGAAAATTGTAAATATTTATAATATTAGACTTATTGTTAATTTAAAATATAATTTCTAGGAACTACCGATAGATGGATAGTTGATAAAATGCGAAACTAGTAATTAAGAATAGTATATAAGGTTATATAAGGATGGAAGAAGAGAAGACGAGAGACTCTTCCCAAATCTTATCAAGCCTCGTAGTGAAACCAGCATTGCGCGTGGTTCACTTCCTTGACTTGATAAGGTTTTATATTTTGTAAATGTTGTAAAACATTTTTATAATAAAGTCTCGTGGTGAAACCAGCATTGCGCGTGGTCCACCTCCTTGACATAATATACTAAATATTAAAATAAAATCTACTTTCTAAAAACTTTATTTTCTTTTCTTCATTGTAATGGGATAAGAGTCGAAACCCCACACTACCTACGCAAACACATACACAAATATTACGAACTGCTGCTAAGATAGCAAGGCGCGTATCTTAGTATTTTGTTTCGTATACAAACCTACACAAAAAATATTAATAATTAAAAGACTAACATATTAAGGTGCCCTAAAGAGAGCAAGGCGCGTCTCTTTAGGTTTTCCGACACTTATAATTTTCAGGTATGTGATACAAAAGTGTGTACGTCACAATACATTAACCCATTATTAACCAAGAGACCCGAAATTTGACTTCTCTTTCAACGCCTTATTTCTTTATGAAATCATCATCAGATTAATATAAAAATACTATATCTAATGGGATTTTTATCGCTCTTTTCGAATCTGGCACCAGAATTGCGATTCGAGCAACCAATTTTGAACTACATTTGTTTAAACAAAAAAAAACGTGATTTTTGAAAATTTTTTCCGAAATGATCGTAATTTTCGCCATGATTACGTATTCCAATCAGGTTGAAACTCTGTATCTGATGGCATACATGCTTATACTACAAGGTAGCATGATTGGTTTATCCAGATTCAAAATGTGATAATAAGCTTTTAGATTTTTAACTCAATAAGCATAGACTTATTGAAAAAATTTTATTCTCAAAAGTGCTTAGAATTAGTCAAAGAACACGTGTGAATTTTTTCAAAAATTTTTGGATGATTTTGAAAATTTTTGGATATAGCCATTTTATGAACAATTTCAAAATCATTCAAGAATATCTGAAAAAATTGACACGTGTTCTTTGACTAATCTAAGCACTTTTGGTAGAATAAAAATTTTTCAATAAGTCTAAGCTTATTGAGTAAAAAATCTAAAAGCATTTTTATTGCATATCCAGTAATTAGTATACATCCAATATATCAGTCTAATTATATATATTTGTATGAGTATGAGTTCTTTATATTTTCAGATTTTCTCCTACTTGTTTTTATAAGAATCTCGTATATCGATTAATTTTTTTTCAAACACGTATATAAAAATGTTTCTATGAAAATGTCAAAACGCAAATCAGCTCAGCTCACTAATGATCATTCTGATACGGATGAAGAGAAATCCGAAAATAAATATGAAGAAGATTGTTTTATACCAAACTCGCAAGATCCCAGTTCCGAAGAAAATGATTCTGCAGATAATGAGAGCTCAGATGACGATGTAATCCCAACACAAAACGTTTCGTATTGTAAAATTTTCAAAAATTATACATCTACTCAAAAAAAACTAGAAGGAGATCACACATACTTATGGATTGAAAAAGAAAAAATGTATAGTGAAAATTTGGAAAATTGTATACTTTTAAGCGATTTTACAAGAAAAATCAATCAAACAAGTTGAATATTGACATGTGTTTTATGTGACATTGACCTTGAAATTAGAAATTCTAACCCAGAAGGATAAATTCTAGGCATAATTATCAATGAATGTTACATATAATCTTATACAGTAAAAGTTGATAGATTTTTAATAAATTAGCACATTTTTTAGTTAAAATTTGAAAAAACTTACTTTTTGAGGTTAGAATAACTTTTGGACAAATAGATTCCAGTATTTAAAATTTTTTTCTGTTTTCCGAAAAACATTTCCAGTGTGTACCCAAAATTTGGTGCATTTTAAAATTTTGTTTGGACCACTTCACATGGAATGATCCATATATATATACACATATATGTATACGTAATTGAGCTCCTGAGGGGTCATTTCGAGTTATATATCGATATATATATGTACACAGGTGTTCTTTTTAAAATGTTATAACAAATTAATGATTTTTTAAGAATAACACGTAATATGTGGTTTATTTGATAAGTTCGTTGGAAATTATCGAAAATTCAATGCCCAGGGTTGTTCTTAAATTCTATGCCTACATTATAATCCTTACGTTTGGGATTAGGACGATTAGGATTAGGGATAATTTATTATAAAACGTAATATTAATGTTTGAGCGTCAACGCGTACATTCGCAGCGAATTTATAAAGTAATGATTGGCTATGTGGAGGTATATGGTGTAAAAGGAGGAAAGAGGAGATGCACAATTACAAATAAAAAAAGGACTAGTGTGCACCTGCTGCAAAGACGTGCACAAACTATGACGTCATGGAGATCATCTCCTATAATATCTGCTGATCTTTATGTTATACACACACAATTGCACTTCACGATATGTGTAGCGGTTCGTTATCGAAGTTGCCACAATAGCATCCCGATGAGCTTCGTCGAGTTTCGGTTTGTTCGCTGCTTCCTTGGTCGGGTCCGACGTGCACGCACACCTTCTCGTGTCGAGTCGGCCCTCGCCCGCCGTCGTCTCGCGCGTGTTGTACTGTGAGTGTCCACCACAGTACAACACCATGCGGATTCGACGAGGACGACTTTCCATGGTGTCTGCTGCTCGATGCGAGGAGAACGCTGTTCCTGATGACGCTTTTCCCGAGGTAACTATTATATATCGTTCTGTAATTATTCGTATTATATATCGCTCCATAATTAATTGTATTATATATCGTACCGTAATTATTTAAACGAGACGACTTACTTGGATCTTTGTTCTCTCTCACTCTCTCTCTCTCTCTCTCTCACTCTCACGGTGAGTGCTGCAATGTCTCCTGGTTGTAACATTTCTGCGAGAATTTCCGGCTACTTTAAGGGTAATAAACTAACTCCTAAGGGAGTGTTTATTATATTAAAGTAGTTAATATTCGAAAGTTATAGTAATGTTATGATTACCATAATCTAACTTATCAATCCTTTGCTTGCATGTACTTGCCAATACTTTTATACAGCTACATGTGTCCTTGGGTCCTTCTACTTAAGGCACTGTCTAAATATTTATATTTTATAGCTGCTGAGATTTCAATGCTGTTTTCGGCTGCTGCTAAGAGTTTTATATTGCTCTTCGTTGCTGCTGGTGTGACATCCTGGACTATCTAACACTGCTGGAGGTTTTGCTGCTTGGGTGCTTCCTTGCTTCTTGGTAATTCTTCTAGAGATAATGCGATGCCTCCCCTGACTGGTGCACCTCCTCAAAGAATCTACGATGCTGCTGCTGGTGTTTCGTACACCTGTAATCGCCTTACTGTGGTGCTAGTGTACTTATTGGGGATAATTTTGGATTAATGGAAAAATGGGAAAATGTGTGCTTAGTATTGTGAGGGTAGGTAAGATAGATTAGGCTCGCTCGCTTAACATATTGACAGGTACAAAGTACATTGTCACAATATATAGTTAATTTAGTAATATAAATTTTATTAGGAATTTAATGTATTTTGTTTATATGTTAATATCATTATATTTCAAGGACTATTAAAAAACGAATCTAAACGAAAATTTTGAATTTTCTTTTATTTTGTTATTTGATATAAAAATTAAAATAATCTTAATTTTGATTTCTTTTTTATAAATAAAAACGAAACATTATTTTTTAAAAACGTTTTTACTTTGAAATGAAATATATTATTTTGTTATTTAGTTTCGATTTGTTTTTATTATGCTTTTTGAAACCAAGAATAAACATAAATTGTTTTTGCCGTATTTAAAACATACTGGCTATTATGCAGGCACTTCTATCACATGTGTGCGTGAGTGCGCCGAACATTTTTAATATTTCTCTATTTAACATTATTTTGCTATGATTGATCTAATCATTAACTAAGTTTTTCCTGAAGAGCACAGTGTTAGAAAGTAATGTTTAACAATCGTACGTAAAACGTCACATCACGCATTTCTAACGAAATTTTTATTTACAAATTGAATAAATTTAGCACAGCAGTTCTCTTTATTCTGATCTTATACAAAAGCAACGTTCAAGAATCTCGAAGTTTAAAACTCGATCTCGTAATTTGCGACAATCACGATCTCGATGAACGAAATAGAAATTAGTAAATGTTGGTACTAGTGTGATTCGTGATTGTTATAGAGTATAAAAATTAAAAGAGAAACATTAAAGGAAAAAATAGAAAACGTTGGCTCTCATTTCGCTGCTCGATTATATAGCGAGATTTTAAACTCGAGATTCTGTTATCTCGATCGCGAACCATGGACTAACGAACGCATAGCGTGCTTCAATTTTCTAGTATTCTGACAATATGCCAAATATGTGCCTAATATTTTAAAACGAAAAACAATGAAATTCTTAGATTAACATCTAATATTAAATTTATTTAATTGTCATCAATTATTTATTTATTTGGTTTATAAGGTAGGGATGATAAAAATTTAAACTACAATGTTAAACTAAAAACAAGTTGAATTACTATTTATTTTTTAATTACCAATGAGATGACATTATAAACTCTCTTTGTATGTAATATTCTTCTATTTGCTGTAAATATCACGTATGAATTTTTTAAAAATTTGTAATCCTTAAATGACTGAGATTTTTGAGCATCCGCAGAAACAAATTTTATACCTAATCTTTACCAACACGAAGTGACTACTAATTATTAAGTAATTTAAAATTAATTAATTTTAAAAATTGCTCTGTAATCATTTTCTATTCTTTCAAAATTATTAAGGCAATTTTTCAGATATGAATTTTCATTAGTTTTTTAAAAAATTAGATTTGTAGCGGTAGATCCCTGCAATTTAGGAATCACATCCGTTTTTAACTTTTATAATAATTAGTATAATTGAGGGGCTTTTCAGAATTAGGTTATAACTCAAAATGTTGCGTCTTCAGTAAAAGATAAAAAACCTAATATCTTTTTGTTTAAATGAATCTATCGTTCGTTCAAGTAATGTTTAATAAAAAGTGTCCTTTATTGATCGTCACGAACCAATGGTGTTTACAGATGTTTATTTAAGTTACAAAATATGCCGACGTTTCGGACGTTTTTACGCCGTCCCTTTTCAAGGCTAAAAAATTAATAATTTACAAAATATATAGATTAATACCCAGTAGTGAAATATTTACATCGATGTCACAAAACAATTCATAACTCACCAAATTCTAACAAAACTCAAAAAAACCACATATCACTCGTGTAAATCTCGCAAAAGCCACTCTTCATTATTACATATCCATTCTATAAAAATTCAACGTATCACGTTTAATTCTCGAATTAAAAAACAATAATTTTCAGTAATACCATTAAAAAGAATACAATTTAAAAACCTTTTTGCTAATTTTCACCACCCACGCTGTCGTCTCCAGAACACATTGTTTAAAAAATATATATATATCTATATACATAGGACCTCCCCGAAGGGAGTCCTAAGTCACAATTAAACTTCATAAAGTCTCCAGACTCGTGCCCAACCTCCCATCAATACATTTTACAGTATACACATACATATACACACATATACATACATGTACATATACACAACATACATATATACATACATATATTCGCCCCATACATCAATAAATCCAACCAACGAAAGAGGGGAACATTTTGTATTACGAGGCTAAGTCGAGTCGAGAGCTCCCGCGTATCAGGCGAACATGCGCCACGGAGAAGTGGCACGTCTCGTCAATCTTAATACTGCCGGGATTCCCCGGATCGCTCCGAAACTTAACGCGAGTCGCCCAACCTCCTCACTACACATAGTACGCTAATACCGAGAGCCAGTTGCTCTCAAGCCAACAAACGCAATGGAGAGCATAAAAACATTTATAACATTTATAACAATTAAACAATATTAATTACAATATAGCTTCACAGTATTCAACGCTTCTTTATACATATTCTTCAAAAAATTCACATCTTCTATACGGTTAAGTGTGTTATCGTGTGTATATATATTCAGCATCTCCGAAAACATTCGTTTTTTCATATTATTCTCGATATCAATGATAGAAACCTTATTCAAATCAATCCTGTGGTTAGTATTTCTCTTATGGACCGCTAATGCAGATCTTTCACTTTCATTGCGTACATCATTCTTATGCTCTCGAATTCGTGATTTTAATTTACGTTTACTCGTGCCAATGTATTGCGCTGTACAGTCTTTACAAGGTATTTTATAAACAATATTGCATATCTCCTGTTTTTCATTTTTATCCTTGCCTAATTTTATAATATTGCTAAATTTATTGATCATGCGGTTTATTGGTAGAAAATCAAACTTTTTTATGAGTACATTGAGGCACGGTGTTAAATCCTTAATAAAAGGTAAAACAACCTTTGGTCTCAAAATTAAATTTCTTTTTATAATGTTATTATTTATTAAAATATCATTAGCATTATGTAAAAGTGACAATCGTTTGTTAATGAATTTATTTATGAAGTCAAATGGATAATTGTTATTAAGTAAAAAGTTACGCACTAGCACAATATTGCCATCATGAAAAATCGAATCCGATAATAAAACGGCCTTGTCAACCAAATTATAAACCATTGCTATTTTTTGGGAACGTGGGTGATGTGAAAAGTAATTGAGATAACGTCCAGAAGCTGTGTCTTTACGGTACCAATTTGTCTTGCAAATAGCATCATCGAATCTATGTATTTTTAAATCAAGAAACGGTAATTCTTTATTTATTTCAGTTTCCACTGTAAATTTTATAGGTTCACAATAGCTATTAAAGGCGTTCAATATCAGATCGATCTTCTCATGATTGACAATTAATATCGTGTCGTCTACATATCTTTTGTACAAAACAATATCCTTTTTGAAATCTTTTAAACAACAATTTTCTAAATCTTCTAATACCATGTCCGCAAACCACGGACTTGTGCAAAAACCCATAGGAGCTCCCATACATTGTTTGTAAATTTTATTATTAAATTGTAAGAAAGTTGAGTCCAAAAGTTGCTCTATCCCCTCCAAGAATTCATCTTTAACAATAGGAATATTACTCTCTATAAATTTCCATTTTTTAGAAACTGCTCGTGTAATGTTTCAGCTATAAATAGCCCTACGTATGCCTTTGATAAAGCAATTAGTAAATTATTTAATAAGTATGTCCCAAAACCAGCATCAAATATTAAAAATAGTATAGAATTAAAAAAGATCATTGACAAACTAATTGTGCCTGGAAATTACAGATTAGTATCGTTTGACGTTGTCTCACTTTTTTCAAATTTACCGAGAGATTTAATTATACGAGCAGTTTCTAAAAAATGGAAATTTATAGAGAGTAATATTCCTATTGTTAAAGATGAATTCTTGGAGGGGATAGAGCAACTTTTGGACTCAACTTTCTTACAATTTAATAATAAAATTTACAAACAATGTATGGGAGCTCCTATGGGTTTTTGCACAAGTCCGTGGTTTGCGGACATGGTATTAGAAGATTTAGAAAATTGTTGTTTAAAAGATTTCAAAAAGGATATTGTTTTGTACAAAAGATATGTAGACGACACGATATTAATTGTCAATCATGAGGTTAGTATTTCTCTTATGGACCGCTAATGCAGATCTTTCACTTTCATTGCGTACATCATTCTTATGCTCTCGAATTCGTGATTTTAATTTACGTTTACTCGTGCCAATGTATTGCGCTGTACAGTCTTTACAAGGTATTTTATAAACAATATTGCATATCTCCTGTTTTTCATTTTTATCCTTGCCTAATTTTATAATATTGCTAAATTATTGATCATGCGGTTTATTGGTAGAAAATCAAACTTTTTTATGAGTACATTGAGGCACGGTGTTAAATCCTTAATAAAAGGTAAAACAACCTTTGGTCTCAAAATTAAATTTCTTTTTATAATGTTATTATTTATTAAAATATCATTAGCATTATGTAAAAGTGACAATCGTTTGTTAATGAATTTATTTATGAAGTCAAATGGATAATTGTTATTAAGTAAAAAGTTACGCACTAGCACAATATTGCCATCATGAAAAATCGAATCCGATAATAAAACGGCCTTGTCAACCAAATTATAAACCATTGCTATTTTTTGGGAACGTGGGTGATGTGAAAAGTAATTGAGATAACGTCCAGAAGCTGTGTCTTTACGGTACCAATTTGTCTTGCAAATAGCATCATCGAATCTATGTATTTTTAAATCAAGAAACGGTAATTCTTTATTTATTTCAGTTTCCACTGTAAATTTTATAGGTTCACAATAGCTATTAAAGGCGTTCAATATCAGATCGATCTTCTCATGATTGACAATTAATATCGTGTCGTCTACATATCTTTTGTACAAAACAATATCCTTTTTGAAATCTTTTAAACAACAATTTTCTAAATCTTCTAATACCATGTCCGCAAACCACGGACTTGTGCAAAAACCCATAGGAGCTCCCATACATTGTTTGTAAATTTTATTATTAAATTGTAAGAAAGTTGAGTCCAAAAGTTGCTCTATCCCCTCCAAGAATTCATCTTTAACAATAGGAATATTACTCTCTATAAATTTCCATTTTTTAGAAACTGCTCGTGTAATGTTTCAGCTATAAATAGCCCTACGTATGCCTTTGATAAAGCAATTAGTAAATTATTTAATAAGTATGTCCCAAAACCAGCATCAAATATTAAAAATAGTATAGAATTAAAAAAGATCATTGACAAACTAATTGTGCCTGGAAATTACAGATTAGTATCGTTTGACGTTGTCTCACTTTTTTCAAATTTACCGAGAGATTTAATTATACGAGCAGTTTCTAAAAATGGAAATTTATAGAGAGTAATATTCCTATTGTTAAAGATGAATTCTTGGAGGGGATAGAGCAACTTTTGGACTCAACTTTCTTACAATTTAATAATAAAATTTACAAACAATGTATGGGAGCTCCTATGGGTTTTTGCACAAGTCCGTGGTTTGCGGACATGGTATTAGAAGATTTAGAAAATTGTTGTTTAAAAGATTTCAAAAAGGATATTGTTTTGTACAAAAGATATGTAGACGACACGATATTAATTGTCAATCATGAGAAGATCGATCTGATATTGAACGCCTTTAATAGCTATTGTGAACCTATAAAATTTACAGTGGAAACTGAAATAAATAAAGAATTACCGTTTCTTGATTTAAAAATACATAGATTCGATGATGCTATTTGCAAGACAAATTGGTACCGTAAAGACACAGCTTCTGGACGTTATCTCAATTACTTTTCACATCACCCACGTTCCCAAAAAATAGCAATGGTTTATAATTTGGTTGACAAGGCCGTTTTATTATCGGATTCGATTTTTCATGATGGCAATATTGTGCTAGTGCGTAACTTTTTACTTAATAACAATTATCCATTTGACTTCATAAATAAATTCATTAACAAACGATTGTCACTTTTACATAATGCTAATGATATTTTAATAAATAATAACATTATAAAAAGAAATTTAATTTTGAGACCAAAGGTTGTTTTACCTTTTATTAAGGATTTAACACCGTGCCTCAATGTACTCATAAAAAAGTTTGATTTTCTACCAATAAACCGCATGATCAATAAATTTAGCAATATTATAAAATTAGGCAAGGATAAAAATGAAAAACAGGAGATATGCAATATTGTTTATAAAATACCTTGTAAAGACTGTACAGCGCAATACATTGGCACGAGTAAACGTAAATTAAAATCACGAATTCGAGAGCATAAGAATGATGTACGCAATGAAAGTGAAAGATCTGCATTAGCGGTCCATAAGAGAAATACTAACCACAGGATTGATTTGAATAAGGTTTCTATCATTGATATCGAGAATAATATGAAAAAACGAATGTTTTCGGAGATGCTGAATATATATACACACGATAACACACTTAACCGTATAGAAGATGTGAATTTTTTGAAGAATATGTATAAAGAAGCGTTGAATACTGTGAAGCTATATTGTAATTAATATTGTTTAATTGTTATAAATGTTATAAATGTTTTTATGCTCTCCATTGCGTTTGTTGGCTTGAGAGCAACTGGCTCTCGGTATTAGCGTACTATGTGTAGTGAGGAGGTTGGGCGACTCGCGTTAAGTTTCGGAGCGATCCGGGGAATCCCGGCAGTATTAAGATTGACGAGGCGTGCCACTTCTCCGTGGCGCATGTTCGCCTGATACGCGGGAGCTCTCGACTCGACTTAGCCTCGTAATACAAAATGTTCCCCTCTTTCGTTGGTTGGATTTATTGATGTATGGGGCGAATATATGTATGTATATATGTATGTTGTGTATATGTACATGTATGTATATGTGTGTATATGTATGTGTATACTGTAAAATGTATTGATGGGAGGTTGGGCACGAGTCTGGAGACTTTATGAAGTTTAATTGTGACTTAGGACTCCCTTCGGGGAGGTCCTATGTATATAGATGTATATATATTTTTTAAACAATGTGTTCTGGAGACGACAGCGTGGGTGGTGAAAATTAGCAAAAAGGTTTTTAAATTGTATTCTTTTTAATGGTATTACTGAAAATTATTGTTTTTTAATTCGAGAATTAAACGTGATACGTTGAATTTTTATAGAATGGATATGTAATAATGAAGAGTGGCTTTTGCGAGATTTACACGAGTGATATGTGGTTTTTTTGAGTTTTGTTAGAATTTGGTGAGTTATGAATTGTTTTGTGACATCGATGTAAATATTTCACTACTGGGTATTAATCTATATATTTTGTAAATTATTAATTTTTTAGCCTTGAAAAGGGACGGCGTAAAAACGTCCGAAACGTCGGCATATTTTGTAACTTAAATAAACACCTGTAAACACCATTGGTTCGTGACGATCAATAAAGGACACTTTTTACTAATATCTTTTTGTTGACGTGATAAAATTTAGTACAAACTTAACCATATAAAGTTAACAATAAATTAAAATATTTGATAAAAAATAACAAAAATTTAATAAGCCATAAAAAAGAAATTGCGTTTAAAACTGTAACGGATTTGCTATTTTTACTAATAATGAAATAATAACAATTTTACTACCCTTAAAACAATAGTCTCATTATGCGATCAGCCGCTCAGTAATAATACGAGTCTATAAGACACGTATAGGTGGAGACGGCGGTATCCAAACACGATATTTAATTTAAAATGAAGGCAATAATATAGTATCAAAAAAAGAGATAATACACGCGTGCCGCTGCACGCGAGATCGCAGGCCTGTACACGAAAATAATAAAGAGAGAGAGACTACTAAACTGGCACTTACAGTGCGGTGGTCGCAATAAGGAATCTGTAATTCCAGACGAAGTCCGCGTAGTCGCCCTTCCTTTTTGTATACAGGTGTGCAGGGTCGCCAACCGACACCAATGAGAAGATGGGGAGAACAATTAAATACACTAAGCAATTTAAACACCCACAAAGCACCTAGATGAACGTAACGTGAGCTGTTGTCAATATAGACACGCGAAACGAAAAACCGAAAATAATTCTTTCAAATGTTGAAACGAGTCTCTTGCCGGTTGAAATAACTCTAAGTGCTCTTGCACTTACAAACCGAAAACTCTCTCTTTCCTTACCTTTACGAAGGTCTGCGAGAATCACCGAAAATCATCAAACGTCAACCTGTAACAGCTGTAAATATTAATACGCAGGCTGGACAGAGAGAGAGAATGTAACGAGCAATATAATGTAATTGACTATTATATTAATTCGTTACACTCCCCCCTTCCAGACGCTGGGTAGCCGAAGATGTACCAGCTCTGCATATCTACTCTCTCTCTCTAGACCAGAAGACAAAATGAAAAAGATAATTAAACATAAATAATATTTTATAAATAAATAAAACAAATTGATTTAACAACCAAACATCAGACAAAAGAAAATGTTAAGCAGGCCAACGTATAAAGGATTTCTCTCTTTATTTTAACAACAATTAAACGCGATACGCCTTGCGAAGATTACAAAATCAGAGAAAAGATACGCGTAGATACATCAATCGCTCAAAGGAACGTTTACGGTTTCTGCGATCGAGTGCGCTGTTCGATCGTTTCCACCGGGGATACGGGCTTGTTCTTTGCCCCCTTCGGCCTTCCGCGCCTAATTTCCGTCGTCGGAGGATTCGCGTATACATTACTGTTCGCATTTAATCGCTCGTTAGAAGGGGGGCGATCAACCGCAGTCATACGATTAACAATTACTCGAGTTTTGCACGACCTACCTCGCTTACGTAGTGCGTTTGCGCTCACAGGATCATTATCGTTGGACTCGTCGCTAACTCTTTGCTCTGCGCTTAATCCTTCTGGTCTTCGTAGAATGGCTTAATATCAGTGATGTGGCATTTACCTGCTTCTTTTCCATCATTATCGATGAGCTCTACCACGTTTGAGCCGAGTAACTCCGAAACAATAAAAGAACCGATGTATTTCGGAGCTAACTTAGCAGCTATGCCTTGGGCAGCGGACGAAAGTACACGATTCCGCTTAGAAACTTTTGTCCCACGGCAAATTGTACATCGCGGCGTTCTGAATTATAATATGCGGCCTGACGTGCTTGTGCGTATGTCGCTCGTTCAGCAGCTTGAGCCTGCAGCTCTAGTAGCGTTTGCATACAGCGTTTGCTGCTGCGGCTTCGCTGTCGGCGACGGCTCAATCTTCTGTTTTCTGCAAGCTTTTCGGCGGAACGGGGTTTCTTCCCATATTTAGAAAAGCAGGACTGGCGCCGGTAGAATCTTGCACGGCGGTATTGTACGCGAACATGATCTCAGAGATGTGAGCGTCCCATGTTTTATGATTCGCTTCGATAAACGAAGTAATCATCGTTTTTATCGTGCGATTAACAGGTTCTACAGGATTCGCCTGCGTATGGTAAGGCGAATCGTAGAATGAACCACGCCGTGTTCAGCTAAGAATTGCTCCATAGCAGCATTCTTAAACTCCGTGCCATTGTCGGAATGAAAAACATCAGGCACGTCAAAACGCATGAAAACGCGCTCATTCAGCTCGCGCCAAATGGTATGCGAGTTCGCTTTCCGTATAGGGATACACTCTATCCAACGAGTGAATAAGTCCATGAATATTAAAAGATATTCTAATCCATGCGAAGAACGCGGAAACGGTCGCTGATTAGCACCCATTTGGGAGCATAAAGAGCGACGTTAAAATAATAATATATATTGTAACAGGGTAGATATTATTCGTCAGGAGGGTTTTAATCGTCCTGTGCATGTACTCGATGCACAGGGAATCTCCGCACTACTATGATCAGCTGTGCCGCCCAACAGCTGATAGATCGGCGAAATCATCTATCAGGCGGATTGAAGCTAGCCTCAAGCTCAGAATGACATTGTTTGCTCTGTGTACAGCGTATCTACTTACCTAGTACACGCTTATCTTGTATAATGAATATTACTCTTCGTTGATACTCATGCTCGGCTCCTCAGTTATGTGTGATGCGAAGCAATGCACGACACCCGCGGGGCATGGCGGTATTCGCCTTTGGGATAGGAACTAATATACAATGTTGAAATAATAAAACGGTTTATTGAGAAAATAACGTGAAATAATAATAATAAGTCGAACCAAGGTAACGTTAGACCTTGGCTCATGGTGAACGGGACTAATAGTGAGAATAGTTATAAAATTACAAAATCGCGTATATGCGTGAAAACGATGAACGCAGGCGGGTTACCAGGTATGAATTACCTGGTTCTATTACGAATTGCGTGAGTTATAGTCGCGCCGGAGTGTGAAGCACTCCGGTTTGCCGTACGCGTGATTACGCGAGTGAGAGAGCGTCGCAGCGAGAGCGGCTAACCTCTTGCTCAAATTGCGGACCGGGATACCGCGCGTTCCCCGTCGCCGGTCTTCGCGCGTGTCTCGGCGTTAATGCGACGTCGCCTGGTCAGGACTTACTTGAAGCTCGTCGGAGATTTGGTGAACCGCGTCCTTCTTCTTTCCTTCGTCTCCTCGATTCCTCGTTCTCTCTCTCTCTCTCTCTCTCTCTGCCGCCTTCGCTTTTCTTGCTCAGAAGTTGATGCGTCACGGGGTCTTTGACATCGCTTCTTCCTGCCACTCTCATAGGCCAGACGATACTGCCGGTGTGTCGTGCACACCGGCCCTCCGGCGCGTTCGCGCATGCGCCTTACGCGTCTTCGACGGTAAACTCACGCGATCGGTACGATTTCGTCTCGCGCGGACCGTTTACCGTTACAATATATATATATATATATATATATATATATATATATATATATATATATAAGTATAAAATTCACTTGTTCTGATTCAAATTTATGTTCAAATATTAACGAAAAACGAAAAAATTTATTTATTTGTTAAGTGATGGGAAATAAAGGCACAGGGATTCACTTATGTGAAATAACACGGAATAATAAAACAATTTATATTTTTCATCAAGGAATTTTTTCCCCTTAGCTTTTCATTCTTTATTGCTAATACTATTGCTTATAAAAGATTCTTTTCACCCTCAGGCCGCGAAATGAATTTTCGCTCCCTATATACGGGACGCGAGATACTAAATTCTCGCCCTAGAGCGCGAAATAAAATTATGCAATGAGAATGAGCCCCAAAGCCCTAAAGCCCCAAAGCTCGCACTCGCCGAGAAAGTTATATTTCGCGTCCTTGATGCATAATGTACTATTTTAATATTTTATTTTTTCTTTTTTTACATTTTATTTATTTCTACCGTTAATAACAAATTAATTATTATTCATATAAGACGTAATTTATAATTTAATTCGAATTTAGCGGTATTTGGGTGATAAAATAGTACATGCACCGCGGGTGCGAAATGTGTCATTCGCGGCGAGGGCGAGCTTTGGGACCGAGCGTAACGAGCATAATGTACTATTAAAACATTCAAATAGTTGCAATCCCTTTATGTTTTTGGGATCGCTGAATCCGAATCCGTGGTCTATTTGACCCGGTCACGTCAGGGTCAAGGTCAGGCCAAGGTTAAATTCAGAAAATGTATCGTATAATTGAAAATGCACCAAAGCCATCGAATGCATTATGTTATCTGTAAAACTATATCGTAAATTCCAAAATCACTCGATTCCACGACCCTTAGATACCTCAAGACCTTGCCTCAATAACCCTATTACGGAAAATCCGATTATCTCATAAAACGATAAATCCATAATCTAAGACAACCTGCCTTTCCTTGCTCTTTTATCCTCAAATGATCTGTGAAGTAGATTATTTGTGATTTTTACTATAGTCAGTGTTCTCTCTTTTTAATGTCTAACAATAGTCGGCCATCATATGTGCAATCCACCTACCCTGATAACGTCTTTCCATTTCTTTCATATCTTAATGAAAGCGTTTTCCTTGTTCTTCGCTGTAATCCCAAAGATTTTGTGAGAAGTTATCAAGATGCGAATCAAGAAAATGCAACTTGTAATTCATCAAACAGCCCAATTTCTCATAGTTTTTGAGCATTTCGACTACCAATTCCCTATAGTTTCCACTTGTGTGATTACCCAAAAAATTTTTAACTACGCTTTTAAAACTTAGCCATGCAGCTCGTTCTTTCTCGGACATTGTATTAACGAATGACTCATCTCTTAGCAACTTACGAATTTTAGGTCCATCATAGATACCTTCCTTCAATTTTGCACTAGATAAAGCTGGAAACTGTTTAAGTAAGTGAAACATTATTCTTTTTTATCCAAAGCTTTTACATATTGTTTCATTAAAGCAAGTTTTATGTGCAAAGGAGGAAGAAGAATCTTCGAAGGCTCAACCAAGGGTTTGTTTATGATGTTCATAGATCCAGTTAGAATTGTTACTCGAGCTGGCCAATCTCTTTTAGTATAATGACTACTGCGATCTCGACTGTCCCACAGGCATAGAAAGCATGGAAACATCGTGAAACCAGATTGCTGACCCAGAATTAGTTTGAGTAACTTAAGATCCCCACAAATCTGCCAATTGTGTTGTGTACTTAATATTATTCAAAACTATCTCAATATTTTCATATGTTTCCTTCAGCGTTACCGAATGGGCTACGGGTACAGGAGCATACACATTTGTATTATGTAACAACACTGCTTTGAGGCTTTGTTTAGAGGAATCTATGAACAGCCTCCAATCATTGGCTACGTATACATTCTCTTTTAACTTATTTATGAGACCATAAATGTCATGCAATACACCAAGTCTCCTTCTTCAACAAAGTATTTTCAGAAAGGCTCATCCCTGTTACGATAAAAGGAAACTTTCGTTCCTTTGGACAGCAAATTTCTTTCTTTTAGTCTTGAAGCTAGCAATTCTGCTCCATCTTTTGACAGCCCAAGGTCTCTAATTAAATCATTCAAATCATCTTGATTAAACGTCCGTATTGTGGCATCTTTCTCTGTCTGTACATACTCTTCCAGATCTTCATCATCATTACTACTTTCACTACAAACTTCTTGTATGTCTTCTTTGCCTACTTCGTCATTTATTCGCGGTTAATCTTCTTTTCCACTATCTGTAGACTTTATGGTTTTTTTGTTTAATACTTCTGCATATGTTATTTGCAATCACCTAATTTTGGTTGAGTTCATATAACCTATTATTCAGCGACCCTAAAAACATGTAGATATAGTGGTTCACTTTGTGTGCGATGTATTTTCTGAAGTTGACCTGAATTTGAGTTTAAAGCGGCAAATAATGAACCAAACACGTATAAATTGAGCTATTTTCGGTTAGCACCGATAGACACATCGTAGTTATACACTTATTAACTCTAGTATAGTCTCATTATATCATACATGTACATGCTTTTACAAGTACAATCTTTATATTTATGTACTGATACAATAATAGCTTTCGTAAATAAAAATTGTCCATATTAGATGTTAAGGTAAACTATACAAAATATTAGGTGCTCCCATAACCACAAACCCATATTGATGATAAAATGAGAACAACGTCATTGTTTCGCGTTAGCACTTGCTGTTCAAGTTTAAAATTTTTATCATATAACACGAACATTTACACATTCGAGCAGTATTTAGAACAAAAATTATTTGTTTATTTTCAATTCTTTTTTATAAATTAACAGTTTTTGTCAAACTATTGACTTTCTCTAATAGTGCCAGTACATCTCAATTGTAATTTCTTCAAGTGAACAACGAGATCTAAATTTGCAAAAATAACTTCTGTAGAGGTTTAATTGCTTTAATAAAAAAAAAAAAAAAAAAAAAAAAAAAAAAAAAAAAAAAAAAAAAAAAAAAAAAAAAAAAAAAAATTGTTAAAATATATGTGGTAGAGAGACTTTCAACTCACTCTTTCGTATTTTATTTTTTACACTTTCTGTTAATAGTATTCCATCTGTACTTTTATTGGATTATGTCTTCTCACGATTTACCCAATCGAATTCATGGTCACGTTCGAGCTTACAAAGAGAGTGTTTTAACTACAGGAAATAAATTTTATTGCAACTTTCAGAACTGTTTTCTAGTACCCAAATATGAAAGAATTCAAATTAAATTCAACCTCGTAGGGTGTTTTACGAAAATTATACGCAAATAAAGAAAAATTATGAAAAAAATTATTTTTAATTACTAACAACTCGGGCACAATTATAGGTAGGAAGTCAATCTTAAATCTATCAAAAAGCTTAGATCAAGCAAATATAATTTCAAAAGAAAGAAGCTCAATTATCTCAATTTGGTCGATAGTTATGCAAGAATTAAAAATTAAACTAAATTTTAACGAAAATTTAGTATTAAAGTTTTTTAGGCAAAAATTTAGTTTCATTTTTAATTCTTGCACAACTATCGGCCAAATTGAGATAATTAAGCTTCTTTTTTTTTATTATTAACTCCAGACATTACAATATTTTACAATAAAAAATGTATCCTATAGAGGTGCACCTGCACCTGTACATAGGAGCCGGAGAACTTAACACTATATCCTAATACTAAATTAACCTAATACTATATTTAAATAAGAGTTTTGCAACTTAATCAATATAACTAGTATACTGTTTAGTGCATCACTCTTTTACATTTTTTTTTAAACACTTTAAATTTAAATGCTCATATTATTGTTTAATATTATTACTTGTTTAAACATTTTTTCCTTATTTTTACCAAAATCTTGTTAACATGGCTCTAGCAGTTGTGAACGTTTCTGTTGTCGCATTCTGTTTCTTGCAAAAATAATTTTCTCGATGTTGTTTAGTCTTGCAGCTAGCAATTCTGCTCCATCTTTTGACAGCCCAAGGTCTCTAATTAAATCATTCAAATCATCTTGATTAAACGTCCGTATTGTGGCATCTTTCTCTGTCTGTACATACTCTTCCAGATCTTCATCATCATTACTACTTTCACTACAAACTTCTTGTATGTCTTCTTTGCCTACTTCGTCATTTATTCGCGGTTAATCTTCTTTTCCACTATCTGTAGACTTTATGGTTTTTTTGTTTAATACTTCTGCATATGTTATTTGCAATCACCTAATTTTGGTTGAGTTCATATAACCTATTATTCAGCGACCCTAAAAACATGTAGATATAGTGGTTCACTTTGTGTGCGATGTATTTTCTGAAGTTGACCTGAATTTGAGTTTAAAGCGGCAAATAATGAACCAAACACGTATAAATTGAGCTATTTTCGGTTAGCACCGATAGACACATCGTAGTTATACACTTATTAACTCTAGTATAGTCTCATTATATCATACATGTACATGCTTTTACAAGTACAATCTTTATATTTATGTACTGATACAATAATAGCTTTCGTAAATAAAAATTGTCCATATTAGATGTTAAGGTAAACTATACAAAATATTAGGTGCTCCCATAACCACAAACCCATATTGATGATAAAATGAGAACAACGTCATTGTTTCGCGTTAGCACTTGCTGTTCAAGTTTAAAATTTTTATCATATAACACGAACATTTACACATTCGAGCAGTATTTAGAACAAAAATTATTTGTTTATTTTCAATTCTTTTTTATAAATTAACAGTTTTTGTCAAACTATTGACTTTCTCTAATAGTGCCAGTACATCTCAATTGTAATTTCTTCAAGTGAACAACGAGATCTAAATTTGCAAAAATAACTTCTGTAGAGGTTTAATTGCTTTAATAAAAAAAAAAAAAAAAAAAAAAAAAACAAAAAAAAAAAAAAAAAAAAAAAAAAAAATTGTTAAAAGATATGTGGTAGAGAGACTTTCAACTCACTCTTTCGTATTGTATTTTTTACACTTTCTGTTAATAGTATTCCATCTGTACTTTTATTGGATTATGTCTTCTCACGATTTACCCAATCGAATTCATGGTCACGTTCGAGCTTACAAAGAGAGTGTTTTAACTACAGGAAAAAATTTATGCAACTTTCAGAAACTGTTTTCTAGTACCCAAATATGAAAGAATTCAAATTAAATTCAACCTCGTAGGGTGTTTTACGAAAATTATACGCAAATAAAGAAAAATTATGAAAAAAATTATTTTAATTACTACCAACTCGGGCACAATTATAGGTAGGAAGTCAATCTTAAATCTATCAAAAATCTTAGATCAAGCAAATATAATTTCAAAAGAAAGAAGCTCAATTATCTCAATTTGGTCGTAGTTATGCAAGAATTAAAAATTAAACTAAATTTTAACGAAAATTTAGTATTAAAGTTTTTTAGGCAAAAATTTAGTTTTCATTTTTAATTCTTGCCACAACTATCGGCCAAATTGAGATAATTAAGCTTCTTTTTTTTTATATTAACTCCAGACATTACAATATTTTACAATAAAAAATGTATCCTATAGAGGTGCACCTGCACCTGTACATAGGAGCCGGAGAACTTAACACTATATCCTAATACCTAAATTAACCTAATACTATATTTAAATAAGAGTTTTGCAACCTTAATCCATATAACTAGTATACTGTTTAGTGCATCACTCTTTTACATTTTTTTTTTAAACACTTTAAATTTAAATGCTCTATTATGTTTAATATATTACTTGTTTAAACATTTTTCCTTATTTTTTACCAAAATCTGTTAACATGGCTCTAGCAGTTGTGAACGTTTCTGTTGTCGCATTCTGTTTCTTGCAAAATAATTTTCTCGATGTTGTTTAGTCTTGCAGGGCAAGTGAGTCCAACCGCACAAGTGACTCTGTAATGTGGGAAACATTTCTGATGTTGTTTTGAAGAATAACATTTACATGCTGATGTAAATACTATATCATCTATCACTACTAGATCTTGTTTTAGGCTGCGTTTCAGGGGTAAACAGAATTGTAAAAATTTGTTTTCCTCTTATTCCCCTATCAAATAAAAAATTGCTTTATTCGTTTTGAAATTATATTGCTTGATCTCAGCTTTTTAATGTATGTAAGTTTGTTTGCCTATCATTAATTATTTCCGAGTTATTAATTGATTAACCATTAAGTCCCAAAATGACATTTTTTAATCACGGTTTTCAACGGCTGTCCTATACTGATAAAAAAAGCTGTAAAAAATTTGAAAGATAGTGTTTCCGACGTAAAATTAACTGATCTTTCAATATGATATCATTTTTTTCAAAAAAAATGCACCTTTGACGAGCTATTTAGGTTTTTTTGCAAAAATAACGCGAATTTACGAACCTCTTTTTTTTTTATCGAACGTTTTCGTATTGAAATCTCATAAGGATTTTGTTATAATATGAAAACACGTCCAAATGATCCTAAACTTGAAGTTAAGTCATTGCCAATTGTCAAATTTCATGTGGAAATACACAAAATGGCGGCCTAAATGATCAGAAAAAATGTCAAATCTTGAGGAATTTTTTACTCACAAAACGATGGACTTTAGGAAAAAATTTTATAGATAAAAAGTTCTTAGAATCATCAAAGAATACGCTGGAATTTTTTCAGAATTTTTCGACGACTTTATTAAATTTTTCAAAAAATTGCACTTTTGAAAAATCCAAAAAGTCGTCAAAAAATTCTGAAAAATTCCAGCGTATTCTTGTTGAATTCTAAGAACTTTTTATCCTATAAAATTTTTTACTAAAGTCCATCGTTTTCTAATAATAAACGTCACTGAAGTCTATTTTGTCTATTATTTTACGTTTTGCTGATGACAACATTTTTAATTACTTTGAATAAGTAATATCAGTTCTATTATAATATAAGTATAATTACTAAGTAATATAATTACTTATAGGATTATTTATATTATTAGTTTACCAAACTGCAGCATTCTTTTATATATATTCCTTCACCATTCAACTGAGATATATACTATTATTTTGAGCAGAAATTATTTATCAATGTCTTGTTTTAGAAGATACGTCATTTGAAAGAAATTGCAATTTTATGGCAAATCTCCAAAAAACCTTTTTTTCAATGTTCTGTATTATCGACCATGAAAATTTATCAGTAATATTAAAAAACAGATAAAAATAATAAAAAAATATATACTGTAAAGAAATAATTTTTATAAAATAATGTGAAAAAATATTGTTAAAATATATGTGGTAGAGAGACTTTCAACTCACTCTTTCGTATTTTATTTTTTACACTTTCTGTTAATAGTATTCCATCTGTACTTTTATTGGATTATGTCTTCTCACGATTTACCCAATCGAATTCATGGTCACGTTCGAGCTTACAAAGAGAGTGTTTTAACTACAGGAAATAAATTTTATTGCAACTTTCAGAACTGTTTTCTAGTACCCAAATATGAAAGAATTCAAATTAAATTCAACCTCGTAGGGTGTTTTACGAAAATTATACGCAAATAAAGAAAAATTATGAAAAAAATTATTTTTAATTACTAACAACTCGGGCACAATTATAGGTAGGAAGTCAATCTTAAATCTATCAAAAAGCTTAGATCAAGCAAATATAATTTCAAAAGAAAGAAGCTCAATTATCTCAATTTGGTCGATAGTTATGCAAGAATTAAAAATTAAACTAAATTTTAACGAAAATTTAGTATTAAAGTTTTTTAGGCAAAAATTTAGTTTCATTTTTAATTCTTGCACAACTATCGGCCAAATTGAGATAATTAAGCTTCTTTTTTTTTATTATTAACTCCAGACATTACAATATTTTACAATAAAAAATGTATCCTATAGAGGTGCACCTGCACCTGTACATAGGAGCCGGAGAACTTAACACTATATCCTAATACTAAATTAACCTAATACTATATTTAAATAAGAGTTTTGCAACTTAATCAATATAACTAGTATACTGTTTAGTGCATCACTCTTTTACATTTTTTTTTAAACACTTTAAATTTAAATGCTCATATTATTGTTTAATATTATTACTTGTTTAAACATTTTTTCCTTATTTTTTACCAAAATCTTGTTAACATGGCTCTAGCAGTTGTGAACGTTTCTGTTGTCGCATTTCTGTTTCTTGCAAAAATAATTTTCTCGATGTTGTTTAGTCTTGCAGGGCAAGTGAGTCCAACCGCACAAGTGACTCTGTAATGTGGGAACATTTCCTGATGTTGTTTTGAAGAATAACATTTACATGCTGATGTAAATACTATATCATCTATCACTACTAGATCTTTGTATTTAGGCTGCTGTTTCAGTGGGTAAACAGAATTTGTAAAAATTTGTTTTCCTCTTATTCCCCTATCAAAATAAAAAATTGCTTTATTCGTTTTGAAATTATATTTGCTTGATCTCAGCTTTTTAATGTATGTAAGTTTGTTTGCCTATCATTAATTATTTCCGAGTTATTAATGATTAAACATAAGAATCTTTCGTTTTCAGAACTTTTTATTAACTGCGTACAAGTTTCGTAAAACACTCTATGAGATTGAATTTCATATGAATTCTTCTATATTTGGGTACTAGAAAACAATATTCAAACTTGCAATTTTGCATTTTGGTCGCCAGTTTGGCAAAAAAAAGCGAGTATGTAAAAATTTCCTGATAAACTTCAATTAATTTAAGCATCATTGGTTGATTAACCTTATAAATTTACGTTTCTTATCTCTGAAAAAAAATTCTAAAAATTGAAAATGACAATATTCTCCATTTTTCTCCAAAAACCCGCCATTTCTTTTTTGTAATAAAAATTGGCAAATTCTGGAGTCTGATTCAGCATAATTTAGACCCTGTTAATACTTCGTCGTTTACCTAAAATTTAGCTACGAAAAGTTAGTCTAACATCGATCTTTTGGTCGTTAATGGGTTAACATCAATCAATAACAAAAACGACCAATAGACGCAAAGCCACCCTTCAAATTCATGCCTTGAGAATTGCACAAATATATTTTGACGAGTATTACACAGAATTTGAGAGATCTTATAATCGGCAATATATCAAAAAAAGATTGCAAATGAATAAAGACCTTACATCAGATGAAACGATCATAGACGATCGTTTAATCCTAAACTTATTTATTAAAAATACCTCAGTACTCAAGCTGAAATTGTACAGCTGTAGGTACAACATCTCAAAAGCAGAGTTGACTCAATTTTTAGGAAACGAAGAATTAAAAAATTTTAACGTAGACAAAGTATTCAAACGATTAAATGCAATATACGTGTTGGTGTCCTGTAAAGCTATCGGGGTATCTGCACAAATTTAATGTTTAGCATGCGCACGAACACTGACATATACAGACAAAGTTGGTCTGTAATCAACAATAAGCGTAAAGCCGCACCAGTACCTCATTTTTGATGAAGCAAATAATGCCATAGAGTACAATCTATACCTCTTACCAGAGAAATTACGTCGCGTTGTCCTGTACCGAAATTTTCATGCTTCTTTCGTAAATACTTTCGGCTGAAGATTTTGGAAATTTTTACCAAGCTTGCCATTACCCAGCCACCGCTAAGTACACTAAACCTAACTTTTAATCAAGTATAGATATATAAAATAATAAGCAAGGCCTCGCAAATATGCTACCCAATGCCAAATTTTTTAAATCTTTTGAGTTTAAAGGTCATAAATATCTTATTTCAGCAGAAACAGTAAGCAAATTTTTTGATCGAATATTACAGAGTAAAATCACAAGTAGTATTATCGCAAAATTCATAGATTAGTCAGAGATAAGAACCTCAACGTAGATCATGAAATTAGTTTCACAAAATTTTAAATTATATAAGTTGATATTATCTCACATAGTTACTAAGGCAGAAACGCATCTAGATTTAAAATGAATTAATCACCTATATGTAATTAACAATGAGATCTTTAGATTCGAGCAACTGACAGTATCTAATTTAAAAATTTTAAAAGCTCTAACCATAAATAATTCTAGACACCTAAAAATTACAACGGCATTAGAAACCTTGAAAAACTCGCCAAAGCTGACGGAATTTAGATTCATTAGCAGCAGCGCGCGTGATCACCACTCGTTAAAGTATCTTAAAAGCATTTTTTCACCAAACAGTGAAGTACAAATCTTCGAATTTTCTTTTAAACAAAACAGTCTTCCGGGGGGCCTTTTTATAGAAAACTCTTCAATAGACAAAAATTAGGAACTTCTAGAATTAGATATCAGCTATAATACCCATGCAAACTTCATGTTTCGCGAATTAACTAGAAACATGCCAAACATTAACAAATTAAATATTTTAGGCTTACAAATTTCTGAAAACACGGTATTTCCTGACACATTGAAAGACCTCCAGCTGGATTACTTTCCAAAAACTAACGTATTATTCAATAATTTCACTAATTTTAAATTAGAAACACTACACGTATAAAACACCTTAGGCAGAAAAAAACATTATCAATTAACACAGATTTTATAATAAATCAGTTTGATGCACATATAAGTTTTTATTTCACTTTAGTTAAATGCAAATTTTGCGCTTTTAATATTTTTATACATAAATGTAAACAACATGGAATCTATGTAGTCAGTGGTTAAGACTATTTAAAAGTATATTTCAACATTTTTAACTGTATTCTCCCTCCTCGGTTTGTATATTTTCAAGTGATAAACGATTTTTGAGGAATATTCTAGGTAGATATTAAATTACACACACCTAATTTTGTAGACAAGATGATTTTAAGAAAATATTCACAAAAGAAAATCAACTGTTGTAGTATAGTTTACAAATTTGATTCTAAAACTGTACGGCAACATACGTAGTTGAAACTAAACGAGCCCTTAAGAAACATATTGATGAACATAAAAAATCACGAAATTCTGTATCAGTAGTTAATTTACATATCAAACAAAGAAAGCATAAATTTGATTTTGAAAATGTTAAAATGTTAGACACTGAAATATGCTATAAAAAGTGATTAATATCTGAGATGCTCTACATTAATAGTAATAAATATACAATTAATAAAAAAGAAGATACTTTTATGTTAAGCAGTGTATACAAAAATATTCTGTGATCGATCTAGAGTGTTATTAGATATATTTTGTATGTAAAATCTTTTGGTATTTTATAAGATTATTTTTAATTTTAGTTTTCTTAATTTATAAATTTTATTATGTGATACTGATCTGTATGTTAAAAGTAAATTTAGTACCTGTAGAAGTGTGCAAAACCTAGCAGTCGAAACCTCGTACGATTGTCTACAAAATTAGGTGTATGTAATCTATTACCTACCTACAATATCCCTCAAAAATGATTTATCACTAGAAAGTATTACAACATGCTTTAAAATCCGCCTAACACATATACATTAAATCCATGTAACATCGATTTTTAGTGAATAAACCAAGTAATTATTTAATAAATATTAATTAAACTTGAGAAAATTTAAGGCAATCTGTGACTTACACAAATCTATATTTTATCGAAATTTTATCTATTGGTTGTAAATAAAACACGAGAATTAATATTCAAATTTTCTTGATATGCCTATCACCTGTACTGTCAAGGTGACATGATACAGACGTATAATGACGCGTCTCGAAAA
The DNA here is from genome assembly GCA_026168455.1 of Theocolax elegans. NCBI lineage: Eukaryota > Metazoa > Arthropoda > Insecta > Hymenoptera > Cerocephalidae > Theocolax > Theocolax elegans. Next base: position 50,155,176 of record CM047426.1, on the reverse strand, counting down.
TTTAAATGATGCAGCTTTACTAAACGATCTGTGATATGACTAGCAAATTTTGTTTTTATTAAGAATTTTTACCATTGATTGCTTTTTGCTTAATTAGTGTTATATGTATTATTACGAATAAATTATGATGTTATATATGAAGGATTCAGAGAAGAAAGGTAAAGTAATGAACATAACCTCAATCTTTGTGCAAATTTAACATGAAAATACTTGAATTGCTGCTGATTTTGTTTTTAATTATAGAGCTACACATTAGAGATACTACGGAAATTATACCTAATGCCAAATATGTGCCATAATTGACCAAATAGTAAGTAAATCTATATGTATTTAAATAGAAAAGTGTAGAATGTATTAAGTAAATAATTGATTTAATAAAGCTATAACCTGATGAGAGTGGAGGACTTCCATCGAAATGTCGCAAATTAAATAATTACTTGGTTAGTTCACTAAAAATCGATATTAAAAATTTTCCTTTGAATCAATTGCGTGAACGATAATAAATTGATTATTAATAATAAACCCATGTAACATTGACCTCCTCTCTTGCTCCTTTATCACAGGTAGCCAGAAATGTGCATTAAACAAGAGATATCTTAGATATTTTAGAAATTTTTGAGGAATTTAGGCATATCTGTATTAGTTACGGCATTTCTTGTATAATTCGGGAATTATGAGGTATTCAAGGAATCTGCACTAATCACGGGACCTATTGATTATTTTGGAAAGTTTTGATATATTCCGGAATTTCTGCAATGATTAGGAAATTTCTTGGATATTTCGTGAATCTTCATGTTGGTAGGGATGCTCGGTAGGGATGCGGCGATGTTTAGCTCCCTGACGTCTTCCGCTTTCGAACATAAGCGGCATCCAGGTCAACCATGCTTTACCCGTCAAGCCTGCTTGCAACCACATGCCACACAGAGTCCAACCCTCCTGGGACACGCCGACGTTTCACTTTGACACAGAGTTACGTCAACGTGGGGCTCGTACCTAGTCCCCGCGTACCAGAGTAAAGTCATCCTGGTCCAACTGTCGACATGCCGAAACACATCTTCCTATTACTCCCCAGATCCCCGGGGAGGTTTTGCGGTAGGTGTCCTAACGTTCGAATGAATGCAATTTGTAGGAGAAATTCCTTTGCATTCCGTGATGTGTCTGAACCCTCTGTTCTCGTCGTTCACTTGAGGCCGTTCAAAGTCAAGGGTTCTGACAATTCCCTTAATCGGGTTCGAACAGGCGATCCCGGCTTTGGGGAGGCCTTTCAAGCTCGATGTACAGACTGGAGATTCTGGTGAGACAGTCTAACCAGCTTCACTGTACACAGCTTCACACTGGATTGCCAGGGAAGTGGCCTCTTTCTAGAAACACTTATGCTTTCCCTTTCATTCCAATTTGGTGTTAGTGGAGTAACGTCGCAATCATCGCTGTCACCGTCCTCGGAGTTCCGATCTGAGGGGATAACGAATTCTCGGGTGAATTTGTTAAACGCCCGATAGATCTCTATGCGGTCAACCAACACCGAAGGGTCACATGGCCACGAGTGGCCATACCTGTGAACCACATCGATGAGTGGTTGTCTGCTCTTAGCTATACTGGGACAGTCAAAGAGTATATGGTCAGAAGTTTGCTCGAGACCACAGTTACATCTCGGGTCTTCGCTTTTCCCGAAACGGTACAGGTAAGACTTAAAAGACCCGTGTCCTGTGAGGAACTGCGATGTGTAGTGGTTCGGCCGTAACCAACTCTTTCTAGTCCTGTTATGTACAGAGCGGATGAACTTGTGCGTGGTCGACCCCTTTTCTGTAGAATCCCATCTCTTCTGCCACTCGTTCAAAAGTTCATTATGAACTTTTCTCTTGGCTTCAGAGATGTCGCTTTTCAAAGTTCTACTCTCGGGGTCTATTTCAATGAGAGATTCCACAGAACTTTTGACTTTCTTGTTACTTTGACTTTTCAATGCTATTTGATGATTTTCATCATATTAAAAAAAATCATTCCTTGTAGAAAAAAGTCACAAATTATAGTAACCGTTATTTATTATATTAATAATATATATATTACTTAAAAAAATTATAATTTATCGCATTTTAATTAATTCGTTTTTTAATTAATTTTAATTTTAATTTAATTTAATAATAAATTAATTTAATAATTTAATAAATTTAATTTTTAATTAATTTGTGTTACTCACTCTACTTTTTTGCTTTATTAGGTTTATATAAAAAAAAACTTTTATTAAAAATGGTTTGGATAATTTTTATATAATCTTCACATATCACAGAATATAATGTAAAAGTTTTAGAGGTGTGCTTCAACCTACATAGATTAATTTATTTTATGAATATCCGTAACCACTATTTAAAAAAACTAATTTATTTTACTTTTAGCTCTTAAAAAAAAATAAATTATTCTCATAAATTTTCTTCATGGAAAATGACACTTATTGAGCAGACAAATAAAATGGCGTTTGGTTTGTAAGTATAGAGCTACACATTAGAGATACTACGGAAATTATACCTAATGCCAAATATGTACTATAATTGACCAAATAGTAAGTAAATCTATATGTATTTAAATAGAAAAGTGTAGAATGTATTAAGTAAATAATTGATTTAATAAAGCTATAACCTGATGAGAGTGGAGGACTTCCATCGAAATGTCGCAAATTAAATAATTACTTGGTTAGTTCACTAAAAATCGATATTAAAAATTTTCCTTTGAATCAATTGCGTGAACGATAATAAATTGATTATTAATAATAAACCCATGTAACATTGACCTCCTCTCTTGCTCCTTTATCACAGGTAGCCAGAAATGTGCATTAAACAAGAGATATCTTAGATATTTTAGAAATTTTTGAGGAATTTAGGCATATCTGTATTAGTTACGGCATTTCTTGTATAATTCGGGAATTATGAGGTATTCAAGGAATCTGCACTAATCACGGGACCTATTGATTATTTTGGAAAGTTTTGATATATTCCGGAATTTCTGCAATGATTAGGAAATTTCTTGGATATTTCGTGAATCTTCATGTTGGTAGGGATGCTCGGTAGGGATGCGGCGATGTTTAGCTCCCTGACGTCTTCCGCTTTCGAACATAAGCGGCATCCAGGTCAACCATGCTTTACCCGTCAAGCCTGCTTGCAACCACATGCCACACAGAGTCCAACCCTCCTGGGACACGCCGACGTTTCACTTTGACACAGAGTTACGTCAACGTGGGGCTCGTACCTAGTCCCCGCGTACCAGAGTAAAGTCATCCTGGTCCAACTGTCGACATGCCGAAACACATCTTCCTATTACTCCCCAGATCCCCGGGGAGGTTTTGCGGTAGGTGTCCTAACGTTCGAATGAATGCAATTTGTAGGAGAAATTCCTTTGCATTCCGTGATGTGTCTGAACCCTCTGTTCTCGTCGTTCACTTGAGGCCGTTCAAAGTCAAGGGTTCTGACAATTCCCTTAATCGGGTTCGAACAGGCGATCCCGGCTTTGGGGAGGCCTTTCAAGCTCGATGTACAGACTGGAGATTCTGGTGAGACAGTCTAACCAGCTTCACTGTACACAGCTTCACACTGGATTGCCAGGGAAGTGGCCTCTTTCTAGAAACACTTATGCTTTCCCTTTCATTCCAATTTGGTGTTAGTGGAGTAACGTCGCAATCATCGCTGTCACCGTCCTCGGAGTTCCGATCTGAGGGGATAACGAATTCTCGGGTGAATTTGTTAAACGCCCGATAGATCTCTATGCGGTCAACCAACACCGAAGGGTCACATGGCCACGAGTGGCCATACCTGTGAACCACATCGATGAGTGGTTGTCTGCTCTTAGCTATACTGGGACAGTCAAAGAGTATATGGTCAGAAGTTTGCTCGAGACCACAGTTACATCTCGGGTCTTCGCTTTTCCCGAAACGGTACAGGTAAGACTTAAAAGACCCGTGTCCTGTGAGGAACTGCGATGTGTAGTGGTTCGGCCGTAACCAACTCTTTCTAGTCCTGTTATGTACAGAGCGGATGAACTTGTGCGTGGTCGACCCCTTTTCTGTAGAATCCCATCTCTTCTGCCACTCGTTCAAAAGTTCATTATGAACTTTTCTCTTGGCTTCAGAGATGTCGCTTTTCAAAGTTCTACTCTCGGGGTCTATTTCAATGAGAGATTCCACAGAACTTTTGACTTTCTTGTTACTTTGACTTTTCAATGCTATTTGATGATTTTCATCATATTAAAAAAATCATTCCTTGTAGAAAAAAGTCACAAATTATAGTAACCGTTATTTATTATATTAATAATATATAATATATTACTTAAAAAAATTATAATTTATCGCATTTTAATTAATTCGTTTTTTAATTAATTTTAATTTTAATTTAATTTAATAATAAATTAATTTAATAATTTAATAAATTTAATTTTTAATTAATTTGTGTTACTCACTCTACTTTTTTGCTTTATTAGGTTTATATAAAAAAAAACTTTTATTAAAAATGGTTTGGATAATTTTTTATATAATCTTCACATATCACAGAATATAATGTAAAAGTTTTAGAGGTGTGCTTCAACCTACATAGATTAATTTATTTTATGAATATCCGTAACCACTATTTAAAAAAACTAATTTATTTTACTTTTAGCTCTTAAAAAAAAAATAAATTATTCTCATAAATTTTCTTCATGGAAAATGACACTTATTGAGCAGACAAATAAAATGGCGTTTGGTTTGTAAGTGTGCTACTTACAGAAAAAAAATTGTACCCTCGCAAAGTTGGGTACACGTATGCGCCCCCCATTGATAAAAATCGTACTTTTCGTCAGCACATCGATAGTATGTTATCAATGGTTATAAAAGTAATTGCTCTTTTTTATTAACCTTTTAAAAAACATGTTTTAAAATACTTTACATAAAATTCTGCTTTGTTTGCCTGAAACGAACTTACGAAAAATGTAACAAAATGAAATTCTTACTTTCCGAGAAAATAAGGTACTTAATCATCTGATAGTAAATATTTGTAATTGTAATATTTAAACACAAATACATACACATTAATGGAACTTAAATTAAAGGTATGAATTATAATTCAAAAAATCTTTGTCTTAGTTACAATGTTTGTATATATTATATATTTTGTTACATTTCTTTTGTTTGAAAAATTATTAATTGCTTAAAATAAAATTTTATTATAATGATATTTTTGTGTTACAAAATTTTTCTTTCCAACACATATTATGCTACATATTTTATCAAATTTTTTAACATTTTACCTTAAATTTGAAAGAAAAATGAAAAATTTTATTTTTTTGATGAAAAGTAGTATGTTTTACATTAAAATAATTGTTTTTGATTTTTTACAAAAAAATTTTTTAAAAAAATGAGGGGCCCCATGTTTGTTATGCTACTACTGTTATTTAGAAATGGTTCGATAAGTTTCAAAGATGTGCCTTTAAAATAAATTTTCAATTTTCTTTTGACCTTAAAGTCAAAAGTTCTGTGGAATCTCTCCAATACGCACGTCGTTCACGAGGACGGATCTGCTCCGCCTGATGTGGTAATGAGCTACTCTTTCCTTCAACACTAGGTCGATGGGCAGGGCAGCAGAGATCACCTGAAGTGCCTCATGGGATACGGTGTTGTTCGCTTTCGAAAGCTAGATCAGAGTCCGCCTGTGCAAAGATGCAAGCTTCTTCTTACCGGCAGTATCCACACCGTTCCACCACCCAGCAGCTGCATACGCAACTATGGGGGTAAATAGGCACTTATACACCAGGCTGAGGGATCTATTTTTCATTCTCCAATTCGCGCCAGAGATCTGTGATAGGCGACCAAGAAAATCGTACCACTTAGATTCGATGATTTGGATGTGCTTCGTTACTCCGAACCTTTCCTGAAAGGTTACACCAAGGTACTTCATATCCTTAAGCATTTTGATCGTTTGCCCCTTCAGCTGAATCTTTGGGGGTTTACGAGCACCGAGTCGTCCTTTCAATAGTATCTTTCCCGATTTCGGGATCGATATGTCCAGTTTATGTTGTTCGCACCAGGTTTCGACAATATCCATCATTCAATTTATAATAATCTTAATCTTGTATGTGCGGTTTATATCATTGGCGTGGTCTCCGGCTGTTTTGCCTTTGATTGATTGATATGAGCCCCACGCCTCAAATAGTGCACTTTCGAATCATATGGATTCATACAGATTATTTAGATTTGTGTATTTACAAGGCATATGGCCGATCTCTCTACGCATCCGGGTAAAACTTGATTAGTTGCAACTCCGGCTCTAGATATTTACATGGCATCTGGCCGGTCTCTCTTTGCATCCAGGACACGACTTGATTAGCCGTGTCCTGGCTCTTTGTAAATTATAAGATAAATATGGCATCTGGCCAATCTGTTTGCGCACCCAGACCACTTGCTTGATTAGCCGTGCCCCGGCTCTGAGTATATACAAGATTTCGAGCTCTTAGGTCTATCTGTCCGAGGACAGTTTTATTATTTGGAATCTGAGAACGGGTTTCCGCCAACTGGCGATAAGTAACATTGATGACAATGAACTGCTGAAGTGTCGATATTGATGTAATGTTCAGCAAGATATTTAGGTGAGTTGTGATCAATGACACTAAACGCCAATGATCCAATAAAGTATAAATCCATAGACCGGCTGTCAGCCGTCAATGTAATCAGTAGTGCAACCTACATGGTGTTATATACTCATACCCAGTTCGTTATACTCAGAAGACGCATTGTCAAAGTGAGGCATTGTTAAACGTCCCTACAAGATATTTCCTAGTACTCTGAGATAATGCTCTCCTATGAAACTGCGATGAACGCAAGACCCCATGGACCCACTGCGAAATTGACACGACTTGCTTTGACCAGTCTAGAGTGCGCGACAACCATACGCTTATCGACTTAACGTGATATTTATATTCCAAATAGATATTCAGTAATCTGATACGAGGAACAGCGGCTAGGTCCACATGTGAGCACATATCACGCGTGAAACATATACTTGACCACCCAGGATCATTACCTTTATCGTATTTACATTTAGAGCAAGACCATTTGATACAGTCCAGGGTGTTACTACGTTCGCAGCCTGGGTGATCCGGTGTACACCCCACTCGAAGTCCACTGGTAGAAAAGAATAATAAACCTGGGCATCATCAGCATAGATCATGTATATACTAAATTGAAGCACCTCCGGCAAATAATTTATGAAATTTGAGAATAATACTGGAATCAAGACGCTGCCCTGTGGTACACCCAAACTTACCACAAGCCAGTCCGAGCACCTCATCCACAACCGCCTGCGTGCAACCCTCCAGATAGTAAAATCATTTCAATACTGTGTTAGTACTAGATCATCAAAAGTGCAGAGGGAAAGAAAATATACTGAATCCTATTATCGTAAACTGAGTTGCATAATGACGAACATGGTGGAAATTAATTATGATTTATGGTTGAGAGAGAGAGAGAGAGAGAGAGACAGATTGATTGATTGATTGATTGATTGATTGTTTTTATTGGGTAGTAGGAACAAAACCCCGTATACACTAAAAGAATACAAAGCAATAGCGCTTAAAAATAGGATTACAATGTACATAAAAATATAAAAAATATAACAGTAAAGTGGAATAAAATAAAATTAACATAATAAACAGTACATAAAATATAAATAATAAACAAACAAATAAAATACTATTAACAAAAGAATTTATCGACTAAGTATACCGAGGAAGAATTGTAAATATGAGTAGATAAATACGTAAATAAATAAATAAATAAATAAGTCGATACAAATAAAATAAAGATAAAGTAAAAGAAGTACATCAAGATAAAAAATTAGAGATCCGGCAAGGGAGGGCGCGCAATCCCTTCGGTATTAACCCTCACATCCCAAGCCTTGCGATCGAGCTCTGAGAGGTAGGACGATAACGTGAATTTAAATGAAGTAGATAGAAGCAGATCAAAGTCAGTAAAGGGGAGATGGTTATTGAGGCAAGAGGCAGTGATAACAAAGAATTTTTTAAGGGCTTCGGTTCGAAGTGCGAGGAGAGAAGGAGAGTTCGGCGTGAAGAGGATCGGGATCTAAAGAGGAAAGAGATTTCCTCAGCTCGACCGACAGCCACCCCAGCTTGAGACGGTAAGGTGTCACCTACTCACGCTAGGGAAAATTCTCTCACACAAAGCGCACACACGCGTTCAGTAAGCGCCGGAGTTGTACATTCTTAGTAGCATCTAGGTCGTGAAAGACCGCACACGCGTAGTCTAAATACGGGGAAACAAGCGCCTCAACAAGATTCTTCCTATTCTGACGCGAAAGCGCACGCTTAAAGAATCTTAAGGAGTGCAGAACTCCATGAACACGCCGGGACACTGACGCGACCTGACGCGACCAATCCCGGGTAGGTGTTATACAAACTTCTAGCAATTTGACTTCTGACTCATAATTAAGAAAATTACTATCTATTAAAACTTTCGGGGTAGTGTCCAAGTCTATACGCGAAATGAATGTCTGACAATATTAATTGAATAAATAAGTTGCCGTATATCATCCTTATAGTAACTCAATAGTTTTTTTACATTTATATAAAAGTAATATTATGTATTAAGCATAAATATTAAAAAAAGAACAATTAAGTGAATTAAATAAATTAAAAAAAACAATGTTACATTAAATGGATGCTCTATCATTCTCTATCCTTGTTAAAGTTACTGAATAATCATTTTTTATTTTCTATAAAGCCAATATATGTATGTTCGGTACTTTGGCAAGTGCATAATATTTAATAATTATATGCAATATAAAACGTACAGGATGATTTTCTTTCCAATATTGAGTGAAATAATTGTTTAATAGTTACATATATTGACTTAAATAATTTAAAAGAATGTTGACGAGTTATTGTTCTATGTACTTGTAGTTATTGAAGTGTAAAAGATATATCATAATTTTGTAACTTTTACATACAATGAAAGTCTCTATTCTTATCATAACTGCTAAAAAGCTATTTTTTTTTATATTCACTTATTAAATAAGATTGCAGGTTATAGAAGAATAAAAATAAGTAAGCTGAGTAAGGTAGGGCACTTTGCTGAAAAATGCATTATTTTTCAACTGAATTACTTGCCGATATGATTTTGACGTTAGTTCTTTCTAGTGCAGTAACTTTTTTTTCAAGTATGTCAGTCTTCTGTACAAGTTTTACTAAGAAACAAATAATTATAAGGAAGAACAATAACATTTCCACTAAATTAACATTTTTTTCACATTATTTAAGTCAATATGTAACTAATAAATATTCAAGTTATTTAGCGTTGGAATAAAAATAATCCTATACATGTTCTAGTTCATAAAATTATTAAGTATTATATACTTACCACAGAATCGAACTAATATATTGATTTTATAGAAAATTAAACATATGTTTTAAAGTAACATTTAAAGAGCATCCACATAAATAACATCATGTTTTTTTTAAATTATTTTAGTCAATGTTACTATCGAACATACAGGTCACTCAGCACTGAGTTAAATAAATGAATTACTAAATGACTTTCCCACTTGTCAAAGAATCGAACATATATTGGTTTTACAGTAAAAAATAGTTTGTTAGCAGTCATGATAAGAATGGAGACCTTCATTGTATATAAATGTTACAAAATTATGAAATGTCTTGTACATTCTATATACCAGCGAATCAGTCAAAGAAAACAATAGACTATGGGCCTGCGACACAAGATCGCGGTCCCGCCCCCGCTGCTAACTCCCAATGAATCGTACACGTATGCTCCCCTCTCCACCACCCTCTAAACGAATAAACACTTCGTCAGGGCAACTTTTACTATGCTGTTTTGTAAAATTTCTATACACTTATTTGTAAACAGCATAAACTAAAATTTGTAAATATTACCTCTCTCAATGATTTTTATACGTTTTATAATTTTTTCTAAAATGTATTTTAAAGTTTACTTTAAGGATAGGAAAAAACTTTTAAACTTTGAGTCTGTCCTCGGATTCCTAAACAGTATAGTAAAATTTACTGAAACGTTCTCCGTGTAATAAATATTTTTTTCAAGATCTTCATCACGTAATGAATTTTTTAATTATACAGATATTACTAAATTATATATGTATATAATATATAATAACGGTATCCCCGAACTAAATGCTTTAATTTTTTTAAAAATTAATAATGTGAATAATACGAAACGCCTTTGATTTTTTTTTAGGCTGTGCTCTGGGAAATTCCACCAACCATAGTGGATAAAGAGTACAATGGGCCTACTTTATTCTAAAGCAAAGCATTTAGTTCGGAGAGACCGATATTATATGTATACACATATATACATATTACCGAACGATAAATTCAATTTTATTTTTAATATTTCTAAATTAGTTGTATCATCACGAGCGTTAATCATATACAAAAATAAGGTTTTAAATGGCATGCAATTTTTTAATATTTCCATTAATTTAGATAATTACGTGATTGGAAGCTTAATACGACGAGGTTTACCTGCATTACTCATAGTCGCATTCAAACTTTTGCTAGACGACATAAGCTAGATTTAACTATTGTTCGTTTTTGCGTTAAAATTTTAATTCGATCTATATAGTTAAATAAATTTAGTTTATTTAGTTAACTAATTTACATATGGGTATTTCACGTCGAGTGCTCAGAAGTTACTTGTTTAAAAGTTATTCTAACCTCAAAATATAATTTTTTCAACGCCAGTTGCGTTTATAACTATTTATCACAAAATAGGTCAACTTTTACTATATGACATTACATGTAACATCGGTTGCTAATTATCTTTACAATTTATCCTTACTCGAATAGAATTCCTAAGCTCCACACCAATGTCTTATAAACTATGTGTCAACATTGTCCCTACAAACTGCGGCTACACCAAACCCATTTTTTCATTCAATAGTCTAAAGAGCTAAAAGCAATAAATACTAATGTTTTGTAGCTTGTAATTTTACGAGTAGTACAAGAGTTATAAGATATTCTATTACTTCTTTGTTTCAATGTTCTATTAATCAATTTATTACAATAAAAATACTAACCTAGTTGCTGATGAAGAAGGGGATTCATTTATGAGATTAAATGATTTCGGATTTAATATAGCAGGACATAACAGACGTAAGAATATAAAACCACTAACTACTCTCGTCCGCACCAACCGCTCTTGAGGCCACTTTGACACCACTGCTCGTTGTAGACAAAAACATATATATCTTAAGCTCTTTGGACACTTATCAGGGCAAGTAAATATACTCAATGTAACTTCATCCAAAACCTAAAAGAATATATTGATTTTAAAATAAAATTTAGATAATCATAATAAAATTTAAAAGCTATAAACCAGGAGTGTGCGGGTAGCCCGACTACCCGACCCGATCGGGTTCGGGCGGGTACCGGACATTTTCAGGACCCGAAAATTTAACGGGTAACCCGTAATTTGCGGGGTACCTGACAATTTCGGGTAGTACAAATTTTTCGGGTAGACCGAGTATTTCGGGTATTCCGAATTTTTCGGGTAATCCGAGTATTTATTTACTTTATTTTCCTATTATTATATTTCCCTTGTAATTCTTATTAAAAACTTATTATCTTTTTATATTAAAAGTAAAAGAAATATTAATTAATAAATAATTAGAATTGAAACATTGGGATAGCGCGAGAAATATTCGGGCAGTCCAAAACATTCGGGTAGCCCGAATTATTCGGGTAGTCCGTAACATTCGGATAGACCGAAATATTTCGGGTAGCTCAAAACATTCTAGCAGACCGCAAAATTTCGGGTTACGGGAAAACCCGAAGCCCGACCGACTCAAACCCGACCCGATGGGTCGGGTTTTCGAATCGGGTAATCCGAATTTCCGGGTACCCGCACACTCCTACTATAAACGAATAACTATTATCTATGTATTTTAAAGACTAAAATATAATATAAAGAATAATTTAAATATATAGGGTGTTTTAAAATTCTCATTACCAATTTTATTTAATATTATATAAGTTTCATAGAAACATATACGGAAATAAGTCTGTATAAACCTTAAAAGATTGTCTATGCGGAACCGTCTGAAGTTAAGAAAAAACAAGATATTTTATTTCTACATTTGATTTTCTTATTCGAATTTTAGTTTTCATAAAATCAAAATTCTTTAAGCAGACGAACAATCTTGCTACTTCAAAGAATGTGTCGGGGTTTCAATATTAAAGAAAATACATTAATATAATTAAAAAATAAATTAATATAGGTAACTGTGTATAAGGTATGGAGATACGATATTTCCTTAAGTCAGCAGACTTGTTTGGATTTCAATAATAAGAACGGTCAACTAGAACGTAAAAATTTGAAAAAGAAAGTAATTATAAAAAAAATTTTCTATGGAAAATTTTTAAAGGTCACTAAATCATAAAATCACATAACAGAAAGCAGTTAAGGGGATGCTGTATTACCGACATATTTGATTTTTCAAATTAAATCTTCAGTTTATCTTTCATTCCAATTGTGCGTGCATAGATACATTCTACATGATTTGCAGATTGTGTGTCAACTCGCAGAATTTTAAAATTCGACATATTCATTTAATATTAAATGAAAAATACTTTGTAAAAACTGCAATGTCGGTAAACAATTACAATTTTTAGTACATTACAATTTTTCATTTAGATAAGGAAATGTATCGAATTATAAGATTCTGCAAGTTGACGCACAATCTGTTAATCGTGCAGAATGTACCTATGATCGCAAAAACGGGATAAACGAAAATCTCAACATTTAATTTGAAAAATCAATTCGGTAATTTATACTGTGTGGCATCCCCTTAAACAGCCCAGCCTTACTGTCAGTACATTTGAAAGTAATAAAATGTAATTCAACACCCTTATTATGTAACTACGAATATTTTCTTAACAGAATTTCGCTTTATATAGTTTCTTGTACTTATTTCTTCAATAAATAAGCAAAAAATATATTAACTTAATATCAAACAATTGAAAGAATCGAAAATTACTATTTTAAATTTGGAAATTCCTCACACATTCCTGAAATATCCAAACGTCACGTAATTAATACAGATATCCCGAAATACCTCTAAAATTCCCGAAATGTCCAAGAAATCCCAGAATATCTCAAAAATTCCCAATATAATCCAAGGAATCCCGTTATTAAAGCAAATATCGCCGAATACCACAAAAATTCCTGAAATACCCAAGAAATTCCTTAATTAGTGAACGTAGTCCGAGATTACTCAAAAATTCCTGAAATAGACAAGAAATCCCGTAAATAGTGCAGCTATTCCTGAATACCTCAAAAATATCCAAAATATCCAAGAAAACCCGTTATTTGTGAAGATATCCCGGAATATCTCAAAACTTCCCAAAATATCCAAAAAAATCCCCCAATTAGTGCGGATATCCTGAAATGCTTCAAAATAGCCGAAATATCCAAGAAACACCGTAATTAGTGCGAACATCCTGGAATACCTCAAAAATTCCAGGAATAACAAAGAAATCCCGTAATTAGTACAGGTATCCCGGAATGCGTCAAAATTACCGAAACCTCCGAGAAATCTCGTAATTAGTGCGAATATCCTGGAATACCTCAATAATTCCCGAAATATCCGAAAAAACCCAGAATATCTCAAAAATTCTCAAAATATAAAAAATCCCATATTAGTGCAGATATCCCGGAATACTGAAAAAATTCCCAAAATATCCAAGAAATTCCGTAATTCGCAATAAATACAAAAAGTCCCGCATCTAGTGCAGATATCTTGGAGTACATAAAAAATTCAAGATATTCGAAGAAATCCCGATATTAACACAGATATTGCCGAATACCTCAAAATTCCCGCTATATCCAATAAAGACCGTATTAAGAGCAGATATCCTGGTATACTACAAAATTCCAGTAATATTTAAGAAATCCTGTAAATCCAGAAAAATCCGAGAAATACAGTAATTAGTGCGGATATCCCGGAATATCTCGAAATTCCCGAAACATTCGAGAAAACCTGTAATTAGTTGAGGTATCCCGGAATACCTCACAAATTCCTAAAATATCATAAAGACCCGTAATTAGCCCGGATGACCTGGAATACCTCACAAATTCCCAAAATATCCGAGAAATCCCGATACTAGTACAGATATTGCCCAATACCTCAAAAATTCCCAAAATATACAAGAATTCGTCTAATTATTGCGCATACACTGGAATGTCTCAAAAATTTCCGAAATATTCAAGAACTCCCGTAACTTGTGCAGATATCCTGGAATATTTTAAAATTTCGAGAAAAATCCAAGAAATCCCGTAATTTCCAAAATATGCGAGAAATCCCGTAATTACTGCGGAAATCCAAGTGTACTGAAAAAAATCCCAAAATATTCGAGATATCTCGGAATACGTCAAAATTCCTGAAACATCCAAGAATTTCCAGAATTAATGAGGATATGCAGAAATACCTCACAGTTCCCGAAATATTCAAGAAATCCAGTGATTAGTGCGGATATCCTGAAATAACTCCATAATTCTCGAATTTCCAAGAAATCCCGTAATTAGTGCGGATATTCCAGAATATCCCAAGGATTCTTAAAATATCCGAGAAATCTCGGAATACCACAAAATTTCCAAAATATACAAGAAGTGGCGTATTTAGAGCAGATATCCTGAAGTATTTAAAAAATTCCATATATTCAAAGCAATCCCGTTATTAGCACAGATATCGCCGAATATCTCAAAATTCCCGAAATATCCAAGAAATTTCGTAAATAGTGCAAATGTCTAGGAATAAATAAAAAATTCCCAAAATATCAGAGAAATCCCGTAATTCCCGAAATATCCGAGAACTCACATAATTAGTGCGGATATCCCGGTATAAATTAAAAATTCCCGAAACATCCGAGAAATCCTGTAATTAGTAGAGGTATCCCGGAATACCTCACAAATTCCTGAAATATCCGAGTAATCCCGGAAGGTCAAGCGCACTCAAAACGAGAAATTTACCCAGATTAGACACAGGTACTCATCTAAACCTTCAGTAAGGGGAAGCTCTACTAGTCTATTCTTTAATTGTTATTTGAAGGAATTAATACATTAAAGTAAAGTAGTGCTAGAACTGAGACTAGATACATAAGCCTTCAGGATTTGTTTCATCACATTACGTTTTAAGTGTAATGTCAATGAGTTAAATACCTATAACGACTTTGAGAGGTTCTATTTCAGGCCATTTATGATTCGTTTGATGCTTTGCACGATCTTTACTATCCTACAAGCCCAGGAAACATAGCGTCTTTTCTTATTTTGATACGTTTCGCGCGTGTGTTGTACGTATACGTGTTGTGTGCATGTACTATATGTATATATGTACGCACTTATATATTGTTGGTGGCTAGACGACGTTGGGATATAAATATCATTTACGATAGTATGTATTAAGTCTCACTAGTGTATAGGAATTCTACGGGGAGATCCTCGTTTTTGATATGTTAAGTGGAGAGTTTTGTGCGGTGATAAAAACCTTTTAATTGTTTATATATCATTTTTTCTTTAGTTTGTATTCAGTTTTTAATATTAATTTTAATTGACAGTTGCGTGCGATGTCGATAGAGAAGTTTATGTTCATCCAATATGTAAATTAATATCTTTGCGCTTTTTTATTGGTAAGATTGTGTTGTGCGTTAATTTATCAATTTTATTATGTTATATTTGCAATTTGAATTTTAAAAGTGGTTTTTTTTCGTTGCTTTTTGTATAGCCTTGAAGAGGGACGGCTAAAATACGTCCGAAACGTCGGCAATTAATAAAAATTTGTTCGCGGAGATCAATAAAGCCTTATTTTTTAATAAATTTGGACGAATTTACCTAAACGACTACGAATGAAATAAATGTAAGAACGACTCGAGGTGAGAAAAGTCGCGCAGGCTCCTTATCGCTCGTCAATGTTGCACTGTTGTGCATTCCTTGACGAGCGAAGGCCAGCTGCGTGACGTCAATGGGGGAAGTAATTAGGAGTAGGGAAGGTCCTCTCCTAGTTACTTCCTGACATTCCTGGAGCAGTCTCACTCGGTCCGTTCGACAATTAGTCCATGTCCGCCCAGCAATATGTTTAGTCGTGGCTAATTTTCTTTTATTTTTATTATCGTATCTACGTTATGTATTAACACGTATATCTGCTCTGACGCTAGCCCTAAAGTTTAATTCATACTTTTGTAAAATCAGTTCGTAAGTGTTTTTATTAATAAAAATCGCTCCTAATCTGCAATAACCCGAGTTAAGTTATTTTGAGACCTCAACCAACTCTGTTGACCCGCCGCATCTATGATTCTACAAAAGGTAAGAATATCGATATTTACGTAATTGATTCCACTTATAGTTGATATATCAACAAAATTTCAAACAAATCGTGCCCTAACACATAACAAAAACTGGCGTCTAAACAGGGACATGATTATATGTTTGGGATTTTTGTCCGTTTTTCACATTCTTAAACTAAATTGAATCTTAAAACTTATTTTGCAAAATTTATATATAGTAAATTCGAATTCCTTTATTATTATTTGAAATTAAATTAATAGCGATTTTACCTTGCCGTCGGATCGCGATTCGAATGATTTTAGTGAATATTATCAACGACGGATTTAAATTAAGTCCATTCCCTTTACAAATATTTTTATTTTTATTATCTTTTAGTTGGTTTTGCGATTAATTTTATTTAGGTGACTAATTTTATTCGCGAGAGCAAATGAATACTAAACAATACTTAAATTTAATTATATATGGAATTAAAACTAAAAATTACTTTTAAACCTATTAAATTAATTTAAACTAGCCAAAATGCTCGCTTCGCTCGCAGTTAAATAGTATTGTTAACATAATAATTCTTTACCATCAAATTACATGTAATGTAATATTGAAAAAATTACTTTTTAAAAACTATTTAGTAAAATAATTTATAGTACTAGTAATTAAATAAATATTACAATAATATAATTTGTTGGGATAAATCCGTAATAATTAATAGAAGAATGATCATTTTTACTATTTATATCATTAACAATTTTTGTTATTCCCAATAATTTTTTTTTTTTTTTGTTATTTAACGTCGCTCTATTTATGCTGCCGGGGCTAATCAGCGACGGAGGTGAACGGTGTGTCTATAAACAAAGCACATGTAGTTGAAACAGTAGTGCTTGTGTCCATCGGAAGATATCATCGGTCACTGTAATTAGTCTAATAATTACAGTTTCCTGTCCTCCCGATGAAACCACCGCGATCCTCTTTACATCTTTGCGTCCCTAACGTTCCCTATAGTTCAGATGCCCGTGCCTCTCATGCACTGACAAGTGCACGAAACGCACGCGCACCTTAAAACACGTTCACTGGGGATCAGGGTGAACGGCTCCCATATCATAAAATAACAACACTTTTATTCAAGCTAGAGATTTAATATTAATCAAATAATAATGATACACAAAATAAACTAACAAACTAGTCACGGTCGCCAGCCGCGTTCACGCGGCAAAATTTATATCTTTTACTACACGCGATTACCGCACACACACGCACAATCACAGCTTACACGGGAAGCTGGAAACAGGGAGTTTAGGCAGGAACTCTCACCTGAAGATGCTCGAAATTAAACAATTAATAAAAATATAACCACTCTCGTAATAAATAAGACACAACAGTCCCATCTCGTCCGCTTGACTCGGCCGATCCGACGCGCGTATACTGTGCGTATAGCGCAACTTCTCTCTTTCTCTCTCTCTCCTTCTCGCACCTTACAATCAACATGTCATTCTGGAAGCTCGACATTAATAACGTATACAGGAACAGCTTGAAAACCAAACAAGCGATAATTGTTCCTTATATTAAACTCAAATTAATGTCGAATTTGTCCTTGTTTTTAATATCTATTTTAAGTGCGGTTTACTGGTAGAAGCTCGAGTACAATAATATACGGACTTGGTACAGCTCGGCGTTATACATAGCTGGTCATCATCTTCAAAGCTAGACTTTCAAAGAGCTAGAAGGACTACCAAGGTGCTAAAAGGATTTTTAAGGAGCTGCAAGGTTTTCAAAGGAATTAGAAAATTTGCTGTATTAGCGTTTGTGTGTGTGCGCATGTCAATAACTAAAAGTCCAAACTCTTTCCTCACGGTCTAAACTATCTGAATTCCGAGTGAGTTTTACAATTAATTCCTATAAGCTACGGGGCTTTGGAATAATTAATATACACTATAAATATAAAGTAAGTATGTGACATGCAGTTAGAACTGCCATGTCACAACCTGAACTGGTATCACATTATAGTGACACGCCGAGCCACTGAGTCGCGGTGTTCGAAAAATGTACATGAAAAAATTTTCAGAGGTACACGTCTAGGATCGAACCCACGACCCTCGGTGTGAGAGTTGGGAGCTCTACCCATGAGCCACCGCGGCTCTCTTATTCCCAATAATTAATTCTAATATTATTATTTACATTAATACCTAATAAACTTTATATAATTCATAATAGATCGATTCATATTAATAAATTATTAATTATAACATTCCAATTAGAATTTAAAATACCACATGTACTAGGATGACAAATGTTAGAAGTTCAAATAGAAATAACGATTTAAAGAATCTAATAACATTAAAAAATCTCACTGGAGATCTCAGATCATATCCCAGGTAAGATGTCATACCAAAAACTCATTTCAGCAATTTTTCGTTCATTACACGTTTTAAACCTTCTTATGTCGATTGATAACTCAATTACAAATACAAATTTCGCACCAGAAAATAGCAGACGAAAAAATAACTAATTTACTTATAACAATTAATAAAAACAAATTTACGCAAAAACAGGAGATAGTTGCCCTCCGTTATGTAATTATCTATCATTTTACAAAGCTTCAAGTTATTATAACAACATGTCGCCGAGAAAACCTTGAAAAATGCAATATTCTTATAATTTCTTGTATGAAAAATAAAATTCAACTCTTCAGACATTTTCGAAATTTCAATGAAAACAGCTTCAGCCCGGATTTGAACCGGGACCGAGCTCTTACTCTCGCACTCTATTACTCTAACTTTCGTTTTCTCTCTATCTCTCATTCTCTCTCTCTCTCACTCTCTCTCTCTCTCATTCTCTCTCTCTCTCACTCTCTCTCTGTTTTTTTTTTTTACTTAATTATTTATTTATTGTTTTCTGCGTCTGTACTTGCGTTTTGTATTTATTTATTTATTTTATGTTACGCTGCGATTTTACTTAACGACGACCTAATTGTTTTTACTCAACCTGTTTTTTCTCAACTTTATTTCATCTTATCTTATTTTATTTTATTTTATTTTGTAATTTTGTTATATTTTATATTGTATTTGCCGGTTTTATTTTATTTTTTGTTATGTATTATTGATAGTTGTTATTTTATTTTATTTTATTTTATTATTGTTATTACTTTTTTTTTTTTTTTGTACATTATTTATATTTATTTATTGGAATTCCGGCTTTTATCTACTTCGACCATAAATATGTAACTACTGTGTATACGGGGGTTCCCCCAAAATACCAATAAAATCAATCAATCAATCAATCAATCAATCTCTCTCTCATTCTCTCTCTCTCTCTAATTCTCTCTCTCTCACTCACACAGACTCTCATTCTTACTCATTCTCACTCTCGCACTCCCTCACTCTCCCTCATTCTCTCTCTCGCTCTGTACCTCTCGTTCTCTGATTCTACCTCTCATACTATCTCTCATTCTCTCTCTCACTCTCTCTCTCTCTCTCTCTCTCTCTCTCTCTCTCTCTCTTTACGTTACAAAGGCAGTTGTCTCCTTCTGCGTGCTCGAATTTTGCTGACTAATGCTTAAATTATTCCTCACTTTGACTATGCTTATCTCGTATTTTTAGATCTTCCATCTTATCTTAATATTAAAGTTCAATGCATGTGTAATACCGTTGTTAGATTTATTTTTCATCTAAAACGTGAGGTAGTATTGCAGCCTTTCTATGATCAGCTAAACTGGCTTTCATTAAATGTTCGACGGAAATATTTCCTTGGTCTTTTATGTATAAATTGTTGGCCACCCAAACACCTCAATATTTATTCGATAAGCTGGCTTTTGTTGGCATTGAATTGCGTAGATCCAAACGAGTAAATACTGTTTTTAACCTACCTAATGTTAAGAATCTTGCGTGTAAATCTTCGTTTATTTATTAAGCAATGGAAACGTGGGATAATATATCTAGAATAAGAGAGTGCTCTAATGTAAATATTTTTAAAATGTATTATAAAAATTACTCCATGAGGATGGATAGCGATTTATCCGATTTTATGTCCAATGCTTGCGACGTAGATTATTTTAATTTTAATTTAGCGTGAATTATTATTTTACATATGTATTATCGGTTATATTAATTCTTCTTTAGTTGACAAATTTATTTTATATGTTCTATTTTATATGACTAGAGCCATCCGGTTGTATCAACTTTGGCTCAAATAAATATAGTTATCAATCGATCTCTCATTCTCTCTCTCTATCTCTCTACCTCTACTTCTCTCTATCACCTGGATATATAAGTTTAAGTTTAATCGGCATTGCTGTGTTATTTCATCTGTCATTTCTTCTGTCATTGATTGCGTCATTATACGTCATTTTTGTTACTATTTATTTATTTATTCATTGTATTCATTATATATATTCTTTTTTATTTTATATTGCGGTTGATATGCGAACGCTAACTATTTTGTTATTTAATTTTAAGTTTTAATTTATTAATCTATTAATCAATTGTACATATATTTTAGTTTGTTATTTTAATTCTTTACTCTGTCATGGTTTTTATTTTATATTTTGGTTATGGAATTTTATATTATTATCTAGTTTTAAAAAAGTTTTACTCTATGTATCAGTTCGCTTTAGTGCCTATGGGGTTTCTACCCCATAATTGGCCCAATAAATACATCAATCAATCAATCTCTCTCTCTATCTCTCATTCTCTCTCTCATTCTCTCATTCTTTCACTCTCTCCCTCACACTCCCTCACAAACGCTCATTCATATTCACTCTCTCCCTCTCACAGTCCCTCATTCTTACTCACTCTTATTCTTGCATTCCCTCACTCTCCTTCATTCTTACTCGCTCTCACTCTCGCACTATATCACTCACTCCCTCTCACAGTCCCTCATGCTTACTCTCATTGTCTCTCACGCCAAGATGATGTTTGTCGGATGGACGGACGGACGGAGAATGAGAGAATGAGACAGAGCCAGAGAGACAGTGAGAGGAAGAGATAGAGAGACAGATAGAGAGAAAGGGAGAGAGAGAATGAAAGATAAAGAGAGGGAGAGAATGAGAGATAGAGGGAGAGAGAGAGAGAGAGAAAGAGAGAGAATGAAAGATAAAGAGAGGGAGAGAATGAGAGATAGAGGGAGAGAGAGAGAGAGAGAGAAAGAATGAAAGATAAAGAGAGGAAGAGAATGAGAGATAGAGGGAGAGAGAGAATGAAAGCTAGGGAGACAGATAGAGAGAGAGAGGGAGTGAATGAAAGATAGAAAGAAAGAGAGAATAAGAAAGTGTGAATGGGAGATAAAGAGAGAGAGAGTGATAGAGTGCGAGAGTGGGAGCGAGCGAGATTGAGGGAGAGCGAGGGAGTGCGAGAGTGAGAGTGAGTAATAATGAGGGACTGTGAGAGAGAGAGAGAGTAAGTAAGAATGAGGGAGTGTGAGGGAGAGAGAGGGAGAGTTAGGGAGACAGAGAGAAAGAGAGAGAGAGAGAGAGAGAGAGAGAGAGAGAGAGAATAAGATACAGAGATAGAGAGATGGAGAGAGAGAATGATAGATGGAAGGAGAGATATAAAGAGAATGATAGATGGAGAGAGCGAGAGAGAGAGGGAGAGAGAGAATGAGAGAAAGATTGATTGATTGATTGATTGATTGATTATATTGTTAGGCTACGGGGGTAAACCCCCATGGTAGCACAAATTACAACAAATAAAGAATAAAATATAAACTTTGTAACATTAAAAAACTTTTAAATCTCTTCCCAGACATTGATGCGTAGATACAATACTTGGCGATTCCATTTCATTCAATACTATTGAATGAATTGGAATCGCCAAGTATTGTATCTACGCATCAATGTCTGGGAAGAGATTTAAAAATTTTTCGGCGTTTAAATTTGTTGAAATTTCTCTAACTTGTTTCAAGGAGTTCACATTTGAACCGTGATGATTATTTATCAAATCCTCATTATTGCCAAGAAATATATTTATTATGTCAAAATCTTCATCCATTTTCATAGTTGGAGAAATAAGTAAACAATTTTATAATATATTTATTTACATAAAATTAACTTCTTCAAAACTAATAAAACAGAAATTTATTTATCTCATTTTATTGCTTTAAATAAAATAATACTTGCACCACACGTTGATTTGGGTTCTTATTTAAGAATGTCACAATGCATATTGCATATATTTATCATATGTATCAAGGGCTTTTATAAATACTTTAATCTTTAGAGGACCTGCCATAGCAGGCGAAAAAAAATCAATTTTTTTATATAAATCAATAAATAGATACACATTAATAGAATAATGCGATTGCCAAATTTTCAGAACACCGGCCCTCTAAAGGTCAAGGTATAAGATAAGATGTAAAATTTGTATAAATGACTTGTAATGATTCCCATGAGGTCTGTACATAGCTACAGGCATTAATAAATTAATTAACACATCAAAAAATGAATACATATTTTCAAATTGAAATTAAAAGACAGCTAATTTAACCTCTCAAATAATATTTTTTCATTATTTTTATATTATTGCATTTTAAATATATTCTCGAACAATTTCGCATTCCCTAATTATTTTTTATCTTGACTGTACATCAAATTTTGCGTTCATAAATACATATTGTTTTAAAGCACTAGATATATCAGTAGACTTAACCAACGGTGGTGCAAGTATTATTTTATTTAAAAGCAATAAAATGAGATAAATAAATTTCTGTTTTATTAGTTTTGAAGAAGTTAATTTTATGTAAATAAATATATTATAAAATTGTTTACTTATTTCTCCAACTATGAAAATGGATGAAGATTTTGACATAATAAATATATTTCTTGGCAATAATGAGGATTTGATAAATAATCATCACGGTTCAAATGTGAACTCCTTGAAACAAGTTAGAGAAGTTTCAACAAATTTAAACGACGAAAAATTTTTAAAGCTCTTCCCAGACATTGATGCGTAGATACAATACTTGGCGATTCCATTTTGATTTCAGTACTTTCAATTGTAGAAACTTTTCGCGGAGTTTATGTAACACACAAAAATAAAAATGTTTAATTGAAATACAAATTTATGGTATGGTAAAAAATACTTGTCGATTATACCGCTTTGATTTCAATACTTTCTATTGCAAAAACTACTTATGGAAAATATATATGGAAAAATATATAAAATGTCCAATTAAAATAACAATAGGTAGAAAATGATGAGTCTTTAATTTCTAGTTGTTTTTTATTACTGACCCTTTTGTTCCAAATTTTTTATTCGTCAAAAGGAACACACTTATGAAACTTTATAAGTGCATATAAGTTATAAGTTACGTAATTACTTTTAAATAAAAAAAAGATATTTATTTAATAGATTGCAATTTAAAAAGTGTGATTGGAATAAAATACTTGTGAATATTGACACCTTCTTGGAAGGTGTTTTGATTTTAATACTTTCTATTGCAGAAATTTCTTTTATCGGATATTTACTTAGTTAATTCTTAATAAAAAAATTAAGCTATTGTGTAAGTAGAAAAAAGAAGGGAATAAGAATTAAAGATAACTTTTGTTCCAAATTTTGACATTTACTTCCAAGATGAGGCAAGCAACTACTAGTAGAAAAACAAAAAACCTATAAATTAATATTAAATTTTTCGATACACGTATGCGTAAAATCGCAAACACACGTTTTTTAAAATTCGATTTTCCGCATACTGTATCAAAAAATATTGTTCGTAACACGTGCGTTGCAAAGTTCCAACCTTGTATGACAAAAAACCACTCGGTAAGGCTCCGCCAAACCTCGTACTCTTTAGCACACACGGTTGCAGCTTTTTACGCCCTTGTTATGAAATACACTATTAAGGTTCACCAAATCGCATCAATCGACTGTCACATTAGTCAAAAAAGTTTATTTATTTCGATCAAGACCTGCGATATCTCGAGAGGTTTGAGCGTCGGGCTCGTAAATTGGAGGTCCGAGGTTTGATTCCCGGCCCCGGCCTATTGATACAAGCACCACTGGAGAATGTATTTTCAACAAGTGCTTTCTTAACAAAGACATCGTATGACCTCCGTCACTGATTAGCACCGATTTGGGAGCATAAAAAGAGCGACGTTAAGATAATAAAAAAAATTATTTCGATCAAATTTTAAGTCTGTACTACAGAAGGTTTACTATTATTTATACTGCATATGATACTTAAAATTCAATCTGTGAACTACTGTTTAAGGTTATCTTTTTAGTTAGTCTTTGTAAAAAAAAGAGGTATTATTCTTTAATTTATGTATCTAAAATATATTAAAATAAAAACTTCGACTTGCATATACTTTAATTTCTGATCGTTTGACTTAAAACAATTATTTTAAAACAACATGCATTTTTCCTCGTAATCAAAATAATTCTTTTCATGTAATTTTATGTGAGGTATAAAACAGGGCGAATTCGTTAAAATTTCATAGAAATTTCTATATTTAGTTCCGTTTAATAATAGGTACATGATTATTTAACAATACGGACATTTTTATTGCAACATCTTTATCCACAAGTTTGATATAGAAGATTACATACTAATCTTGAAATACAATAGATAAATTAATGAAATATTACAACTCCAAAATGGATATAAATAACTTTAAAGGCGCTCTGGATTATTACATTCAGAAAAACGGAATAGACTATGTTGATCTTTGTAACCCGAATAAACGAAGAATTTAGAATTATTGCAGCAAAATAGTATTATTCTGTATGCCCCACGATGGGTGTGTGGCACCCCCAACTATGGAATACAAAAAGTCGTTGTCGCATCGGGCACGGAATCAAATAATGCATTTTTTTATTACAACGATGAGCATGCCACATGCCCATTGGTGGATTATAACAAGCGGGACGATCGGAACCTAATATGTTCGAGTATAATCGTAATAGTACGCTACTAAAACAATAATTATTCACGATGACTCTCATAATAAAGGATTCGAATAAAGCTTTGTGGAAGTCTGTGCTGGTTAAGAAATAATACGTATAATTTGAAATGTATCATTCTGCTTTATTATGGCAGCATAGTATTTCCAATTTTTTTCCGTGTGTTAAGCCAGATAATGATTTAAAAATAATAGAAAATTTTCATCCTTTATGCTTGTTTTCATTCATTATTCAGTATCAATTAAAAAAATGTTTGGAAAGCGTTTATTAATTGGGACGTTTACGTTATTGAGATATTATTTAATTTATTTTCTACGGAAGGGATTGTTTTTATTCCGCATTGTTTTAAATTAATTCTCAATATTTCATAATGATTTATTTAATAGGATAAAGTAAGAATTTGTTTGTAATTACTAATTACTGTAATTAATTTTCTTTTCTGTTTTGATTATTTTGCTGATTATTTTAAATTGCAAGACGTTTTTTAACACATTTCTCTATAAAAAATTCGGGATAGTTGTTTTTTTTACTAATTAATCTATTATTTTATTTATCTAAATATAGTGGAATTCTTTATTCGGAAGTTTTATGGCTCAGTCTATTAAATTATAGACCATAGCGATATTCTGTGAAATAGGTTATTCCGATTCACAGTTTAAAAATGTGCAGAAAAAATAGATTTTGTGTACTAATCAAATATAATTTTATTACCTTTTTTAATTAAAAACGTATCTTTTATTATTATTTTCTGTTATTTTGATTGAAAAAACATAATTAAGTAACAACTTTCAAAATTTTAAATTAAGTCAACCATTTTTTCTTTGTTTTTTCATTATAAGTTTCATTTGTTATATTATTTATTTAAATGTTAATATGAATTTAAAAAGATAAGCGAATATTAGCGAATATAACGCGTGAGCGCAGGGATGAGGCTAGACGCTCGTTAGGCTTAAAAGCGTCATTCTTCTAATAAAAACCATCAATATCGATTTGTGTTATTTCTTTCTACCTTCCAGAACATATTTAACAATAGGCAGTAAACTAAAAAAGTATCAAATTAAAAAACAAATGCAAAATATATTATATTCGGTTACTAGCAAACAATAATTCAAAGTCTCTCATTTCGTGCTCTTAGTCATTCTTAATTTTTAAATAAATCCAATAAATAAAAACAACATGGTTAACTAGAATATCTAATAGAAAATGTTAAAAAATTTATAACAAAACTGTTATTTACACAATTTTAAAATGATGTCTATATTCAGTCTATTTCAGTTGAAAAATAACATATTTTTCAGAAAAGTGCCCGACATTATTTGGCTTACTTTAATTGTTTTTCTTATTCTAACAAATATTATGTAATACATGAAATTCTGTCGTTAAATAGCAATAATGATCTTGTACGAGAAGATGTAAAAACTAACAAGTATGGTGTGATTCCGATCACATTTTTGCAATTGTCATCTTACTATATAAAAAGTTACTACAATATAAAGTACTGAAATTAAAATGAAATCGAAAACTATTACTTGACAAATAAAACATTTTTTTAGAAACGTATATTGCACAAAATTTATTTTATAATTGTTATTCTTGCCCTGTCTTACAGCAATAAATAAAGAATAATATTTATAATAATATACATTTGTGCAAAATTAGGTTCTCCAAACCTAATAAAACAAATCCCACACAGTATGTAATATTACACAAAGATATTACATAAAATATTACACAAAAAATATTATTCTGAAATATTGAATGCAATATTTCATGAAATATGTTATAATATCAATACAAAATAAAACAAAAATAATCATTTGAATATTCTAGAAATATTGCACAGATGTGAATGTCGCGCACTGCTTTGACGTCGCGCCAGGCTCTTCCGAGCGCCGCTGTTGTGCGCTAGCTCAAGCTAAAGCGCTAGTCGCGGCACCAACTGATGCGAGGGCGCCACCACCTGGGTTGCCGCGACATCGATGGAGACCTGCGCTACCGAGCTGGCTGCCGCGCCCACTCCGTCTCCTTCCAGTGCCAAGCGCATAGCCTCGCCCCCGTAGCCATCATCGTCGAAGGTTGCCAAGCAACCTCGCGGCGCCGCGCCCACCGAGAGCTGCTCCGACCTACCCGCGCGAACGATCGGTGCCGTGGATATGGCCGCTCTATTTGCTGAGTTCGCGAGCCGTTTAGAGTCGAAGCTCGAGAGTTCGGTGTCGCGCATCGAGTCCTCGGTGCAGGGACTGGCCGGCGAGATTCGTGAGCTGGGTTCGCGGGTTTCGTTGATGGAAGCGATGACAGATGCAAGTTCACCGGCGTGTCGAACCGCTTAGATGCCCTCGAGAGCGCAAACGAAGAAATTCGCGGACAGATCAGCGAGTTACGGGGATCGAGTCTGGGGACTACCGCGTCTCAAATTATTGACGCGTGTGAAATTCTCATTCGCGGCATTCCGGCTAATGTGACCATTCCTGAAGGGGAAGCTCTAGGAAAAATCTTTGAAATTTTAAATCTCCCAGGGTTAGTTCGCAGATTGTCGAAACTCAGTCCTGGCTCGTTCGAGACAAACCTGGCGATCGAAATTTGGGATTGGCGACTTCGACATCTGCCGCGAACACTAACATTAACGATAACAATACTAATAATAATTATAATATTAAAAATGGAATTGTTGTCCGGTTTTCGTCGCCCTCTACTAGAGATCTTATTCTCGAGAGAGCGCGCCTTTTCAAGAGAGTCTCGGCGGATTCTCTGTTCGGTGCGGGTGGATCTGGGCCGATTTATTTGCATGCGTTATGGCCCAAGCAGCTTTACGAACTGCTATCTAAAGTGCTTCGCCGATCCACTGATTTGGGCTTCGCGAGGCCTCTAGTTAAGAATTTTACGGTTTTCATGCGTATAACCAAGGGAGGGCAACTCTTCCCGATTCACTCAGAAGCAGACATTTTTAAGATTTCGTCTCCGAATCCTCCCTCCCCGAAATAGGGTTTGCCTGGCCAGGCATCATCTATAACTAACTCTTCATTCTCCATCTTCCATGTAAATATTAACAGACTAAAAACCCATTTTTCATCCATTGAATCATTAGTTTTGCCTTTTAATCATCACATCATTGCTCTCTCCGAAACATTCCTCACTGAGTATGACTCCTCAGACATGTTGGGCTTTCCGAACTACACACTACATAGATTGGATCGTGTTGGAAAGGAGGGGGGGTGTTGTGGCTTACATCGGGAGTAATCTTGAGGTTAAGCTTGTGGCTCACTCTGACCCTGTCTTTTGCAACTCCCCGGAGTTTATGATTTTTCAAATCCATAGTCAAACTAGCTTGTTACTCTTTTGTGTGGCTTACAGGAGGCCCTCAGCGACCTACCCATCAAATTTCTTCGATTCAGTAACTAATTTCTTGCACACTTGTGATCAGGTTGTCATTACCGGAGATTTTAACGTTAATATGTGCAAGAAGGATGGGTCGTCCGTCATGTTGGTGTCGTACTTCGATTCATTAAACCTTTTCCTGATCAAATCCGATCCTACTCATCATACTCATACCTCAACTACCTCATCTCACACATGTCTTGACTTGTTTATCGTACGCAACCCTCCGCCAGTTTTCAACTACTTTAAGTCATCTGTGCCCTTTGCAGCAGGCCACGACTTCATTGTTCTCGAACTCGAATTTTCTAAACCATTGCCTGTTGCAAAGAAGATCTGGTCTTGTTCATCTGCATCTCTTACGTCACCTATTTCGCCTGGCCACACACTCTCTTCCCCTCTTCCTTCCTTGATACCGCCCTCTCCGTCTCCCATTCCTGTCAACAACCTCCTTTCCAACCTCGTATCTTCTATTTTACATACCTTTAACTCCCTTGTACCGGCAAGACTCATCACCATTAGGAACTCCATCAAACCCTGGATCACCCCATCTATAAGGCATAATATCAAAGCTCGTAACATGGCTTTTAAGAGGTACTTGCCCACGGGCCAGATTGCACCTCATCTTGCTGAGTTATTCAACCCTCTCTTTCAACCGGATCTTTTCCAGAGCCTTGGGAGAAATCTCTCCTTTTTCCATTGGCCAAGTCAGGCAGGGTGATCTCGCCGTCTGATACTAGGCCCATCGCTAAGCTCTGCGAAATCTCCAAGATTCTTGAGAAAATTGTACATGAGCAACTTATGGATTGCTTAAACAAAAATAATTTAATCATGGAGAGACAAGCGGGCTTTCGCTGGGGGCTCAGTATTCAGACGGCCTTAATTGGCGTACTCGATGATATTAGGAGAGCGATTGATAAACACATGATCACCGTCCTCATCCTATTCGACTTTTCTAAAGCGTTCGATGCCGTTCCGCACGATATCTTATTGCAAAAATTGCGTTCTCTGGGCTGTTCGGACACGGTCATGTCCTGGTTTCTCCACTACCTCGTAGGCCGTTCCCAGGCAGTGGTGGATGAACTAGGCTCTAGTTCAGCTTGGCTTGACACATCTAGGGGGGTTCCACAGGGAAGTGTCCTAGGCCCACTTCTTTTCTCTATCTTTATCAATGACTTGCCGAGGGTCTTAAAACACTCTGATCACATGGTTTTCGCGGATGACACCCAAATCTATCACTCTTTTCTTCCTGCTGATTTCGCCCAAGGAGTCCAGAGAATCTCGGAGGATGCAAATGCGGTGGATAACTGGGCGAGATCAAACGGATTAAATCTAAATGTAAACAAAACGAAAGTGTTGATATTGGGTAGTCAGGCCTTTATCTCGCGCATTGATTTAGATTTGCCTCCTAAGATCAAGATCGGTGACAACTTTCTCGAATATGCTTCAGAGCTCAAATCACTGGGCGTTTGGATTACCCCCACCCTGGATTGGTCTCGTCAGGTCGCGTCGATATCGCAGCGTGTCCATGGAGTCTTGCACTCTCTGAGATTTTTCAAACGTGCTCTCTCGCGTCAAAATAGGAAACATCTTGTAGAGTCGCTTGTTTTCTCACACTTCGACTACGCGTGCGCAGTCTTTCACGATCTAGACGTCACTAAGAATTTAAAACTTCAACGTTTATTAAACGCATGCGTTTGCTTTGTGTGGGGAAACATACCTTGGAGAGAGCACGTAACGCCCTACCGCCTCAAACTGGGCTGGTTGTCGGTCGAGCTCAGGAGATCCCTCTTCATCGGCTGTAGTGCCTATAACATTATTTCCCATAAATCCCAATCCTATATCGCTCGTCACTTTATCCTTCGAGATGCTTCCTTTTCTTCTCGATGTTCCTCCCGTCACCCACCCCTGTCCCTTTTCTACCTCGCTCCTAGAACAGAAGCTTTCAATAATTCGTACCTAATTACAGCCTCTTGCTTTATTAACTGTCTACCTTTTACTAACTTCCACCCGGTCCTCTTCCCCTCCTTTAAATCCTCACTGGCACTACATCTTTCTGAGCTTGATCGACGGGCGTGGGAGTCGAAAGTGGTGGATGAAGGTTTGGAGTGCCCTCCCTCGCCCTTGCTCGATATATAGTCAAATATATAGTATAGTAATATAGTCAAATGTATAGTAAAATTTTATGAAGCCTATATATAAAATTACACGCTGACTGACATCTCTTTTGTTATTGAAAAATTCGAACTATTATACTTATCTAAAACATATCCTGTGTAAAAAGACATGCGTAAATGAATTTTTAATTAGCTATTATCAACTAAATACAATTAATATATATATATGGGGTATTCCACGTGAAGTGATCCGATCAAAATTTTAAAATGCCCCAAATTTTGGGTACACATTGCAAATGTTTTTAAGAATACAGAAAAAAATTTTTAGGTACCGGTATTTATTAGCTCAAAAGTTATTCTAACCTCAAAAAGTGAACTTTTTCCAGTTTTTTTCAACACCAGCTGGGTTCATCAAAGACAAAAAATTCACAAAAATTAACATGGTATTTCCCATTTAAATTTTTTAAAAAATTTGGTGTTTCTTTAAATTATCATAACTTTTTACAGAATTGAAGGCCTTAAAAATGCTACAGACCATTTGAAAGGTATTGCTCCAAGCTTTCTTTTAGACTTTTGGATAAAAAAATCAATTGTGGCGAACTTACACTTTTATGTAACATTGACATTGAGATTAGAAATTATAACCCAGAAGGATAAATTCTACACATAATTAGCAACGAATGTTACATATAATGTTGTATAGTAAAAGTTGATAGATTTTGAGTTAAATAGCGATAAACCCAGCTGGTGTTGAAAAAATATGGAAAAAGTTCACTTTTTGAGGTTAGAATAACTTTTGAGCTAATAAATACCAGTACCTAAATATTTTTTTCTGTATTCTGAAAAACATTTGCAATGTGTACCCAAAATTTGGTGCATTTTAAAATTTTGATCGGACCACTTCACGTGGAATACCCCATATATATATTAATTTTTGTGATTTTTATCATTTTGCTTTGTTTTATTTTATTTTGTATTTGCCAGTTACATTTTATTTACTGTTATATTATTTCGTTATATTTTATTATTTTTCCGTTATTTCTTTATTCTTATGTTTTATTTTTCTATTGTTTAATGTTATATGCTCTTATGTAACTAGTGTGTATATGGAGATTTCCCCAAAATATCGAAATATATATTCAATCAATCAATCAATCTCTGACATTTGCTCTCTCTCTCTCTCTCTCTCTCTCTCTCTCTCTCTCTCTCTCTCTCTCTCTCTCCCATTCAAACATTCTCATCCATATCGTGTAAAACGTGCCCTATGTCGCCTGCATCTTCCTCTTTTTGCTTCTCTACTGTAACTGTGAGGGGAGTAACAATGTGCAATTCGGGGAGCGTCCTCAAGGGCGGTGGGGGTCGATGGCATTTCCATTGAAAAGATGAAATTGTTAGAGCCTCAATTGACTCCGCACCTTGTAGACCTCTTCAATGATATGCTTTCGGCTGGATATTTTCCTGAATGTTGGAAAAAAGTACTTCTGTTTCCTCTGGCGAAGTCAAATAGGATGGAATCGTGTTCGGATACAAGGACAATTGCTAAGCTTTCTGAACTATCAAAAATTTTGGAGAGAGTTGTGCACAATCAGTTGTCCAAATACTTAGAAGAAAATCACATTCTAATTGATACGCAAGCAGGGTTCCGAAAGGGACACAGCACCCAGACAGCGCTTATGGGAGTTCTAGATGACGTTAGGAGGGCCATAGATGATAGAAAGATCACGATCCTAATCCTGTTTGACTTCTCCAAGGCCTTCGACACTGTCCCGCATGACAGGCTTATTCAAAAACTGTGTGAGATTGGTTGCTCTGATACTGTTCTAACCTGGTTTTATCGGTATCTTGTGGGCCGCATGCAGGCCGTGGAAGAGGAAAATGGCGAGCTATCGGACTGGCTCGGGATAAATGCGGGAGTGCCCCAGGGCAGTGTTCTTGGCCCCATACTCTTTTCAATTTTTATAAATGACCTGCCGAAGGTACTCACGTATAGCAACTATATGCTATTTGCCGATGATGCCAAGGTCTACCATTCGTTTCTTCCGACAGATTTTGAAGTGGGTGTACATCGTATAACACAGGATGCCAATGCAATAGCGGCATGGGCGCGAGCGAATGGACTTAAACTAAATGTCAGGAAGACGAAGGTTATGATTCTGGGTAGTCAGGCTTTCTTATCGCGTATCGACCTGAACACTGCCTCGAGGGTCAAACTGGGTACAGAATGGTTGAGCTAGGAAAAAGAGGTAAAATCACTTGGGGTAGTAATCACCCCCTCTCTAGAGTGGACAAAACAGGTGTTATCTATTTCAAGACGTGTTCATGGAGTTCTACACTCTTTGAGATATTATAGGAAGGCACTGTCGCGTAAGCGCAGGAAGAGTCTGGTAGAAACACTTGTTTTTCCACACTTTGATTATGCCTGTGCAGTCTACAACGATGTCGATCAGATCAGAAACCTAAAGTTGCAGAGATTGTTGAATGCGTGTGTTCGGTTTGTATGGGGGGATGTGGCGAGACGAGAACACGTTACATGGTATAGGTTAGGTCTCAGGTGGCTATCGGTTGAGTCCAGACGTTCATACCTCATCGGCCCCCTTGCATATAACATCATCACTCACAATTCTCCCATCTATCTCGCGAGTCATTTCATAAAATTAAATACGCGCCATAGCATAATCATTAAACTATCATCCTCCTCGAACAGAAGCGCTAAATAGGTCCTTTGTCATCACTGCATCCAAAATGATTAACAGTCTTCCATTTAGTACAGTCGATAAATCATCCATTAATCATTTCAAAAATTCATTATTTAATCATCTGTTTGGGCTTAATCAGGCTGCCTGGTCCGATAGAATAAGGAACGAGGGGCTAACGGTGCCACAGGTCCCTCACCTCTAAAGTACTATAGGTTAGGTGCGAGTGCCTTAAACATGTATCGTCGTTGTCTGCTTTTTTATTATTTATTTAATTTCTTTTTATATTGTACATTTTACATTATTGTTTTTTTTTGTATATGTTTGTGTTATTTTATATTTATATTTTATAACTTAGATATTGTTATTTTATATTTTTGTAAAGCGTCGTTGTACACACTTAAAGTGCCTACGGGGTATCTACCCCAAAGGCCCAATAAAGTCTCATCAATCAATCAATCTCTCTCTATTTCTGACATTCGCTCTTTCTCTCTCTCTTTGGTGGGTATATTGGACGCTCAAAACTTCGCCTCCTCGAGTATAGCATTATTTTTTGTTCACGCTCTTTTCCTCGAGTTTCAGCCTAGAGGAGGGGATTCCCTGGAGTGGCGGCTGTTATTTGATATAATAACAGGTACTTTCTTTCGCCCTGGAATCCTTATATTTCCTCTGTAAATATTGGATAATAGAAGAGGTTAGGTCTCGTCCACTGGAAAATTGGCGGCTATACATCGACGTTTTTGCACGGTCTGAACAGCGCCTCTACTGGCTTTCACCCGTATTAAAGGGTCAACCTCGTCGCGCAATTTCCAACGCTTCCTCAAGGATTTTAATACTGTCACCGTGGAGAGATGCTGCCGGCTGCGCGCACCACCTGCTTTGTTTGCAGTCGCAGAATTGTTAAGAAAGACCATGCTGAGGTATGCTCTCGATGCGGCAGTTATATACACGCTAACTGCTTCGCGATATTACCTGACACCAATGAACCGCGCTGTTGCCGACTGGTAAAGAACTCTGCCTTGCCCGTGACTCGTGAGAGGGCAGCACTTCCCGAGACAGCGCTTTCAGATGGTGAGCTCTCGTCGACCGTCAATCTACCTACTGCGACCCCCACCACTGGGACGGCCAAGCGTGTCGTCTCGCCCACTTTGCCGCCGTGTGCGCTGGTTGCTAAGCAACCTCGTGGCGCCGCGCCCACTGAGAGCTGCTCCGGCCTACCCGTGCAACAGTCTGGTGCCGTAAACATGGCCGCTCTCTTTTCGGATTTCGCGAGCCAGTTAGAGGCCAACTTCGAGCGCACGGTCTCGCGTATCGAATCATCGGTGCAGGGGCTGGCCGGCGAGATCCGAGAATTGAGCGCACGGATTACATAAATGGAAGCGGCGACGGATGCAAGATTTTCCGGTGTTTCGAGCCGCCTAAGAGCGCTGGAGGCAGCGAACGAGGAAATACGTGGCAGGATTGGCGATGCACAGAACAGCCGGTCTTCTTCGGCAGTGTTGACGATGGCAGCCTCTTCGGATACCTGTGAGATATTATTATTGGGCATCCTTGCGGATCTAGCCTTATCTGAAGAGGAGGCCGTCGATAAAGTGCTATCAGCCATCAATCTCCCACGTGTCAGTTCACAAGTAGTTAGTACTCATTCTTGGCTTGTTCTGAACAAACCGAGAATTAAAAAGTCTGGTCCGGTGAATTCGTCTACGACTGCGAGCGGTTCTAATTCTAATTTTAATTTTAATCTTAATAATAATAAGGATAGTGTTAATATCAACAAGGGAATTGTTTTCCGGGTTTCCTCCCCATCAATTAGGGATCTTGTTTTAGAGAAGGCTCGCCTTCTCAAAGGTTTATCAGCGGATTCCCTCTTTGGTGCGGGTGGGGGCTCGTCGATCTTTTTACGTGCGCTCTGGCCCAAGGAGTTACACGTCCTGCTAAGTAAAGCGCTGCGTCGTTCCGTAGACTTGGGTTTTGCTAGGCCTTTTATTAAAAATTATACGGTGTTTATGAGGAAAACGAAGGGAGGGCAGCTTTTCCCGATTCACTCTGAATCTGACTTAGTTAAATTTTCTAACCTTAATCCGTCTCCTTCTCAATGAAGGTTGTCTGGTCAGACGTCATCATCTACTAACAATTCATTCTCCATTTATCATGTTAATATTAACCGTCTAAAAACACACTTTTCATCTATTGAATCACTAGTCCTTCCATTGAAACACGATAACATTGCTTTCTCAGAAACTTTTCTCACAGATCATGACTCATTCAACATGCTGAGCCTTCTTGCCTACATATTACACAGATTAGACCGGGTGGGTAAGGAGGGGGAGGGGGGTGTAGCCGCCTATCTCAGGAGTAATCTTGATGTTAGGCTTGTGGCTCACTCTGACCCTGTCTTTTCCAACACCCCGGAATTTTTAATTTTTCAAGTTAGTAATAAAACTAGCACGCTGCTATTTAGTGTTGTCTGCAGGAGGCCCACAGCGGCCTACCCATCACAATTTTTTGATACGTTGAATAATTTTTTACATACACGTGACCAGATAGTCATCACAGGCGACTTTAATGTAAATATGTGCAGTAAGGATGGGGCGTCCGCCATGTTGGATTCATACTTATATTCATTAAACCTCTTCCTTATCAAATCTGACCCTACACATCATGCGCATTCCACCACACATTCATCTCATACCTGGCTGGATTTATTTATAACGCGTAATCCTCCGCCTCTCTATTCTTATTATAAGTCTTCAGTTCCTTTTGCAGCTGGACATGATTACATTGTACTAGCTTTTGATTTTATTAAACCTTTGCCGGTGGTAAAGAAGATTTGGTCACGGAACCTTGCTATAATTGATTCGCCGGAGGCAGCTGCTCTTTTTTCCGATACTTTTAATCATCTTTCAGCTCATTCCTGCACTACCACTGTGTCGTCTTCGTCATCAATTTCTCACCCTTCAACCACGTCGTCTGGCCGTTCACCTTCTTCCTCACAACATATGCTGATGCCATGTTCTTCATCCTCCACTACCATCAACATTCTACTCTCAAACCTGGTTTCAGCTATCCTGCATACTTTTGACTCACTCGCTCCCGCCAAACTCATCACCATCAAAAATATCAACAAATCGTGGATTACACCTCACATTAAACAAACTAGTAAATCTCGTAACATGGCATATAGAAGATACTTGGCCACTGGCCTGAGCTCGGATTATCAGAAGTACAAAGATCTACGTAATCTAGTTAGAAACGGCATAGATTCTAATAAATTTTTATACTATAATAACAGAATCAATTCGGCCTCTAACTTGTCTAGTTTGTGGAAAGAGCTCAGGAACATGGGTCTCGCGTCTAAAACATCTCAATCACCTCTCAATATTTTTTCACCTGCTCAGCTCAACACCCACTATGCCTCTATTTCATTTTCACCCAGTCCTTTCACTCTTACCCAACTTCAGTCTCTCATTTCATCAGTAGACATTTTACCCTCATCTTATCCATTAACTTCCTTTCACTTTGCCCTTATCACCTCGCATAAAGTCCTCTCTACTATTTCAAGGGCCACCTCCAAGGCTATTGGGTACGTTGGAATTTCTATTCCAATGTTGAAACTGTTGGCTGCTCAATTAGCACCCCATTTTACTGATTTGTTTAACTTATCTCTCTCAACGGGAGTTTTTCCAAAGCCTTGGACTGGATCTCTCCTTTTTCCTTTGGCTAAGTCGAACAGAGTGATATCGCCGTCTGACACTAGGCCTATAGCTAAGCTCTGTGAAGTCTCCAAGATTTTAGAAAAATTAGTTCACGAACAACTCACAGAATATCTTAACAGTAATAATTTAATTATTGAGAGACAGGCGGGCTTCCGCCGGGGTCATAGTACCCAGACGGCTCTGATAGGTGTCTTAGATGACATTAGGAGAGCCATAGACAAACGAATGATCACGTTTGATTCGGTGCCACATGACCTGATGCTTTGTAAATTACGCCCTATAGGTTGTTCGGATACGGTTCTCTCTTGGTTCTACCATTATCTGGCTGTACGTACTCAATCGGTTGTGGATGAACTGGGGATGGATTCGGCCTGGCTCGACATGTCTAGGGGGTGCCACAGGGCAGTGTCCTCGGCCCACTATTATTTTCTATTTTTATTAGCGACCTCTCGCGGGTTTTACAACATTCTGACCACATGAATTTCGCGGATGACACTCAGATCTATCACTCGTTCTATCCAACCAATCTTGCTTAGGGTGCACAAAGGATTTCGGAAGACGCTAATGCGATTGACAACTGGGCGAGATTGAATGGTCTGAATCTGAATGTAAAGAAGACGAAAGTGATGATTTTAGGAAGTCAGGCTTTTATTTCACGCATTGACTTTGATATTGCCACGAAGGTTTCAATAGGGAATGATAACTTAACTATGAATCTGAAGTCAAATCTTTGGGCATATGGATTTCACCCACCCTGGACTGGTCTCGTCAGGTCGCATCAGTGTCGCAGCGAGTTCATGGAGTTCTTCACTCCTTAAGATTTTTTAAAAAAGCGCTTTCGCGTCAGAACAGAAAGAGCCTTGTCGACGCTCTAATTTTACCGCATTTCGACTACGTCTGCGCTATTTATCACGATCTGGATGCTACCAGGAATTTAAAACTACAGCATCTACTAAATACTTGCGTTAGTTTTGTATGGGGTGTTATTCCATGGTGCGGCTATACATATATATATACATATATATATATACATATATATATATATAAACACCAGTATTGGTACTTATGGTGACACTACGTGTTATCTTGGTGTTTTGAGGTTATAAAACATATGTAACGACTCAGATATAAGGGGGAGAATATTAATTGATAGAATAATGCATAAAAAACCAATAACTCAAATACCTAAATACCCCTCACGGGTAAAAAAGCACACTTTGACCTTATAATATTAATGAAGGATTGAAGTTATAACCTCATTCGAAGTGCCGGAGGCCTCCGGCCTCCGACACCTCGAAAGACATTATAGCTTCAATCCTTTATCAATATTATAACATCAAAGCGGGGCTCACAAAGATAATTTTCCAATTTTTTGTGTGCTTTAGGTCAAAGTGTGCTTTTTTACCCGTGAGGGGTATTTAGGTATTTGGGTTATTGGTTTTTTATGCATTATTCTATCAATTAATATTCCCCCCCTTATATCTGAGTCGTTACATATGTTTTATAACCTCAAAACACCAAGATAACACGTAGTGTCATCATAATTACCGATACTGGTGTTTATATATATATATTCATATATATATATATATATATATATATATATATATAGAGAGAGAGAGAGAGAGAGAGAGAGAGATATCAATGAATACATGTATAAAAATAAATACCAAAAATTAAAAAAACTGAAAAT
Organism: Theocolax elegans; assembly: GCA_026168455.1. Lineage (NCBI taxonomy): Eukaryota > Metazoa > Arthropoda > Insecta > Hymenoptera > Cerocephalidae > Theocolax > Theocolax elegans. Next base: position 50,116,361 of record CM047426.1, on the reverse strand, counting down.
TTGTGCTAAAAAGCTGGGATTCAAATATGCCTGGCATCAATTTGGCAATTTTTACGTTAAAGTACGGGAAGGGACAGCTGCCATCATTTTTAATAATTTGACAGAGCTGGAAGGATTAGCTGAGGTAAATATTGAAATTATCGGGGATACGAAAAATTACGAACAAAATCTGTATCATAAAATGTCAGGCAGGGACGGTGACACGGCTGATACACCAATAATAAATAGTGAAAAAGACACAAAAAAGATTACTAAAGCTCAAACTAACACTAATAGTAAAATTAGGAAGAATAATAATAAAAATAATGAAAAAAATAAAATTAAAGCAAATTTTCTTACACAGATAAATCTGACATCGTCCTAGCTGATTGCTTACAAGCAATTAATAATAATGATAACAAGAGTAATAGTGGTAGTAACAATAATGATAATGATACCAAAAACAGTAATAATGATAACAATAATGTACTTTCTAAAGAAAATTGACTGCATGGGAGTGCCATCGGAGGGTCAAGGGGTGAAAATACGGGGAGATTGCGTGCGGGCTTTCTCAACGTGGGCTCTTTCAGGGCTCATATTGATCAAGTTCGTCAGGTTCTTTCTGATTTTCCCTCCTATGATCTCTTCAGGGTAGCGGAGTCTAGGCTTGACTCGAGGATTGAGGATGCCGTCATTCAGATAAGGGATTATATGATAAATAGGCAAGACCGAAATTCCATTGGTGGTGGGGTCTCTTTATACGCAAAATCTGGCTTTAAATATCAAGTATTATCGACGTCTAAAACCGAGCTACCTATTAAACCAGACATCCCTGAATAAATTTTTTGTAGTATTCAAGAGCGTGATTCGCCTCCTGTATTTGTTGCCGTTATCTATCGGCCACCAAAGATTGCCTTTGTGGGTGAATCAGACTTTCTAAAAAATCTACGCGAATTTAGTCATAATTATAGTCAGAAATTTATCATGGGTGATTTGCATGCCGATATTCTTAAGGAGCGTGATGATGCTCAGTTCGTTCGCAATTTATCAGCGGAACTTTCTTTACGACTTGTTCAGCATGGACCCACGCATTTCACCTCCACCTCGGGTATTTGGCTGAATGTCATTTTTGTCGATGATAACAACTCAATTGTTGATCTTAGTAACATCCCTGCGCCCTTTCACAATTGTCACAATATTATTTCCGCTACTATATTTTATAATAATCTTTCGCAAGTCAACACTATTACAAATGCTATTACTTACCACGATTTTAAAAATATTCCTGCCAATGATCTTTAATGTTTGCTTTCCCAGTGTGATTGGTCGCCTTTTCATGTTGCTGAGATTGACATTGAGTTTGCGCTGGGATGTGTCTGTGATAGTATCTCAATGGTTGTGGACTTACATGCTTCTCTTATAACTATTAAACCAGAAAGATCTAGGCCGCCTTATGTTAACGAACTATTTAGACGATACTCACGTACGAAGGACCCTAAAACACTTAAAGAATTTCTTCACATTAGAAGACATACAAACGAAAGAACTGAGGCAACGAAAACGGAGTATTATCAGAGTCGTATATCTGAGCCTCTTAATAACGACATTGTTTGGAAAGAGAAATTTGGGATTCCTTCCTGGGCGAGTGGTTGACTTACATGGATTTACACTCGAGGACTTGAACCGGTAGTTTGCTGGTGTTTCGGTCTCCTCAGTGGAGGATGATGAGAGTCGCCACGTAATAATTTAATAGGCTACACATGAAGATTTCTTCTTTAAAGAGATTAATATAAATGACGTTGTCTTGGCGATCTCGCATTTCTCCTCGCAGGCTTGTGGGGCGGACGGCATACGCAGTGTTATAGTCGGGTCCGTAATTCTTCTTTTTTGACAAATATTTTCCCTAATCTTTGGCAGAACGCTCATAGTATTCTTTTGAAAAAGTGCAAACACCATCATCGCCTTCTGATTTTAGAAGAATTGCACTCTTATGTTTCCTTTCTAACGTTTTAAAGAAAATTGCCTTAAACCAGCTGCAGGAGTTTCTGCAGTCACGCTCGCTTATGGACTCAATGCAAACCGGTTTTAGACCATACCACTCAACAGAAACCGTTTATCTTATTTTCTAGCTTATCTTAAATTGACAGAAGACATACGTACAGGGATTGACAGAAAACTTGTCACAATATTCCTGTTGCTCGACTTTAGCAAGGCGTTTGACACAATATCTCCTACTCGCTTACTTGACCGCTTAAGATAAATGGGGTTCTCTAAGTATGCTTTATTGTGACATAAATTCTTACTTTTCGTCTCATATGCAGGCTGTTGTTTGATCCGGTTACTTTTCTTCTTGATTTACAACAAACCTGGGAGTACCACAAGGGTTTGTCCTGGGACACCTACTCTTCTGCCTATACATTAATGACTTACGTGATGTACTTCATCCTGCGGGTGTCCAGCATGTTTTTTATGCAGATGATCTACTTACCGCGGTTTACTTGTAACTCCCATACTCTGATCAGAGTGGCGGGATAGCAGAGCTTTGGAGAATCGCAATTGAAATACAGGATTGGGCTGTGCGCGCCTTACTCAAACTTAACGCCTCCAAGACTTAAGCTATATTGTTTGGTTGCCGTAAATTTTGTTCGGACTTCTACAACCATGGTAGTCGAGGTATTTACTTGAGTGATGGCGTGTACATCCCGATTATGGAGATGGTTCTGAGTCTTGGTGTGGTTTTGGATTCGCAGCTATCTTGGAAGTTACTTGTAGATAATCTCACAAGAAAGTAATTAGAGTGTTATATAATCTGCATTTTTAGCAGGTGCACTATCCAGGCTCTCAGAAAGCGACTGACCGCAATTTATTATAATAGTTAATACACCCTATCTCGTCCAGACTTGCGTCAATTACTATAAAAATATTACAAAAATATTCAAGATATAATGTGGAAATATAAAATAATATTTTTTTACTTGTATTAATCATGCATTATTTTTTTATATTTGTTAACATAATTATATAATCTCTTTTTTTAAATGAACATATATAACTAAATTCTTCTAGCTTTTATTGAACAAAACACACATAAAATTGCAATATTTTATAAACAATTGCATAAAAATATTTAAGTTTATACACATTGTTAATATTAAGAATTTAAACAATTGCACGATAAATACGTTAACAAATTATATTGTTTAGTGAATAAAATATATTTAATATTATTGTATTTCAAATATTACTAATTTATATACAATAAAAGAAATATTATAAATAAATGCATATAAAATAAAAAAATTGTTGTAATTTAAAATGTAAATTATTGTTACTAAGTTGTATTCAAAGAATAAATATTATAAATAAAATGCTGTTGGTTTAGTAATTGGAATGATATAAAGTATCAGGTTTGCCTTTACGAATATTAGAAAAGCGTATAGATGGCCGAATAGAATATACCTTAAGTACCCAAATATATATAGATATATATAGATATATAAGTATAAACTTAGCAATAGGGGTTTATGACGCCCATGACAGAGAGGGAAGATACGTACATTAGAACGTGCAAGAGAGAGGTTCGGGTTATGATGCCAGGGCTCCATAACCCGCCCACCCCCAACCAGTGGAAGGTGGGAGACAGAAGATACAAATTTATTATGTAGGGCGTCATAAACCCCTATTGGGAAGTTTATATATATATATATATATGGGTGGTTCTCTGTGACATCGAAGATGAAAAAAATTAATATTGCTATAACTGTGGGAATATGTTTTAGAGGCAGCCAGTAGTTCTCCTGAATTTTTTCAGATTTTTTCTGGGCCATTATTTTAAGTTACAGAGAGTCAAAGTTGACATTTTAGCACTTTTTTGCATTATATGCCCATTTTCATGAATTTTTAGCTCCCAGGGGATGCATTTTTCACTAAAAACATAAGTATGACTTTTTTTGTAAAATTTTCCGAACTTTTCATTAAAAATACTTTTAAAGACATAAATGTATGCTGTCACACTCTTGTAAGCCATTTAAACCTTAAATAGTGAAAATCAGCAATTCTGCTCCGGACTCTGGTAACCTAATACTGTCTAAAAGATGTCTTTTTATAGTCAGAAATTGCCTAAAAATTTCCAGAGTGGGTCTAAATCATTAAGATCACTTATGGTCAAAATATCCGGGAAAAGTGCCCGAAATATTAATAGAAATGTATATTTGTTGCCTTATAACGATGAATCTAGTAGCATGATCATTGCAAAAAAATTTATGCACTTACCTTGGAATGGTAGAAAAGTATCTCCACTTGTTTCAGTATCCATCTAATCCCCTGTAAGCTGCTAAAAATACAATTATTATTATATAATTATAAAAAATTATTTTTTAAACATTTATAATGCTGGATTTTTAGTTTTACATCCCTTACAAGAATTATAATACTAATCTGAAGGATTACTATAAAAGTATCAACATTATTATTATTATTATTCAGCAATACATTGTTTAGATTTCACAAACTTGTCACTGTCACGTTATCATATTATTCATTATAATTATATATCCGATTTATTTATATATCTTTTGTATTAAATACGTATAATCAGTTATTGTAATAATGATGTTATATATTTATAGTAATCCTTCAGATTAGTATTATAATTCTTGTAAGGGATGTAAAACTAAAAATTCAGCATTATAAATGTTTAAAAATTAATTTTTTACATTTGTATAATAATATTTGTATTTTTAGCAGCTTACAGGGGATTAGATGGATACTGAAACAAGTGAAGATACTTTTCTACCACTCCAAGGTAAGTGCACAAATTTTTTGCAATGATCATGCTAATAGATTCATCGTTATAAGGCAACAAATATACATTTCTATTAATATTTCGGGCACTTTTCCCGGATATTTTGACCATAAGTGATCTTAATGATTTAGACCCACTCTGGAAATTTTTAGGCAGTTTCTGACTATAAAAAAACATCTTTTAGACAGTATTAGGTTACCAGAGTCCGGAGCAGAATTGCTGATTTTCACTATTTAAGGTTTAAATGGCTTACAAGAGTGTGACAGCATACATTTATGTCTTTAAAAGTATTTTTAATGAAAAGTTCGGAAAATTTTACAAAAAAAGTCATACTTATGTTTTTAGTGAAAAATGCATCCCCTGGGAGCAAAAAATTCATGAAAATGGGCATATAATGCAAAAAAGTGCTAAAATGTCAACTTTGACTCTCTGTAACTTAAAATAATGGCCCAGAAAAAATCTGAAAAAATTCAGGAGAACTACTGGCTGCCTCTAAAACATATTCCCACAGTTATAGCAATATTTATTTTTTTCATCTTCGATGTCACAGAGAACCACCCATATATATATATATTGTAAGAGGTACGATCCCTCGCGTATGTAGGGGAAAAGGGGTCGGTTGCTACGGCACTGCCTAGTTATACTCCCTAGGCGGTGCCCTGAAAGTGCGCGGCGGATTCAAATCACCGAACCCCGCGCACGACTTACCGTTGCGATGTCCGTTAACAACCGCGAGATCAATTGCCGAACTCGCGTATTTGTACAGCTATAACGTCGTGAGCTGAAAAGGACCGTATTATTATAATTATAAAAAATTATTTTTTAAACCATTTATAATGCTGGATTTTTTAGTTTTACATCCCTTACAAGAATTATAATATAATCTGAAGGATTACTAAAAGTATCAACATTATTATTATTATTATTCAGCAATACATTGTTTTAGATTTCACAAACTTGTCACTGTCACGTTATCATATTATTCATTATAATTATATATCCGATTTATTTATATATCTTTTGTATTAAATACGTATAATCAGTTATTGTAATAATGATGTTTATATATTTATAGTAATCCTTCAGATTAGTATTATAATTCTTGTAAGGGATGTAAAACTAAAAATTCAGCATTATAAATGTTTAAAATTAATTTTTTACATTTGTATAATAATATTTGTATTTTTAGCAGCTTACAGGGGATTAGATGGATACTGAAACAAGTGAAGATACTTTTCTACCACTCCAAGGTAAGTGCACAAATTTTTTTGCAATGATCATGCTAATAGATTCATCGTTATAAGGCAACAAATATACATTTCTATTAATATTTCGGGCACTTTTCCCGGATATTTTGACCATAAGTGATCTTAATGATTTAGACCCACTCTGGAAATTTTTAGGCAGTTTCTGACTATAAAAAAACATCTTTTAGACAGTATTAGGTTACCAGAGTCCGGAGCAGAATTGCTGATTTTCACTATTTAAGGTTTAAATGGCTTACAAGAGTGTGACAGCATACATTTATGTCTTTAAAAGTATTTTTAATGAAAAGTTCGGAAAATTTTACAAAAAAAGTCATACTTATGTTTTTAGTGAAAAATGCATCCCCTGGGAGCAAAAAATTCATGAAAATGGGCATATAATGCAAAAAAGTGCTAAAATGTCAACTTTGACTCTCTGTAACTTAAAATAATGGCCCAGAAAAAATCTGAAAAAATTCAGGAGAACTACTGGCTGCCTCTAAAACATATTCCCACAGTTATAGCAATATTTATTTTTTTCATCTTCGATGTCACAGAGAACCACCCATATATATATATATATTGTAAAGAGGTACGATCCCTCGCGTATGTAGGGGAAAAGGGGTCGGTTGCTACGGCACTGCCTAGTTATACTCCCTAGGCGGTGCCCTGAAAGTGCGCGGCGGATTCAAATCACCGAACCCCGCGCACGACTTACCGTTGCGATGTCCGTTAACAACCGCGAGATCAATTGCCGAACTCGCGTATTTGTACAGCTATAACGTCGTGAGCTGAAAAGGACCGCGAATAAAAGGAATAAATTCGCGGTAAATTTATCTCGGCCGCTCCTGAAACGGAGTGGGCGGTATTCGGGATAACGGGAATAACGAACGCAGATATCAATGATTAAATTTGTACTCGGTTATTAATTATGTGTGAATTTTATTTATTGTAAAGAAATATAAACTTAGTTTGACAGAGAATAAAGAAAAGGAAGAAAGAAATTACAAAGGTCTTATATAGGCCGCGTGAGGTCTCGTGACGAGGTGTAACCACCGGGGTTACTCGCACTTTCTCTCTCTCGCACGCGTACACGATCGCCCGTTGGCTTCCTCGCCGTCGCGCGCGGACGAGATCCGCCGATCCTTAGCTAAAAGATGTAGCCGTAAAGAGAGAGTCTTTACGGCTTCGGCGGCTCGCGAGTGGTGCACCACGTACCTTTATTCTTCCCGTTGACGCGTTTTGCTTCGTTAGTTTTCCCCCTCTCTGTCGGGCTCTCGCGGGCGGCAACTTCGCCGTCTTCACAGGTTCCTGGGGAGTCGTGGAAGCCGTCTACTGGACACCAGTACACTCACTCCACAAATTCACACTGTTCGCGGCGTAAACTCCAGAATCCGGGCAAGAATCCGTAATTACTATTTTTCACTCTTGCCACGAATTGGCAAGAAAGGCGTTAAACTCTCCCTGTACTCTCCTCAGCTTGCGCGTCGGACCATTATTAGTCCTTATGCGGCTTGCGCGCGGGCTTTCCCGATCATCTACGAGCTTTTCCGATCGTCACTCGCGCTCGTTATAAGGTATAGCTTCATACGCTTAAGGGGATGTCGGAGCCATAGCCTCCGTTGATAGCCGCTCGATCTCGAGGCTTCGAATGGCGCTGTAGTCAGGTGTCGATTTCTACGATGAACGTACTTCAAACATAAATTATAAATTTTACAGCTACATACAGCTGTTAAAAGATACTTTCCCCCCTAGCTATAACTAAAATTAAAGCAATTGTAATATTACTCTTGGCAGCAAATGTTTATTTTTTAAAGAAATGAGAAATACGTCTCATATTCAATGAATCTATATCTGCCGTAATGTTACATGCAACGTATTTCACATTTCTTTAAAAAAATAAACATTTGCTGCCAAGAGTAATATTACAATTACCTTAATTTCAGTTATAGCTAGGGGGGAAAGTATCTTTAAACAGCTCTATGTAGCTGCAAAATTTATAATTTATGTTTTAAGTACGTTTATCGTAGAAATCGACACCTGACTACAGCGCCATTCGTAGCCGCGAGCTCGAGCGGCTTTTGATGGAGGCTATAGCTCCGACATCCCCTTAAGAGTATGTAGCTTACCTTTACAATATATATATATATATATATATATATATATATATATATATATATATATATAGTGACGTAAATCGTCACACAATCTATTCACGATGAATAGAATATTTAAATTGTAATTGTAAGTCGTCGAAGCCTTTGGTATGTCAAGGTCAACCGACGGCACTTGTTTGTTTCATTTACGAGTATACAATTACGCGCGCGACAATACCTAGGGATGAGAGCGCGAGAGGGTGTTGATCATGCTCTGCTATCATCTGTGTGCACGAGAGTCAGTGAATAAGGACGGGGCCGTGCGCGAGTGCAAGAGCGTGTTTGGGTACGCCGGTACCCGAACAGCGGATTCTGGTAGCTAGAGTCTGCCACAGGCGAGGACCTCGATCCGGCAGGCTTCCCGGGACTTTCAGCTGTACGTATTCAAATTGTCGCGACACACGGCCTGGATGGTCATCATGTTAATTAATTAAAATAAATGATTTTTTTCTTTTTATTTTAATCCAGTGTGTTTATTATTTCTCCCCGCTCCCACCGACATTCAATTAATTTAAATTAAATCGTGTCGAGGCAAGGAGGATCGCCCGAATCCTCCACACCGTGCGTCCCAGCGAACTCGTGTTCCTGACGACGGCCCGCAGTTCGCGATCAATAAAATAAATAGTGCACGCGGTATTGGGCTACGCGGCCCAAAGGTTATCTTAATTATTAAAATTAATTAATTTCACCGGGTACACGAATACCGCGTCACAATATTGAGGAACGAAAGGCTGGCTCGGACGTAGGTAGCGGTGTCAAGTAACTTGGTGATGTCCAGTTATACTTGCGGGCGCCAATGTTAGATGCGTATGCGTACGGAGCTCGATGCTTGCCAGATGTCGAAGTCGTAGTTCCTTGAGTAAGGCTTGTAGATACAGGCAATGCGCTGCGGTTCCCGAATACAACATCTCTCTCGACTTTGAACATATATTTTTTTTAAGTCCGAGTAGCAGAGCTTCGCCCTCGGATAAAAGTCAAAGCGTTGAGTAGCAGAGCTACGCTTTATAGAAGTTTTTAACGAAATACTTGGAGTGGCTGTGTCCGTCCTGAATTCTCTTTATATACCCTAAAAATCTATGCATCTGTCCTTGTCTTTCGCTTTACTTTAGATGGAAATTGCGTATTCTAAGTTCTCGATTTTTCTGCGCTTGTACCCGATTAGACCGTTAGATGTAACTGATCATAAAACGATCGAATCTCATTCATTTCGGAGAATTTGGTATCCCCCTTTCATCGCTGCGACATTACCCGAAAAACGGCTTCTTTTTCTAAGCTACTTCAATTATTGCTTTCTTCTAATGCTCGCGTTTCTAGTCCATGTCGCTCATATATGGCTCTTCTCCGAGCATTGATATTATAGTGCAATATGCAGAAACTCTTGCGCAGCACCTTCGCTTTTATCTCACTATCGGCAATCCCGCTTATGTGCATATTGGCTTTGAATAATATTTTAAACTCTACGTATCGGTCTCTTTCTCATTTCTGTCCCTTAGCTCTATAAATTAGACTCTTTACTACTGCATTTACTTAGAATCATTTTGTATTGACTTTACTTCATTCGTCTTCTACGCAGTAATTTTATTCTATATTACGCAGTACTTTTTACGAAAAATAATAATATAATTTTTGTCGGGATGCAACAGTTTTAATAACAAAAAAAGGAGACGATATAAAAATAACGGATTGGTGGATTTATTCACCTTAAGATGAGATACACGTGACGTAGTAGTTGTCAGTCACCGGAGCAATTAGATCGCGGCCAGAGATTAGTACAAAAAAGATTGCTGACGAGCATGACAGGAAGCGATCCACAAGTTTTGTCCAAGGAAGTAGCGCCTCTTGGAATTAAAAATCATAAGCTTTCGCATAATTTTAGAATAGGGAAAGGGGGTAGGGTAGGATTCTTGGAAGTTGGAGTAGGGAGATGCGAACGATGCATAAAGAAGAAATGAAGAATAAGATATGGCGCGTTAAGTGTTTCAGAAGTTTTTTATGATTTATACTAATATCCTCTTGTATACTTTCTTCGCCAAGAAATCGTATGACTTCCGTCGCTGATTAGCACCGAATCGGGATCACAAAAAGAACGACGTTAAAATATAAAAAAAAAATTCTCTTGTATACTAAAAATAGTTTTAAAAAAGTTGAAATAAAGCAATCTAATGTTTAAAACGTAATATTTCTAATTCGGAATTGAACGTATCTATATATTCTTTTTCTAATCACAAATAGTTGTCAAGTGCTGGTACTTTGTTTAACTGCAGAAGTCAAATAAAGATTAATCGCTGTTACGATATATACAGGTCTCATGAGTTAACATTAAGTCTTCTACTTATTCGTACCTTAAAATATTTATAAGCCCTTGATGTAAACATGCATAATAAGCAGTGTGTTATGCAGTTCGAATTAGATTTACTATACAAGAGTAAGATGGCAATTCAACGAGTGGTGCAAGTATTATTTTATTTAAAGAGAATAAAAAAGAGAGAAATAACTTTTTTATTAGTTTTGCAGAAATTAATTTTGCACAAATGAATATTATTATTATTATATAAAATTGTTTATCTATTGTTGCAAGACACGGGAAGGATATACATTGTGTATTTAAAGAGAATAAAAAAGTGAGAAATTTATTTTTTATCAGATTTGCAGAAATTAATAAAATTATTAAAAAATTATTTATCTATTGCTTGTAGGACATGACAGAACTAGTATTGAAATGTAAACTTGTAAGATACTTTTTTGAAAAAATGTTTGTTATCAATTTAAAAGATATTTGTATTTTTAAAAATAAATTCTTGTTGATTGTACTTTGATTTCAGTACTTTCTATTGCAGAAACTTTTTATGGAGTTTAAGAAACAATATATAAATGTTTAATTAAAATACAATTTATGGTATGGTAAAAAATACTTCTCGATTATTCCGCTTCGATTTCAGTACTTTCAATAGCAGAAACTACTTATGAAGTTTAAGCAGAATATATAAAATGTCTAATATAACGAGTTATTTAAAGTAAATATCTAAAATAATAATAAATAATTTAAAAGTTTGTGTTGATATGGTACACAATACTTGTCGATTCCATTTTGATTTCAGTTCTTTCAATTGCAGAAATTTGTAAGAAATTTTAAGCAACAATGTATAAAGTGTTTAAGTAATACACAAATTTATGACATGGTAAAAAATACTTGTCGATTATTCCGCTTTGATTTCAGTACTTTCAATAGCAGAAACAACTTATGAAGTTTAAGCAGAATATATAAAATGTCTAATTATAAAAAAGAAAATAAGTAGAAAAAAAATGGGAGTAAAAATTAATATTTTTTATCAGACATCGTTTTGGAAAGTGTGATTGGAAACCATACTTGCGAAGTTTGACACCTTCGTCGAAGGTGTTTTATAAAGTACTTTCTACATACATAAATAACGAATAAACGAGTTATTTAAAGTAAATATCTAAAATAATAATAAATAATTTAAAAGTTTGTGTTGATATGAATAAAAAGAAAACTAAGTAGAATAAAGATGGGAGTAAAAATTAATAATTTTTTATTAGACATAGTTTTTAAATAAATACTCTTTAAATAAATAAAATTTCATTTAAATATCTTAGATGTCAAATTCTTTTACTGGGCTATGTATTTTTCGATATCCTTTTCGTCTCCTATAAGTATATATATGTCTACTCGAAAAAGTTGAGACAGAGCTATAGGGGAAATCGAACGATTTTTTTATTCGTCGAAAGGAACACACTTAAGAAACATAAGTGGATATAAGTTATAAGTTACGTAATTACTTTTAAATAAAAAATTTTAAGCTATTGTATAAGTAGAAAAAATATGGGAATAAGAATTAAAGATATTTATTTAATAGATTGCAATTTAAAATGATATATACAATGAGTTAAAAATTCAATATATTAAATATTGCATACTACTAAGATAATTCTATTATAAACAGTATAGGCAAAAGAAAATTCAAATTTTAACAGTGGCAATATAAAATACGAATTATATTTGAATAGATTTTCAAAAACTATTAATTTAGGAGCATTCAATTTAAATATTTTTTAAATTAATATTTCAAAATTGTAGGAATATATAAGTGTGTAGATAATTTATATTTATATAACACAATATTTTAAATAAACAAGTATGTATTTATTAGAAACAGAAGGTTTTCTAAGGAATAAATTTGATTATAATTATCAAGATAAATATATGGGCTCTGTAACTAAAGGAAAAAATAAATTGGATATAATTATGGATTAAAACGCAAATTTTGAAAGAGGGTGCAAATTACGAATTACGGGAGAAATGGAAGAAACAGTTTTTTATTTATATGGCACTAAAATTATATAAATAGTTCTATAAAATTAATACAAAAATGATCCTTCGTCATTAAATAAATTAATTTTAGGAGGTGAAGTTCTATTTAGATTCGTTTAAAATATTCCAAAATTTTCATAAGTAGTTACTAAATACTACAATTTAGTAAGTATATGCACTTTACTATTTTTGGTAAGTTAATTTTTCATTAACATTTATAATTATTAAAATATAAATTTAAGCTTTATAGGAATTCATATAGTTTAAAATTTACAGTTAACATTTAATGTCTTTATTTTTTTTATTACTATTATTCTGATTTCATTATACTAAATTTTGGTAAAAACTTTTATTTATAAATTATAATCGTATTTAAAAAAAAATTAAATTTTTGGTATAAAACCCAATGCATTATAACAGTACCTCCAAGGTGTTGTGTGAATCGGTTTAATTTCTAAGGTGTCCATGGTAGTGAAAAAGTAATATAATTTAAAACATTATTTAAAATAAATTTATTACGAAAAACCTTTGTCGAAATTAAAAATAGGGGTTGGCGCGCGAAGCGCGCAGGGGGGCGAAGCCCCCCTAGTGTATATATATATATATATATATATATATATATATATATATATATATATATATATATATATATATATATGTTATATATATGTAAAATTGATGAATCGGTACTTATGCCGACAAATTCTTACGGGAAATGGGAATTGTGCTTACTTTGGGGGGAATTATGCCGACGTCAGCATAATTCCACCGAAAATTCAACAATGTATCGGTACTTATGCCGACACACAGAAAATCGGAAAATTAGCTTTGTGAGCCCCGCTTTAACGTTATAATATTAATGAAGGATTGAAGTCATAACGTCTTTCGAGATGCCTCCGGCCTCCGGCACCTCGAAAGACGTTATTACTTCAAACCTTCATTAATATTATAAGGTCAAAGTGTGCTTTTTTACCCGTTGTAACGGGCCTAATATCAACTCGAAACACAAAAATACATTTATTTTTTGCCTAACCCGAAATAAATGTATTAGGTGGAAGAATCTGGGGTAGCTAAAGAATTTAACAAATAATTCTTTCTCATCCCAGTTTAACCCCCAAGTTTAATAAATTTGATAAATTAGGATAATAAATTAACTATTATAAAGTTTTGGGAACACATGGAATTAATCAAATAATTCCAGATTATCCAATTTTACTTTATATTATGGGTTTTAGGAATGTAAGATAACTTGGGAAGAATTGAAATTAATCCAATAATTCCATATCATCCAAGTTATTTATTTAGTTATGGAAAGTGGAAGAACTTTGGGAAGACATTGAATCAAACAAATGATTTTATATCATTCAAAGTTAGCTTCCTTTTAGGACACGGTTATGTGGTATTTGGTCGGGTAAAATGAGCAAATCGCTAGAGACATTTAAATTATAAAATATATTGTGACAGACAAACGCGGTCCGACCTGTTAGGTCGCCCGCGAACTCTAGGCGAATGCTGCCTTCGGCAGCGATACATCTCATTATATACGATTAGTGAGGTAGAAGGGATTGACTTCCCACTTTTTCCACTTTTCCACCTGGATCCTTGTAACTTGGTTACCATTTCTCCTTCCTTCTCATATATACGTAGGTGATCATATGTTTGTGTTTTTCTTGAGGTCGTCTACCTTAGTCTGTATATTTCTGCTTTGGTTCTTTAGCTAAATTTATTAAAATGTCTTTTCTTATATTCTATTTTACAATTATTAGATTATTACAATTATAATAATATTATTTATAACAATCCTTTATACTCTCTTGCCTTTGGCTTAATAGAATTTATTTACTCTGAATTAATTATGTCATTGTCTCCTTTTACTTAATAGTTTTAATATCTATAATTTGTTTTATTATTTAATCCTTTTGTATATATTTTAAATGTAATGTAAAATTTAACTATAAACATTATATATTTTAATAAACCTTATAAATTATTAACTTAACTATTTCTTAACATATTGACTCCATATTTTTGGCAAAAGTAGCAAAAAACATAAAAATTTCAATAATATTATAAATTGTATCAATTTTGGTTATTTAATTATTTAAATAAATTAATTTAAATAATTAAAAAAAAACTACCGAAAATTGAATTTGAACCCCGATCTCTTGGACCGAACGCTAACGCTCTACCGCCTGAGCCGTTGTTCAATGCGACTGGTTACTGACTATATGTCTACATATAGTCAGGCCCGTCACACCGTGAGGGGTATTTAGGTATTTGAGTTATTGGATATTTGGGTTATTGGTTTTTTATGCATTTTTCTATCAATTAATATTCTCCCCCTTATATCTGAGTCGTTACATATGTTTTATAACCTCAAAACACTAAGATAACTCGTAGTGCCACCATAATTACCGATACTGATATTTATATATATATATATATATCTGTATGTATGTGTACTTATGCAGACTCAAAATTTTTACCTATAACCCAATACCCTATAACCCTATTTTTCATGTAAAAAATTTTTTTTGTGTCCGCATAAGTAGTGATAGAATAATTTTTTTCGAGTAAAATTATGCGGACGTCCGCATAAGTCCATCAAAGTCTGCATAAGTCGGGTTACAGTACTAAAGTAGTCAGCACAACTCTAGATGTACATAAATATGTATATATATATATATATGTTATATACATATATATATATATATATATATATATATATATGGGTGTGTGTGTGTGCAGCGGAATATTTATTTAATATATACTAGCCAAAAACGCTCGCTTCGCTCGCGATTAAAACAAGGTTTGGGGCAAAATATTGAAACAAAATACAATATCGAAAGAAAATGTAATAGAAGAATCTCAAAATTATAAAGAAGAATTAAAAACAAAGATACTGTATAAATAAGTATTGACAGAAAACGAAAACAAGAAATAGTCAACAAAAATAATATTGAAGACAAAAATATTAATATATTAAAACAAGCTTTTAAAATAACAAATATCCAGGAAATCCCGTAATTAGTGAAGCCTTTTTGAAATATTTCAGCAATTCCCAAAATTTCCAGGAAATCCCATAATTAGTCGCGTCATCCCGAAATACCTTATAAATTCCCGAAATATCCTGGAAATTCCAAAACTAGTGGAGACATTTCAAAATACCTCAAAAATTCCCGAAATATCCAGGAAATCCCTTAATTTGTAGAGTTATCCAAAAATACCACAGAAATTCCTGAAATATCCAGGAAATCCCGTAATTAGTGGAGACATTTCGAAATACCTCAGAAATTCCCGAAATATCCTAGAAATCCCGTAAATAGTAGACTCATCCTGAAATAACTCAGAAATTCCCGAAATATCCAGGAAATTCCACGATTAGTGGAGACATTTCGAAATACCTCAGAAATTCTTGAAATATCCTAGAAATCCCGTAATTAGTAGAGTTATCCAGAAATACCTCAGAAATTCCCGAATGATTAGGAAAGCCCGAAATTGGTAGCGTCATCCCGAAATACCTCATAAATTCCTGCAATATCCTGGAAGTTCTACAATTAGTGGAGACATTTCGAAATACCTCAGAAATTCCCGAATTATCCAGGAAATACCATAATTAGTAAAGCGTTCCTGAAATCTTTCAGAAATTCCCGAAATATCCAGGAAATTCCGTAATTAGTAGACTCATCCCGAATTTCCTCAGAAATTCGCGTAACATACAGGAAATCCCGTAATTGGTAGAGTCTTCCCGAATTTTTCAGAAATTCCCAAAATATACAGGAAATCCCGTAATTAGTAGCGTCATCCCGAAATACCTCAGAAATTCCCGATATATCCAGGAAATCCCTTAATTAGTGGAGTCTTTCTGTAATATTAAAGAAATTCCCGAAATATCCAGGAAACCCTTTATTTAGTAGAGTTATCCAGAAATACCTCAGAAATTCCCGAAATATCCAGGAAATCCCGTAATTAGTGGAGTCTTTCTGAAATATTTCAGAAAATCCCGAAAGATCCAGGAAATCCCGTAATTGATAGATTTATCCCAAATTTCCTCAGATATTCCCGAAATATCAAGAAAATACCATAATTAGTGGAGTCTATCTGAAATATTTCAGAAATTCTTGAAATATCCAGGAAATCTTTTATTTAGTAGAGATATCCAGAAATACCCCAGATATTCCCGGAAGATCCAGGAAATGCCGTAATTAGTAGCGTCATCCCGAAATACCTCAAAAATTCCCAAAAGATCCAAGAATTCCCGTAATTGGTAGATTTATCCCGAATTTCCTCAGATATTTCCAAAATATCAAGTAAATCCCGTAATTGGTGGAGTCTTTCTGAACCATTTCAGAAATTCTTGCAATATCCAGGAAATCCTTTATTAAGTCGAGTTATACAGAAATACCTCAGAAATTCCCGAATTACCCAGGAAATTCCGTAATTAGTGGAGTCTTTCGGAAATATTTCAGAAATTCCCGAAACATCCAGGAAATCCCGTAATTGGTAGAGTCATCGCGAATATCATCAGAAATTCGTGTAATATGCGGGAAAAACCGTAATTGGTAGAATCATCCCGAAATACCTCAGAAATTCCCGAAAGATCCAGGATATTCCGTAATTATTGGTCATCCCGAATTTTCTCAGAAATTCCCGAAATATCCAGAAAATCCCGTTATTATTGGTGTTATCCCGAATTTCCTCAGAAATTCCCGAAAGATCCAGGAAATCGCGTAATTAGTAGCGTCATCCCGAAATAGATCAGAAATTCCCGAAATATCAAGGAAATACAACAATTAGTGGAGCATTTCCGAAATATTTCAGAAATTCCCGAAATATCCAAGAAATTCCGTAAGTAGTAGTCATCCCGAATTTCTTCAGAAATTCCCGAAATATCCAGGAAATCCCGTAATTAGTAGCGCCATCCCGTAATATCAGAAATTCCCGAAATAATCAGGAAACCACAATTAGTGGAGACATTTCGAAATACCTCAGCAATTCCCGAAATATCCTGGAAATCCCGTAATTAGTAGAGTTATCCAGAAATACCTCAGAAATTCCCGAAAGATCCAGGAAAGCCCGTAATTGGTAGCGTCATCCCGAAATACCTCATAAATTCCCGAACTATCCTGGAAAATCCACAATTAGTGGAGACATTACGAAATACCTCAGAAATTCCCGAAATATGCAGGAAATCCTTTATTACGTCGAGTTATACAGAAATACCTCAGAAATTCCCGACTTACCAGGAAATTCCGTAATTAGTGGAGTCTTTCGGAAATATTTCAGAAATTCCCGAAAGATCCAGGAAATCCCGTAATTGGTAGAGTCATCGCGAATATCACCAGAAATTCGCGTAATATGCGGGAAAAACCATAATTGGTAGAATCATCCCGAAATACCTCAGAAATTCTCGAAAGATCCAGGATATTCCGTAATTATTGGTCATCCCGAATTTTCTCAGAAATTCCCGAAATATCCAGAAATCCCGTTATTATTGGTGTTATCCCGAATTTCCTCAGAAATTCCCGAAAGATCCAGGAAATCGCGTAATTAGTAGCGTCATCCCGAAATAGATCAGAAATTCCCGAAATATCAAGGAAATACAACAATTAGTGGAGCATTTCCGAAATATTTCAGAAATTCCCGAAATATCCAAGAAATTCCGTAAGTAGTAGTCATCCCGAATTTCTTCAGAAATTCCCGAAATATCCAGGAAATCCCGTAATTAGTAGCGCCATCCCGTAATATCAGAAATTCCCGAAATAATCAGGAAACCACAATTAGTGGAGACATTTCGAAATACCTCAGCAATTCCCGAAATATCCTGGAAATCCCGTAATTAGTAGAGTTATCCAGAAATACCTCAGAAATTCCCGAAAGATCCAGGAAAGCCCGTAATTGGTAGCGTCATCCCGAAATACCTCATAAATTCCCGAACTATCCTGGAAAATCCACAATTAGTGGAGACATTACGAAATACCTCAGAAATTCCCGAAATATGCAGGAAATCCTTTATTACGTCGAGTTATACAGAAATACCTCAGAAATTCCCGACTTACCCAGGAAATTCCGTAATTAGTGGAGTCTTTCGGAAATATTTCAGAAATTCCCGAAAGATCCAGGAAATCCCGTAATTGGTAGAGTCATCGCGAATATCACCAGAAATTCGCGTAATATGCGGGAAAAACCATAATTGGTAGAATCATCCCGAAATACCTCAGAAATTCTCAAGAGATCCAGGATATTCCGTAATTAGTAGTCATCCCGAATTTTCTCAGAAATTCCCGATATATCAAGAAAATCCCGTTATTATTGGTGTTATCCCGAATTTCCTCAGAAATTCCCGAAAGATCCAGGAAATCCCGTAATTGGTAGAGTCATCGCGAATTTCCTCAGAAATTCCTGAAAGATCCCGGAAATCCCGTAATTGGTAGATTCATCCCGAATTTCCTCAGATATTCCCGAAATATCAAGAAAATACCATAATTAGTGGAGTCTAATGAAATTAATAATAATGAAATATTTCAGAAATTCTTGAAATATCCAGGAAATCCTTTATTTAGTCGAGTTATACAGAAATACCTCAGAAATTCCCGAATTACCCAGGAAATACCGTAATTAGTGGCGTCATCGCGAATTTCCTCAGAAATTCGCGTAATATCCAGGAAATCCCGTAAATCGTAGAATCATCCCGAAATACCTCAGAAATTCCCGAAAGATCCAGGATATTCCGTAATTAGTAGTCAACCCGAAATAGATCAGAAATTCCCGAAATATCCAGGAAATACCACAATTAGTGGAGACATTTCGAAATACCGCAGAAACTCCCGGAATATCCTGGAAATCGCGTAATTAGTAGAGTTATCCAGAAATACCTCAGATATTCCCGAAATATGCAGGAAATAACATAATTACTGGAGTCTTGCTGAAATATTTCAGAAATTCCCGAAATATCCTAGAAATCCCGTAAATAGTAGAGTTATCCAGAAATATCTCAAAAATTCCCGAAAGATCCAGGAAAGCCCGAAATTGGTAGCGTCACCCCGAAATACCTCATAAATTCCCGCAATATCCTGGAAGTTCTACAATTAGTGGAGACATTTCGAAATACATCAGAAATTCCCGAAATATCCTGGAAATACCATAATTAGTGGAGCCTTGGTGAAATCTTTCAGAAATTCCCGAAATATCCTGGAATCCCGTAATTAGTAGAGTTATCCAGAAATATCCAGGAAATTCCGTAATTAGTATACTCATCCCGAATTTACTCAGAAATTCCCGAAATATCCAGGAAATCCCGTAATTAGTAGCGTCATCCCGAAACAGATCAGAAATTCCCGAAATATGCAGGAAATACACAATTAGTGGAGACATTTCGAAATACCTCAGAAATTCCCGCAATATCCTAGAAATCCCTTATTTAGTAGAGATATCCAGAAATACCTCAGAAATTCCCGAAAGATCCAGGAAATGCCGTAATTTGTAGAGCTATCCAGAAATACCTCAGAAATTCCCGAAATATCCAGGAAATAACATAATTACTGGAGTCTTTCTGAAATATTTCAGAAATTTTCGAAATATCCAGGAAATTCCGTAATTAGTATACTCATCCCGAATTTACTCAGAAATTCCCGAAATATCCAGGAAATCCCGTAATTAGTAGCGTCATCCCGAAATAGATCAGAAATTCCCGAAATATCCAGGAAATACCACAATTAGTGGAGACATTTCGAAATACCGCAGAAATTCCCGGAATATCCCGGAAATGCCGTAATTAGTAGACTTATCCAGAAATACCTCAGATACTCCCGAAATATGCAGGAAATAACATAATTACTGGAGTCTTGCTGAAATATTTCAGAAATTCCCGAAATATCCTGGAAATCCCGTAATTAGTAGCGTCATCCCGAAATAGATCAGAAATTCCCGAAATATGCAGGAAATACCATAATTAGTGGAGACATTTCGAAATACCTCAGAAATTCCCGAAATATCCTAGAAATCCCGTAAATAGTAGAGTTATCCAGAAATACCTCAGAAATTCCCGAAAGATCCAGGAAAGCCCGAAATTGGTAGCGTCACCCCGAAATACCTCATAAATTCCCGCAATATCCTGGAAGTTCTACAATTAGTGGAGACATTTCGAAATACATCAGAAATTCCCGAAATATCCTGGAAATACCATAATTAGTGGAGCCTTGGTGAAATCTTTCAGAAATTCCCGAAATATCCTGGAATCCCGTAATTAGTAGAGTTATCCAGAAATATCCAGGAAATTCCGTAATTAGTATACTCATCCCGAATTTACTCAGAAATTCCCGAAATATCCAGGAAATCCCGTAATTAGTAGCGTCATCCCGAAACAGATCAGAAATTCCCGAAATATGCAGGAAATACCACAATTAGTGGAGACATTTCGAAATACCTCAGAAATTCCCGAAATATCCTAGAAATCCCTTATTTAGTAGAGATATCCAGAAATACCTCAGAAATTCCCGAAATATCCAGGAAATTCCATAATTATTGGAGTCATTTCAAAATATCTCAGAAATTCCCGAAATATCCTAGAAATCTCGTAATTAGTAGAGTTATTCAGAAATACCTCAGAAATTCCCGAAAGATCCAGGAAATGCCGTAATTTGTAGAGCTATCCAGAAATACCTCAGAAATTCCCGAAATATCCAGGAAATAACATAATTACTGGAGTCTTTCTGAAATATTTCAGAAATTAATTAGTATACTCATCCCGAATTTACTCAGAAATTCCCGAAATATCCAGGAAATCCCGTAATTAGTAGCGTCATCCCGAAATAGATCAGAAATTCCCGAAATATCCAGGAAATACCACAATTAGTGGAGACATTTCGAAATACCGCAGAAATTCCCGGAATATCCCGGAAATGCCGTAATTAGTAGACTTATCCAGAAATACCTCAGAAATTCCCGAAAGATTAGGAAAGCCCATAATTGGTAGCGGCAACCCGAAATACATCATAAATTCTTGAAATATTCAGGAAATACCACAATTAGTGGAAACATTTCGAAGTACCTCAGAAATTCCCGAAATATCCTAGAAATCCCGTAATTAGTAGAGTTATCCAGAAATACCTCAGAAATTCCCGAAAGATCCAGGAAAGCCCGTATATGCTAGCGTCGTCCCGAAATACCGCAGAAATTCCCGGAATATCCTGGAAATTCCACAATAAGTGGAGACATTTCGAAATACCTCAGAAATTACCGAAATATCCAGGAAATTCCGAAATTAGTAGAGTTATTCAGAAATACCTCAGAAATTCCCGAAGTTCCAGGAAAGCCCGTATATGCTAGCGTCGTCCCGAAATACCGCAGAAATTCCCGGAATATCCTGGAAATTCCACAATTAGTGGAGACATTTCAAATACCTCAGAAATTACCGAAATATCCAGGAAATTCCGTAATTAGTATACTCATCCCGAATTACCTCAGAAATTCCCGAAATATCCAGGAAATCCCGTAATTAGTAGCGTCATCCCGAAATAGATCAGATATTCCCGAAACATCAAGGAAATACCATAATTAGTGGAGTCTTTCTGAAATATTTCAGAAATTCTTGAAATATCCAGGAAATCCCTTATTTAGTAGAGCTATCCAGAAATACCTCAGAAATTGCCGAAATATCCAGGAAATTCCATAATTCCTGGAGTCTTGCTGAAATATTTCAGAAATTCCCGAAATATCCAGGAAATCCCGTAATTAGTAGCGTCATCCCGAAATAGATCAAAAATTCCCGAAATTTCCTGGAAATACCACAATTAGTGGAGACATTTCGAAATACCGCAGAAATTCCCGAAATATCCTAGAAATCCCGTAATTAGTAGAGTTGTCCAGAAATACCTCAGAAATTCCCGAAAGATCCAGGAAAGCCCAAAATTGGTAGCGTCATCCCGAAATACCTCATAAATTCCTGCAATATCCTGGAAGTTCTATAATTAGTGGAGACATTTCGAAATACCTCAGAAATTCCCGAAATATCCAGAAAATACCATAATTAGTGGAGCTTTGCTGAAATCTTTCAGAAATTCCCGAAATATCCTGGAATCCCGTAATTAGTAGAGTTATCCAGAAATAACTCAGAAATTCCCGAAATATCCAGAAAATCCCGTTATTATTGGTGTTATCCCGAATTTCCTGAGAAATTCCCGCAAGATCCAGGAAATCCCGTAATTAGTAGCGTCATCGTGAAGTACATCAGTAATTCCCGAAATATCCAGGAAATACAACAATTAGTGGTGTCTTTCTCAAATATATCAGAAATTCCCGAAATATCCAGGAAATCCCGTAATTAGTAGCGTCATCCCGAAATAGATCAAAATTTCCCGAAATATCCAGGAAATACCACAATTAGTGGAGACATTTTGTAATACCTCAGAAATTCCCGAAATATGCAGGAAATCCCTTAATTTGTAGAGTGATCCAGAAATACCTCAGAAATTCCCGAAATATACAGGAAAGACCATAATTGTTAGCGGCATCCTGAAATACATCATAAATTCCCGCTATATCCTGGAAATTCCACAATTAGTGGAGACATTTCGAAATACATCAGAAATTCCCGAAATATCCAAGAAATTTCGTAATTAGTAATCATCCCGCATTTCTTCAGAAACTCCCGAAATATCCTGGAAATTCCACAATTAGTGGAGACATTTCGTAATACCTCAGAAATTCCCGAAATATGCAGAAAATCCCTTAATTTGTAGAGTTATCCAGAAATACCTCAGAAATTCCCGAAATATACAGGAAAGCCCATAATTGGTAGCGGCATCCCGAAATGCATCATAAATTCCCGCTATATCCTGGAAATTCCACAATTAGTGGAGACATTTCGAAATACATCAAAAATTCCCGAAATATCCAGGAAAGCCCGTATTTGGTAGCGTCATCCCGAAATACCTCATAAAATCCCGCAATATCCTGGAAATTCCACAATTAGTGGAGACATTTCGAAATACCGCAGAAATTCCCGAAATATACTGGAATCCCGTAATTAGTAGAGTTATCCAGAAATACCTCAGAAATTCCCGAAATATCCAGTAAATATCACAATTAGTGGAGACATTTCGAAATACCTCAGAAATTCCCGAAATTTGCAGGAAATCCCTTTAATTTGTAGAGTTATCCAGAAATACCACAGAAATTCACGATATATACAGGAAATCCCTTAATTTGTAGAGTTATCCAGAAATACCGCAGAAATTCCTGAAAGATCCAGGAAATATCGTAATTCCTGGAGTCTTGCTGAAATATTTCAGAAATTCCCGAAATATCCAGGTGATTCCGTAATTAGTATACTCCTCCCGAATTTCCTCAGAAATTCCCGAAATATCCAGGAAATCCCGTAATTAGTAGCGTCATCCCGCAATAGATCAGATATTCCCGAAATATCAAGGAAATACCATAATTAGTGGAGTCTTTCTGAAATATTTCAGAAATTCTTGAAATATCCAGGAAATCCCTTATTTAGTAGAGTTATCCAGAAATACCTCAGAAATTGCCGAAATATCCAGGAAATTCCATAATTAGTGGAGTCATTTCAAAATATCTCAGAAATTCCCCAAATATCCTGGAAATCCCGTAATTAGTAGCGTCATCCCGAAATAGATCAGAAAATCCCGAAATATCCAGGAAAGCTCATAATTGGTAGCGGCATCCCGAAGTACATCATAAATTCCCGCTATATCCCGGAAATTCCACAATTAATGGAGACATTTCGAAATACCTCAGAAATTCCCGAAATATCCAGGAAATCGCTTAATTTGTAGAGTTATCCAGAAATACCTCAGAAATTCCCGAAACATCCAGGAAAGCCCGAAATTGGTAGCGTCATCCCGTAATACCTCATAAATTCCTGCAATATCCTGGAAGTTCTACAATTAGTGGAGACATTTCGAAATACCTCAGAAATTCCCGAAGTATCCAGGAAATCCCTTAATTTGTAGAGTTATCCAGAAATACCTCAGAAATTCCCGAAATATACAGGAAATACCATAATTCCTGGAGTCTTGCTGAAATATTTCAGAAATTCCTGAAATATCCAGGAAATCCCGTAATTAGTAGCGTCATCCCGAAATAGATCAAAAATTCCCGAAATTTCCTGGAAATACCACAATTAGTGGAGACATTTCGAAATACCGCAGAAATTCCCGGAATATCCAGGAAATTCCGTAATTAGTATACTCATCCCGAATTACCTCAGAAATTCCCGAAATATCCAGGAAAGCCCGTATTTGCTAGCGTCATCACGAAATACCTCATAAAATCCCGCAATATCCTGGAAATTCCACAATTAGTGGAGACATTTCGAAATACCGCAGAAATTCCCGATATATCCTGGAATCCCGTAATTAGTAGAGTTATGCAGAATTACCTCAGAAATTCCCGAAATATCCAGTAAATCCCGTAATTAGTGGAGTCTTTCCGACATATCTCAGAAATTCCCGAAATATCCTGGAAATCCCGTAAGTAGTATACTCATCCCGAATTTCCTCAGAAATTCCCCAAAAGCCAGGAAATCCCGTAATTAGTAGCGTCATCCCGAAATAGATCAGAAATTCCCGCAATATGCAGTAAATATCACAATTAGTGGAGACATTTCGAAATACCACAGAAATTCCCGAAATATGCAGGAAATCCCTTTAATTTGTAGAGTTATCCAGAAATAACACAGAAATTCCCGATATATACAGGAAATCCCTTAATTTGTAGAGTTATCCAGAAATACCTCAGAAATTCCTGAAAGATCCAGGAAATACCATAATTCCTGGAGTCTTGCTGAAATAGATCAGAAATTCCCGAAATATCCAGGAAATACCACAATTAGTGGAGACATTTCGAAATACCGCAGAAATTCCCGGAATATCCTGGAAATGCCGTAATTAGTAGACTTATCCAGCAATACCTCAGAAATTCCCGAAAGATTAGGAAAGCCCATAATTGGTAGCGGCATCCCGAAATACATCATAAATTCCCGCCATATCCTGGAAATTCCACAATTAGTGGAGACATTTCGAAATACATCAGAAATTCCCGAAATATCCAGGAAATCCCGTAATTAGTAGCGTCATCCCGAAATAGATCAGATATTCCCGAAATATCAAGGAAATACCATAATTAGTGGACACTTTTCGAAATACCGCAGAAATTCCCGTAATATGCAGGAAATTCCGTAATTAGTATACTCATCCCGAATTACCTCAGAAATTCCGTAATTAGTAGAGTTGACCAGAAATACCTCAGAAGTTCCCGAAATTGGTAGCGTCATCTCGAAATACCTCATAAATTCCTGCAATATCCTCGAAGTTCTACAATTAGTGGAGACATTTCGAAATACCTCAGAAATTCCCGAAGTATCCAGGAAATACCATAATTGGTAAAGCCTTGCTGAAATCTTTCAGAAATTCCCGAAATATCCTGGAATCCCGTAATTAGTAGAGTTATCCAGAAATAACTCAGAAATTCCCGAAATATCCAGAAAATCCCGT
Source organism: Theocolax elegans (assembly GCA_026168455.1). NCBI lineage: Eukaryota > Metazoa > Arthropoda > Insecta > Hymenoptera > Cerocephalidae > Theocolax > Theocolax elegans. The sequence goes on along the minus strand of CM047426.1, from coordinate 50,090,328 downwards.
TATTATTGGTGTTATCCCGAAATACCTCATAAATTCCTGCAATATCCTGGAAGTTCTACAATTAGTGGAGACATTTCGAAATACCTCAGAAATTCCCGAAGTATCCAGGAAATACCATAATTGGTAAAGCCTTGCTGAAATCTTTCATAAATTCCCGAAATATCCTGGAATCCCATAATTAGTAGAGTTATCCAGAAATAACTCAGAAATTCCCGAAATATCCAGAAAATCCCGTTATTATTGGTGTTATCCCGAATTTCCTGAGAAATTCCCGCCAGATCCAGGAAATCCCGTAATTAGTAGCGTCATTCCGAAATAGATCAGAAATTCCCGCAATATGCAGTAAATATCACAATTAGTGGAGACATTTCGAAATACCTCAGAAATTACCGAAATATGCACGAAATCCCGTAATTAGTAGAGTTATCCAGAAATACCTCAGAAATTCCCGAAACATCCAGGAAAGCCCGAAATTGGTAGCGTCATCCCGAAATACCTCATAAATTCCTGCAATATCCAGGAAATAACATAATTACTGGAGTCTTGCTGAAATATTTCAGAAATTCCCGAAATATCCAGGAAATTCCATAATTAGTATACTCATCCCGAATTTACTCAGAAATTCCCGAAATATCCAGGAAATTCCGTAATTAGTATACTCATCCCGAATTTACTCAGAAATTCCCGAAATATCCAGGAAATCCCGTAATTAGTAGCGTCGTCCCGATATAGATCAGAAATTCCCGAAATATGCAGGAAATACCACAATTAGTGGAGACATTTCGAAATACCTCAGAAATTCCCGAAATATCCTAGAAATCCCGTAATTAGTAGAGTTATCCAGAAATACCTCAGAAATTCCCGAAACAGCCAGGAAAGCCCGAAATTGGTAGCGTCATCCCGAAATACCTCAAAAATTCCTGCAATATCCTGGAAGTTCTACAATTAGTGGAGACATTTCGAAATACCTCAGAAATTCCCGGAGTAACCAGGAAATACCATAATTGGTAAAGGCTTGCTGAAATCTTTCAGAAAATCCCGAAATATCCAGGAAATACCGTAATTAGTAGCGTCATCCCGAAATAGATCAGAAATTCCCGAAATATCCAAGAAATACCACAATTAGTATAGACATTTCGAAATACCGCAGAAATTCCCGGAATATCCTGGAATGCCGTAATTAGTAGACTTATCCAGAAATACCTCAGAAATTCCCGAAACATCCAGGAAAGCCCATAATTGGTAGCGGCATCCCGAAATACATCATAAATTCCCACCATATCCTGGAAATTCCACAATTAGTGGAGACATTTCGAAATACATCAGAAATTCCCGAAATATCCAGGAAAGCCCGTATTTGGTAGCGTCATCCCGAAATACCTCATAAAATGCCGCAATATCCTGGAAATTCCACAATTAGTGGAGCAATTTCGAAATACCTCAGAAATTCCCGAAATATCCAGGAAATTCCGTAATTAGTCTACTCATCCCGAACTTCCTCAGAAATTCCCGAAATATCCAGGAAATCCCGTAATTAGTAGTCATCCCGAATTTCTTCAGAAACTCCCGAAATATCCTGGAAATCCCGTAATTAGTTGAGTTATTCAGAAATACCTTAGAAATTCCCGAAAGATCCAGGAAATCCCGTAATTAGTAGCGTCATCCCGAAATACCTCAGAAATTCCCGTAATATACAGGAAATACCATAATTCCTGGAGTCTTGCTGAAATATTTCAGAAATTCCCAAAATATCCAGGAAATTCCGTAATTAGTATACTCATCCCAAATTACCTCAGAAATTCCCGAAATATTCAGGAAATCCCGTAATTAGTAGCGTCATCCCGAAATAGATCAGAAATTCTCGAAATATCCTTGAAATACCACAATTAGTGGAGACATTTCGAAATACCGCAGAAATTCCCGTAATATCCAGGAAATTCCGTAATTAGTATACTCATCACGAATTACCTAGAAATTCCCGAAATATGCAGGAAAGCCCGTATTTGGTAGCGTAATCCCGAAATACCTCATAAAATCCCGCAATATCCTGGAAACTCCACAATTAGTGGAGACATTTCGAAATACCTCAGAAATTCCCGAAATATCCAGGAAAGCCCGTATTTGGTAGCGTCATCCCGAAATACCTCATAAAATGCCGCAATATCCTGGAAATTCCACAATTAGTGGAGCAATTTCGAAATACCTCAGAAATTCCCGAAATATCCAGGAAATTCCGTAATTAGTCTACTCATCCCGAACTTCCTCAGAAATTCCCGAAATATCCAGGAAATCCCGTAATTAGTAGTCATCCCGAATTTCTTCAGAAACTCCCGAAATATCCTGGAAATCCCGTAATTAGTAGAGTTATCCAGAAATACCTCAGAAATTCCCGAAAGATCCAGGAAAGCCCGTATTTGCTAGCGTCATCCCGAAATACCGCAGAAATTCCCGGAATATCCTGGAAATTCCACAATTAGTGGAGACATTTCGAAATACCTCAGAAACTCCCGAAATATCCAGGAAATTCCGTAATTAGTATACTCATCCCGAATTACCTCAGAAATTCTCGAAATATACAGGAAATCCCATAATTGGTAGCGGCATCTCGAAATACATCATAAATTCCCGCTATATCCTGGAAATTCCACAATTAGTGGAGACATTTCGAAATACCTCAGAAATTCCCGAAATATCCAGGAAAGCCCGTATTTGGTAGCGTCATCCCGAAATACCTCAGAAATCCCCGAAATATACAGGAAATACCATAATTCCTGGAGTCTTGCTGAAATATTTCAGAAATTCCCGAAATATCCAGGAAATCCCGTAATTAGTATACTCATCCCGAATTACCTCAGAAGATTAGTGGAGACATTTCGAAATACCTCAGAAATTCCCGAAATATCCAGGAAATGCCGTAATTAGTATACTCATCCCGAATTACCTCAGAAATTCCCGAAAGATAAGGATAGCCCATAATTGGTAGCGTCATCCTGAAATAGATCAGAAATTCCCGAAATATCCAAGAAATACCACAATTAGTGGAGACGTTTCGAAATACCGCAGAAATTCCCGGCATATCCTGGAATGTCGTAAATAGTAGACTTATCCAGAAATACCTCAGAATTTCCCGAAACATCCAGGAAAGCCCATAATTGGTAGCGGCATCCCGAAATAAATCATAAATTCCCACCATATCCTGGAAATTCCACAATTAATGAAGACATTTCGAAATACATCAGAAATTCCCGAAATATCCAGGAAATCCCGTAATTAGTAGCGTCATCCCGAAATAGATCAGATATTCCCGGAATATCAAGGAAATACCATAATTAGTGGAGTCTTTCTGAAATATTTCAGAAATTCTTGAAATATCCAGGAAATCCCTTATTTAGTAGAGTTATCCAGAAATACCTCAGAAATTCCCGAAATATACAGGAAATACCATAATTAGTGGAGTCATTTCAAAATATCTCAGAAATTCCCCAAATATCCTGGAAATCCCGTAATTAGTAGCGTCATCCCGAAATAGATCAGAAATTCCCTAAATATGCAGGAAATACCACAATTAGTGGAGACATTTCGAAATACCTCAGAAATTCCCGAAATATCCTAGAAATCCCGTAATTAGTAGAGTTGTCCAGAAATACCTCAGAAATTCCCGAAATTGGTAGCGTCATCCCGAAATACCTCATAAATTCCTGCAATATCCTTGAAGTTCTACAATTAGTGGAGACATTTCGAAATACCTCAGAAATTCCCGAAGTATCCAGGAAATACCATAATTGGTAAAGCCTTGCTGAAATCTTACAGAAAATCCCGAAATATCCAGGAAATACCGTAATTAGTAGCGTCATCCCGAAATAGATCAGAAATTCCCGAAATATCCAAGAAATACCAAAATTAGTGGAGACATATCGAAATACCGCAGAAATTCCCGATTTTCCTGGAATCCCGTAATTAGTAGAGTTATCCAGAAATACCTCAGAAATTCCCGTAACATCCAGGAAAGCCCGAAATTGGTAGCGTCATCCCGAAATACCTCATAAAATCCCGCAATATCCTGGAAATTCCACAATTAGTGGAGGCATTTCGAAATACCGCAGAAATTCCAGAAATATCCTAGAATCCCGTAATTAGTAGAGTTATCCAGAGATACCTCAGAAATTTCCGAAATAACCAGTAAATCCCTTAATTTTTAGAGTTATCCAGAAATACCTCAGAAATTCCCGAAATATCCAGGAATTACCATAATAAATGGAGTCTTGCTGAAATATTTCGGAAATTCTTGAAATATCCAGAAAATCCATTAATTTGTAGAGTTATTCTGAAATACCTCTGAAATTCCCGAAATATCCAGGAATTCCCGTAATTAGTGGAGTCTTTCCGACATATCTCAGAAATTCCCGAAATATCCTGGAAATCCCGTAAGTAGTATACTCATCCCGAATTTCCTCAGAAATTCCCCAAAAGCCAGGAAATTCCGTAATTAGTAGCGTCATCCCGAAATAGATCTGCAATTCCCGCAATATGCAGTAAATATCACAATTAGTGGAGACATTTCGAAATACCTCAGAAATTCCCGAAATATGCAGGAAATTCCTTAATTTGTAGAGTTATCCAGAAATACCACAGAGATTTCCGAAATATACAGGAATTCCCTTAATTTGTAGAGTTATCGAGAAATACCTCAGAAATTCCCGAAAGATCCAGAAAATACCATAATTCCTGGAGACTTGCTGAAATATTTCAGAAATTCCCGAAATATCCAGGTAATCCCGTAAGTAGTATACTCATTCCGAATTTCCTCAGAAATTCCCGAAAAGCCAGGAAATTCCGTAATAGTAGCGACATCCCGAACTCAGAAATTCCCGCCATATGCAGTAATTGCTGAATATTCAGAAATTCCCGAAATATCCAGGTAATCCCGTAAGTAGTATACTCATTCCGAATTTCCTCAGAAATTCCCGAAAAGCCAGGAAATTCCGTAATTAGTAGCGACATCCCGAAATAGATCAGAAATTCCCGCAATATGCAGTAAATATCACAATTAGTGGAGCCATTTCGAAATACCGCAGAAATTCCCGGAATATCCTGGAAGTGCCGTAATTAGTAGACTTATCCAGAAATACCTCAGAAATTCCCGAAAGATTAGGAAAGCCCATAATTGGTAGCGGCATCCCGAAATATATCATAAATTCCCGCCATATCCTGGAAATTCCACAATTAGTGGAGACATTTCGAAATACATCAGAAATTCCCGAAATATCCAGGAAATCCCGTAATTAGTAGCGTCATCCCGAAATAGATCAGATATTCCCGAAATATCAAGGAAATTCCGGAATTAGTGGAGTCTTTCTGAAATATTTCAGAAATTCTTGAAATATCCAGGAATCCCTTATTTAGTAGAGTTATCTAGAAATACCTCAGAAATTCCCGAAATATCCAGGAAATTCCATAATTAGTGGAGTCATTTCAAAATATCTCAGAAATTCCCCAAATATCCTGGAAATCCCGTAATTAGTAGCGTCATCCCGAAATAGATCAGAAATTCCCGAAATATGCAGGAAATACCACAATTAGTGGAGACATTTCGAAATACCTCAGAAATTCCCGAAATATCCTAGAAATCCCGTAATTAGTAGAGTTGTCCAGAAATACCTCAGAAATTCCCGAAATATCCAGGAAATTACATAATTACTGGAGTCTTGCTGAAATATTTCAGAAATTCACGAAATATCCAGGAAAGTCCGCAATTAGTATACTCATCCCGAATTTACTCAGAAATTCCCGAAATATCCAGGAAATCCCGTAATTAGTAGCGTCATCTCGAAATAGATCAGAAATTCCCGAAATATGCAGGAAATACCACAATTAGTGGAGACATTTCGAAATACCTCAGAAATTCCCGAAATATCCTAGAAATCCCGTAATTAGTAGAGTTATCCAGAAATACCTCAGAAATTCCCGAATGATTAGGAAAGCCCGAAATTGGTAGCGTCATCCCGAAATACCTCATAAATTCCTGCAATATCCTGGAAGTTCTACAATTAGTGGAGACATTTCGAAATACCTCAGAAATTCCCGAATTATCCAGGAAATACCATAATTAGTAAAGCGTTCCTGAAATCTTTCAGAAATTCCCGAAAGGTCCAAGAAATCTCGTAATTAGTAGTCATCCCGAATTTCTTCAGAAATTCCCGAAATATCCAAAAATTCCCGTAATTAGTAGCGTCATCCCGTAATACCTCAGGAATTACCGAAAGATCCAGGAAATCCCGTAATTGGTAGAGTCATCACGAATTTCCTTACATATTCCCGAAATATCCAGGAAATCCCGTAATTAGTAGCATCATCCCGAGATACCTCAGAAATTCGCGAAAGATCCAGGAAATCCCGTAATTGGTAGAGTCACCACAAATTTCCTCAGATATTCCCGAAATATCCAGGAAAACCCGTAATTAGTGGAGTTTTTCTGAAATATTTCAGAAATTCCCGAAATATTCAGGAAATCCCGTAATTAGTAGACTCATCCCAGGTACACATAAAGTCTAAAAAAGATAACGTTTATTTATATAATTATTTACAGTAAAATGGGAATTCACAGAAAAATGCTTATTTTAGATCTATTTCTAAATATAATTTGTTATTAGTATTACAAATAATATATATTTATTATAATTTTTGAATACATACAGTTTATACCTGGCACCACGACAATTAATTGTTGACAACAAAATTAATTATCGGTTGTGCAATTGTAATAATTAATGGTAAAATGCATGTATAAAAATTGTACGTACGTACGTACGCGGACTACTGAAACTTCCAAGCCAAAAAACTAATAAAAAACGACTCTTTAAAAAATTTGTAATAGTGGTAAATTTACCCTCGTATCAATGCGATCACAATGGACTCAACAATGGACTCATAAAAAATGACATTCACTAAATATTTTTTACAGTATAAGGGTTTTTTTTACAGAAAAATTCACAATTTCACTTATAAAATTTTAATATTATGTAGATCTCTCTATAATATATAAATATTTCGCCGCCGCCGCCGCCGCCGTATCTAAGAATTCAGGATTCAACATATATATATGTATTATAACGGTAAGCGAGTTACCGATCATGTGAGTAACCGAAAAGAGTATCGAGATTGATGCGCGCGCAGGGAACGCGCGCGAATATCGTGCACTGGGAGAGTACCGTGAGAGAGTTCGCGCGCGCACGGGAATAACAACGTGTTGGTGACCGGTGTATAGTTTTTTATGGGAAAAAGAACCGAAGTGTCGGTGCATTTTGTGTGTTGGTGTGAGGTTTTTCTCCCCACCAATCTCCACGTCGGCGTGCGGAGCAGCACGGACCAGAACAAGGGAAAACGAAGGAAGCCAAGAGTCGACCGCCTCCGGACCGTTGGAGTGAGAGAGAGAGAGAGAGAGAGAGAGATAAGCACAAGGACGAGCTATATCTCCGTTGCCCAGTCGTTTCCCGCCGAGGCGAGATATTTAGGTACGCTGTAAGTGGTGCACCACGTTTAGACCCGCGTGTCCGCCTAATATTTCGTGTCCCGATTTACCTGGTACGGTCCAGGTGAGGAAGCGTTCCTTTTTTCCCCCCTCTCGTGACAATTCCCGCCCGGGTAGACAGGTCGGTGGTTCGCGGGAGCCACTTCACGAGAGAAGGCGCGCGTGACGTAGGAAGCTTCTACGTCAGAGCTCTCTACGTCAGAGATACATACGTCACACGGTATGACGTATGCCATCAGGTTAAGCAGCCGATCATTCCCGGATCGGTTGCTCGTAACTCGTCGGTTAAATAGATTTTAACTAATTGTTTTCGCGCTGACCTCGGGGGTAGTCATCGGTACGACTCCCCTTCAATTGTTAATGTTGATTTATTGTTAATTTATTATTATTTAATTGTTTATTTAATAAATCGACTCGGCGAGATGATCTCACTCGCCGATTAACGTAAAATATCGATTGTTGATAGTGTTTTACCGGTTACTGTCCTATCCTACGAATACCGCCCTCTCCGGTGTTTATCCTAGTCGGCAATTTTGGGCATAGGACCCAACACACGGTATCTAAGTCAAACGAGGTGTTTGACGTTGTTAATGACATTGCACGGGAATCAAAGTGATTCCCGGCCGCATCGTGGGACTGCACACTTAAGGTTGGTAAGTTGGGACATTTTGGGCCTAACCGGGGGCCTTACATTCTCCAGTACCCACCCCGTTACAACATATATATATATATATATGGGAGAATGTATGTGAAGTGATCCAGTTAAACAATAGAATTTTGTTTTATTGTATGGAATCACTAAAAGAAATACTTAAATAGAGTGTAGCTAAATTTTTAGACTTGAATTTCAATTAGTACCAGAGCTGTAGCCGATCAAAAAATCGAATATTTTGAAAAAAAAATGACTTTTTGCACAGTTTTATCACTTAATAACTCAAAATCTAACAATTTTTTTTATATACAGTAAATTTGAAAAAATTTATAAATTTCAAGAAGAATCTTTTGAAATATTTAATTTATATTAGTTTAAAACATTTAATATAGTTATAATTAATAAAACTATATACTATTTATTGTTAGTCACTGATACTTTTCAATCTCTAAGTTGCTTAAAACGCAAATTAATAGGTATAAGTAATTATACCTGTTATATAATTGGATAAATACCTGAAACATTTATAATTCCAATAAATCCATATAACTGTTTATACCTACTGATTTGTGTTTTTAAGCAGCTTAGACATTGAAAAGTATCAGTGACTAACAATAAATAGTATATTTTAGTATTATTGAGGAATAATAGTGCCATATTGTTTGAATGTAAGTATACGGTTACTCTGTCTTTTTCATAAAATGCATTCGCTCTCTCTTTTTTTAAGAAATTTGCCTAAAAACACCATAACTTTGTCTGAAATGCTCTGCCGCACTCAAACTTTGTATTATTTTGAAGGTAATTGATCATCGATGAATTAGATTTTTGGATGGATTAAATATTTTTGATCGTACAACCCTTTTTTTACTATAAAGGTTTTTATTAATTATAATATATTAAATGTTTTAAACTAATATAAATTAAATATTTCTACAGATTCTTCTTGAAATTTATAAACTTTTTCAAATTTACTGTATATAAAAAAAATGTTAGATTCTGAGTTATTAAGTGATAAAAATCGCCAAAAAGTCATTTTTTTCAAAAAATTCGATTTTTTGATGGGCTACAACTCTGGTACTAATTGAAACTCAAGTCTACAAATTTAGCTATACTCTATTCAAGTATTTTTTTTACTAATTCCATACATTAAAACAAAATTCTATTTTTTAACTGGATCACTATATATATGTGTGTGTGTTTGTGTGTGTGTGTGTGTGTGCGGCGGAATATTTATTTAATATATATATATATATATATATATATATATATATATATATATATATATATATTGTAACGGGGTACAATCTTTCGCGTCGGTAAGGGTAAAGGGATCGGTTGCTACGGCACTGCCTAGTTATACTCCCTAGGCGGTGCTCCGAGAGTGCGCGGCGGATTCAAATCAGTGAACCCCGCGCACGACCTACCGTTGCGATGTCCGTTAACAACCGCGAGATCACTTGCCGATCTCGCGTCTTTGTACAGCTAAAATGTCGTGAGCTGAAAAGGACCGCGAATAAAAGGGATAAATTCGCGGTAAGTTTACCTCGGCCGCTCCTGAAACAGAGAGGGCGGTATTCGGGATAACGGGAATAACATACGCCGGTAATCAATAATCAAACTCGTACTCGGATATTGATTACATATGAATTTTATTGAAGTTAAAAAAATATAAATACAGTTTAACATAAAACAAAGATTTAACAAAAGCCGTATATAGGCCGCGTGAGGTCTCGCGACGAGGTGTCTCTCTTTCTAGCACGCGTACGCGGTCGCCCGTTAGCTTCCTCGCCGTCGCGCGCGGGCGAGATCCGTCGATTCCTAACTTAAAGGTATAGCCGTAAAGAGAGAGTCTTTACGGCTTCGGCGGCTCGCGAGTGGTGCACCACGTACCTTAAATCTCGATTCTCCCCGTCGATGCGTTCGACTTCGCCTGTTTCCCCTCTCTCCGTCGGGCTCTCGCGCGCGGCAACTTCGCCGTCCTCGCAGGTTCCTGGGAGTCGCTGGAGCTGTGCACTTAACACCAGCACGCTCACTCCACCAAGTCACTCACTCTTCACGGCGCGAAACCCAGAACCCGAGCAAGAATCCGCGATAACGATTCTTGTTCTCTTGTCGCGAAATATCAAGGAAGGCGTTACCGGCGACGTGTCTATCTACGATGACTCGCATAAACTCTCTATATACTCTCCTCAGTCAGCTTGCGCGTCGGACCATTATTAGTCCTTACGCGGCTTACGCGCGGGCTTTCCCGATCACCTACGAGCTTTTCCGATCGTCACTCGCGCTCGTTATAAGGTATAGCTTCATACGCATAAGAGTATGTAGCTTACCTTTACAATATATATATGGGGTATTCCACGTGAAGTGGTCCGATCAAAATTTTAAAATGCCCCAAATTTTGGGTACACATTGCAAATGTTTTTCAGAATACAGAAAAAAATTTTTAGGTATTGGAATTTATTAGTTCAAAAGTTATTCTAACCTCAAAAAGTGAACTTTTTCCAGTTTTTTTCAACACCAGCTGGGTTCATCGCTATTTAACTCAAAATCTATCAACTTTTACTATAGAACATTATATGTAACATTCGTTGCTAATTATGTCTAGAATTTATCCTTCTGAGTTAGAATTTCCAATCTCAAGGTTAATGACAAATAAACTACATGTCAACATTCAACTTAAAAAAAAACTAACTTCGCCACAATTGATTTTTTTATCCAAAAGTCCAAAAGAAAGCTTGGAGCAATACCTTTCAAATGATCTGTAGCATTTTTATGGCCTTCAATTCTGCAAAAAGTTATGATAATTTAAAGAAAGACAAAAAATTCACAAAAATTAACATGGTATTTCCCATTTAAATTTTTAAAAAAATTTCGTCTTTCTTTAAATTATCATAACTTTTTACAGAATTGAAGGCCATAAAAATGCTACAGATCATTTGAAAGGTATTGCTCCAAGCTTTCTTTTGGTCTTCTGGATAAAAAAATCAATTGTGGCGAAGTTAGTTTTTTTTTAAGTTGAATGTTGACATGTAGTTTATTTGTCATTAACCTTGAGATTGGAAATTCTAACTCAGAAGGATAAATTCTAGACATAATTAGCAACGAATGTTACATATAATGTTCTATAGTAAAAGTTGATAGATTTTGAGTTAAATAGCGATGAACCCAGCTGGTGTTGAAAAAAACTGGAAAAAGTTCACTTTTTGAGGTTAGAATAACTTTTGAACTAATAAATTCCAGTACCTAAAAATTTTTTTCTGTATTCTGAAAAACATTTGCAATGTGTACCCAAAATTTGGGGCATTTTAAAATTTTGATCGGACCACTTCACGTGGAATACCCCATATATATATATATATTTTTTAAAATTGTTTTTTCAAGAATAGATAATATGTGTGTTTTTTCCGTGCGCAAAAAAAGTTGTGAATATAACTTGAAAGAATGTATATTAGTTTACTCATTCCTGATGAAACTCATAAACTTTTTAAAGGTGTACTCAATAATAAAAACGGACTAAAATTAAATGTAATGTTTAAAAAACAATGCACAATATTTCGAAGATAAAATAAATATTAATCAAGTATAACATACACTTTTCCAAATATCCATATCTGATATATACAATAGGTGAAAAATTAAATACATTAATTATTGCATTTTTAAGATAATTCTATTATAAACAGTAATGGCAAAAGAAAATTCAAATTTTAACAGTGGTAATATAAAATACGAATTACATTTGAAAAGATTTTCAAAAATTATTAATTTAGTAGCATTCAATTTAAATATTTTTTAAATTAAAATTTCAAAATTGTATGGATATATAAGTGAGTAGAATATGTATATTTATATATAACAATATTTTAAATAAACAAGTATGTATTTATTAGAATCAGAAGGTTATTTAAGGAATGAATTTGTTTGTAATAATCAAAATAAATATATATGGGCTCTGTAAGGAAAGGGAAAAATAAATTGGATATAATTATGGATTAAAACGCAAATTTTGAAAGAGGGTGCAAATTACGAATTACGGGAGAAATGGATGAAACAGGTTTTTATTTATATGCCACTAAAATGTTATAAATAGTTCTTTAAAATTTATATACAAATTTATTTATTTCAGAAGAAAGTTTTATTACCCTAAAAGTACAAAATATTACTGATGACATAGAACTTTTGACGATGATCCTTCATTAAATAAATGTCATTAAATAAATTAATTTTAGGAGGTGAAGTTCTATTTAGATCCGTTTAAAATAATCCAAAATTTTAATAAGTTGTTACTAAATACTACAATTTAGTAAGTATATGCACTTTACTATTTTTGGAAAGTTAATGTTTCAGTAACATTTATAATTATTAAAATATACATTTAGGCTTGATAAGAATTCATATAGTTTAAAATTTACAGTTAACATTTAATATGTCTCTATTTTTTTTATTATTTTTATTCTGATTTCATTACACTAAATTTTGGTAAAAACTTTTAATTATAAATTATAATCGTATTTAAAAGAAAATTAAATTTTTGGTATAAAACCCAATGCACTATAGCAGTACCTCCAAGGTGTTGCGTGAATCTGTTTAATTTTTAAGGTGTCCATGGTAGTGAAAAAATAATATAATTTAAAACATTATATTAAATAAATTAATTACGAAAAACCTTCTTCGAAATTAAAAATAGGGGGTTGGCGGAGCGAAGCGCGCAGGGGGGCGAAACCCCCTAGTATATATATATATATATTTTCAAGCTTTTCTTTTAAATCAAAACTATTATTTATGTGTGATTGTGGAACTGGTATTGCTTGTTTTATATCGTTATAAATTATTTTTGCTATATAGTGTGTAGGACTGTTTATTGTCGAAATTATTGGTCTGAGTGTAAAATTATCTTTGTGTATTTTTGGTATTCCATATGCTTTCGCTAATGTTGTATTAGTTTGGGTTAATTCATTTTTATGGTATTCTTTTTTTAAAAATTTATTATCATTAAGGTCTTTCAGTATAAAATAAACATCTGACTGTAGTTTTTTTAACTGATTCTATTTTATCATCTTATACGTATTATTGTCTAATAATAAGGCGTTCATTTTTTCTATATATTTAATTTTATTTAAACATACTGTTAAGTTGCCTTTGTCAGCATGTGTAAAAAATATGTTAGGGTTTTCTTTTAAGAAAGATTTAGTTTCACTCAGATTGTTTTTAAATTCTCGTGCATGAAGTGTTATGTGTGGAGACTTTTTTCTTACCGATCTTATGACTCTATGAAACCGAGGTCCGGTTTCAGATAACAACCAGGTAAAAATAAAATCTGAAATTGACCGCAAAATAGGGATATCGCGTCGAGCACTCGTCAATTAACAAAATATACGAGTTCTTAAGATCACGGTATAGCGTAATAAATAAATTATTTATTGCTTATCGAACAAAACGCGATCGCTAGTAGGGTAGTAGAGTGGTACCAGTTACTTTTTTCCTCTGCTGGAATAGAATAACGATCAGCTGCACGGTCGTTCTCTCTCTCTCTCTCTCTCTCTCTCTCTCTCTCTCTCTCTCTCTCTCTCTCTCTTAGTGAGTACAAAGCCGCTTATTCTTTTGCTCTATCGTAGTACTACATATTTGCTCACCAAGCGGCCTCGAGTAATTTCCAGCGAGTGCCGAGGGGATGATTGCCGACTGCAGCATCAATTAATATAATTAATAGAATCCTGCTGCAGACGGTTTTCCCGTATTTTGGTCGTATTTTTCGCCAGCATTTTGGAGGTTATCTGCGAGCAGAGAGGAAAAAGGCGGCTCTCCGCAGTATACAGCGCCTGCAGGTCCACCAACCTTCGCACGACTCGATTCGCACATTGCGAAATCTCTTGGAGTGGGCTTATTCGCTGTGGAAATGGCAACGTCGCGCGGATGTTTCGTGTGTGGTGGTCGACTAACGCGAAAGGATTATACTGAGGTTTGTGGGCTATGTAACAGCATTACACATGCGCACTGCTTCGAGGCTGCGCTGGGCTCCTCGGAGCGCCGCTGCTGTCTCTTGGCGAAAGCCAGAACGCTAGTCGCGGCTCCCACAGATGTGAGAGCGCCACCGCCTGGGTTGCCGCGACAGACCAGCGCGATCTGCTCTACCGAGCTCACCGACACGCCCACTCAGCTCCCCACCAGCGCCAAGCGTATTGCCTCGCCTCCGTCGCCATCATTGTCGCAGGTTGCTAAGCAACCTCGCGGCGCCGCGCCCACAACGCCCAATAGTGACTCTCCTGCCGCTGTCGCTCTAAATACCGACTCGATGGCATGTGCCCCGCCGCCGTGGATGGAAACGTTCGTACGGAAGCTCCAATCCTCCTTCCATAAGGATATTAATACGGTGGTCGAGAAGGTAGATCGGATGGAGGGAAAATTGGACGAGATGCGGGCAGACCTACGAGCACTCAATGCGCGAGTAGATCAATTGGAGACGACCACGGACACTCGTTTAAACACTCAAGATAAGCGGTTCGATACGTTAGAATCTCGCGTTGCAACTCTTGAGGTTCGGAAGATTGGTGGGGATCCATCCATACCCCGTGATCTCCCATCCGCAGATGCCCTTAGGGATACCTGCGAGATATTAATAACGGGATTGCCCTCAGAGATGACATCACCGGACATCAATGCTATCGAGAAATTGTTGTCCGTTTTAAATCTGCCCTTGCTGTCTAAGCAGATCATTGATGTCCGGTCATGGTCTCCACGTACCAGGGCCGTCGCCGAGGGAGGTGATTCAGCTGCGCCACGATCAAGAGATGTTGTCTTTCGACTATCGTCGACTGCGGCCAGGGATGCGGTAGTCGAGAGGGCATTCCTCCTCAAGGGCAAAACAGCCCTTGCTATTTTCGGTTCGGGAGGGAACTCCAGTATATTTATCCGGCCTTTATGGCCAAAGCCCGTTTTCGACTTGTGGCAGGCGGCGATCCGTAAAAGTAGAGAGCTAGGCTACGCGAGGCCTATAGTTATTAATCTTAATGTGTATATGCGTAAGACAAAGGATGGCCCCTTGAATTGCGTAATCTCCCCCCTCTCTCATTTCATATCGATTGAGATAGGACTGATCGGGCCAAGAATTCCTTTTCCAATAATTCCTTTTCCATTATACACGTCAACATAAATCGCCTCAAAACTCATTTTTCATCCATCGATGCATTAATACATCCTAATTCCTTTGACGTCATTGCCATTACGGAAACCTTCCTTACTGAAAACGATTCATCTGATATCTTTAAATTGCCGGGCTATATTCTACACAGGTTGGATCGTGTAGGTAAGGAGGGGGGTGGAGTGGCGGCTTACATTCGCGAACATTTCGCTGTCAAGGTCATTGCTCACTCCGATCCCGTTTTCTCGAATGCTCCGGAATACCTTATCTTACGTTTGGTGAACAAGATAGAGGCATTCTTACTGGCAGTAGTTTATCGTAGGCCTTCAGCCGTATATCCGTTTAAGTTTTTCGAAACTCTGTCTGATCTTCTCCCTGGGCACAATCATGTTATTACCACCGGTGACTTTAACATCGATATGAAGTCCACTGGTGCCGCGGCTGATATGCTGATGGGGAGTCTGGATGCCCTAGGACTTTTTCTTATACCATCCGAACCAACACACCATGCGGTGACGTCCAGGGGATCTTCTCATACTTGGTTAAATCTTTTCATGGTTCGTGAACCAGTACCGGAGTTTGCATACAATAAATCAAGTGCTCCCTTTGCTGCAGGGCATGATGCCATCACTCTTAGTCTAAAGCTCTCCAACACCCAGGGTGGTGTAAAACGATTCTGGAGTAGGAGCCTTGAGAAGATCGACCTCCATACTCTCGCCACTACTTTCGCTTCATTCAACAACAGTCTTTCACAACCCCTACACCTTTCTCCCTCAAACCTGCCTCCACTCCTCCGGCCCGACCAGCCCACTCACGCATTTTCAACACCATCATCCAACCATAACACCAAAACTAACCTTATCTCGTCCACCCTAACTAATATATTCAACCTAACAGACTCAATTCTTAACACATATAATGCTATTGCCCCACTCAAATTATTCACTATCAAAGCTAAGCACAGACCATGGGTCACGCACGATATCAGAGCCGATATCAGAGCTAGAAACATGGCATTTAGAATTTTTCGTAATTCAGGCTCTATTTCGGACTATAATAATTACAAATCGTTAAGAAGTCGTGTTAAGAATTCACTTAGTTCCAGTAAATTTCGATTCTTACAGTCTAAACTTTGTAGTGAAAAAGAACCATCTAAGTCTTGGAAACATCTTAAGAATATGGGTCTCTGCTCCAAGACGAGTCCTTCGCCATTACAGCATTTCACTATTCATCAACTAAACATTCATTACGCGTCTATTTCTAATCATGTATCACCACTTTCCGTACACTCATTTGCGTCCATCCTATCTAATTTATGTCATCTATCACCTTCTTCACCCTCATTCTCATTTCCCACCGTATCAATTAAAAAGGTTCAATGGACCATCATTAGAGCCTCCTCGAGGTCCCCAGGTGTCGATGGAATTACTACTAGAATGATCAAACTGCTTGAGCCGCAACTCACGCTACCTCTAACAAACCTATTCAATGATATGTTATCCGTCGGTTATTTTCCCGACTTCTGGAAGAGGGTTTTATTGTTTCCATTGGCGAAGTCGGGCAGGATGGAGTCGTGCTCGGACACAAGACCGATAGCCAAACTGTGCGAGCTCTCGAAGATTTTGGAAAGACTAGTGCATGATCAGCTGACTGAGTATCTCGAAAGAAATTATTTATTAACAGCTAGGCAAGCGGGGTTCCGAAAGGGACATAGTACTCAGTCAGCTCTTCTAGGTGTACTTGACGATGTGAGAAGGGCTATTGATTCTAGGAAGATTACGATTTTGGTCCTGTTCGACTTTTCCAAGGCCTTTGACACGGTGCCGCATGATCTCCTCATCCAGAAGTTGGGTAACATCGGATGCTCTGATGTTGTGCTAAATTGGTTTTATAGGTACCTAGTTGGCCGTACTCAGGCTGTGGTGGATGAGATTGGCACGACATCGGATTGGCTAGGGGTGAATGCAGGTGTACCGCAGGGTAGTGTCCTAGGTCCCGTTCTTTTCTCCATCTTTATCAACGATTTGCCTAAGATCCTTAAACATTGTAATCATATGTTGTTTGCCGACGACGCCCAGGTCTATCATTCGTTTTTTCCAACAGATTTTGATAATGCAGTTCAACGTGTTTTTCTCGATGCAAATGCGATAGCGAGCTGGGCGATTAATAACGGCCTTAAGCTAAATGTGGAAGAAACGAAAGTCATGATCCTGGGCAGTCAGGCTTATCTAGCGCGTATCAACCTGGACACTGCTCCAAAGGTCAGACGGTGCAATGAATACTTGAGGTATGAAAATGTGGTAAAATCGCTTGGTGTAATGATAACCCCTACCCTAGATTGGTCAAGGCAAGTCATGGGAATCTCAAGGCGCGTCCACGGAGTATTGCACTCGCTACATTATTACAGTAAAACTCTGTCGTTTAAACTCCGTAAGAACCTAGTAGAAACACTTATTTTCCCGCATTTTGACTATGCGTGCGCGGTTTATCACGATGTGGATCAGACTAGGAATCTCAAACTCCAAAGATTGTTAAATGCGTGTGTGAGATTTGTATGGGGTAATATAGCGAGACGTGATCATGTTACTCCATATAGACTAGGCTTAAAATGGCTTTCGGTCGAGTCCAGACGTTCTTTTCTCATAGGTTCCTTAGCATATAGTATCATCTCTCATAATACACCAACCTACATAGCGAATCACTTCATTAAGCTTGACACCCCTGACCATAACCTCCGTTCCTCCTCTCGTCATCCATCTAAACCCCTCACATACCTCCCACCACGCACTGAATCATTAAACAGGTCATTCATCATAACATCCACCCGCATCATCAATCAGCTCCCTTTCATCACCTTTGATCCCATGCTCATAGATAAATTCAAAATCATTCTCTTCAATCATCTGTTTGGGCTCGATAAGAATGCCTGGTCTACACGGATCGCAACCGAGACTTCGTAGTGTACATAAATCTTTTCAATTTTTGCGTTTTATTTGCGTCTCTATTTATTTATTTATTTACTTTTATTTTTATTTTTATTTTTATTATTCTAGTCTATGGTATTTTTTGCGAGCGACTCGTGCGATCTTTTACTGTATTAAATTACTACCATGTACCTGCTGATAAATTGCGTTTTTATTTATTTATTTATTTTTCTATTGTTAAGTTTGTTAATCAACTGTTTTATTCTATTTTAGTGCACTTTACTCATTCAATTTTATTGTACGATACTTACACACCTGTAATTCGTTGAAAGCTTGTATTTTACCTTATATGTTATTTTATTTTAATAAATTTGTTATGTAGTTTTAAGACTTTATTTATTATTTATCATCTATTTTTGTAATAATTCAAGCTTTGTACAAACTATTAGTGCCTATGGGGTTTCTACCCTAAATGGCCAAATAAAGAACAAATCAAATCAAATCAAATCTCTCTCTCTCTCTCTCTCTCTCTCTCTCTGAATATACATTGTAAGCCTCAGGAATGTATTACCAGTATTGAAAAACTCTCAAGTGATGGTTCTAGGGTGTTAAATTGGGCACATGAGCATAAAATTGATATTAATTTTAGCAAAACTAAGGCAATCTTAATTGGCTCGGTGCAGCAGCTTAGATTCATAGATAAAGATTCTTTATCACCTATTTTAGTGAATGGCCATATGATTAAATTAGTTATTTCGATCAGAAATCTTGGAGTTGTATTTAACTAAAATTTACAGTGGAACACGCACATATCTAACATTATTTCGAGAGTACACGGCATACTGCATAAGTTGCGAAGTCGAGGCAGTTTTTTGTCAGTCATGATGAAACAGAAGTTAGTTGCATCTCTGATGATGCCGTGCTTTGATTATGCGTGTCTCGTATATTGCGACATTCCTAATTATTTGAACACGAAATTACAGCGGCTTATGAATGCATGTGTGCGATTCATCTTTCGTCTTAGAAAAGACGCTAAGTTCGATGTTTTTTTATAAAAAAACTGAATTGGTTGTCGGTAAGTAAGCATCGCATTTACTTTATAGGTGTGCTTACATATCAGGTGTTAACTGATAAAAAACCTGCATACCTATATGAGTTGTTTCCTTCCCCGAACCCCGATTTACGGCGTTCGGAGGGAACTAGTCAGTCCTCTTTTGATAGACGAGTTATCTCCACAAATACATATAAAAAATCCTTCACAATACAGGCCATGGATTTGTGGGATAGTTTGCCGCCGGATTTAAAATTAAGTACGAGTAATGGGTTATTTAAAAATCGCTTATACGACTATCTAATCGCGGGAAGCCGTTAGAAATAAAAAACAGATATACATTATTTTCCTAAGTCAGTCGAAATGTCGGTAATATATTTTTTAATGATATAATATTTTTGCGAAATGTTGTAAAATTCAGACGTTATTAAATGTTAAAAAATGCGTTGCGTTTACCTTATTAATTTGGAAGATTATTGTTTATTTATCTCTGCTGATGTATCTATTTGTATTTTCGAATTTTTATTTTATATTTAGTGTTATACCTTTAGTTTACACTTTTAAAATTTTTATGCAGCTGGCATTTATTTTAATCTATCCTTATTTCATGCATTTGTTTACCAAATTTGTATATATTATGTTTTTATATATTATGAATTTTATTGTTTTTCGCCTTACGGTGGATTGTCCTCCTAGGCATAATTAATGCTTCAAATAAAATCTCTCTCTCTCTCTCTCTCCCCCTCGCTCACGTTACGGTATAGGACGGGTTGTCCGGTCGCCTGTGCGCCGAGATTACGTGGCTGCAGATCGGTTTCCTACCGGGAAACTCACACCGCGAATGCAGAATCAGCCTGCACTTAAAATGCACCCATGAACACTACGGCAGAATAGTCACGGCAAAGTTAAAATACGGGACCTGTCACGTGTCAAGGCGGCTATATCTCTCTCTAGCACGCACGAATCTCTCCCTTACCTATGTATTCAGGTGCGCGCGAAGCCGATCTCGCTCGTGTAACCACGACGAACCGTGCCGAGCCGAATCTTGCCGGCCCGAGCCGATGCGAACATTACGTGACCTTACCGTTACAATATATATATTGTATCAGTTTGGTTGCCACACGGATGTTTATTTTAATATCGCGGCTACTCAGCGGTACGGTTAAACTTACCGTATTTAAATAAACGTATTTTTCCCGCGTTGCGGCGGCGGTTACCTGTCCCCTCTACCAAATACCAAGTTATTGTTTCAGATAATAGGTTTAGGATTACGGAAGGTATCGTACGTGGGTTAAACTTCAATTACTCGAATACCGAATTGAAATGTGACAATAAATTGAATTTATTGAAATAAATATAAAGATAAGCAACAACTCTCGAGGTCTACGCTTTTAATTACAAGTCGATAAACGGCCGACTTGTAAAGAGGGGGGAAAAAAATATCGCGAACTAAAATAATATCCCCAGTCAACGGTACTGGTATAAAGCAATAAGATTATCTATTAATTGCGAATAAAACACGATCGCGTGAAATGGTACCACTTACTTCATAAGTTGCTGTAGTCGTTGGTAAACAACGACCAGCCGATCGGTCGCTCTCTTTCGCTCTCTAACTCTCACTGCGGTGTAGCACGAATTGTTCGTTCGCCTATGCACCGAAGTTGTGTGGCTGCAGGTCATTTCACGGTGTTGCACCAGTCACTGCAAATGCAGAATTGGCACATCTGTCGCGTAACAAGGCGGCTATATCTCTCTCTAGCACGCACGAATCTCTCCCTTACCTATGTATTCAGGTGCGCGCGAAGCCGATCTCGCTCGTGTAACCACGACGAACCGTGCCGAGCCGAATCTTGCCGGCCCGAGCCGATGCGAACATTACGATACTGTTCGCTCGTGATGCTCGAATTCGTCAAACGGTAAGGAAACAAGACCTTACCGTTACAATATATATATAATATATATATATATACAACTGTTACAATATATATATTGTATCAGTTTGGTTGCCACACGGATGTTTATTTTAATATCGCGGCTACTCAGCGGTACGGTTAAACTTACCGTATTTAAATAAACGTATTTTTCCCGCGTTGCGGCGGCGGTTACCTGTCCCCTCTACCAAATACCAAGTTATTGTTTCAGATAATAGGTTAGGATTACGGAAGGTATCGTACGTGGGTTAAACTTCAATTACTCGAATACCGAATTGAAATGTGACAATAAATTGAATTTATTGAAATAAATATAAAGATAAGCAACAACTCTCGAGGTCTACGCTTTTAATTACAAGTCGATAAACGGCCGACTTGTAAAGAGGGGGGAAAAAAATATCGCGAACTAAAATAATATCCCCAGTCAACGGTACTGGTATAAAGCAATAAGATTATCTATTAATTGCGAATAAAACACGATCGCGTGAAATGGTACCACTTACTTCATAAGTTGCTGTAGTCGTTGGTAAACAACGACCAGCCGATCGGTCGCTCTCTTTCGCTCTCTAACTCTCACTGCGGTGTAGCACGAATTGTTCGTTCGCCTATGCACCGAAGTTGTGTGGCTGCAGGTCATTTCACGGCTTAATATTTATTATTAGTCAAAATTTTTTAGCCGAAAATATTAAAATAATTAAACTTTGTGTAAATAGTTGTATATATATATATATATATATATATATATATATATATATACAACTGTTACAATATATATATTGTATCAGTTTGGTTGCCACACGGATGTTTATTTTAATATCGCGGCTACTCAGCGGTACGGTTAAACTTACCGTATTTAAATAAACGTATTTTTCCCGCGTTGCGGCGGCGGTTACCTGTCCCCTCTACCAAATACCAAGTTATTGTTTCAGATAATAGGTTTAGGATTACGGAAGGTATCGTACGTGGGTTAAACTTCAATTACTCGAATACCGAATTGAAATGTGACAATAAATTGAATTTATTGAAATAAATATAAAGATAAGCAACAACTCTCGAGGTCTACGCTTTTAATTACAAGTCGATAAACGGCCGACTTGTAAAGAGGGGGGAAAAAAATATCGCGAACTAAAATAATATCCCCAGTCAACGGTACTGGTATAAAGCAATAAGATTATCTATTAATTGCGAATAAAACACGATCGCGTGAAATGGTACCACTTACTTCATAAGTTGCTGTAGTCGTTGGTAAACAACGACCAGCCGATCGGTCGCTCTCTTTCGCTCTCTAACTCTCACTGCGGTGTAGCACGAATTGTTCGTTCGCCTATGCACCGAAGTTGTGTGGCTGCAGGTCATTTCACGGTGTTGCACCAGTCACTGCAAATGCAGAATTGGCACATCTGTCGCGTAACAAGGCGGCTATATCTCTCCTCGCAGTGCGCGCGAATCTCCCCCTCACCTATCTAATCAAGTGTGCGCGCAAAGTCGATCTCGCCCGTGTAGCCACTACAAACCGAGCCGAGACGAATCACGCCGGCCCAAGCCGATGTGAACATTACGATACTGTTCGCTCGTGATGCTCGAATTCGTCAAACGGTAAGGAAACAAGACCTTACCGTTACAATATATATATAATATGTATACATACACACACACACAATATATAATTATTGATACCTATCTTTATACAAAAAATGTGTACATATTAATAATTAACTAATTGACTATAGTATTATTAGACAATTGTGCACACATACATTTAAATAAAATATTTAGAAATAAATTTAACTATTTTCGTAATACGTGCAATTAAGAAACTATGTACGTGAAAAATTTATTTTACTAACTATTAAAAAAAATTTTCAGTAGAATTTAATTTTTCTAGTAAATGTACTGCTAATTTATGTTATTGTTAATAATAAGGTTTTATCTTTAGAAAAAGAACTTTCTTTTTTATTTATTTTGAAACAGATTTATATTTATACAATTATGACAAACATGTTAAAGATATAACAAAACACAGTAAAAAAAAATTACCTGTATAGATTTGATTGAACAATTCATGATAATGATTAATAACGTATTTTAATAAATAATATTACACCGTTTAATTAACCTCTTCTTTTTTAGTAATACTTGACAATACTTGGTAAAATACCATATAAATATGCAATATACAACAATCACAATGTTTAATTATTTTAATATTTGCGGCTAAAAAATTACAGAAACATTTAAAATAAAATTCTATATTCTATATATGACCAATGAGTGCAAGAGAAAACTCGAGAATTCTTTCTCTCTCACATTCATCGATAAATCACCGGTATGAAATCGAAACCTTTCCCCTCTTGCCCATATCGCCGTTCGCACTTTCCTAGTACCAAGCCTATTCCCCTTCCCTTCGACTTATAAATTGTGTGAACGGTTCTGTCACTAACCGTGGTGAGGCGTCGTGATCGTTTCTGTCTCGGATCTTTGACATAGGATCGGCAATCTCTTTTGTACTAATCTCAATGATCTCGCGTCGCGCACATACTGGGAATTAGGAAGCTGAAGGAAAATACTCGCAAATTTCCCACACACATGCGGCGATACAAATGAACTCCTCAAGGCTTGAGAGTCCCGGGAGAGTGCCGTTTCTCGTGGTGCACGGAACGACGAGTGGATCCCCTGCGCATGCGATTCGCAGCCGTATACCAGCGTAAGATGGTTCGCTACATGTGTTTACATGCCGCATGTAACCTTTTGTCGTGATGCTCGGAGATGGTACTGAAAGGTAGTCGTCCTGGTCGCAAGTGTGAGAACGTATTGTCTCTCTTGGATCTGATGTCAGGTAAACCTTAAAGTTGTTCCGTTTTGCTTAATTTCTCGAGTTAATTGGTTCCGCTCGATTTTGTTTCAGCGGCAGTTCGACCATCACCTAGTACGCCGAAAGGTCACACATTTCCTGGGAGCATGATAAACTTCGAATGCTGAAAATGTAAGTAACATATAATAATTTGCGAGAGTGGGTATTAGTGGAGTTACCTAACCTCACTTCCTTGCCACATATATATCTATCCTTCTCCTTGCTTCCTGGTGTTTCCACGAGGAGACTAATTCTTGATATGGTCTCCGGGTCCTACTTTTGCAGGTTACCTATATATAATGAGCTGACCAAGGACCTGGCCTGGAGACGGAGTCCATTTACGAAGAGTTGACTCATGGGAATCTTAGGGCTGCTTTGGAATACACGTCACCAACAGGGAATCAAAATCAAAAGGATGTTGGAGGTATGGAAGTAGGTATGGCGCTGGACGATAGATATAAGGAAGTCGACAAGGATACCTGGATATGTGTCTCAATGTTGCTTGAAGAATTCGTAGTCCCACTCGAGCTTCAAAGTATCTGCTTGGGATAAGCTAAGGTGTATGGATTAAGTATTTTAATCTAAACTGCCATCGTGTTGATTTGATTAAAATTTTGTATTATTCAATTGTTTAGTCTGTAATTTAATACTAAAAATTGTTTTAGCCTGAAGAGATTGGCAAATTTTGCCAACAAAATGTTGCACATATTGTAAAAATGGTTTTTCTATTCATTTTAATTATTTAAAGCCTACCTGGCCCTCACGAAATTGAAAAATAATTTTTTAATTTTGTTAAATCATTTCGTTGTTTTTGGGGTTTAATCACTCTTAATAATGTAAGTAGACCGAGGAAATCTTAGCGAATTAGATACAAAGTGCTAGCCTGCAATTAAAATTAAATTGCTTATCGGTTTCGTTATTTCTGTCACCCTTACTTTTCTAAATGATTACTTTAATTACTATTATAGATGTTTTCTTGTATATATATCATGTTTGAAAGAAACTAAGGTGTCTGTGTTTGTTTTTGTATGGGCATAAATACAAATATATCATTAATTTAGCAATAAAAGTAAGCAGACTAACTTGTAGCAGAAATTCTGCATTACTGCATGCATCTTCTGGTGACTCCATTTTAGATGGATTAAGCTCACAACTTTGTTTACTGTCTATTAACTTTATTATTGTATCTTGAAGAGCAGACTTTAAGAATGATGTACAAACTGATTTCATATACAAATCCATTAAAGTTGTTGTTAAACTAGCTGCTCGAAATAATGTAGGTGTTTCATCTTCTTTGTCGACCTACAATAGTAAAAACAATAGTTACAGAAACTACTGATAACATACTAACAAGGAGAGCATCTCATATTTTAGGAACGGTTCGTGCCCAGCATGTTGTATGTTTTCTAATACAAGAAAATGAAGGTAGCCGGAGCGACACACCCTAATAATCCCTTTTTTAAAAGTTATTTACTTTACACGTTTGTAATTTCTAAACTATCGAATATTACCGTTCAAACTCAAGTTTAATGAAAAGCTGAAATAAAATCGGCAGAATTAAAAAAAAAACATGCTTAAATCCGTTAGAATAGAGTAATAATTTGAAGAAATTTTAATAAAAATTGGAAACTACAAAGTCTTTTGAGTTTTTCAACTAAATTTCTACAAATTCTTAATTCAACTGTAACAGTACTTCACTCTAACTCTTTCTCTTTTCATTAAACTTTAGTTTGAACGATAGCATTTAGTAGAGTAGATATTACTAGCGTTTAAGTAAAGCCGCTTTTTTGGAAATTTTGCTTCATTGCTTTTTAATTTTCATCCCCCCCCCCCATTGTTGAATTAGTAAATAATCGATTGTTAAGAGGAGGTCGGAGCTATAGCCTCCATAAATAGCCGCTCGATCTCGAGGCTTTGAATGGCGCTGTAGTCAGGTGTCGATTTTGACAATAAACGTACTTCAAACATAAATTATAAATTTTAGAGTTACATAGAGCTGTTAAAAACTACTTTCGCCCGTAGCTATGACTAAAATTAAGATAATTGTAATATTACTCTTGGCAGCAAATGTTTATTTTTTTAAAGAAATGTGTAATACGTTACGTGTAGCATTACGGCAGATATAGACTCACTGAATACGAGACGTATTACACATTTCTTTAAAAGAATAAACATTTGCTGCCAAGAGTAATATTACAATTACCTTAATTTTAATTATAGCTAGGGAGGAAAGTATCTTTCAACAGCTCTATGTAGCTGTAAAATTTATAATTTATGTTTGAAGTATGTTTATCGTAGAAATCGACACCTGACTACAGCGCCATTCAAAGCCTCGAGATCAAGCGGCTATCGACGGAGGCTACAGCTCCGACATCCCCTTAAGGGCCAATAATAAATAAATTGGATTTGTTTATTATTAACCCTTAACAATCGACTATTTATTAATTTGCTTCATTGTGTTTAACTTTAGAAAAAACAATTGTTAGAGTATGTCGCTTTGGCTTCTTTGATTCTTTTTATCAAAGTACCCAAACATGAGATGCTCTCCTTGTAAGGAAATATTTTCATTGTTAATGCCGGATGCGGTATGAGTGTCGTATGAACAAAATAAGTCGGATGTAATTATTTAATATAATTGAAAAATACTTTCATCAAAACTATATAATAATAAATATATGTATAACCAACGAGATATATATGAACTATAACGCGCTCGATGAACTGAAGAGATTATAAAAATGTAACCCGCGGCTGACCGTATTAGACTGAGACTCCAGAGGCAGAACCTCCCTTATATAGGGTTCTACTCCAGCACCCCCACCAGTCCACCGTGGGAGGGTCGCGCGGGAACTCGAGGCCGGCCATTGATCCGACTCCAACACGCCAGCCAATACCGACCCCGGTGTAGAAATACCGCGCCAAAAGACGAAAATTCGAGGCTGGTGAACCCCATATCTTCCTGCCTCGTCACGACGTCGTCCCGCGACGAAAAGATGTTCGCACTCTGCATTAAGGGGGGAATGCCTCCGCACCAGAAAGACCTCCTTCAAAGCCCAAAATCGCTGGACCAGCCGCATCAGTTTCTCATGGCTTGGAGAATCCGTCGCTGAACGTGATACCGTGGACATGTGGGCTGTCATGAATGATGATGCACTGGTGTCCTGACCTCGTAGAATACCAATTAGCGTCTATACGAAGATTGTCTCTTGTGCCAACAGGTTCTCACTCCGATGTGCGCCTGATAGCTGAATAAAGGCATACATATTTACACCAAGGACCGCATTGACTTCCCGAGGTATGTGGAAGTCTGCGTCAAGCTGAAACTCGGAGGTTATATCTGTAAAAACCAAATTCAATTCGTAAATGATCGGAGCGCATGGCGAGCTGAGACTCGATGCGTAGACCGATTTATCTCAGATTTAAGTGCGAGGTAGGCCTCCCTGACGCACAGGCAAAAATTAAGTACTCACTTAGCCGTATCAACCAGAACGCTAGGCAAAACTCATTTGAAGTGCAGGTCAATCAACAGGCGTCGCTTGTCGAACACGAGACGCATTAGGCTCGCTGTGTCGGCGGACAGCTCAGATCATGCGGACCACAAGACGGACTCATTCGTTGTGTCGCAATAGACAAGCTCACGAGAACACAATCAACTCAGAGGTTGATAATTTAGCACTAATATCACTGACTAAAGAGAAAACATAAGCCCGTAATTCCCGTGGCGAGTTACGCACTTATACAAAACACCGATCCACACGATCACACCACCATCCGGCTCGAAGGACCAAATGTTAATGCCGGATGCGGTATGGGTGTAGTATAAACAAAATAAGTCGGATTTAATTATTTAATATAACTAAAAAACACTTTCATCAAACTATATAATGACAAATATATGTAAGGAAAACATACTGAAACCGTATTAAAAGCTTGTTATTTACGTTAAGTTCAATTGTTGTATAAAATTTGTTTAAAGTAGAATTTGTTACAGGTTTATATTTATCGTTAGACTATATTAAGTATCTGTACGAAAAATCAGGGAATTTCATTAAGATTTGTCAAAGTTACAGCGATTCAATTTTGAAAAATGGATTAAAAATCCGTTCTCTAAATTTCCAGTTCTTAATTTTTTTCATCTGATCTGCACATTATACAGAAAAACATTAAATAGAAAACAGTTGCGTCTTTTAATTCTGCATACGACAGTATTTTTTTTAATTAAATTCGGCAAATTAAAAAATTTGGTCACGGTGACGTCAATTTCTTAATTTCTCTCCGCCTCCTCTATCCATTCGCCGCGCTCGGCGTGTTCTTGCATCCAGCTCCTCAATTAAACATAACTCAATTTCTCCGATAAAAGATAATTTAATTTCCATAAGAAACTTTCCGGTCCCAGAAAATAAGAAAAATGTTCGACAATTTCTAGGAAAAATCAACTTTTATAACGAATATGTACCAAAAACGTCTCTAATTTTAGAACCGCTGCATAACCTATTAAGAAAAAATCAAAAATTTGTTTGGTCAAAAGAATGTCAAGAAGCCTTCGAATACATGAAAAATTTCCTTTGCACTCAACCAGTATTAACTATATTTGATCCAGACTTACCAATACACATATACACAGATGCAAGTTTAAAAGGTATAGATGCAATATTAAAACAACCACAATTAAACGAGAATCCAATAACTGAAAAACCAGTAGCATACTTTTCAAAATGAATGAATCACAAAAAAGAAAAAAAGCAATTTACTTAGAATGTATAGCAATAAAAGAAACAGTAAAGTATTGGCAACACTGGCTTATAGGCAAACATTTTAAAGTATTTTCAGATCATAAACCATTAGAAAAAATGAATATAAAAGCGAGAACAGATGAAGAGCTAGGCGATCTTACCTATTATTTATCACAGTTTGATTTCGAAATAATATACCGTCCAGGTAAAGATAATTTAGAAGCAGACTGCTTAAGCAGAAATCCAGTATTAGAGTCTGAAGAAGACGAAGAGGATAAATTGAAGATTGTAAACTTAATTAGTTTAGAAGATATTTTAGAGAATCAAAAAAAAAATAAAGAGATTGAATTCAACAAAGACAAACTAAAGTATTAAAATAATTTGTATTATAAAAAATCAAGAAACAAAGATAAAATTTTCTTATCAGAAGAATTTAGTAAACAATTAATAAAAGACACGCATAAGAAATTTTGTCATATTGGAATAAACCAAATGAAAAATAAGATACTGCCGTATTATACAGCAACAAATATATCTGAAAATATAAAGAAAGCCTGTAGATGTTGCGAAGTATGTATACAAAATAAGTCAAGAAGGCAAGACAAAATTGGGTTAATGTCACACCTTGGCCCTGCAAAAAAACCTTTTGAAATAGTCTCTATCGATACAATAGGTGGATTCGGTGGCTTAAGATCTACAAAAAAATATTTACATCTCTTAGTGGATCACTTTACAAGATATGCTTGCATATTGACATCAAAAACACAAAATGCAGGTATAATTTCTAAAGAATTCAAAAATTTCTTAGAAGAAAAAGGGGTTACAATGATCTTTACAGGAATTAATGCACCATTTTCGAACGGTCTAAACGAAAGACTTAACCAAACTTTAGTAAATAAAATAAGATGTGCGATAAACGAAGAAAAAAAGAAGTGTGGATGGACAACTATAGCAAGAAATTGCATAAACCAATACAATGAGACCGAGCACACGGTAACAAAATTTAGTCCGAAATATTTATTAAATGGTGAAGATACATCAGCACTACCAAATGAACTAAAAAAAATAGAGATTATAATAAACTAAAAAACGATAGAGAAACTGCATTTAAAAACAGTATAAAATACCATGAATATAATAAGAAATTATATGACAAAAATAGAAAAGAACACGAATTTATGTTAGGAGATTTAGTATACATTGAAAATGGTAACCGAATGAACCGGAAAAAATTGGATATGCTAAGAATCGGGCCATACAAGATTTTAAAGAAGATATCAGACTCAATGTATGAAGTTAATACAGGACACAAAAGGTTAGAATCAAATTTATTCCATATTTCAAAATTAACTCCATCTCCTTAACTCAAAGGTGGTAACTACTAAGTGCTATTACATAATATTCTATATTATTTTGTAATTATTGTTAGTTATACCAAATTTTTGTACCAAAAATGTCTCCAGGAGGGGAGATGTAAGGAAAACATCCTTAGTCTATTTGAATTGCGCGCGTGTAGATCGGTAAATCAGATCTTTTAATATACCGACAGGTAAAATTTGCAGAGAAGAATTGGCACGTGTCAATTAGTACGGTTAATAAAGATATACCGAAAACAATGAATAAAACTTTATAAAAGTAATCGAAAGACAACCTTGTGAATAATAACATTGAATGTTGTTTCTTTGTTATTTACAGAGAAACAATTCATGTATTATTCTAACCTATAACCTATGAACATTATATATATATAACCAACGAAAAATATATGAACTATAACGCGCTCGATGAACTGAAGAGATTTTAAGAATGTAACCCACGCTGACCGTATTAGACTGAGACTCCAGAGGCAGAACTTCCCTTATATAGAGTCGTACTCCAGCACCCCCACCAGTCCACCGTGGGAGGGTCGCGCGGGAACTCGAGGCCGGCCATTGATCCGACTCGAACACGCCAGCCAATATTGACGCCGGTGAAGAAATACATTATAAAAAATTAAATACATTAATATATATCGATCAATAGTTGCGCATTATGTTAAAAATATGTAACTTGATTAAATCTTTAAACGAGCTTAAATAAAATATTATTATGTTTTAAGCGACCACTTCTACTCCATCGACTTATTAATCAAATAAAACACAATATATATATATATATATATAATGTTCATAGGTTATAGGTTAGAATAATACATGAATTGTTTCTCTGTAAATAACAAAGAATTTTATTATTTTATACAAAATATAATTACATACTTAATAAATAATGTTTATTTACCTGTAAATAACAAAGAAACAACATTCAATGTTATTATTCACAAGGTTGTCTTTAGATTACTTTTATAAAGTTTTATTCATTGTTTTCGGTATATCTTTATTAACCGCACTAATTGACACGTGCCAATTCTTATCTGCAAATTTTACCTGTCGGTATATTAAAAGATTTGATTTACCGACCTACACGCGCGCAATTCAAATAGACTAAGGATATTCCTTACATCTCCCCTCCTGGAGACATTTTTGGTACAAAAATTTGGTATAACTAATAATAATTACAAAATAATATAGACTATTATATACCACTTAGTAGTTACCACCTTTGAGTTAAGGAGATGGAGTTAATTTTGAAATATGGAATAATTTGATTCTAACTTTTTGTGTCCTGTATTAACTTCATACATTGATTGATATCTTCTTTGTCTACCCCATTCAAATAGACTAAGGATATTCCTTACATCTCCCCTCCTGGAGCATTTTTGGTACAAAATTTGGTATAACTAATAATAATACAAAATAATATAGACATATTAGGTATAGACCAATTGTAGTTACCACCTTTGAGTTAAGAGATGGAGTTAATTTTTGAAATATGGAATAATTGATTCTAACTTTTGTGTCCTGTATTAACTTCATACATTGAGTTTGATACTTCTTTAAAATCTTGTATGGCCCGATTCTTAGCATATCCAATTTCTTTCGGTTCATTCGGTTACCATTTCAATGTATACTAAATCTCCTAACATAAATTCGTGTTCTTTTCTATTTTTGTCATATAATTTCTTATTATAATCATGGTATTTTATACTGTTTTTAAATGCAGTTTCTCTATCGTTTTCCAGTTGATTATAATCTCTATTCTTTTTTAGTTCATTTGGTAGTGCTGATGTATCTTCACCATTTAATAAATATTTCGGACTAAATTTTGTTACCGTGTGCTCGGTCTCATTGTATTGGTTTATGCAATTTCTTGCTATAGTTGTCCATCCACACTTCTTTTTTTCTTCGTTTATCGCACATCTTATTTTATTTACTAAAGTTTGGTTAAGTCTTTCGTTTAGACCGTTCGAAAATGGTGCATTAATTCCTGTAAAGATCATTGTAACCCCTTTCTCTTCTAAGAAATTTTTGAATTCTTTAGAATTTATACCTGGATATTGATCTGTTAGAAGTATTTGAATATTATGGTCTCGTAGTACATTTTCTGTTAATTTAATGAAATCATTTGCATTTTGTGTTTTTGATGTCAATATGCAAGCATATCTTGTAAAGTGATCTACTAAGAGATGTAAATATTTTTTTGTAGATCTTAAGCCACCGAATCCACCTATTGTATCGATAGAGACTATTTCAAAAGGTTTTTTTGCAGGGCCAAGGTGTGACATTAACCCAATTTTGTCTTGCCTTCTTGACTTATTTTGTATACATACTTCGCAACATCTACAGGCTTTCTTTATATTTTCAGATATATTTGTTGCTGTATAATACGGCAGTATCTTATTTTTCATTTGGTTTATTCCAATATGACAAAATTTCTTATGCGTGTCTTTTATTAATTGTTTACTAAATTCTTCTGATAAGAAAATTTTATCTTTGTTTCTTGATTTTTTATAATACAAATTATTTTTATACTTTAGTTTGTCTTTGTTGGATTCTATCTCTTTATTTTTTTTTTGATTCTCTAAAATATCTTCTAAACTAATTAAGTTTACAATCTTCAATTTATCCTCTTCGTCTTCTTCAGACTCTAATACTGGATTTCTGCTTAAGCAGTCTGCTTCTAAATTATCTTTACCTGGACGGTATATTATTTCGAAATCAAACTGTGATAAATAATAGGTAAGATCGCCTAGCTCTTCATCTGTTCTCGCTTTTATATTCATTTTTTCTAATGGTTTATGATCTGAAAATACTTTAAAATGTTTGCCTATAAGCCAGTGTTGCCAATACTTTACTGTTTCTTTTATTGCTATACATTCTAAGTAAATTGCTTTTTTTCTTTTTTGTGATTCATTCAGTTTTTTTGAAAAGTATGCTACTGGTTTTTCAGTTATTGGATTCTCGTTTAATTGTGGTTGTTTTAATATTGCACCTATACCTTTTAAACTTGCATCTGTGTATATGTGTATTGGTAAGTCTGGATCAAATATAGTTAATACTGGTTGAGTGCAAAGGAAATTTTTCATGTATTCGAAGGCTTCTTGACATTCTTTTGACCAAACAAATTTTTGATTTTTTCTTAATAGGTTATGCAGCGGTTCTAAAATTAGAGACGTTTTTGGTACATATTCGTTATAAAAGTTGATTTTTCCTAGAAATTGTCGAACATTTTTCTTATTTTCTGGGACCGGAAAGTTTCTTATGGAAATTAAATTATCTTTTATCGGAGAAATTGAGTTATGTTTAATTATATGTCCTAAGTATTGCACAGAGTCCAGTGCAAATGTGCACTTTGACAGTTTCAATCGGAATCCTTCCTTCATAATTGCATCTAATAGTTTTGATAGATGGTCTACATGTTCTTTGAAAGATTTTGAAAATATTAATATATCATCTATGTAATTGACTGTAAAATTTGATAAATTATTTTTTCTTATTATATTGCTTAAAATTCTTTGGAAGATAGCTGGTGATGTTTTTAAACCAAATGGTAAACAGGTCCATTGAAAATGACCTTCTTGGGTCACAAAGCCTGTTTTTCTTCTGTCTTCAATTCGTAAAGGGATAGACCAAAATGCTGAATTTATATCTAGTTTTGAAAAAAAACTGCAATTTCTTGTCTTTATTACTAGGTCTTCAATCAGTGGAAACGGTTGTGATTGAGGAATTATGATTTTATTTAAATCTCTAAAATCTATGCATAATCTAGATTTTTTATTTTCATCTCTTTTATAAGCTAACGTTACTGGAGCAGCAAATGGGCTGTATGATTCTTCTATTAGGTTTCTTTTAAGTAATTGTGAAATTTGTTCTTCTATTTCTTTTTTATCTTCGATTGTACATTTATATGGTCTTTTACTACAGTATTTATCTATTGTCAAATCTATTCTAGCTTCGTAATCTTTTACAGTACCTATATCATATTTATCTTTTGCAAATATATTTTTATATTTGTCTATTAGGTTCTTTATTACTTTTTCTTCATCACGTTTTAAGTGGTTTGTTGAAACGTTGAAGGTGCTTATTTCAATGTGTTCATTAAAATTGATTTGATACTCATTTATTATATCATTAGATTCGGAATGTTTTTGTTCTATCTCTAATTTTTCATTTTGTATCAGTCTGAATTTCTTTATACAATCTAATCCTATTAGAAAGTCATGTTTGAAATTTTTATTGTTTATTATGAACACATTCATGTGATCCTCTATATTTAGAATCTTTATTTTTATTTTTATTAATCCATCTGTTTTATACACACCATTAATTGTTCTCAAATTTGTTTTTTCTATTTTTATATCATTATTTGTAGATTTTAAATTTAGTAATTTTGAATTTATTAATGTAACATTTGATTCTGGATCATAGATAGCAGATATTTTTAAAATATCATTTAATTTTATTGGGAGTTCAATCAATGGTGGTATTATTAGTTTTTTGGATTTTCATCACTTAGTTCTACGTCTAAAGTTAAATTATTTACTTGTTTGACTTTATTAATTCTATTTTCTTGATCTTTAAACCAGCATTCAGTTTCAGAATGAAAACGTGTTCCTTTTTCTTTTTCTTTACATATTTTGCAAGGTGTTTTTTCACTTTTCTCTTTTGTGTTTGGTTTATTCTTTTTCATATCTAAATTTTTTTTGTACATTAAATGTTCTAATTTACTTATTTCATTATGTAGGTCTTCAGTTTTTGTTAATTTTTCTCTATCAATTTTATCAATTATATAATTTGGCAGACCTATAGCAATCAGATCTATCAACGTTTCATTGTCAATAGTTTTTCTTACTAGCAATAAAATTTTTTCTTTTTTTATAGAGTATTCTAACAATGAACCTGTCTGATATTTAAATGCTAATGCATATTTTATTTGAGACCATCCTTTACTGGCAAATGTATTACAAAAATTTTGTTTCCACTCTTCCCAATTTGCTTCAATTGTAAGCTTGAGAAGTGTACAACTATACCAATCTGCGGCCCCCTTTTCCATAAAAGATTTTAAAATTTCAATTTTTTTGTTATCAATGTTTAAATCAAACCGTTCACATTCTTTTTCAAATTCAATCATCCATTGATTCGCATTCGAATTTTTACCATCAAATTTTTCAATTGTAAATTCTTTAGCTAATTTTCCAATGTTTATTTTTTCCGATTTTTCTTCGCTTTTTTCAAGTAATTTCTGTAATAGTTGTACTAATGGTATTTCTGCTGCATTCGCTGTCACGTCACTAGTATTTTTGTTTTCAATCAATTCTTCTAAATATTCATCGTTAAATTGTACATTTCCTTCTTTATCAAAATAAGTATTTTTTAATTCTTTAGTTAAAGTAACCCATACTTGTCTCATTTGGTGTCTTTGTTTTAATGCTTTCTTTACCTTATTAAACGTAGGCGTTTTAGCGAGCTCCTCGTGGTAGATTGCATTCATGTAATCGTGTGGAATTTTATACACACGACCGTCTGGCGTGGTGAGTCTGGTTACACATAATATGTTGGATTTTCCATCCGAGGCTTCTAGCAACGTAAACTTAAATTGCAACTTGTCCATTGTGATTTTCAACGAGAATGTTGTTTTATAATGTTCATAGGTTATAGGTTAGAATAATACATGAATTGTTTCTCTGTAAATAACAAAGAATTTTATTATTTTATACAAAATATAATTACATACTTAATAAATAATGTTTATTTACCTGTAAATAACAAAGAAACAACATTCAATGTTATTATTCACAAGGTTGTCTTTAGATTACTTTTATAAAGTTTTATTCATTGTTTTCGGTATATCTTTATTAACCGCACTAATTGACACGTGCCAATTCTTATCTGCAAATTTTACCTGTCGGTATATTAAAAGATTTGATTTACCGACCTACACGCGCGCAATTCAAATAGACTAAGGATATTCCTTACATATATATATATATATATATATATATATATATGGGTGGTTCTCTGTGACATCGAAGATGAAAAAAATAAATATTGCTATAACTGTGGGAATATGTTTTAGAGGTATCCAGTAGTTCTCCTGAATTTTTTCAGATTTTTTCTGGGCCATTATTTTAAGTTACAGAGAGTCAAAGTTGACATTTTAGCACTTTTTTGCATTATATGCCCATTTTCATGAATTTTTAGCTCCCAGGGGATGCATTTTTCACTAAAAACATAAGTATGACTTTTTTTGTAAAATTTTCCGAACTTTTCATTAAAAATACTTTTAAAGACATAAATGTATGCTGTCACACTCTTGTAAGCCATTTAAACCTTAAATAGTGAAAATCAGCAATTCTGCTCCGGCCTCTGGTAACCTAATACTGTCTAAAAGATGTCTTTTTATAGTCAGAAACTGCCTAAAAATTTCCAGAGTGGGTCTAAATCATTAAGATCACTTATGGTCAAAATATCCGGGAAAAGTGCCCGAAATATTAATAGAAATGTATATTTGTTGTCTTATAACGATGAATCTAGTAGCATGATCATTGCAAAAAAATTTATGCACTTACCTTGGAATGGTAGAAAAGTATCTCCACTTGTTTCAGTATCCATCTAATTCCCTGTAAGCTGCTAAAAATATAAATATTATTATAAAATTATAAAAAATTATTTTTTAAACATTTATAATGCTGGATTTTTAGTTTTACATCCCTTACAAGAATTATAATACTAATCTGAAGGATTACTATAAAAGTATCAACATTATTATTATTATTATTCAGCAACATATTGTTTAGACTCACAAACTTGTCACTGTCACGTTATCATATTATTCATTATAACTATATATCCGATTTATTTATATATCTTTTGTATTAAATACGTATATTCAGTTATTGTAATAATGATGTTTATATATTTATAGTAATCCTTCAGATTAGTATTATAATTCTTGTAAGGGATGTAAAACTAAAAATCCAGCATTATAAATGTTTAAAAAATAATTTTTTATAATTTTATAATAATATTTGTATTTTTAGCAGCTTACAGAGGATTAGATGGATACTGAAACAAGTGGAGATACTTTTCTACCATTCCAAGGTAAGTGCATAAATTTTTTTGCAATGATCATGCTACTAGATTCATCGTTATAAGGCAACAAATATACACTTCTATTAATATTTCGGGCACTTTTCCCGGATATTTTGACCATAAGTGATCTTAATGATTTAGACCCACTCTGGAAATTTTTAGGCAG
The DNA here is from genome assembly GCA_026168455.1 of Theocolax elegans. Lineage (NCBI taxonomy): Eukaryota > Metazoa > Arthropoda > Insecta > Hymenoptera > Cerocephalidae > Theocolax > Theocolax elegans. Next base: position 50,052,886 of record CM047426.1, on the reverse strand, counting down.
TTTCTGACTATAAAAAGACATCTTTTAGACAGTATTAGGTTACCAGAGTCCGGAGCAGAATTGCTGATTTTCACTATTTAAGGTCTAAATGGCTTACAAGAGTGTGACAGCATATATTTATGTCTTTAAAAGTATTTTTAATGAAAAGTTCGGAAAATTTTACAAAAAAAGTCATACTTATGTTTTTAGTGAAAAATGCATCCCCTGGGAGCTAAAAATTCATGAAAATCGGCATATAATGCAAAAAAGTGCTAAAATGTCAACTTTGACTCTCTGTAACTTAAAATAATGGCCCAAAAAAAATCTGAAAAAATTCAGGAGAACTACTGGATACCTCTAAAACATATTCCCACAGTTATAGCAATATTTATTTTTTTCATCTTCGATGTCACAGAGAACCACCCATATATATATATATATAATATAACGGTAAGCGAGTTACCGATCAGGTAAGCAACGCGAAAGAGGTTATACAGCACGGCGCGCGCACGAACGCGCGAGAAGAGTGCGCGCCCAGCTGTGAGATAGAGTTCGTGCGCGCACAGCAACAACAACGTGTTGGTGATAGGCGTTTACTTTTTACGGGATACAGAACCAAAGTGTCGGTGCATTTGGTGAGTGGGTGTGAGGTTTTTCTCCCCACCAATCTCCACGTCGGCGTGCGGAGCAGCACGGCCCAGAGAAAGGGAGAAAGAAGGAAGCCAAGAGTCGACCGCCTTCCCGACCGTTGGAGTGAGAGAGAGATAAGCACGAGGCCGAGCGGTAAGTGGTGCACCACGTTTAGACACACGTGTCCGTCTAATATTTCGTGTCCCGATTTACCTGGTACGGTCCAGGTGAGGAAGCGTTCCTCTTTTCCTCCCTCTCGTGACAAATCCCACCCGGGTAGACAGGTCGATGGTTCGCGGGAGCCACTTCACGAGAGAAGGCGCGCGTGACGTAGGAAGCTTATACGTCAGAGGTCCCTACATCAGAGATACATACGTCACGCAGTGTGACGTATAGCTATCAGGTTAAGCAGCCGATCATTCCCGGATCGGTTGCTTGTAACTCGTCGGTTAAATAGATTTTAACTAATTGTTTTCGCGCTGACCTCGGGGGTAGTCATCGGTACGACTCCCCTTCAATTGTTAATGTTGATTTATTGTTAATTTATTAATATTTAATTGTTTATTTAATAAATCGACTCGGCGAGATGATCTTTCTCGCCGATTAACGTAAAATATCGATTGTTGATAGTGTTTTACCAGTTACAGTCCTATCCCACGAATACCGCCCTCTCCGGTGTTTAGTCTAGTTGGCAATTTTGGGCACAGGGCCCAACACACGGTATCTAAGTCAAACGAGGTGTTTGACGTTGTTAACGGCATTGCACGGGAATCAAAGTAATTCCCGGCCGCATCGTGGGACTGCACACTTAAGGTTGGTAAATTGGGACAAATTGGGCCTAACCGGGGACCTTACATTTCCCCAGTACCCACCCCGTTACAATATATATATATTGTACATAATCAACTACTTTGATTAAATATTAATAATTTATTTCTTTCTTTTACTTCATAAATTATTATATAATATTAAAGTTTTACTTTTAATAAATTGTAAATAATAAAAAAAATCATGCATTAAATATAAACTAACCAATTTATTTATTTAAGACACAACTTACAAGGAGAGGTCACACCCTCTGAGAACTAATCCTTACCAAACTCTAGGATATGGTTTCTGCTATAAAAATTAAAGAATGCCGGAGATTTAGTGTCCAATGCTCTTACGATAGATATAAGCAAATGATGAAAAATTTCGGCGAAAAAACTCTTGAGTTTGAACACTTATAACTCAGAAACAATTAAAGATGTACATATAAACTAAATTTTAAAAGAAAGCTGAGGTCGAGTAGATACGTTTTGAAAAAAAGAAAGCTCAAATATTTTAATGTGGTCAAAAGTTATGGGAGAAATAAGAATTAGACAAAATTTTGGCCTAAAAAACCATTAAATTGTAACTAAATTTTCGATAAAATTTTGGCTAATTATTATTTTTCCCATAACTTTTGACCATACTAAGATATTAATGCTTCTTTTTTTTAAAAGGTATCTTATTGATCTCAGATTTCTTTAAAAATTTAGTTTAAATTTATATCTTCAATTGTGTCCGAATTATAAGCGATCAAGCTCAACGGTTTTTTCGGCGAGATTTTTCATTACTTGCTTATATCTATCGTAAAAATGGGCATTGGACACTAAAACTCCGGGTTTCTGCATGATTTTATGGTAGAAATTATATCCTCTCATTGTTAAACGTATATTTTAATTTAACATCTTTAGCTTAACGATCTATTTTTATCCTTTGACTTCTTCCGACAACATTTTGTTCACTATGATTAACATTTTTAACTTCAACTTTTTACTCGAGTCTTGTATACGTTTTGGAGAAACTTTCAATTCTTTTATAGACCATCATTGTCCAATACCATAATGCACACATTTTGTACCTCAAGCACGTAGCTGTAAGTAATGTACCATGATAATTAATGATAATTAGCATTTAACAATACGTGAATTAATTTATTGATAACAATACATATCGACGGAGTGGACATATATTACATTTTTCATTAAATTATATGCGTGCAATTAATATTTTTTTGAAACACTATGTGCGAAATGCCATTTTAAATGCCTGTGCAGTGTGTCCGAAATACCACTTTCACACACTAGTGTGCGAAATTCGCGCATACGCAGATTTCTTAATTATTTTATATTTAATATTAATCAATTAAAAGAAACTGAAAGTAAACACAAAACAACTAAAAAATAATTAAAATTAATACATATAAAATTTTACGAAATATAAAAACAAATTTATTTCCAAAAATTAATGCTTTCTACATACAATTCTTTCATCTTTAATCTTTTATGAATTTTCATATGTATTTTTATAAGGGGAGGGGCGCCCCCCCAACCCCCGGCGGGGGCTTCGTCCCCTGCACCCCCTGCGCTGCATCGTCCCACCCCGCCACCAGACCCCTCGTTCCTACTGGCCGCCAAACTTCCAAATTGCACGGGAACAGTTAAATTGATCGACTGTGCGTGAAGTCGGTGCATGAAGTTGAAAAATTTGCTACTATCGCTTCTCGTAAAGAAAAATACACTACAAATTATGCTATAATTTTTTAAATATTTTGTAAAAATTAATTTTTTTTAATCATTGTGTTCGCGCACCCCAAGGATTAATTAGACCTAGTGTTTAACTTTTTTAGAGGTCTTTAATTAATTTCTTAATGGTTTTCAAGTTTAAGGGGTCAAGCCTGGGTTAAATGTTTTAAATAAATAAACAGTTATTATTAGAATAAATTTTTTTTTTTAATTCTTCTTACAAATTTTTTTTTTTTACATAATATATATACATTATACTTTATAGTTATCAATATAAAAAATGTTTATTATGCATTTTTAATCCTGGTTATTAAACTTATAATGATATTAAAAAATTGATCAATTTTAATGTCTAATAAGTCTTAAAATGTTCATGGAACATATGTTTACAGATTTACGTTTTTCTTTTTCCGAAAAAAAAATTAATAACAATGTATTAAATATAAAAGTTGATAATAATAAGAAAAATAGTGAATGTTATGTACGTATACGTACATAACATTCACCTAAACCTTATCTTTTTGAAAATTGGGCAACATAAGTCCATAGAAATATATATTTTAAAATTTTTCCCGAAATTTGAAAGTCATTTATCAACCTGGCTCTGAAATATCCTGCGGCAAGTAAGCTAAAATTATAAAAAAACCATTAATGAGATAAATGCATTTAAAGTTTCACTTATTAGATTTAAAGTTTTACTTATTTTATAATTCTAATACCGTATTCTTCAGGTATCATACAATTTATATATATTGTAACGGTAAGCGAGTTACCGATCAGGTAAGCAACGCGAAAGAGGAGATACAGCGCGGCGCGCGCAGGGAACGCGCGCGAGAATCGTGCGCAAGGGAGTATCGTGATAGAGTTCGCGCGCGATCAGGCAACAACAAGGTGTTGACAATTGCCGAGTGATTTTTAAGGCGGTAAAAAGTGATTAGACTAGTGCATTTTTGTGTGTGGGTGCGAGGGTTCCTCCCCACCAACCTCCACGTCGGCGTGCAGAGCAGCACGTCTCACGGGCAGTGAGAAAGAAGGAAGAAGAGTCGGCCGCCTTCCCGACCGTAGGAGTGAGAGAGAGAGAGATAAGCACGAGGACGAGCTGTCTCTCCTTTACCTAGTCGTTTCCCGCTGAGGCGCGATATATAGACAAGCGGTAAGTGGTGCACCACATTTAGACCCGCGTGTCTACTTAATATTTCGCGTCCCGATTTACCTGGTACGGTCCAGGTGAGGAAGCGTTCCTCCCTTTTCCCCTCTCGTGACAATACCCGCACGGATAGAAAGGTCGGTGGTTCGCGGGAACCACTTCACGAGAGAAGGCGCGCGTGACGTAGTAAGCTTCTACGTAAAAGCTCTCTACGTCAGAGATTCATACGTCACACGGTGTGACGTATACCATCAGGTTAAGCAGCCGATCATATCCGGATCGGTTGCTCGTAATCGACTGATAAATAGATTTTTAACTGATTCTTTTCGCGCTGACCTCGGGGGTAGTCATCGGTACGACTCCCCGTAAATTGTTAAAGTTCATTTACTGTTTATTTATTAATATTTATTTGTTAATTTAATAAATTGACTCGGCGAGACTATCTTTCTCGCCGATTAACAATAATATCGATTGTTGATAGTATTTTACCGGTTAACGTCCTATCCTACGAATACCGCCCTCTCCGGTGTTTATTCTAGTTGGCAATTTTGGGCATAGGGCCCAACACACGGTATATAAGTCAAACGGAGTGTTTGACGTTGTTAACGGCATTGCACGGGAATCAAAGGGATTCCCGGCCGCATCGTGGGACTGCACACTTAAGGTTGGTAAGTTGGGACAGATTGGGCCTAACCGTGGGCCTTACATATCCCCAGTACCCACCCCGTTACAACTGGCGCCCAATACGTGTGGATTTTGGATACAGGACATCGGAAAAATCAACAAGCACGATATAGTTGTTCAATTGTTGATAATATTGTTAATTAACAATTGGATAACTCGCGAACAATAACGAGGTCAGCAGTCGCGTTTCGAAATTGTGAAGTATATTTCGGTACTCTTTCGTTTCCCCGTCGAGGCGGGATTTGTTTATTAACAAATAGAATTGTTATAAACAAATCAAAATTTTTTTATAACAAATAAAATTTTTTTTATTTTTCTCGTCTCGACTACTGAGTAGTAGACACAGGAAATTGGTTCCTGGTCGAACATAGGTGGCGCTACTAGAAAAAGGTCGCACAAATAGGAAATTTGGTGGGTTTTCGAACGGAATCGATAGACCGACCAACGTTACTTGAAAATTGGGTAGTTTGGACCAAACCAAGTAACTAGCGCCACCTAGAGGAACGAAAGAACGCGACACAGCGCGACATAACCTGGTGGCAATTAATCGGTCTAAATAAATTGTTTGTAAGTGTATGCAAGGTTTAACTGGTTTTTGCTGGCACAAAACAGGAAGCTTATAACCTGGCTCAGACCTTTACAAATTGTATTGTAGGTTATATTTTTGTAAGAGGTCAAGCGCGCGGTAACTTAAATTATTTAATTTATTTATTTATTGATTTATTTATTAATATTTATATAGTACCGTTAAGTAGCGCAAGGTAAGAGCCAGGCAGTAGTTTATCGTAAATTTATTAGCAAATTTGTTAAAAATAGTTTAAACTCGGTAGTGCTTCCTGATCAAAGTAAGACAGGACTTACTTTTGGCATCCGGTTTTGTGCTTTAGCGGTTAGCTTAGGTAGAAGCAAAACCCAGTTACGCGGATTGGACATTTGGCAAGTAACGCCAAAGTTAAATATTTGACAGCATATAACCTTGCACACACATAGTGCGTCAAGCCAGCGAGGCTACTTACTGTTAAACGTATAAACGACGCTACAACTGAAGATGGCCGCTCAGCAGAAAGACGTCGATAGTCAAATCGACGCATGGATTGAGACGCTCACCCGGGAGCAAATTGAAATACATCTGGACGCCTTGAACCTAAAATCGGCAGGCTCGGTTCATAGGAAAGCCGAGCGACTCCATCAGTGGCTATTAGGAAATTATTCGGCCCAGGAGTTTAACCAGGAGGAAGATGAAGCCACAGCAGTTCGCAGCCGTCTCCAACGGAGAAATAGGTGGCTGCAGATGCTAGGTGAACATCAAGACGAGGAGTCTGATGAACCTAGCCAAGATCAGGAAGTGTATCTGGTACTGCGGGAGAACGCTGCGGTAAAAGATAACCTGCACAGGACGGTGCAGGATTTCGATGACGTCGAGCTAGATGAAACGACGTCAGCCGCGACCAACACAGAGCCTCAACCCGAACGAGAGGAAGAATGGCTGTCATTGGTCTCAGAAGAGGGAAACATTTTTAAAATCCCTCGATCGTTCTCCCAGACCTTGGTGCAGCTTATCAAAAAAGTGAATGACCTCACTGTAAAGGTAGATAAGCTGATGTCCGAGCGCACTCAAACCGCTCACAGCACGAGATTGGACGGTGCCAACCAATCTCACCATGTGCAATTCCAGGACACATATACGTGTTATGGTCCTGATGTGAGCGAGATAGGTGAGGCGCAAGTAAATGGCGAGCAACAACGCGCAAGCGCCCCTCAGTCTAAGCCTGATGGAGCTTGGAAGGGGGGGAATGCGCGCGAATCCCAGAGGATTCCTCAAGCGCGCAGCTCACCAAACAAGGATCGGACATTTTCAACACCAAGCTTCTCGACGTCATCGAGGTTGAATGGGACACCTCGAGACGTCGGCGGCATTGTGAGGAAGTGGCAGGTCAAGTTCTCTGGCGACAAGAGCCAGAGCATCGACGCCTTCCTGACCAGGATCGAGGATTGCAGGATCCTGGCTAACCTGTCAGAGGATGAGTTATTGCCGTCACTCTCGGAACTTCTGACAGACACTGCCGCCACGTGGTACCAGAACGAGAAACACAAGTGGCACTCCTGGCAAGATTTCGTGACTTCGGCTAAACGTTGGTACGGAATGAGCCAACGTTTCCAGCAGAGGATCATCGCCGAGTCCAACGCACGGACTCAAGGACCCGATGAACCGGTTAGGGACTATATGACGTGTTCTATCGCAATAATGCGAAAGATAGTCCCTACGTCGACTGAAGCGCAGCAGCTCGATCATTTGTATCGGAACATGCTGCCACAGCTTCAACGGCTGTTCAAGAGAGCGGAAGTGAGCTCAATTGAGCAAATGCTGGACCTCGCCACGGAAGCGGAGCAGACGATAGAAGGTGAAAAAGTATATCGTCCACCACCTACGGAGGAAGGGTCTCTGCTTCCCAAAATGGCGTATAAGCCGAAGCGAAAAAAAGGTTCGCCGAAGGCTAAGGTAGCGGCCGCTGAGGTAAGCCCGGCCAAACCAAGCGAGCCAGACGTCGTCGACCGCATCGCAAAGATGCTGGAGGATGCGCTGCGGCCCATCGTCTCCCAATTGGCGTCGACGACCCGACAGTCCCGTAGGAGAAGCCCAAGGTCTGGCTCTCCTAAGAAAGGCTCGCCGGCCAACCGATCTCCGAAGAGTAGGAGGTCTGGCAGACCTAATGGCCCGAGCAAGAGCTTCGGACACCGGCAGGAGAAGAAGAGCGCTAGTCCATCAAGGGAAAAAGGGAGACAAAGGGAGCGGTTAACCGGGACGAAAACCGCGACCCAAGAGCTTGAGTCCCCGCTGTCCCAGGTGAGTTCGGGACAGGCCCGCTCCAACCGAGAGTATGGTATAGAGAGGAGCGGAAATGGGTCTCAAAAGGAGGAACGGTCCCAAGAAGCCAGCAGACCAACCTCATCCTATAAACCAGAGGATGAGAGTCGTTGGTGGCTTCTCGTGGAGATTGAGGGCTTTTGTATAAGAGCCTTATACGATCCCGGAGCCTCCACGACCGTGATGGGACCCAGCGGTCTGCAAATCGCCGCAGCATTGGGCAAGGAGCTCATTGTGGCAAACGCCGGACGCGTCAAGATGGCGGATGGTAGTTACCAACCGCTAAACGGTCATGTGATTTACCTTTCACTGTCGGGAAGGAGACGCGTGAAATAAGGGTAGCGATCATACCATCTTGACGCCGAATGCTACGTAGGAGTAAATTTCGTACGAGCATTCAGAGCCATATTGGATCCGGATAGCGACCGCCTGTTCCTCAAAGACAGCAAGCAGCAGATCCTGGACCTCGCCACGGAAGCGGAGCAGACGATAGAAGGTGAAAAAGTATATCGTCCACCACCTACGGAGGAAGGGTCTCTGCTTCCGTACGTCGTCGACCGCACTCGCAAAGATGCTGGAGGATGCGCTGCGGCCCATCGTCTCCCAATTGGCGTCGACGACCGACAGGTCCCGTAGGAGAAGCCCAAGGTCTGGCTCTCCTAAGAAAGGCTCGCCGCCAACCGATCATCCGAAGAGTAGGAGGTCTGGCAAGACCTAATGGCCCGAGCAAGAGCTTCGGACACCGGCAGGAGAAGAAGAGCGCTAGTCCTCAAGGGAAAAAGGGAGACAAAGGGAGCGGTTAACCGGGACGAAAACCGCGACCCAAGAGCTTGAGTCCCCGCTGTCCCGGTGAGTTCGGGACAGGCCCGCTCCAACCGAGAGTATGGTATAGAGAGGAGCGGAAATGGGTCTCAAAAGGAGGAACGGTCCCAAGAAGCCAGCAGACCAACCTCATCCTATAAACCAGAGGATGAGAGTCGTTGGTGGCTTCTCGTGGAGATTGAGGGCTTTTGTATAAGAGCCTTATACGATCCCGGAGCCTCCACGACCGTGATGGGACCCAGCGGTCTGCAAATCGCCGCAGCATTGGGCAAGGAGCTCATTGTGGCAAACGCCGGACGCGTCAAGATGGCGGATGGTAGTTACCAACCGCTAAACGGTCATGTGATTTTACCTTTCACTGTCGGGAAGGAGACGCGTGAAATAAGGGTAGCGATCATACCACATCTTGACGCCGAATGCTACGTAGGAGTAAATTTCGTACGAGCATTCAGAGCCATATTGGATCCGGATAGCGACCGCCTGTTCCTCAAAGACAGCAAGCAGCAGATCCACCTCGAAGTTGCTGGAATAGGGGGTATGGCCACCCTCTCGTCCGCTGGGATAGCGGACGCAACCGAGGCAGAAAGGGAAGAGCTGCGAGCGCTAGTAAGCAAAGTGCTGTCTAATACTTCTCCCAAAATCGGGCGAACCCAACTCATCGAGCACTCGATTGACGTGGGATCAGCTCGCCCGATAAAGCAGAAGTATTACCCGGTGTCGGAGAAGATCCAGGAGGAGATGCACCGCCAGGTCCGAGAGATGCTAGATTTAGAGATCATAGAGCCCTCGGACAGCGGTTGGTCAAGCCCCGTGGTGATGGTACGCAAGGAGAACGGATCACGTCGGTTTTGCATTGACTTTAGGAAAGTCAATGCGCTAACGAAACCAGACGCTTATCCCCTCCCGTTCATGCAGGATATCTTACGCAAGTTGAAGAGATGTCGGTACATTAGTACTCTGGACATGAACTCAGCGTATCATCAGATACCTCTCCAGAAGGAATCGCGTCCTTATACGGCTTTCACAGTCCCGGGGATGGGACTGTATCAGTTTAAGCGGATGCCGTACGGATTGGCATACGCCGGCGCGACTTTCCAACGCATGATTGACCAAGTGGTTGGTCCTGATCTCGAGCCCAATGCCTTTTCTTACCTCGATGATATTATTATAGTCACCGAGACATTTGAAGGGCACAAGAAGTATCTCGAGATGGTGCTGAAAAGACTGACCGAAGCTAACTTGACAGTGAATAAGGACAAGTGTGTCTTTTGTCAAGATGAGGTGAGATATCTTGGCGTGCTGGTCAACAGGGATGGAATTCGTCCCGACCCAGCCAAGACAGAGCCTATAAGGGTTTATCCGGCTCCCAAGAACCTCAAACAGCTTCGACGATTCCTCGGCATGGCGTCGTGGTATCGGCGTTTTATGCCGGATTACGCCACGATTGCCGAGCCACTTACCCGTCTAACAAAGAAGAACCAAGGGTACGAGTGGTTAGATGAACAGGAACAAGCCTTTCAGTAGCTGAAGGTCCTGATCATGACTGCCCCAGTTCTTCAACGTCCCAGTGCGGATGGACTGTTTAGCCTGCACACGGACGCGAGCGATACCGGCATAGGAGCCGTGCTCGTCCAAGAGATAGATGGAGAGGAAAGAGTCATTGAGTTTGCCAGTCGCATTCTCACAGCACCCGAGAAGAATTATAGCGTTACGGAGAGGGAATGCTTGGCCGTGGTCTGGGCTATTAATAAGTTCAGACCTTACATCGAAGGGTACCACTTCAAAGTGATAACGGATCACAGTAGTCTTCGCTGGTTGTGTAATATGAGAAATCCAACCAGCCGACTAGCGAGATGGGCTTTAGAGCTTCAAGCTCATGACTTTGTCGTCGAGCACAGAAAAGGAGCTCTGCATCACGTTCCCGATGCCCTATCTCGCATGTATGAAGACGACGAGTCTACAGTAGCAGCAATGTCGTGGGCTCAAACTACTGAAGATCCTTGGTACCTAGACTGGATCAAGAACGTTTCCGACAGACCCCGTGATTTCCCCGACTGGAAAATAGTTGGAGGAAATCTATACATCTATCGCCCCGACAAGGAGTTAGAGGAAGTGATGGATTAGAGCATGGAAGCTGGTCGTACCCGTAGAGAATCGACACTCTATTCTGAGAGAGTGTCACGATGACCCCTCAGCTGGCCATCTCGGAAGGGAAAAGACATTTGCCCGCGTGGCCCAAAACTATTACTGGCCACGGTTTTACGCAGAAGTTGCGGATTACGTCAGGCGATGTCAAGTGTGCCAGCAATGCAAGGTCGAGCAACGTGCTCCCTCAGGGTTAATGGGTCACCGGCAATCGGACAGACCATGGCAGGTGGTAGCAGGAGATATCACTGGCCCGCTTCCACGCTCTAGCCGAGGATATGAATACATCCTAGTATTTCAGGATTTATTCACGCGCTGGATTGAAGCAATCCCGATACGAAAAGCTAACGCAAAGACGGTAGTCCGCGAGCTTCACGAACGAGTGATTAACCGGTTCGGCACCCCGGCAGTATTTCACTCGGACAACGGGACCGAGTTTAAAAATAAACTCGTAGACGAGTACCACGAATCTAAGGGAGTGTATCATTCGACGACACCCCCTTATCACGCACAGGCCAATCCTGTCGAGAGGGCCAATCGGACCCTTAAGACAATGGTGGCGTCGTATATCCAGGATAAGCACAGCGACTGGGACGACAAGCTGCCAGAGTTAGTCTTTGCACTAAACACAGCGGTGCAAAGTTCTACTGCATGGAGCCCGGCTATGCTGAACTATGGTCGCCAACCCGAGGCGCCTAGTACAGCTCGTCGAGAGCAAGACCGGCTTGCCCAGCAACAGTTTGAGTTCCGTCGACTGCAGGATTGGAACGACAAAATCAAACAGTTGCCAAGACTGCACGAGAACGCAAATCGTAAGTCGGATGCCAGTAAGGCCCGGCAAGCCGAAATCTTCAACTCACGACGAAGGCCAGCGGAATTCGAGGTAGGAGATCTGGTGTGGAAACGCAACCGGATCCTCTCGTCCAGCGCACAAGGTATCTCGGCTAAGCTTGCTCCGAAATATACAGGGCCATATCTGATCATCAGTAGGAAAGGTATGAATACCTACGTCATACAAGATGATCAAGGGGACCAAGAAGTATCTCACATCGAGCATCTGAAGAGATACGTCCCCGAAAATGATGCTGACTCAACTGATGAGGATCAACGTGAGCAACCTCAACCGCCGAGGGATCAACAGGCGACGTGCGACCCGCCTGTAGCGAGCGAATGCTTCCCTGCGAGGGAGAATAATGCGAGCGAGTCCCCTGGCGAGGGAACTCGGTGTAATCCGCGCAAGACGTCGCGTACGTCTTTAGATAGGTCCCGCGTTACCAGACGACAGCGTGGTCGTCCTCGGAAAGCAACCGCGACCGTAAAGCGCCGATCACCCATAGAGCGGTTTGCCAATGAAGATTCTGAACCAGTTCCTCCGAGACGAGGACGAGGGCGTCCTCCAGGCTCACGACCGAAGCGCACGTAAAGCGCCAGCAGCGGCCGAAGGCTAAGGCGGCCTTCAAAGAGGCTGCCTTTGAATACAGATTAACCTGTAGCCCATGCCTTCATGGAGCGGAACGGGAGGTTCTGACGAACCTAGGTGTCCGCTCTGCCGCTGCAAGGAGATCAAGCGTCTGAATCAGTTTCCTCGCGTCCTGATAAACCTGATCAAGAGCAACTTGTTAACCCTCTTTCCCGTTCCTTGAGGAACAGAGTCCACATACAGAGTATGTGGAATCTGGAAGGGGGGTGTAACGGTAAGCGAGTTACCGATCAGGTAAGCAACGCGAAAGAGGAGATACAGCGCGGCGCGCGCAGGGAACGCGCGCGAGAATCGTGCGCAAGGGAGTATCGTGATAGAGTTCGCGCGCGATCGGCAACAACAAGGTGTTGACAATTGCCGAGTGATTTTTAAGGCGGTAAAAAGTGATTAGACTAGTGCATTTTTGTGTGTGGGTGCGAGGGTTCCTCCCCACCAACCTCCACGTCGGCGTGCAGAGCAGCACGTCTCACGGGCAGTGAGAAAGAAGGAAGAAGAGTCGGCCGCCTTCCCGACCGTAGGAGTGAGAGAGAGAGAGAGATAAGCACGAGGACGAGCTGTCTCTCCTTTACCTAGTCGTTTCCCGCTGAGGCGCGATATATAGACAAGCGGTAAGTGGTGCACCACATTTAGACCCGCGTGTCTACTTAATATTTCGCGTCCCGATTTACCTGGTACGGTCCAGGTGAGGAAGCGTTCCTCCCTTTTCCCCTCTCGTGACAATACCCGCACGGATAGAAAGGTCGGTGGTTCGCGGGAACCACTTCACGAGAGAAGGCGCGCGTGACGTAGTAAGCTTCTACGTAAAAGCTCTCTACGTCAGAGATTCATACGTCACACGGTGTGACGTATACCATCAGGTTAAGCAGCCGATCATATCCGGATCGGTTGCTCGTAATCGACTGATAAATAGATTTTTAACTGATTCTTTTCGCGCTGACCTCGGGGGTAGTCATCGGTACGACTCCCCGTAAATTGTTAAAGTTCATTTACTGTTTATTTATTAATATTTATTTGTTAATTTAATAAATTGACTCGACGAGACTATCTTTCTCGCCGATTAACAATAATATCGATTGTTGATAGTATTTTACCGGTTAACGTCCTATCCTACGAATACCGCCCTCTCCGGTGTTTATCCTAGTTGGCAATTTTGGGCATAGGGCCCAACACACGGTATATAAGTCAAACGGAGTGTTTGACGTTGTTAACGGCATTGCACGGGAATCAAAGGGATTCCCGGCCGCATCGTGGGACTGCACACTTAAGGTTGGTAAGTTGGGACAGATTGGGCCTAACCGTGGGCCTTACATATCCCCAGTACCCACCCCGTTACAATATATAATCTTAATAATATATATATTTAATAGGTTTATAATGACTTTTTTCTGGTTTTATTAATATAATACTCAGTATATTTTTTTAATATACATGTATTATATAAAATAACAGAAAATCAACTTCAAGAATCAGTTTCTTTATAAAAAGAGGAATAAAATTTTTTAAAACTACAAGAATACTTAGCTATTATTGAATATTAATGCATTATTATATGGATTTTAAAAAATATTTTGATAAAAAATCATATAATATATTATATGATTATAATTTTTATTATAACCCTAGTAGAAAATGAAAACTTTTTAATAGCATTTCTTGGCCATCTCAACTTACTAAAACCCAAAAATTGGGAATTTTTAAAAGCCATTTTGATAACTAAAATGTAACGTTTTTTCTAACCATTAAGATGGCGAAATCAAGTTAATAAAAGTAGGGCATTTTTTTACCATAAATTGCCAACCTTTTTAAATGAAATAGCTTTTATAATATTTTTACTACAATATGGCCAATACAAGCAATTCATTAGGCCATGAGATTGGGATTGAATGGGATAGAAAAAATTCGCGAACATTTCAGCATCTTTTAGCCAAATAATTAGCATTTTAGTACATCAATTTTATTATATACATATTCATATACACACACACTACTAAATACTGAATATATTGTACTTTATTTCTGTTGCACTTATAAAAATATAATATTATTGCACTTCTAAAACTTGACTAAGTAACAAATATTTTCAATCTTCTGGTGCAGGTCACATAATTTCCTACCGAATGAGCAGATTCTCGTAAGGTTGATCAGGTTATCTTCTACCAAATTATTTTACCTTCGAGTTAGAAAACAGCTACGAACCCACAATAACATAACACTTGCATTAAAGAACACGTCCTTATTTCTCTCGCAACAATGAATTCTACCACGAAAATATGCTTCACATGCACAAGTTTGAAAATATTGGACGCGTGATCAAAACAATATCTTGGAGATGTATGGATACACCACGTGTTACTTTAAGGTTAAAGTTCCATTCCTCTATATAATGCTAATTTTTTGGGCATTTCAATTACAGAATAGTTGGCATTTATTTGTCAATGTATTTGACCATGCAATGCTTTGGATAATGTAGAAATAAGTATCTTTTTTTAATTTAGCATAAAATAACCAATAATTCGGCATTGTTTGTAATCCTAAATATTATCATTAATAATGGCCATAAGTTATTGTCTTCAGCATATTTTATGTTCAATTTTCTACTAGGGAAGCATTAAATTTAATTAAAAATATATAAAGAAGCAGTAAAAACAAATACTGTTTGACAGTTGTGTACAATATCTCTTTCTCTCTCTCTCACATGACAAGTCTTCCATAAGATTATTGATTTTTCGGATAGCCTTGTCACGTGATAGAGAAAGAGAGAGGCACATATAGTATTACAGCTGTTAATGGAAGTGTGCACCAGCCACACGTTTGTAGTTCAGTTTTGAGCTATTATAATATCAAGTAGAATTATATATTATATTATATAGTATCTAAATAAAATAAGTAAAAGAAACAAGTGGTTTATAAAACTGCATGAACAAATTATATCAGATAAGTATTTGCATAACCTTAAATTTATATTTTGTTTATGTCAAGAAATTGATTCTTTGTTTCTCCATTTCAGCATAACCAATGTGTCAACATTTAGATATACATTATTTGCAGTATAGGGATAAAATTATATCAACAAGTGTTTTCTTATGTTCAGTGTATTTGTGCTTAGTGTGATATTATGTGGTTGAAGTTATTTTATGTGTATTTGTGAAAGTGTTACAAACCTCAATATGCTCCAGTGGAATAAAAAATCATCTATTCCATAAGGTTTGACATCGCACATAGCTTTATAAACTTTGGAGTCTCCATCTCCAATATAATTAGCATATTTTACTTATCTACTTCCATCTTGCCAGAACTACCAGTGTGGTTCGCAGAGCAATTAGTTTGATGTACGTTGTACCATTCTCTATATTCTTCTGTGCCTTCTTCTGGTCGCAATTCACATGCTCTGCAAATAGATTGCTTTGGAGAAACGTCAATTCCTTTTCCATTCTCATGCAGTGTCAAACTTGCAACACCTTGAAGAGAATTGGATCCTCGCTTCCTCCAAGAACTATCATCTGATACACTTATATGGCAATTCTGACTGGTTGAATCATATATTTGCTCGATAGCTGCTTTCATAGACTCTTTACCAACTTCTTTACAAATATTTTCTATCTCTGTATTAATAATGTCATAATGACTGTGAGAAACTGGACTCGCCAATTATACGCCAATTTATTTCATAAGCATTACTTTCTTTTCCAAGTTTTCTGCTCGAATCAATAACAAATACCTTATAACAGTTTGTATATGTTATTGTTATTTTACTTCCCAAACCTCTCACATCAACTTCAGAAAATTTAACTGTACCATGACAATCTGGCAAACTAAAAATTCTTCTAATATTGGAAAAAGTAGTGATATAACTATAATTCTATTTTGTGTGCTACTTTCTTCAATGGTATCAGTTTTTAACTTTTTACTTGATCTGCATTGCAGCTTTGCTGTTGTGAATTCCATCGATGTTGATGGAAGTGCATCGTAGTTGGTTCTTACTGATGTTGATGATTTTTATATGACCAGATGTACCAGGTATTCTATTCCTTGAGTCTGGTATTTTTTTACTGCTCTTTTTTTGTATAAATTTATAATTAATTTTTTAAAACTAATAAAATTTATAGTCAAAAATATACTTTTAATTTAAAATCCACTGAGTATTTACTAAAATAATGTAAATACTTTATCAATGCAGACAATATTAACTTCGAATAGAACTGTACATATTTGTGCAGTATATTAGAGTAAAAGGAATCATTTATTTATTAACTGTTAAATTTGAATCGTATGGTAACATAGATTTCTACTTTACCCAACTCTACACTTGATAGTTGCTTCGTTTAATATACTTGTATGTAAACGTCCAAAACCTCGCAATTATTATTTTAGTTAAATTAAAATAAAATGTTTTTTTTGCAAAAATAATTTTAGAGAAAAAATGTCCATTAATGCTTACTTTATTCCATTATAACTTGCGAAAATTTTTTTTTTTTTTTCAAATTTTGGGATAATGTATATATAAGAAATACTTTTAAAAAAGTTAATAAAAAAAAAAAACGATTTTTTGAGCAGTTAACCCAGGCTTGACCCCTTAAGTCTAAGTGTACGTACGAGCGTACGTGCGTACAAGCAGACTTTTTCTTTTTTAACTCCACTTATCTCTATTATTCGAAAAAATGAATTTTTTTTAATGAGTGTGATCGGGGCTATCTATCTTCCAGTAGATGTTGCCCCTATGACCTGGAGGTAAAATTACCGAACTGGACATCATCTACAGGAAGAAATTATTTTTTTTTTAATTTCGTAATGAACCTTTCAGTAGAAGATGCCCCGATGACCTGGAGGTAACATTAGGGACCTGGACATCATCTACAGGAAGAAATTTTTTTTTTTTTTAATTTCGTAATGAACCTTTCAGTAGATGTTGCGTCGTCGACCTGGATGTAACATTAGGAACCTGGAAATCATCTACAGGAAGAAAATATTTTCTTTAATTTCGTAATGAACCTTTCAAGATATATTGACATTATTATATATTTATGATAATTTTGTTAATAAGTCAAGAGATATTATCAACATTACTAGAATGTACGATGTAAGTAGTAGACCATTTCTCAGAAACTGAGGAAATTTCAGTGCATAAAGTAGATATTAAATGATATTATAATATATAATTTGATATAAAATCAGGGTTTGGTTATAAGTTTTTTATAAATTATTGAAAATTCGGGTACATTTATAATAAATTATCTTTCAAACGCAAAGAAATTTTTCCATATAATGCATCGAATTTTTACGAAATTTCTAATAGTCATAAAAGGCATCATATTTTCCACTACTTTAAAAAAAACGAACGCTACGTTTATTTTCCATATTTTTTTGTTAATCAATTTATGTATTTTGGTTTTGAATTTTTCTTTGCGCTTTACAGGGTTGAAACTGTCGTAATTATTAAATATACATTTACTTCTAATAAAAACGACCGCATTAAAATTTTTATAAACCATTTTGCTACATTTAATGATTTCTACTTATTGTAATAAAATTATTATTAAAATGTGATAGCGATTACTCAGGCAAAATAGTAAATATTTATCATATATATTTTATTTTATTTATATTCTTTTATTAGTTTGTATGACGTATGAAAACATCTGATGGCGATAATTCAACCAAAAAATTGAATATCTATCATACATATTTTATTTTATTTTGTAACGGGGTACGGATTGAATATAAGGAATAAAAAAATCAACGAAGGTATCGGGGCGCAAACCCACGATCCCGGGAGCGCGAGGCAAAAGCCTCACCACTGCGCTACCATTCGATCATCAAAGCTAGAGAGGCCGAGGTTGTCCCTGCTCTACCGGTGTCGAGAAGACCGTTTTCTGAGCACCGGGAGCCTCGTTAGGGGTAGCCGTGCGTTTGCACCGCCACGCTTGAGATCCCAGAAACTCAAGCTCCCCTACGTCTTGTGCCAGCCTTGGAGGTGTACTGCGTATACGTATACACACTGTGGAGAGAGAAACACAGGCTTTTCTCCTACAGTCGTACCTCCGCACTTTTTGACGTTCTCCCGGGGAAATCCACCGTGACTGTGGTGTTGGGGATGGGAGTTTGTGACCGACTTTGGTCGAGGATGAGCCAGGCGAAGATAAATTTCTTCGTCTCTTCTGGCAAGTGGGTTTTTGAGTTGTGCGCCATTTGTAACGGGGTACGGATTGAATATAAGGTAAAAAAAATCAACGAAGGTATCGGGGCGCGAACCCACGATCCCGGGAGCGTGAGGCAGAAGCCTCATCACTGCGCTACCATTCGCAATTATTCCGGCTAGTCGACTTGGTCCTATCGACGATCGTCGCCGATAATCCAGGGATCTAACCTGCGCCGACACTCGAAATCCGTACCCGTTATAATTTATATTCTTCAAGTAGTATGTATGAAAACATATTATAGCGATAACTCAACCAAAAAATAAAATATGCATCACACATATTTTATTTTATTTTTATCCTTTTATTAGTTTGTATGAAAAAATGTGTTGGCGGATACCCAGGAAAAATATTAAATATTTATCAATCAAATTTTATTTTATATTTATACTTTTATGAGTTTGTATGATGTATGAAAACATATGTGATGACGATTACTCAACCAAAAAATTTAATATTTATCGTACACATATTTTGGGTTTTTTTTCTTTAAATAGTTTGTATGAAAAAGTGTCATGGCGATTACGCAGACAAAATAGTAAATATTTATCATACCGTCTGGCAAATATTTATCAGGGGGGTCGATGGTCGGATCCGTCTTAATAAGGTCCAACCTTTTGAACATGGCATCGCGACGCTTATACTTCTCCACCTGGTCTACTCCTGACGGATTGGGTCGCGGAGAGGGTCGGCACCTTACGGGCAACATCTCTCTCCGAACTTGCGTCGGTGGTTTGGACATGGGGAAGGGTCTGCTCCTAGCGGGCGACATCTCTTCCTTTGGAGGAACCACTACTACCGACGCGATGGTACTCGGCATGGCTTGTGCCAGATTCCCATCGTCTACTGCCGAATAGTAGTCGTCAACCGTCAACTGGCGCAAGGGATTCTGCTTCTTACGCCTCGGACGGCTTTCGGCGACTTCCTTTTGCCGCTCCCACTCTTCCTGGCGGAGGACCTCTGCATATCCCGCAAGTAGATAGTTAACTCTACCCGTCATGGTCTGCTGGTCGACCTCCATTCGCTCTACCGTCGTCTTGGGGTTTTACCGAGATTCGTTAGCCTTCGGCGGACTTGACATACATTTAGGCCTTTCCAAGGGCAAGTCAACAGCCTATACCGCCGAAGCGGTATAGAGGTTGTTGTCAAGACCCGATGGTTGGCCCGACAGGGGTCTCCCCGGCACAACGGCATAACTCCTCTTGATCGTATCCCTGGCTTCCGGGGGCGAGCTTGCCAGAGGGATGGACGTGGATTCCTTATTATCTGCGTCCAGACAGTGGGAATCCCCGAAACGGTTATGGTCGCGGACCACTTGCCTTTGGAATCGGCGGTAGCTTTCCGCGTTCCGTTCGGTCTCTCGCTTACCGAGCATTTGCTCGGTCTGAGCGATCAACCGTTTGAGTCCAGCAGCTTATCGGTCGTGAATTGATACAGCATTTCATCATCAATTTTCCAATGCTGAAACTTTTGAGGAATGGACCTCACATCATCCAATCTGGCTATGTACCATGGGTCAGTGATCACGTCAGTGGAGGCTATTTCGACTTCCTCCGAGTCCGGGTTGACAGCGCAAGAGAGTGCGTCAGGAACGTAGGGTACTGCATCTTTCTTGTGTACAATTTCGAAGTCCCACTGTTGCATCTCAAAGACCCAACGCGCTAGTCTGCCCGTGGGCCCTTTAAGAATTTTCAGCCATTTGAGCGCGCTGTGGTCCGTCACAGCTTTGAAACGATACGCTTCAATATATAGCCCAAGTTTCTTAATTGTCCATATTACAGGACAGTAGTATTATGGACAGGAGCCACTCGATCCATATCGGGACGAAGTCCATCAATATCCAGGAGGTACCCAAGGAAGGTAACGCTCGAGCAACAGAACTGACATTTCTCTCTGTTCAATTCTAGCCCTGCCTCCACTAGTGTCCTTTGAACAATTTCCAATTATTTTAAATGTTCCTCGAAAGTTTCGCTTATAACGATTAGATCGTCCAGATAACGAAAAACATGAGGTTCAACTTCGGGACCAAATAGAGCATCGATCAACCGTGCAAATGTCATGGGTGCATTCATCAGTCCGAACGGCATCCGTGTGAACTGCCAAAACCCAGACCCAGGCACAGCGAAGGCGGTGTAATGTCGACTAATTAGTGACATTAACACTTGGAAATATACCTTCTTAAGAACGATCTTAGAGATGAATTTGGCATTATGTAACTTATCCAGAATCGAATCCATATTCGGTATTGGATATAAGTCACGTTTTGTTACCACATTCAGATCTCGGAAGCCTATGCAAAAACGATAGCTATCTTCGTCTTTGCTAACTATCATTGGAGCGGCAGACCATTCACTTATACTGGGTTCAATTATTCCTCTTTCAAACATTTTCCTGACTTCTTGCTGAGCGAATTCGAGAACTTTAGGCGACATACGTCTTGGTTTATGACGTACTGATCGTGCACCTGGCTCTACTTCCACGTGATGTTCGATCAACGTAGTAAAGCCATACACATCACCTGGTGGTGGTAATAAGTTCTTTACTAACTTTCTTACTTTCTCTCGCTGGTCATCGTTAATCTCAATGAAGCTTGCACACTCTGCGAGAATCCTTGTTTCTCCGTCTCGGGTTTCATCCTTGATAAAAGACTGCCATTCTCCGGCGCCAACGCGCTAGAGGGCATCGCCAATTTTAACCTCGATGTTCCAATGTTGGAGGAAGTCCATACCGAAAATCATCGAGTGTTCCATACTCTCGACTATTCTCAGTTGGATGTTGCCATCTAATCCCTCAATTCCAAATAGAACATTTAACAAATCTATGACTTTCAGTGCTGGTCCTGCGACACCTCGCACGACTACCTTGGCCGGTTTCCACTTATCTCTGTAGCATTCCGCTACGTCAACGCGTATAAGTAAAACCATTGCTACTGGGTCGAACAAGGCTTTATAGTCCTTGCCACCAAGTCTTACCGAGAAGAACAAACGGTTTTCGGATTGCACTCCCGCAACCATGTCTTCGACTTGACTGTCAAGTAGAGCTGGAGTCGAACTTACCTCTCTTGGCGTCTTCGGAACGGCTCCTGCCCCCTCCCCACCCCTGAACTGTTCTAATCGGCAACGATTTTGAACTGTTCAGCACCTGATCAAGAGAGACAGTCATTCTACTCTCATTAGACTGTTTTAAACTCTTTTCTTTGATCGTAGGTTGGGGTGACAATGAGTAACGAGTATAATCGTTTTCATTTGTGGGATTACATAGGTTTAGAGTTTTTCTCTCGTTCTCTATTTCCTTGAGTAACCGTTTGTGTTGGTTGAACACCTGTCTACGGAGTACTTGAGACCAGAAAAACTTTTTGTTTTTCTTGATCTCTGGAAGTTCTAAATCTGCTTTGTTCGATGCTTCGAACGTTGGAGTTGGCTTGGAAGGGGTCTCAGCCGTAACCACAGGTAACTCCGCAGATTTCGACAATTTAAGATGTTCAGTCGTATTATTCTCTCTTACCTTCTGAACGTTTGTTTGCTCTCCGTTTAGCAGTTCAGCAAAGTCAGTGAGGTGTTTGTCCTTCTTAACAAACAACCTCGCGGGTTCACCAACCCGTATTTCTTGCCCCCTAGAGCTCTTACGCTCTTTTAATTGCATACCTTTAAAAGCTTTCTTTAAAAGCATACCTTATATGAAAAAAAAGAAACACAAAAAAAGATTCCGATCCGAGTTTGGCAACTTATTAAATAATATCAAAATAAAACGACAAGGAAAATTAATATAAATTAATTTAATTTTTATAAAGAAACTAGCAAAAAATTGTTTGCCACAAGATTCGAAAGCTTAATCGAATCTGTATTAAAATTATTGTATATTTTCAAAATTATCAGCTGACTAACAGCGTGATAATATCTTTGAAAAATTAAAAAAAAGTATATATATTACAGAAAAAAAACAATTTATTAATAATAATATTATTACAAAAATTAATAATTATAAAAATAAAAATATTATTGGTCGTCTCGAACTGATACAAAATCAGTGAGCCGAACTAAGAAATATCTTACGTACTCACAAATTTTTAAGCTCGCTTTTAAAGCGAGTTAACAAAATTCACGCGATGAATTTAAAAAAGAAATAATAAAATGCATGCGATGAATTTAGAAATGAAATTAGGGTCGCGCAGAGGGGGAAATTTTCCTTCTTGCGTAGCATGTATATATGCCGAATAATGTATATATTCTCTCTCTCTCTCTCTCTCTCTCTCTCTCTCTCTCTCTCTCTCTCTCTCTCTCTCTCTCTCTCGCTCTCGTTACACTTACGCCGAGCGAGTCTATCGCCGGCTAGTTGGGATTTTCTCTATTTATCCCACTAGCGGACTCGTGCTCACTCGGTACTGTGCAGCTCCGCGACGCACTGTTTCTCTCTCTCTCTCTCCCTCACTCTCTCACTCTCTCTCTCTCTCTCTCTCTCTCTCACTCACTTTCTCTCTCTCTAGGTAAGTGTCAACACCACCTTATATGCAGCTCTCTAAAAGTTCGTGCTTTAACAATTTTCCTTTTGTACTACTTGGAGGAAAGTTACAGGAAGAAGTCCTCGATACGGTCAGTATGTGTTAAACTATAATGCAATCCATAAGGTGCATTAATTTGGCCATGAGCGACTTCTAACGTCTCGAGTTGTTGAGTCACGAAACTTAGCTGACTAGACATTTTCCAGACCAGAGCAGGAAGTATTTTTCCAATGGGAGTGAGGAGCATTTTGTTTGTGCTGTTTTTGAAAGTTTGCTGGATGTCATGCCGGTATTTAATGCATAATAGTGTGAAAAAGTGTGTTCGATTTCTAGGTTATGTTTGAATCAAATTATACAAAGTCTACACGTGGCGAGGATTACCGACAGTCGGTAATGTAGACATTGACCCTTAAAGACTGATACCTGGTGATAACGCGATCTAATTAATGTTATCGTTAACACTAGATGTCGACATAATTCAGTTTTACACATGTTTGTCATTATTTTAATTGTTAGTGTATTATAGATAATGCGTAACTGTGTTGATCTTGTATTACTCGTTTTATAATATTATACTTCGATTTTTTGATTGTATGTAAATTGGCGTTTATTATCTGAACGAATGGGATAATGCGTAAAGTATCTGTGAGATTTGTGTGTCGATAGTATTGTATATAGTTGTATGATAGTCTGTGAGCAAAAAGAAATTACGATTCAGCTTGTTTTAATATAATGTGAAAATTTGTAGCATCCAGTACTTATTGTTCATTGCTTATTTTTATAATTTTCATTATTATTTTTATTTTGCGTATTTTATTTATATTTTATATTTATCTTTGGGCTGTATTCAGTGGTACTAGTGTGCAATACATTTGTAATTTGCCTTGTACGTTTTATAATTTTTATTTTATTCTCAAGTTTGCAATATTCTTTAATTGAAAAATTGTAAAAAGCCAACTACGTAGATTTTCAGCAAAATTTAACTAGAATTTGGAGTGTTTTAAGTAAATTTAGCAGTATTTTTATTATATGCTTATAAACTGCGAGCCAGAAATATTATACTTGCGCTTTTGTTATAACTATTTATGTTTAAAATGTATGTATGTCGCACGTAGATGTGTTTTGTACTAATGCGTGGTATGTTGTAGAATGTTGTGCGATACAGAAAATAACCGATTAACCGATTCATTCAACCGTATAAATGGGTAGTAACGCTAAATCTAAATCGAAAGCAGTTAAATGTGCTCATTGTACGCAAAATATTGCAGGTCTGCTTAAAGCTTGCGATTAATGAGATAAGGTTTTCTACCAAGGTTGTTCTACTCGTTACTTGAATAGTAAACCATCTGATATATGCTGTGCATTATACCTTGGAAATTCTATAGATAAATCTTCTTATGTTAAGTAGTTGAAACTTAAAGAATCAAACGTTCTGTCATTTTCTGCTCGTCACTCGACCCTAGATTTTGCTCGCGATTTGGATTCTGCGTCTTCTTCTGGTCCTAGCCTAGTTGTGAGTAACGTTCCTGTTGGTACACCGCGAGTTGACAACATGAATCTACCAGAAAATTGGGAGTGAATGACCCCATCACAGCAATCTGCATTTCTTTTCAATAGTGGGAAAGAAAATACTGAATTAATCAATAAGAGATTGCATAGTTTTATGGGTATTATCGAGCAACAAAATAAAAGAATAACTGACTTGGAGACCGAAAATGTATTAATACGCTCAGAAGTTGCTCAGCTTAAAGATATGCAGGTTAGAGCAGTGCCTAATACACAAATCAAAGTTACAGGTATTCCTACATTTTGTAATACTTCTCTTTTTGATTTATCTAAAGATGTTTTGCATGTACTCTGTCTCGATCACCTCTGTGGTGATATTCTTGAGGCTCGCCCTTTTCCGTTTAGAAGTACACAAAGTAGCTCTTCTTCGTTACCAGCTAGTCAACCTACCTCTGGTAATGTAGATACCAAATCATTTGTTATTCGATTTAAGCAGTTTGAGGTGCGAAATTATGTGTTGGAGGTAAAACGTAAGTTTGGAAATATTACTTATGGAAATCTAGTTACAAATGCTGGTAGTTTTTTGCGAAACCTATTAACATCTATGAGTTGTTGCCTCTGGCCGTTCATGAATTGCGTCTTTTAGTTAAAAGTAAGCTCGAACCTCTTAAATATAAGTATATTTGGACTCCTGATAGTGTTATATATGTACGTAAGAACGATAAATCGCAGGCTACTCAAATTGTTACCGAGGATGATCTCAACAAACTATTACTGTGATTGTCTAGTGATTCTTATGAAACTCGTCACACATCGTCATCTGCTCATTTGCGTGTCGCACATGTTAATGTTAATTCATTGCTTGATCATCATGTTGAAATTGAATCACTGTTGACCTCTCAAAAGTTACATGTTCTTGCACTAATTGAGACGTGATTAACACCAAATCGTCCAGATTCTATTTATAAATTAGATGATTATATTTTATTGCGAAATGATCGGGGATTGGCGTCTGTCACTGGTAAAAGAGAGTTCATGCAGGGTGGTGGTGTGGCATGTTATTTGAGGAGTGATATATCTTTTAAAGTACTCTAAGCCCCTCAAATAACTAATATAAACGATACAGAATGCATGATGTTAGATTTATTTATTTGTAATATAAAAATACTTTTTGTAATTGTCTACCGGCGTCCCAAGGGACATGTTTTAACAAAATTCTTTAATACGTTGCAACTTCATGCTCATCGTTATGGGAACATCATTATTACTGGTGACTTAAATTCAAATTTTATGACCGACGATTATTACAGTTCGCATTTGCTTGACCATATAAACGAACATTCATTCCATCTTGATCCTTTTAATGCAACCCACCACCGTGATAATTGTGATACATGGCTTGATGTGTTTATAGTTGATTCCGAAACTACGGTTAAGAATAAGAAGCAATCTGATAGCCCATTTATAAATGAGCACGACTATATTATTATCGATTATTATCTTCCAGTATTAGAACCAAGGCCTGCTGTGCGCTCTTCTCGTGATTTTAATAATTGTGTTTACTCAGAATTTTCTAGAATGATAAAAAATGATCTCACGGACTTACGAGCAAATTTTAATGCATCATTATCTGTAGACACGTTATGTGAATCTATGTGCAATTCACTTATCACAAATCTGGATAGACAGGCACCAATGGTGACACGACTTCTTCGCGGTCTGCCCCATTGATGAGTAAAGGATTTAGGGTTAAATATAATGAGAGAGACAAATTAAATTAGCTAAGCGTCGCTGTGATTCGTTGTTGCTGGTTCGATATAAAGGCATGCGTAAGGAGTTGAAAAAAGAAATTAGAAATGCGCGAAATGAATATTATAGCCAATCTCTATAATAACGAGTGAGACTTTCAACTCTCCGCTTAAGTTCTTTTCAGCGGCTGAATTGTCTTGCCATTTTGCGCCGGTATCTAGGAGTCATTCATCTTGTACTGTCGAAGAATTGAATGAGATTAAATCGCTACAACCTATTTATGACTTTCCGTGTTTCTCATTCCAAGCAGTTACTCACGTGCAGGTTGCTGCTGCTATTATGCTGATGGCTTGTCTTTATCGTATTTTAAAGAGGTTTTTAGTAGTATTTTTCCAATCCTTACGGAGCTATTTAATTATTCGTTTACAACGAATAGGTAACCTGCCTTGTAGAAGATGTCGGTCATTATCCCACTTGGAAAAGTTCCTAAACCCTCAGCGCCATCAGATACTAGACTTATCCCAAATCTGCCACATTTTGCTAAAGTTTTTGACCGACTGGTTTCTCAACAAGTAATTGCTGATTTAGAATCAAATAACACGTTGACACCATTCCAATCGAGCTTTTGCAAGCAGTTTAGCACCCAAACAGCGCTTATAAAGATCACTGATGACATACGGTTGGCCTCTGAGAGAGGTATGGTCACCTTCTTATTAATGTTTGATTTTAGAAAGGCATTTAACACAATTAGTCATTATGATCTCTTGAGAACTTTAAAACAGCTTCAATTTTGCGGATGATGCTATAGAGTGGTTCTATTCATATTTATCAGGACGGTCTCAGGCTGTTGTTGATGAGAATGGTCTTCCCTCTGAGTTCTTTGAAACTACGTCAAGTGTTCCCCAGGGTTCAACACCTGGGCCAGTTATCTTTCTTATTTTTATAAATTTAATCATGAGCCGACTTTTATACACCAAGGGGATGTTGTTTGCGGATGATCTACAAGTGTATATACATTGTAGTCCCTATGAGTGTAATGCTGCTATCGAGAAACTTTCTAGTGGTAGCTCTATAATATTAAATTGAGCTCGTGAACTTAAACTCGAAATAAATTTCACCAAAACAAAGGCAATCCTGATTGGGTCAACTCAGCAGCTTCGATTTATAAATAGAGATTGCTTGGCACCTGTTTTAATAGATGGTCAACAGATCAATTTGGTTAAGTCAATGAGGAATTTTGGAGCAGTGATAAATGAAAACTTGCAATGGAACTCACATATTTCGGGTATAGTCTCAAGAGTTCATGGTGTACTTCATAAGTTGCGTAACCGTGGTAGTTTTCTATCAGTCACTATGAAGAAGAAATTAGTTACAGCCCTTGTAATGCCATGCTTTGATTACGCTTGCCTTGTGTATTGTGATATCCCCGAGTATTTGAATACAAAACTCCAGCGCCTATTGAATGTATGCGTGCGATTCATTATCATCGTCTAAAGAAGGATGCGAGATCATAAGGCGCGCCAGCGCCTGACGCAAGTATGCAGGTGCGCAAGCCCTTATATACAGCTACTTTAACCCTCGGATTTTTTCATATCGTATATTTTTGTATATGAATTTAATTTTTGATGTTTATCAATTAATCTCTCATTCCTTAGTTATTTTCTTCAATATACATCAAATCCTGCGAATATTCATAAACGCATATTGCAGAAAAAGCAAGTCAAAGAAATTGCTTGCTGAATTCCTTTCAACAATTTTGCGATTTCCCTTTTTTCGTCTTCCATATACATGTGTATCACTATATATACTTTCCAGCCCAGGAGAAGGCATGGACAGAGGTAAAAACTCGGGTCAGACTCTGAAAAATTCCGCAAGAAGGAGTTGCTGTTACTTTTCATAAGTGTTGTATATATATATATATATATATATATTGTATATTATTTTTATTTATTTTATATTATACATTACATACATTTATAATTTGAAAGATAAAAGGTTATTTATTATAATTGTGACTCCAGTATAGTGGATATAAATTAATGATTGTTTGAACGTGGTGAACTATAACTCCAGTGATTGGAAATTAAATAGTACAATATTATATTACTAGAGTAACTGAGAAGTCCAATCAGATACTAGTGAAAACCCAATAGACAAATACAAATCCTTGATAAAATCTTTTGAACAAGCAGAAGAGAAAAAGAATAAGGAAGTTGAATTAGAATTTACATGGGGTATAGGAGTTAAAGAAAAGACTGAAAAATTAGTAAAAGAAAAAATGAAACAGAATGAAAATTTAACTCCGTTTTACCAGTATTTGGAAATAATATTAAGTCATTTCTTTCACAAGTTTGAAAGTCTTTTAATTTTGTAACATTTACATGAATAGTGACTTTAATTAAAATTCAAATATTATTGTATACGTATTTTAACATTTAAATGTAACCAATTATGTCATTTCTTTGACAAGTTTGGATGTCATTTAATAAAATTTTCTAACATTTACACATATCAGTGATTTTTACTCAAATATCGAGTGACCTGAATGATTGATGAAAAGCATATTGTTATTTAAGACCCTGTGTCATTATCCATCCTTATTAATGTTACTGAATAACCTTTTTTTTAACTTTCTATATAAAGCCAATACATATTTGTTCGATAATTTGGCAAATGCATAATATATTTAATATGAATAATAATTGTATGAAATAAAATAAATACAAGATTATTCTCTTTCCAATGTTAAGTGAAAGGGATGTTTAATTAATAATTGTACCTTCACTTACTTAAATAATTTTAACAAATGTTGATAAGGTATTAATTATGCTGTATATACTTATAGTTATTGAATACGTTTTTTACATTTAAATAAAACAAATAAATAATACTTTGACACCATACTTGTGAATTTGTACACCTTCGTAGAAGGTGTTTTTGATATTTAACGATTGGATATTATGTATTACATAAGATTAGTTAAAATAAAAAAAAACAATTAAAGTAAGTAAATTATGTAGGGTATATACTTTTCTGAAAAAATGTTGTGTTTTTCAACAGAAATCCTTGGTCATTTTTAGTTTATACTTTTCAATAGAGCAATTGTTCCACTTTCTTCTTTCTTTAAAGGACATTTTTTACTTTTTACCCTATTGTAAAATGTGATTTTTATATTTTGCACTGTTTAAAGAGTAATTTTAGTTATTTAGTCGTTTAAAAGGTGTAGTTTTGGGATTTTTAATGTTACTTAAAGAGTAGTAAAGTCAACAAATTACTCATTTAAGGTTCAGTTTTTACTCTTAGCGGTTCAGAGTGTGTGATGAAACTTTTTTAATTTGATTGAATTTTCCTGAACGAAATGTCAGACCCAAATTACAAAAATCTATTGATAATATCATGTGGATTGTTTACAAACACTTGGTTAAATGAAATAATAATTACTTTACAAAACTACTAATAAAAACTTGTATTTAAAAAAATAGCGTAAGGTAATCAATATACTGAGTTCACTATGTTGGGAACTTTATTAGATTAAAAAAATTATGAAAGTTGTTTAATTGATGATACAGAGTACTAAAATTGGCAGAAAGTATATTCTAGTAACAATTATAATTAATATTAGTATAAATTGTTTGTTTCTGATAAATACAAGACTTTCTTCACTATTAAATTTTATAGAAAGTTTCAATATATTATATATAAAATAATAATAAATAAATATAGCAATACTTTCTGGCAAGTTTAGTATGCTATATCACCAATGAAACAATATAAATTATTATTTTAATCTATAATACAGTTACCCAACATAGAGAACCCAGTATACTGCCTTGCGCTATTTTTTTAAATACAAGTTTTTATTAGTAGTTCTGTAAAATAATTGTTATACCAGTTCACTATGTATTTATAAAGATTCTACATAATTTTACCAATTAATTCATGTGCTTTAAAGACACTATTTTTTTAATTACACCTTTTTTATATGTAACTTATACAACACAATAGTTTTCTGCATTTAAAAGTACTGAAATTAAAAACACCTTCCAAGAAGGTATGAAAATCCGCAAGTACAGTGTTTTTCTAAACACACTTATCAATATTCTTGTCTGATAAATACATATCTTTAATTCGACCTCCCATATTTTTCTTTTTCTTTAAATACTAATTACACATTTTTTATATATAACTTATACTCCATAATAGTTTTCTGCTGTTGAAAAAACTTAAATCAAACTGGAATCGACAAGTATTTTGAAATAAATAAATATCTTTGATCCTAACTCTCATATTTTTTATACTTATTTATATTTTAATTACACCTTTTTATAAGTAATTTATACTCCATAATAGCTTTCTGCAATTGAAAGTACTGAAATCAAAAACACCTTTCAAAAAGGTGTCAAAACCCGCAAGTATTGTCTTATTCTAATCAAACTTTGAAAATTGTTAACTGATAAATAAAATCGTTATCTGTCTGATAAATTTTAAAGTATAAGATAAAAATATCTTTGATTCTAATTCCCATATTTTCTCTACTTATTTATATTTTAATTACACCTTTTCAATATCTAACTTATATTCCATAATATTTTTCTACAATTGAAAGTATTCAATTCGAAAACACCTTCCAAGAAGGTGTCAAAACCCGCAAGTATTGTGTTATTCTAATCAAACTTTGAAAATTGTTTTCTGATAAATAAATTCTGCAATTCAATCTGACATTGTTATCTAATAAATAAATAATTTTAATTCTAACCACCTTATTTTATCTAAAAATTTTTTTGGTAGTTTCCACGTACACCTTTTTACAGATTTTTACGTATCCCCTACACCTTTATTCCATTTCATTCCATTTCCAATTTTACCCCCTCTTTACCCCACCTTCTCGCATTCGCCCGGGGTTATGCCCGTGGAGAGAGGGAAAACCTGTGGCCAAACCCGTTGGGATAAATGCCATTTAGGAAAACCTCCTCCGAGAAGGGCGGTGTATTCGAGAACAATTCTGTTTGGGTGGCAAGGTCACATTGCGTAGACTTTAACACCGAAACCGAATGCCTCACACCTCCCGCTCACGTTGTGGAATGTGAAAAAACACCTAACCGATCATTTAAGCTAAGCCCGAGAACGGTCACCCATCCAAGTGCCAACCGCGCTCGGTGCTGCTTAACTTTCATGACCGGCCGAGGTGCGTTTCCGCTACTCCACCACCGTGTCGGTCCACCTTATTTTATCTATTTCTTTGAATTTTAATTAAAAATTTTTTTAAATATTACGAAAATTTCGTATAAAAAATTTCTGCAATTGAAATAATTGAAATCAAACTGAAATCGACAAGTATTTTGAATCGTATCATAAATTTATATTTTAAATAAACATTTTTATATATACTAGGGGGTACCCCCTACTCGCTTCGCTCGTCAACCCTCGATTGCCGCTTGAAAATTGTGCATTTGTTATAATTTATAGTATTATAAATTTTATTTTAAAAATAAACTTGCTTCAAAAGGTTGAAAATTGTAGTTTTCGGTACAAATGTGAAAATAGAAAATATTCGCTCACAAGTATGTCGAATGATATTATTCGATATCACATACTGTATAGAAAATAAATTACATAACTTCTGTTTATATGTAATAGTAATGTAAAAATATATGCAAACTGGATGGTAGTTTTGAATCACTCTGTATCATCACACATATGCTGACATATCCACATTCACTCACCCACACCAACTCTCACACCTCAACTTCTTCCTATACTCGTCCCCATCTACCCACCCACACTAACATCCACCCACACACGCCCACATCCAACCATCCACGCCTACCCTCGCACATCCACATCAACCCATACACACACGTACACCTACCTGCACCCACCCTCACATACCTGCATACACTTCCAAATCCACATACATATACCTATCCATCTTCATGCACTCAAGTTTCACGTTTCACATTCACATCCACCCACGCACATGTCAAAATTTAGATTTTAAATCTGTACTTGCCTGCAATTTGGGTCAGTCATCCGCTGTATATATAAATCCTAGAAAGTATACATCCAGGGTAACAAACACATGATTCAAAATGATCACCCTTTATATTCAAAATTGGTCTATGGCGGGTATTTTTGAATAATGCTGCATCTCACACACCCATATCCAACCATCCACACCTTTGCACACACACCCACCACCCACACTCGCCACTACCTACCGATCGTCATGCACATGCTGATTTTAACATTTAGATTTCAAACGTGTAGTAGCCTGCAATTCGGGTCCGTTATCCCCTGCATATAGAAATCCCGTAACGTATATATACCGGATGGCACAAACATGATTCAAAAAGATGGGTATATTTGAACTCTGTATCTCATGCACATGCTCACACACCCATATCCAACCATCTACACTTACCCGCACACATCCACATTAACAAATACATACTCACTTCTACCTACCCACATCCACCCTCACTCACCAACATATACTTCCAGATACACATACATACACCTATCCATCCACACACACTCAAGTTTCACGTTTTACGTACACATCCACCCACGCATAAATCCCATTACGTATACATAAAGGGTGGCATAAACATGATTCAAAAAGATCACTCTGTTTATTCAAAGTTTATCTATAGGGGGCACTTTTGAATCACTCAGTATCTCACACACTCACGTATCATGTATTATAGACACATCAACCCATAGATACCCACACTCGAGTTAAAATTTAGAATTCAAATGTTTAATAGCCTGCAATTCGAGTCCAACGTGCACTGATACATAAGTCCCATTACGCCTATAAGCTGTAAAATATACGATTGAAAAAGACCACACTGTATATTCCAATTTTACGTCGAGCGGCCACCACCGCAGCTGTTTGAAAAATATAGATAGAATAGATTTTTTTTAATAAGTCTTATATAGATTTTAATAATATAGATAGTTGTAGAGTCTAATGGAACATACTCTCTATTTCGCGACTACCCGTAATAAACACGTGATTATACGTCATGTTATATATACGTGAGGCCACAGGGACGTATCTTGTTATACCAGAAATTCTTCAGAAATTTCTGAAACAGCGGCGGCGGCGGCGACAAAATTTTTTTAATAATATAGATAGATTACTTAATTATATATATTACTTAAACTTCGTAAAAAGTTTCTGCAATTGAAAGCACTGAATTTGTCATTTCTGGCCCTCACATGTTTTACAGTAATAAATAAATAATATTCTAATGATATTAATTTGTGCAAAATTAATTTCTGCAATACTAATAAAATGGACATTTCTTTTTTATTCTTTTAAATAATAAAATAATACTTGCACCACCGATGGTTAGGCCTCTTTTGTGAACTTTATTAGATAAAGTAATGATGTCTATTTTTTCATTGATGATGTAGGATAATAAAATTGCCAGAAAGTATTGCTATATTTATTTATTATTACTCATTGCAGTTTCTTCACGGTATTATACTTACATAAATGTAAAGGAATACATTAGTAAGTCAGAATTAACACATATATGAAGCGTTTAACCAACGGTGGTGCAAGTATTATTTTATTATTTAAAAGAATAAAAAAGAAATGTCCATTTTATTAGTATTGCAGAAATTAATTTTGCACAAATTAATATCATTAGAATATTATTTATTTATTACTGTAAAACATGTGAGGGCCAGAAATGACAAATAATAGTGTAAGATACTTTTCATAAAAGAAAATCTGTATTCAGATTGGTAAAAATTTTTGCATCGTTCAAAATACTTGTCGATTACAGTTTGATTTCAGTGCTTTCAATTGCAGAAACTTTTTACGAAGTTTAAGTAATATATATAAAAATGTTTATTTAAAATATAAATTTATGATGATACGATTCAAAAAAAAATGTTTAATTAAAATTCAAAGAAATAGATAAAATAAGGTAGTTAGAATTAAAATTATTTATTTATTAGATAACAATGTCAGATTCAATTGCAGAATTTATTTATCAGATAACAATTTTCAAAGTTTGATTAGAATAACACAATACTTGCGGGTTTTGACACCTTCTTGGAAGGTGTTTTCGAATTGAATTCCTTCAATTGCAGAAAAATATTATGGAATATAAGTTAGATATAGAAAAGGTGTAATTAAAATATAAATAAGTAGAGAAAATATAGGAATTAGAATCAAAGATATTCTTATCTTATACTTTAAAATTTATCAGACAGATAACAATTTTATTTATCAGATAACAATTTTCAAAGTTTGATTAGAATAAGACAATACTTGCGGGTTTTGACACCTTTTTGAAATTGGATCATTTCTATAAGAAATTAAACTGGTTGTCAGTGAGCAAAAGTCGCCTATATTTTATGGGTGTACTTATCAGGTATTAACGACTAAAAAACCAGATTATTTGTATGCGTTACTCCCTGCCCCGAATCCTGACATACGGCGCTCAGAACGAAATTGCCAATCTTCTTTTGGTAGACAAATTGTTTCTACGAATATATATATATAAAAATCCTTCTCTAAACTAAGTACGAGTGTGTGTTTGTTTAAAAGCAGATTATATAAGTAATTAATGGAACTATCCCAGTAATCAATTTGCTTTTTGATTTTTTATATGCAGATTATTTAGTGGCAGGTTTTACTCAAATCTGTTGAGAATGCGTTGCAATTACGTTATACAATATGTAGGATTGATTTTATTTAATTATTGCGTTTTTATAAGTTTATTAAGAGCGTTTTATAGTTTATATTTTTATATTTTTATACTTGTATGCATGGTATATTTTTTATATTTTCATATATTGTTTATATTTTTATTTATATTTATATGCGGAGGTAGTTGTCACTCATGCGTCCATGCCATAATCAACCCATATCCTCTCTCTCTCTCTCTCTCTCTCTCTCTCTCTCTCTCTCTCTCTCTCTCTTAGTAGTACTCTCCGTTAGTAACTAAGCGAGTTCGTCAGCGTCCAGCCCCTTGGCTTACAGTAGAACTTAAAAGTCGTTGCAAGTTGCGGGATCGTCTATATAAAAACTCTAAGCGTAGTCACGATCCAGTGCTGCTTGACACCTATAAATCCTTACGTAAGGCATTGAAAAGCGACTTAAAGAGTGCACGTGATGCATTCTATGAAAAATCCTTACTGGAAACCACTGACCAGTCGCATTGTTGGCGCCTCCTAAATAACATGGGAATTATCAGGGATAATCACAGTTCTCCCTTAAAGTTCTTCTCTGTTGATGAGCTTATACAGCACTATTCTTCAGTTAGTTGCAGTCATCCTAGTTGTACCCCAGCACAATTACGAGATATCCTTAGCCTACCTGCTTCTCATAATTATCCGCTATTTGAATTTACATCAATTACTTCAGAACAGGTGGGGGCGGCATTAGTATCTTGTCTCCCCAAGGCCAGAAGTTATAGCTTGGATGGTCTTTCTCTAAGTTATTTCAAGGATGTTTTTTCTTTAATTATTCCTTATTTAACTTCTTTGTTTAATCTATCCTTATCGACTAACTGCTATCCTTTACTTTGGAAGCGTGCTGTAATTGTCCCGGTGAGCAAGATCCCTAAACCTAAGACGCCTTCTGATACCCGGCCGATTGCTAACATCCCGCACTTTGCTAAAGTATTCGACCGACTCATCACCAAGCAAATAACTTTTCATCTTGAATCGAATAACATTCTATCACCTTTTCAATCTGGTTTCCGCAGTCTTTATAGTACCCAAACTGCTCTACTTAAAGTTACTGAGGATATACGCCGAGCTATCGAAAAGGGTCAAGTAACATTTTTGCTTTTATTTGATTTTAGTAAAGCATTTGATACTATTGATCATGTAGTGTTATTTAAAATGTTAAAGCATCTTAACTTCTCTAATGATGTAATTGAGTGGCTCTTCTCATATCTTACGGGGCGTGCCCAGTCTGTTAGGGGCCCCAATAATGTTTCTTCTCTTTTTATTGAGACGTCTTCTGGTGTCCCCCAAGGCTCAACACCTGGGCCAATTATATTTTTAATTTTTATAAATTCTTTAATTAGTGTGTTATTATTTGCTACTGGTATGTTATTTGCTAATGACTTCCAACTTTGTATACATGCCAAACCTACTGAGTGCAATGTTGCAATTGGAAAGTTGATACAGGATGGCGAGCGTGTTGCAAATTGGGCTGAAACCCATGGTCTAAAGCTAAATTTTGCTAAAACTAAAGCTTTACTCATAGGCTCTGTACAGCAATTAAGGTTCGTTGATAAGGATTCACTATGCCCTATCATAATTGATAATCAAAAAATCGATTTGGTATGCTCTGTTCGAAATTTGGGTCTTATCAT
Organism: Theocolax elegans; assembly: GCA_026168455.1. Lineage (NCBI taxonomy): Eukaryota > Metazoa > Arthropoda > Insecta > Hymenoptera > Cerocephalidae > Theocolax > Theocolax elegans. The sequence continues at coordinate 50,016,288 of CM047426.1, read as the reverse complement.
CACTGAAAATTTACAATGGAATTCCCAAGTTTCGTCTGTCATTTCCAGGATTCATGGTGTGCTTCATAAGCTTCGAAATAGTGGTAGTTTCCTTTCATTTGCTCTGAGGAAAAAGTTAGTCACATCCCTTATTCTCCCTCACTTCGACTATGTTTGCGTAGTTTATAATGATCTCCCGGATTACCTAAGCTTAAAATTACAACGTCTGCTCAATACTTGTGTGCGCTTCATTTTCAGACTTAAAAAAGATATTAGACTCCAACCATTTTATGATAAGTTGAATTGGCTGTCTGTTAGTACTAGGCGTCTGTACTTCCGGGTTTTGACACCTTTTTGAAATTGGATCATTTCTATAAGAAATTAAACTGGTTGTCAGTGAGCAAAAGTCGCCTATATTTTATGGGTGTACTTATCAGGTATTAACGACTAAAAAACCAGATTATTTGTATGCGTTACTCCCTGCCCCGAATCCTGACATACGGCGCTCAGAACGAAATTGCCAATCTTCTTTTGGTAGACAAATTGTTTCTACGAATAATATATAAAAATCCTTCTCTAAACTAAGTACGAGTGTGTGTTTGTTTAAAAGCAGATTATATAAGTAATTAATGGAACTATCCCAGTAATCAATTTGCTTTTGATTTTTTATATGCAGATTATTTAGTGGCAGGTTTTACTCAAATCTGTTGAGAATGCGTTGCAATTACGTTATACAATATGTAGGATTGATTTTATTTAATTATTGCGTTTTTATAAGTTTATTAAGAGCGTTTTATAGTTTATATTTTATATTTTTATACTTGTATGCATGGTATACTTTTTATATTTTCATATATTGTTATATTTTTATTTATATTTATATGCGGAGGTAGTTGTCACTTCATGCGTCCATGCCATAATCAACCCATATCCTCTCTCTCTCTCTCTCTTCTCTCTCTCTCTCTCTCTCTCTCTCTCTTAGTAGTACTCTCCGTTAGTAAACTAAGCGAGTTCGTCAGCGTCCAGCCCCTTGGCTTACAGTAGAACTTAAAAGTCGTTGCAAGTTGCGGGATCGTCTATATAAAAACTCTAAGCGTAGTCACGATCCAGTGCTGCTTGACACCTATAAATCCTTACGTAAGGCATTGAAAAGCGACTTAAAGAGTGCACGTGATGCATTCTATGAAAAATCCTTACTGGAAACCACTGACCAGTCGCATTGTTGGCGCCTCCTAAATAACATGGGAATTATCAGGGATAATCACAGTTCTCCCTTAAAGTTCTTCTCTGTTGATGAGCTTATACAGCACTATTCTTCAGTTAGTTGCAGTCATCCTAGTTGTACCCCAGCACAATTACGAGATATCCTTAGCCTACCTGCTTCTCATAATTATCCGCTATTTGAATTTACATCAATTACTTCAGAACAGGTGGGGGCGGCATTAGTATCTTGTCTCCCCAAGGCCAGAAGTTATAGCTTGGATGGTCTTTCTCTAAGTTATTTCAAGGATGTTTTTTCTTTAATTATTCCTTATTTAACTTCTTTGTTTAATCTATCCTTATCGACTAACTGCTATCCTTTACTTTGGAAGCGTGCTGTAATTGTCCCGGTGAGCAAGATCCCTAAACCTAAGACGCCTTCTGATACCCGGCCGATTGCTAACATCCCGCACTTTGCTAAAGTATTCGACCGACTCATCACCAAGCAAATAACTTTTCATCTTGAATCGAATAACATTCTATCACCTTTTCAATCTGGTTTCCGCAGTCTTTATAGTACCCAAACTGCTCTACTTAAAGTTACTGAGGATATACGCCGAGCTATCGAAAAGGGTCAAGTAACATTTTTGCTTTTATTTGATTTTAGTAAAGCATTTGATACTATTGATCATGTAGTGTTATTTAAAATGTTAAAGCATCTTAACTTCTCTAATGATGTAATTGAGTGGCTCTTCTCATATCTTACGGGGCGTGCCCAGTCTGTTAGGGGCCCCAATAATGTTTCTTCTCTTTTTATTGAGACGTCTTCTGGTGTCCCCCAAGGCTCAACACCTGGGCCAATTATATTTTTAATTTTTATAAATTCTTTAATTAGTGTGTTATTATTTGCTACTGGTATGTTATTTGCTAATGACTTCCAACTTTGTATACATGCCAAACCTACTGAGTGCAATGTTGCAATTGGAAAGTTGATACAGGATGGCGAGCGTGTTGCAAATTGGGCTGAAACCCATGGTCTAAAGCTAAATTTTGCTAAAACTAAAGCTTTACTCATAGGCTCTGTACAGCAATTAAGGTTCGTTGATAAGGATTCACTATGCCCTATCATAATTGATAATCAAAAAATCGATTTGGTATGCTCTGTTCGAAATTTGGGTCTTATCATCACTGAAAATTTACAATGGAATTCCCAAGTTTCGTCTGTCATTTCCAGGATTCATGGTGTGCTTCATAAGCTTCGAAATAGTGGTAGTTTCCTTTCATTTGCTCTGAGGAAAAAGTTAGTCACATCCCTTATTCTCCCTCACTTCGACTATGTTTGCGTAGTTTATAATGATCTCCCGGATTACCTAAGCTTAAAATTAAAACGTCTGCTCAATACTTGTGTGCGCTTCATTTTCAGACTTAAAAAAGATATTAGACTCCAACCATTTTATGATAAGTTGAATTGGCTGTCTGTTAGTACTAGGCGTCTGTACTTCCTGGGGTTACTAACTTATCAGGTGCTTACTACAAACAGACCTGATTATCTGCTTGCTTTGTTACCACCCCTAAGCAGTGAACTACGTCGATCTGCGCGTGTAAAATATTCTTGTTTTGAGCGTCCTCAAGCCACTACTAGTACTTTCCAAAATTCATTTACTATTCAGGCAATGGATCTATGGGATTCTTTGCCCTCTGAAATTCGCTTGAGTACTAACGTCAATATATTTAAGAGTAGATTGTATGATTATTTAGTGGTTAAGAGTGGTGAATAGATTTAATAGATTATAATAGAATAAGCTAATGCGCAATTCTCTTTTGTTTGACTATTATAATTTGATCATGTTATATTTTCATTTCTAGTTTATATTATATTTTATATAAGTATACCGTTTTACCTATGTTACATTATTATTCTTTTGTTTTGCGATTTAGAGTTTATATTATACTGTATCTTTTGCCTTAAGGTTATATCTAACCTAGGCATTAATAAATGCTTTTCAATCAATCTCTCTCTCTCTCTCTCTCTCTCTCTCTCTCTCTCTCTCTCTCTCTCTCTCTCTCTCTCTCTCTCTCTCTCTCTCTCTCTCTCTCTCTCACTCACTCACACGCGATTTGCAAACAAAGATTTTAAAAATAGATAACCCGCTGTTTCTTATAAGGATACCGGTAGACCTGTACATAGAAGAAACACTTATTAAAAAACTACCATCCTGTCACGGTCGCCATTTGTAATGCGGTATTTCGAATGAGATAACAGTCTGACTATTCTTTTTGGTTTTTGATGCTTAAGGAAAACTGGGAATTTCAAGGATAATTTGCAGATAATTCAATATCTGAAATAACCCTAGTTTGCATCATTTTTAACTGCTGGCATGATTTCATAAATTATCTTCTAAAAGACGTTCAACATTAATCTATCGAAATAAAAGCTATACCATTGTTTTACGACAAAAAATCGGCAAATTATGAGCCTAAATTCATTAATTTATTATTTTATTAAGTTACTTTTCAGCAGATGGTTTGCCAGCTTCACATGAAATTGGCAGGACATGCGTTTATTTTTTAAATAATGTTGCGGCAAAATCGGGTCTTTCGCGGATGATTTGCGGATAAAAAGCGGCAAATTATCCAATATTTTTTTTTATTTTGGTAAAAGTTGTCATGCCAACTTTATAAACGTATTTAGAAGGGGTCATAGCACCCAGAATGCATTAATAAGAGTCACTTACGTCTCTTGGAAAAACTGAAGGATCAACTGCTCCAATCAGGTTATAAAATGGTTTTTCAGCTACCTCTCAAATCGTCTTCAAGGTTTCACAGATGGTAAAGATGTGTCATCAGATTGGCTTGAATCCTTTTCAGGCGTCCCCCAGGGTAGCGTCTTGGATCTCCTTCTATTTTCCATTTTCGTCAATGATTTACCAGAGGTCTTAATTCATATCAATTAAATGATTTTTACTATCGACACTCAGCTTTACCTCCATTTTTTCCCAGTGATATAGATAACGGAATTGCCCTTATACAACGCGATATTGACGCAGTATCCGAATGGGCCATTTTAAACGGACTAAGCCTTAATGCCACCAAAATAAAAGTCTTGCTCATATGAAGCGTACAATACGTGACCAGCTTTAATTTGGAATCTCTTCAAAAATTGATCTTACAGGGTTCACATATTCCATCTAATATATACTGAAGCCTTAAGCCTTGGTGTCTGGTTGACTTTAATTTAAATTGGAGCAAACACGTAAGATATATCTCTCGAAAGGTTCATCACACGCTCTATATTCTTAAGTATAATAAGCACAGGCTTTCCAGATATATGAGGAAAACCCTCGTTGAGATTTTTCCATGAATGATCTACGCGTGTGCTGTCCATCATAATCTGGGCAAAACACAGAGTCTCAAAATGCAGACTTGTTAATGCCTGCGTTAGGTTTATTACCCTTTTTTGTCCCGATCTTGATTGACTATCGGCCTTAAAAAGACGGAAATACCTCCTGGGTTCAGTGGTCTACTCTATTATTTCTCACCGTAACGCGCAATATCTTGCTTGCCGTTTTCGTGAAGTTAGCAGTGATATTTCCATCCGGAGTCTTTCCTTCACGTCTCCGACCCAAATACCTACTTTACCCTGCTCCCCGAACTGAAGCCTGGAATAATTATTTTCTTATCAGATCATCCAAAATAATAAACTCACTCAAGGATATAAGATTTGACCAGAACTGTGTTAATCTCTTTAAAGTTGGCCTATTCCGCGAAAAGGAGGACTGGGAAATTAGATTAGAGCGAGAAAACTAAATCTTAATATGTTGTTAATTTTAATCTTTATTTAGTTTTTATTTAGTTGTGTTTTATTATATGTATTCGAGTTTATATTCTAGTGTAATTTTACTTTTATATACGTGTACTGTAATTCTCTGCGTATTTACTCTGCGTCTACATTTATGTATACTCATCCTATGTAAACTCATACTACTGTAATTTATTATACTACTAATGTATTTCAATATCAGCCAGATAAGGTTATACCCCAAGACCGCATTATAAATAAATCAAATCAAATAAAAAAATATCTCTCTCTCTCTCTTCCCCTCTATCTCCCTCTCTTTCTTTCCCCATGGTCGGTCTGTTGCCCCTCCATGGGAATCACTGTCGGGTGGGGCATTAGCTTTTTTTTCTGGTCATACTTCTCGAGTGATGGGGCGTGCTGATTCACTAATTCTTAATTTACAATTACGCAAATTCTACGCACCGGAGTGAAAAATGGTAAAGGACTTTTTGATATAGAATTTGCCCTTATATCCACTTGGACATACCTTTTCAGAACATTCTGTATATTAAGCATAGACAGCATGATAAGAAAAATGTTTTATACTCGCTTTAAGCAACTATTCTATTGCAAAATTTATCGAATATTTAGACAGAAACTTTATTAAACGTAAAATTTTAGCTGTCAAAGTTGGTAAAATACATCTGTTGGTAATATGTACAGAAACTTTACAAGTATTATTCGAAATTCTATTAAAGGAGTAGTTTGTTCGAATACTGATTATGCAAAAAAGTATTTAGCAAATAGTTTTTTTAAATACCTTTTGAAAAATTTCTATTCATATTATCCATGTATCACGGAAACTTTGACCATAACTACTTATTGATAATATATTAAACCAAATATAAACTAGCACGCCACGTGCGGCCTTAAGGTCGCCGTGACTCGCCGCTTCGGAGCTCTAGATCTTCGGTTCGTAACGCGTTCGATCTTGAACTCCTCCGCGCCTTCCATCGTAGTAGATTGAGTAAAATACATGACACAATGATTAAACTTTTATTAACTTTCACAAAGCTAATACAAAATATAATATACATTATAAGAGATAGTAATAAAAACATGACTTTAAATTATATGCTTATCTGCTTCGCTTTCGGATCATGTCACAATTTACACGCACTGCGATATATTTAATTTTATTGTGATACAACGTGAATTTTTGTACTATTTTCATTATTGTGGATAGTCACCCTCCATTATTTTATTTTGGTTTTTTAAAGGGGTGCCATACTAGATTATTACCGACCGAGTCAGATAGATACATTATTACACTTCATGAACATATTATGGTTTTATATGCAAAACGCAAATACAGAAGCACTAAATAATCACATAATACGCATTTACACGAAGTTTGAAGTCAATATGTGAAGGACACCCTAAAAAAAGTTTGCACGGAAAAAATAGTCATTTTTCCGTGCAGAAATTTCTTAGGGTGTCCTTGTTGTATCGATCTGGAACTTTGTAGAAAGACATATTACACCATTATCTAGTGCCTCTGTATTTGCGTTTTGCATAATATTGACAAAAAATAAATAGTTTATATTATTGACAAAGTTATCTTAGTACCAATTTCGCCGCTAGAGTGCGCGACGCGCTTAGTCTATACATTGTATAGTATACTTAGCGTGGTAGCACATGCGCAAATGGTTGTAGCAATATGGCGTTCAATACCATAATTCATATACCAGCCTTATATCAATAAAAGACATATAATAAAAGTCGTGCTTATCCATTGCAGAATGACGACATTCTTAGCATATTTAATCGAGGAAACAATGGAAATCAAATACGATAAAAAATCAAAATATTTTTATTTAGAGGCCACGGCTGGCTTGCATGCTTCCATCTCTCCCTCTCTCTCACTCTATTCATCACCGTCCACCTCTCTCTCTCTCTCTCTCTCTCTCTCTCTCTCTCTCTCTCGCTATACCAGAATACGTACGCGCATGCGCACGCGCAATTTTCGGATAACTAGTGACGAACTTCTCGCGGCTCGTGTCCCGTTGCAGGATTACCAAGTTTGCTCGATACAGAAAACACGTAAAATTGTCAGCTGGAGGCCTAGGCGGCCGGCTCGCGCGTCGTGTCGTCGAGTTAGCCGGCCGCGTAGGCTATATTCGGCGGTGTCTAAGGCTAGAAATCGTTTTTCCCGGGGATTAAATCGTTTTACATATATCTCGTTTAACTGATTAAGGTAGCCATGGGATTTTTTATATTGATAAATTACAAACATTATTTATATTTATTATTTACTAATACATATTTTAAAAACTTTAAAAACGAATACAAAAAATAAAAATTAAATCCGCTTTAAAATGCCAAAAATACTAAGATTGTTTATTTAATAAAAATAATAATAATACGTGGATATTGTTTATGAAAAACCACACATTTATAGACTTTAGATAAACTCGTAAAATGACAAACAAAATCGAGCACGTTTGGAAAAGCGAAAAATTGTCAGCTGGAGGCCTAGGCGGCCGGCTCGCGCGTCGTGTCGTCGAGTTAGCCGGCCGCGTAGGCTATATTCGTCGTTATGTGAGGTTGAGTATCACATAATTTAAGAAATTTCACGTCTTATTTAAATTATTTAATAATATTATTTTTTATTTAATTCTGATAGTTATTAATAGCTTGCTATGCATTAATGAAAGCTATAAAAATTAGTAAAAAATAATAAAATATCAGGGCCTTTTATCAAGACGTGAGTGTCGATAGAACAAGCCGCGTCAGTCTCTCGTTCGACTAGTCCGTGCGCGCATGCGCAGTTGTGCTTCCCGCGTCGATACTAGTGAGGTTCACGTTGGTCGTGACTCGTGACCGTTTCAGTTGGATAACAAAACGGCTTGTAAACATTGTTGTGTTTTTCGTGAGCATTGTGGGTTATAGTGATAATTTCGAAATACTGGATGTTATTTTCCTGACTACATCAATGTTGCGGAATTCATGCAATGGCTTTTGTACAAAAAAATACCCTGCTATCCAGTGTTTGGTGGCGTTCGACTTCAAGGTTATGTTGGATCCCATGTAGATCGTCGTCTTTGAAAATAATATCCAACGCGAAACAAATATACATAATTTTAATCTCTACCCAAGGAACTGCGAATAAATCATGTGTGATGGATGTCGGGCTATCTTGTGGGTGAGAAATTAACTGATTGACCGTAATTATGAGAGTTGTGTTTATAGGTTAGGTTACTGTTTTTTCTCTTCGATTATTGCATTGATTATCTTCTATTTGTATGAATGATTAATTCATGTACAAAAAATTTTTTAGGTACTTTCAGGTTAATGTCAAATTTAAGTGATGGAAATTCATTTGGTCTTTCTTAATACAAGTAACCTCCAGTGACTAATAGACAACTACGACACGCATGAAATTTTCGAATTTACAGTAGACCTATGATGTCTTTGTATCCTCGAGCTAATGCTGAATACAATTGCCAATTGGACTTCAAACGGCTGTCTATAATTTGCAATGGAATTTATATCTAACTGCTTTTTACAGTAGCCATAGGATCTCTACCTGTTGGTTGGTTTTTGTCCTTATTTATGTCCACTAATCATCTACCAATCCCAAGTAATTCAATTAATGCACTGGCTTTTGTCTATATTAGTAATTAAGCAGTCTATATACGAGAAATTTCAGGTACTCCTTGCATACACATAATAAAGGTTATGTTTGATTGCATACATATTACTGTCTTTGGAAGTAATACCCAATGCCAAACCATTATGCAGATCTTATTTTCTACCTAGAGAAGTGCAATCAAATTATGTGTGAAGGATGTAGGACTATCTTGTGAGTAAAAAATTAACCGTTGACTGTAATTATGAGAGTTGCGTTTGTAGATTAGGTTACTGTTCTTACTCTTCAATTATTGCATCGGTTTCCTTTTATATATGTGAATGATTAGTTCATGTAAAAAAACTTTTTAGGTACTTCCAGGTTAATGTCTAAGTGCATTTGTACATCCCTGTCAATGGTCGGATTAGGATTGAAGTTTAGTACAACATTCATAGAATCTTCCACTAAATGCAGACTGCGATGACAACGGATCCTTTATTTATCTGCTGTCTACTAGTCAACTAGTCCTGCATCTAACTACTGTTTGCGATGCCCATGTCAACACCAGCTAGCGCTTAGCTACGATGCCAACATAAATTTTTATTAAGTAGATTTGGGTAAAATAAGGTAATTCATAGAATGATTGCATTGAACAGCATATCAGATGCAGAAAACGAATGCATAAAAAGTGTAGTAATACAGTCAAAAACCCCTGGTAGAAATTTGAGCATAATGTTGAGCAATACGTTTGACCATAATGTCTGTCAATTTTATGATCAGTGGTCAGAAAATAGAGTAGTTTCTGGTGAAAAACCCCGCTTACACCCGACGGAATTTCACCATAAGTTTACCGTACGCGTATAATGAATGATTTTGAGGTTAGACATATAATCATATGAATATAAATAATAAATGAATATAAATAAGTTATACTTAGTTTTGTCTGATTAATTGTTCAACTAAATAAGAAAAAATGTTATTCTTTTTAAAAATAGCGGTTCACATTTATTTTACAATTAAAGATTACAAAAAAGTCATTAAAGTTAAAATTTAAATACTATAAATTAATGCATATCTTACATTTACTTCCAAATACATTGTTTGCAACTAAATAAACAAAATATGAAGGTATTTAAGTATATATGAAACATATATGGAAGTAGTAATTAAATCTTAATTGATCTAAATAAGCACTTTTTTCAATTAAAAAAACAAGTTTAACAAATAAATTTTTTTTAATATTTACAGTTTGTTAAAAAAATAGATGAAATAAACCATTTTGAAAAATTGTTGAAATAAAGTGTCACAATTGAAAAAAATTTTTTTTCAGAAATCCTGTTCTTGTGTACGAATACCAGACTAAATCATTTGAGCTTTATCGAATAAATTTTAAGTGTATGCTCATGTTCAAAGTACAGTTTCCCTAAAAATAAAATTTTTGCCTGCGAACAACAGTAAAAGTCATTTAAGCTTCATCGATGAATAGCATATAAGCAGTAATGAATTGATATTTATGCATACGAACACTAATATAAGAGATTTGAGCTTCATCGCTGAATAGCTGCATATGGTAATGAACTGATATTTTTGCATACGAACTCTAATATAAGAGATTTGAAGATTATCAGCAAATAGTTTCCTTGTTAGTTTAAATAGTTTAATTTTTATTGCTGTAATCGCGTAAAAAGTCAATAATGCTAAAATTTAGATTAATGACAAAATATTAAGGCAACCTTTGAGGTTATAAATTTAAAGAGCGTAGTCCGTATTCTGGTCAACCTATGGTCAAACTCTGGTCTAATCTTCTGACCACCCTGAAATGGTCAATAGATGACGAGCAGACCATAACTGATGCTTTATTTTCTACCAGGGACGTTTTACTAAAAAAAAAATATATAGCAATAGTTGTTAAATTGATTATTATAATAATTTTGGTTTCAAAATTCCTGCATCGTCTGCGTATCAAAATGCAGAAAACGATTGCATGGAAAAAGTATAGCAATAGTTGTCAAAATGATAATTGTATAATTTTATGGTAACAATTCGTGCATCGTCTGCCTAACAAAAAGCAGAAAACGATGGCATAGAATTATGTATAGCAATAGCTGTTAAATTGATTATTGTAATAATTTTGGTTTCAAAATTCCTGCATCGTCTGCGTATCAAAATGCAGAAAACGATTGCATGGAAAATGTATAATAGTAGTTGTCAAAATGATCATTGTATAATTTTATGGTAACAATTCGTGCATCGTCTGCCTAACAAAATGCAGAAAACAATGGCATAGAATTATGTATAGCAATAGTTGTTAAATTGATTATTGTAATAATTTTGCTTTCAAAATTCCTGCATCGTCTGCGTATCAAAATGCAGAAAACGATTGCATGGAAAATGTATAATAGTAGTTGTCAAAATGATCATTGTATAATTTTATGGTAACAATTCGTGCATCGTCTGCCTAACAAAATGCAGAAAACGATGGCATAGAATTATGTATAGCAATAGCTGTTAAATTGATTATTGTAATAATTTTTGGTTTCAAAATTCCTGCATCGTCTGCGGATAAAAATGCAGAAAACGATTGCATGGAAAATGTATAACAGTAGTTGTCAAAATGATCATTGTATAATTTTATGGTAACAATTCGTGCATCGTCTGCCTAACAAAATGCAGAAAACGATGGCATAGAATTGTGTATAGCAATACTTGTTAAATTGATTATTGTAATAATTTTGGTTTCAAAATTCCTGCATCGTCTGCGTATCAAAATGCAGAAAACGATTGCATGGAAAATGTATAACAGTAGTTGTCAAAATGATCATTGTATAATTTTATGGTAACAATTCGTGCATCGTCTGCCTAACAAAATGCAGAAAACGATCGCATAGAATTATGTATAGCAATAGTTGTATAATTGATTATTATAATAATTCTTGGTTTCAAAATTCCTGCATCGTCTGCGGATAAAAATGCAGAAAACGATTGCATGGAAAATGTATAACAGTAGTTGTCAAAATGATCATTGTATAATTTTATGGTAACAATTCGTGCATCGTCTGCCTAACAAAATGCAGAAAACGATGGCATATAATTGTGTATAGCAATACTTGTTAAATTGATTATTGTAATAATTTTGGTTTCAAAATTCCTGCATCGTCTGCGTATCAAAATGCAGAATACGATTGCATGGAAAATGTATAACAGTAGTTGTCAAAATGATCATTGTATAATTTTATGGTAACAATTCCTGCATCGTCTGCGGATAAAAATGCAGAAAACGCTTGCATGGAAAATGTAGTAATAAATGTCAAATTATGTTTGTAAAAATTAAGTTGTATAATTCCTGCATCGTCTGCATATCAAAATGCAGGAAACGATTGCATGGAAAGTGGATAGCAATTGTTGTCAAAAAGTTTATTGAAAAAATTGTGACTAAAATATTCCTGCATCGTCTGCATATTTTATGTTAAATAATGCAATCTACAAAGGTTATTTATGAATGAATATGATAGCTGGCATGTACTATTGGCGCCATCTACTGTGAGGTTATAAATTAATATAATTTTTCAACGGATGATGGCGCTACTAGTACATTACAGCTTACTACATTACCGACGCTTCGTCGATAGTTTTTCACTATGGCACCCCCTTAAGCGATCTTGTAGGTCAATTCACAGGATGTTGAATAAATTTAACACCTTTTCTTTTAATTAAAAATTGCGACGTTTCATCTGATTATCTTTTCAGACCTCTTCTGGCACTAATTTATTAACAGAGACACAAATATTATCAATTTTTCAAATTGAACATGAACAACACGAAATAATTTTTTATATAAATACACAAAAAACGCAATAATTACCAATATTGAATTAAGTTTAGCTCAACATCGAGCTATGTCAAATCAGACCGTTATAACAAGAAATAAACATATAGAGTATCTAACACTCTTACAATTTTCCAAGAAATTCACAGATGATTAGTATATACATGCGTATATACCTATATATACTGATTGTGAGTAATTTTAACAGCCGTTACAGTATGTTCTTATACAAGTAATTTAAACCCATTGTGTTTTCTTTTTTATTTAGTGTGTTTTTATGACTATTTATAAAAATCATTTCAGAAATTAACCGTTTTTTACGTACATTTTCTATGTCTAATATTTGGACATTTTCAAAATCAAATTGATGGTTTTTATTCTTCATGTGTATAGCTACTACTGATTCAGTATTGTGTGATTTTTTATGTTCAGAAACTCTATCTTTTAACATTCGCTTTGTTTCGCCTATGTAAATCGATTGACAATTTTTACAGTTAAATTTATATACTACACCACATGTATTTTACTTGCAAGTAGAATCTTTACCTAATTTTATTACGGAATTTAACCTATTTTCGATTCTTGGGATAATTGCTATGTTGTACTTTTTAACAATCTACTAATTTTTTTGTGAAAATCTGTATGATATAGTAAGGGTAAGACTGTAATTACTTGTTTTTTATTTTGTTTAACAACGTTGGTCAATCTTATTTTTCGTAACCTGGTGTTAATAGCATTATTAATAAAACATTTTGGATACTAGTTATTTTGTAAGATTTTTTTGACAGTGTTTAAATTATCTTGGTGAAAAGTTGAATCTGATAGTAGTATTGCTCGATCTATTAAATTATATATAATGTTCTTTTTTTGACGATCTGTATGATGAGAGTTGAAGTTTAAAACTCGGTCTGAATTCGATTCTTTACGATACCAGTTAGTTACAATTTTGTTGTTTATTCTCATTAAACTTAAGTCTAAGAAGTTAATTTTATTATTTGTTTCCAATTCATGTGTGAATTTTAAATGTTCGTTTTGATTGTTAAAAAACACTAATAACTAAATCTATTTCGTCTTTTTAACACATAGGATAGTATCGTCCACATATCTGTAGTAAAACAGTGGTATACAATTGTATGAGTTTTTTAATTTCAGTAAGCATGCTTTTTCAAGGTCCTCCATTACAATGTCTGCTAGAATAGGTGAGATATTTGATCCCATCGGTGTTCCAAAAATTTGATGATAATATACACCATTAAATGTAAAAAACGTATTGTTAAATAAAAATTCAACAATATTGCGAATTTCATGGAACGGGATCTTACAAGTGCTATTTATAGTTGAATAACGTCTGTCTAAACTATCTAAAACATCTTTACATGAAACATTTGTGTATAAAGAGACTACGTCAAGTGACAGGAAGATATAATCTTCAGGTAGCGATTTTTTTACCAACAAGTTCTTAAGTTTTAAACTATTGTCAATATGAGACTTCGGCAGAGGTAACGCAGTTTTTAATTCATTACATATTAGTTTTGATAAAAAATAAGTTGGGCTATTTATGGTTGACACAATTGGTCTAAAAGGAATATCCTTTTTATGGATTTTTGGTAATCCATACGCTTTTGCTAAAGGTGTATTAGTTTGTGTTAACTCATTATTGTGATAATTTTTTAAAAGTAAATCGTTGTCATTCAGTTTTTTTAAATTGTATGTGCATTAGATTGTAATTTTTTAATCGGATTCTTATTGACTATTTTATAAACTTTTTTATCATTTAATAGTGCTGTCATTTTTTCTAAATATTCTGATTTATTTAAACAAACTGTAATATTACCTTTATCAGCGTGTGTAAAAAACAGATTTGTATTTTCTTTAGAAATTTTTTGTGCTACTAAGTTTACTGATGAACTATTTTTCTTTAAGAGAAATATGTGGTGTTATTTTCATTTCCTTTTTATACTTTTTACAACGACTTCTCGTATCTCATTTTTGGCTTCATTATTTATTTCTAATTTATCTAAATTTGTTTCAACGTTTTTAACTATGGAAATTACGTCTTTTTTCACATATTTTTTTGTACATTAAATTTTGGGCCTAAACTTACAATATCTAATACATCGTTCGGTATGATCGTTTTTGTGAGATTCATTACATAATTATTGTTCACAATTGAATTATCTTTGTCAGTTCTTTTGTTTATTTAATAATTAAGTTTTTTATTGTGTAAACTCACTAATTATAGAAACTTTTTTCCTTTTGTTTAAATAAATCTGAATATTTAGAAAAAATGACAGCACTATTAAATGATAAAAAAGTTTATAAAATAGTCAATAAGAATCCGATTAAAAAATTACAATCTAATGTACATACAATTTTAAAAAAACTGAATGACAAGATTTACTTTTAAAAAATTATCACAATAATGAGTTAACACAAACTAATACATCTTTAGCAAAAGCGTATGGATTACCAAAAATCCATAAAAAGGATATTCCTTTTAGACCAATTGTGTCAACCATAAATAGCCCAACTTATTTTTTATCAAAACTAATATGTACTGAATTAAAAACTAGTCTCTTTATACACAAATGTTTCATGTAAAGATGTTTTAGATAGTTTAGACAGACGTTATTCAACTATAAATAGCACTTGTAAGATCCCGTTCCATGAAATTCGCAATATTGTTGAATTTTTATTTAACAATACGTTTTTACATTTAATGGTGTATATTATCATCAAATTTTTGGAACACCGATGGGATCAAATATCTCACCTATTCTAGCAGACATTGTAATGGAGGACCTTGAAAAAGCTTGCTTACTAAAATTAAAAAACTCATACAATTGTATACCACTGTTTTACTACAGATATGTGGACGATACTATCCTATGTGTTAAAAAAGACGAAATAGATTTAGTTATTAGTGTTTTTAACAAACAAAACGAACATTTAAAATTCACACATGAATTGGAAACAAATAATAAAATTAACTTCTTAGACTTAAGTTTAATGAGAATAAACAACAAAATTGTAACTAACTGGTATCGTAAAGAATCGAATTCAGACAGAGTTTTAAACTTCAACTCTCATCATACAGATCGTCAAAAAAAGAACATTATATATAATTTAATAGATCGAGCAATACTACTATCAGATTCAATTTTTCACCAAGATAATTTAAACACTGTCAAAAAAATCTTACAAAACAACTAGTATCCAAAATGTTTTATTAATAATGCTATTAACACCAGGTTACGAAAAATAAGATTGACCAACGTTGTTAAACAAAATAAAAAACAAGTAATTACAGTCTTACCCTTACTATATCATACAGATTTTCACAAAAAAATTAGTAGATTGTTAAAAAAGTACAACATAGCAATTATCCCAAGAATCGAAAATAAGTTAAATTCCGTAATAAAATTAGGTAAAGATTCTACTTGCAAGTTAAATACATGTGGTGTAGTATATAAATTTAACTGTAAAATTGGCATGCGATTACATAGGCGAAACAAAGCGAATGTTAAAAAGTATAGAGTTTCTGACCATAAAAAATCACACAATACTGAATCAGTAGTAGGCTATAGCACATGAAGAATAAAAAACCATCAATTTGATTTTGAAAATGTTCAAATATATGACATAGAAAATGTACGTAAAAAAACGTTAATTTCTGAAATGATTTTTATAAATAGGTCATAAAAACCACACTAAATAAAAAAAGAAAAACACAAGTGGGTTTAATTACTTGTATAAGAACATACTGTTAACGGCTGTTAAAAATTACTCACAATCAGTATATATAGGTATATACGCATGTATATACTAATCATCTGTGAATTGTCTTGGAAAATTGTAAGAGTGTTAGATACTCTATAGTGTTTAATTATTCTGTTATAACGGTCTGATTTGACATAGCTCGATGTTGAGCTAAAACTTAAGATTCAATATTGGTAATTATTGCGTTTTTTGTGTATTTATATAAAAAATTATTTCGTGTTGTTCATGTTCAATTTGAAAAATTGATAATATTTGTGTCTCTGTTAATAAATTAGTGCATCGTCTGCGGATAAAAATGCAGAAAACGATTGCATGGAAAATGTATAACAGTAGTTGTCAAAATGATCATTGTATAATTTTATGGTAACAATTCGTGCATCGTCTGCCTAACAAAATGCAGAAAACGATGGCATAGAATTGTGTATAGCAATACTTGTTAAATTGATTATTGTAATAATTTTGGTTTCAAAATTCCTGCATCGTCTGCGTATCAAAATGCAGAAAACGATTGCATGGAAAATGTATAACAGTAGTTGTCAAAATGATCATTGTATAATTTTATGGTAACAATTCGTGCATCGTCTGCCTAACAAAATGCAGAAAACGATCGCATAGAATTATGTATAGCAATAGTTGTATAATTGATTATTATAATAATTCTTGGTTTCAAAATTCCTGCATCGTCTGCGGATAAAAATGCAGAAACGATTGCATGGAAAATGTATAACAGTAGTTGTCAAAATGATCATTGTATAATTTTATGGTAACAATTCGTGCATCGTCTGCCTAACAAAATGCAGAAAACGATGGCATATAATTGTGTATAGCAATACTTGTTAAATTGATTATTGTAATAATTTTGGTTTCAAATTCCTGCATCGTCTGCGTATCAAAATGCAGAATACGATTGCATGGAAAATGTATAACAGTAGTTGTCAAAATGATCATTGTATAATTTTATGGTAACAATTCCTGCATCGTCTGCGGATAAAAATGCAGAAAACGCTTGCATGGAAAATGTAGTAATAAATGTCAAATTATGTTTGTAAAAATTAAGTTGTATAATTCCTGCATCGTCTGCATATCAAAATGCAGGAAACGATTGCATGGAAAGTGGATAGCAATTGTTGTCAAAAAGTTTATTGAAAAAATTGTGACTAAAATATTCCTGCATCGTCTGCATATTTTATGTTAAATAATGCAATCTACAAAGGTTATTTATGAATGAATATGATAGCTGGCATGTACTATTGGCGCCATCTACTGTGAGGTTATAAATTAATATAATTTTTCAACGGATGATGGCGCTACTAGTACATTACAGCTTACTACATTACCGACGCTTCGTCGATAGTTTTTCACTATGGCACCCCCTTAAGCGATCTTGTAGGTCAATTCACAGGATGTTGAATAAATTTAACACCTTTTCTTTTAATTAAAAATTGCGACGTTTCATCTGATTATCTTTTCAGACCTCTTCTGGCACTAATTTATTAACAGAGACACAAATATTATCAATTTTTCAAATTGAACATGAACAACACGAAATAATTTTTTATATAAATACACAAAAAACGCAATAATTACCAATATTGAATTAAGTTTAGCTCAACATCGAGCTATGTCAAATCAGACCGTTATAACAAGAAATAAACATATAGAGTATCTAACACTCTTACAATTTTCCAAGAAATTCACAGATGATTAGTATATACATGCGTATATACCTATATATACTGATTGTGAGTAATTTTAACAGCCGTTACAGTATGTTCTTATACAAGTAATTTAAACCCATTGTGTTTTCTTTTTTATTTAGTGTGTTTTTATGACTATTTATAAAAATCATTTCAGAAATTAACCGTTTTTTACGTACATTTTCTATGTCTAATATTTGGACATTTTCAAAATCAAATTGATGGTTTTTATTCTTCATGTGTATAGCTACTACTGATTCAGTATTGTGTGATTTTTTATGTTCAGAAACTCTATCTTTTAACATTCGCTTTGTTTCGCCTATGTAAATCGATTGACAATTTTTACAGTTAAATTTATATACTACACCACATGTATTTTACTTGCAAGTAGAATCTTTACCTAATTTTATTACGGAATTTAACCTATTTTCGATTCTTGGGATAATTGCTATGTTGTACTTTTTTAACAATCTACTAATTTTTTTGTGAAAATCTGTATGATATAGTAAGGGTAAGACTGTAATTACTTGTTTTTTATTTTGTTTAACAACGTTGGTCAATCTTATTTTTCGTAACCTGGTGTTAATAGCATTATTAATAAAACATTTTGGATACTAGTTATTTTGTAAGATTTTTTTGACAGTGTTTAAATTATCTTGGTGAAAAGTTGAATCTGATAGTAGTATTGCTCGATCTATTAAATTATATATAATGTTCTTTTTTTGACGATCTGTATGATGAGAGTTGAAGTTTAAAACTCGGTCTGAATTCGATTCTTTACGATACCAGTTAGTTACAATTTTGTTGTTTATTCTCATTAAACTTAAGTCTAAGAAGTTAATTTTATTATTTGTTTCCAATTCATGTGTGAATTTTAAATGTTCGTTTTGATTGTTAAAAACACTAATAACTAAATCTATTTCGTCTTTTTTAACACATAGGATAGTATCGTCCACATATCTGTAGTAAAACAGTGGTATACAATTGTATGAGTTTTTTAATTTCAGTAAGCATGCTTTTTCAAGGTCCTCCATTACAATGTCTGCTAGAATAGGTGAGATATTTGATCCCATCGGTGTTCCAAAAATTTGATGATAATATACACCATTAAATGTAAAAAACGTATTGTTAAATAAAAATTCAACAATATTGCGAATTTCATGGAACGGGATCTTACAAGTGCTATTTATAGTTGAATAACGTCTGTCTAAACTATCTAAAACATCTTTACATGAAACATTTGTGTATAAAGAGACTACGTCAAGTGACAGGAAGATATAATCTTCAGGTAGCGATTTTTTTACCAACAAGTTCTTAAGTTTTAAACTATTGTCAATATGAGACTTCGGCAGAGGTAACGCAGTTTTTAATTCATTACATATTAGTTTTGATAAAAAATAAGTTGGGCTATTTATGGTTGACACAATTGGTCTAAAAGGAATATCCTTTTTATGGATTTTTGGTAATCCATACGCTTTTGCTAAAGGTGTATTAGTTTGTGTTAACTCATTATTGTGATAATTTTTTAAAAGTAAATCGTTGTCATTCAGTTTTTTTTAAATTGTATGTGCATTAGATTGTAATTTTTTAATCGGATTCTTATTGACTATTTTATAAACTTTTTTATCATTTAATAGTGCTGTCATTTTTTCTAAATATTCTGATTTATTTAAACAAACTGTAATATTACCTTTATCAGCGTGTGTAAAAAACAGATTTGTATTTTCTTTTAGAAATTTTTTTGTGCTACTAAGTTTACTGATGAACTATTTTTCTTTAAGAGAAATATGTGGTGTTATTTTCATTTCCTTTTTTATACTTTTTACAACGACTTCTCGTATCTCATTTTTGGCTTCATTATTTATTTCTAATTTATCTAAATTTGTTTCAACGTTTTTAACTATGGAAATTACGTCTTTTTTCACATATTTTTTTGTACATTAAATTTTGGGCCTAAACTTACAATATCTAATACATCGTTCGGTATGATCGTTTTTGTGAGATTCATTACATAATTATTGTTCACAATTGAATTATCTTTGTCAGTTCTTTTGTTTATTTAATAATTAAGTTTTTTATTGTGTAAACTCACTAATTATAGAAACTTTTTTTCCTTTTGTTTAAATAAATCTGAATATTTAGAAAAAATGACAGCACTATTAAATGATAAAAAAGTTTATAAAATAGTCAATAAGAATCCGATTAAAAAATTACAATCTAATGTACATACAATTTTAAAAAAACTGAATGACAAGATTTACTTTTAAAAAATTATCACAATAATGAGTTAACACAAACTAATACATCTTTAGCAAAAGCGTATGGATTACCAAAAATCCATAAAAAGGATATTCCTTTTAGACCAATTGTGTCAACCATAAATAGCCCAACTTATTTTTTATCAAAACTAATATGTACTGAATTAAAAACTAGTCTCTTTATACACAAATGTTTCATGTAAAGATGTTTTAGATAGTTTAGACAGACGTTATTCAACTATAAATAGCACTTGTAAGATCCCGTTCCATGAAATTCGCAATATTGTTGAATTTTTATTTAACAATACGTTTTTTACATTTAATGGTGTATATTATCATCAAATTTTTGGAACACCGATGGGATCAAATATCTCACCTATTCTAGCAGACATTGTAATGGAGGACCTTGAAAAAGCTTGCTTACTAAAATTAAAAAACTCATACAATTGTATACCACTGTTTTACTACAGATATGTGGACGATACTATCCTATGTGTTAAAAAAGACGAAATAGATTTAGTTATTAGTGTTTTTAACAAACAAAACGAACATTTAAAATTCACACATGAATTGGAAACAAATAATAAAATTAACTTCTTAGACTTAAGTTTAATGAGAATAAACAACAAAATTGTAACTAACTGGTATCGTAAAGAATCGAATTCAGACAGAGTTTTAAACTTCAACTCTCATCATACAGATCGTCAAAAAAAGAACATTATATATAATTTAATAGATCGAGCAATACTACTATCAGATTCAATTTTTCACCAAGATAATTTAAACACTGTCAAAAAAATCTTACAAAACAACTAGTATCCAAAATGTTTTATTAATAATGCTATTAACACCAGGTTACGAAAAATAAGATTGACCAACGTTGTTAAACAAAATAAAAAACAAGTAATTACAGTCTTACCCTTACTATATCATACAGATTTTCACAAAAAAATTAGTAGATTGTTAAAAAAGTACAACATAGCAATTATCCCAAGAATCGAAAATAAGTTAAATTCCGTAATAAAATTAGGTAAAGATTCTACTTGCAAGTTAAATACATGTGGTGTAGTATATAAATTTAACTGTAAAAATTGTCATAAAATCCACAATATCGATTATAAAGGGTTAAATCCAGGTTGTAATAAATTAACAACCAATTTTGATTTTAAAAAATTGTACAACGTTTCGTCTGCCAGGTTTTGCAGACCTCTTCAAGTACTGGTTTAATGGACACAAAAAAATATAAATAAATATACAAAAAACTTTTTAAATAACAAATCACAAAAAACAAAAAACACTACATATAACAAAAAACAATCTTTACCATAAATGTCAAACAGTTAGCAATGAACTTCCATTACTCGTAGATGAGTAGAGTCAAGTGAAATTTCAAAAATTGTTATTGCTATATATAGCGTGTACAAAAGAATTGACATAATATGTATACGATTCGCAGAAGTACAAGGAAGTGCTCAGTCTAACGATTTTACAAGTTCTAAGAATAATTTTCAACGGTTACAAGATGTTGTTATAAATTCTACTCAACATAATAGTATCTTCTTTCTTATTAATGGTATTTTTAGTGCTTTTAATATGAAGCATTTCAGAAATCAAACGTTTTTTATAGCAGTTTTCAATGTCTAAAATTTTAACATTTTCAAAATCGAATTCATGATTTTTGTTTTTCTTGTGTAAACTCACAACAGACTCAGGATTACGTGACTTATTATGTTCAGAAATGCGTTCTCTAAGTGCTCTCTTTGTTTCACCGACATATGATACAGAACAATTTTTACAATTAAATTTATAAACCGCACCACATATATCCATTTTTTTTAATTTATCTTTTGCTAATTGTATGATATTACTGAGTTTATTGCTTATAATTGGTACTGTAGATATATTGAATTTTTTTAACATGTATGAGCATTTTTTTAAAAAATTTGGATAAAAGGGTAGAGATAAAACCAAAAAAGGAGCTTTTTTATTGTCTTTACAGTTAACAGAAATTTTAATTTTTCTAAGTCTCTCATTAATAGCTTCGTCATAAAATTTATTTGAATAGTTGTTCAGGTTTAAAATATGTTTTATTAAGTTTATATTATCATTATGGAAGTCAGTGTGAGAAAGTAAAATTGCTCTATCAACTAAGTTATAAACTATATTTTTCTTCTGTCGGTCAGAATGATTTGAATAAAAATTAAGTATTGGTGTAACAAAGAGAGCACTTAGAGAACGCATTTCTGAACATAATAAGTCACGTAATCCTGAGTCTGTTGTGAGTTTACACAAGAAAAACAAAAATCATGAATTCGATTTTGAAAATGTTAAAATTTTAGACATTGAAAACTGCTATAAAAAACGTTTGATTTCTGAAATGCTTCATATTAAAAGCACTAAAAATACCATTAATAAGAAAGAAGATACTATTATGTTGAGTAGAATTTATAACAACATCTTGTAACCGTTGAAAATTATTCTTAGAACTTGTAAAATCGTTAGACTGAGCACTTCCTTGTACTTCTGCGAATCGTATACATATTATGTCAATTCTTTTGTACACGCTATATATAGCAATAACAATTTTTGAAATTTCACTTGACTCTACTCATCTACGAGTAATGGAAGTTCATTGCTAACTGTTTGACATTTATGGTAAAGATTGTTTTTTGTTATATGTAGTGTTTTTTGTTTTTTGTGATTTGTTATTTAAAAAGTTTTTTGTATATTTATTTATATTTTTTTGTGTCCATTAAACCAGTACTTGAAGAGGTCTGCAAAACCTGGCAGACGAAACGTCGTACAATTTTTTAAAATCAAAATTGGTTGTTAATTTATTACAACCTGGATTTAACCCTTTATAATCGATATTGTGGATTTTATCATAACCATGAAGGGTGTACATTCTGAAAAAAAATGTAAAAATTGTCAATCGATTTACATAGGCGAAACAAAGCGAATGTTAAAAGATAGAGTTTCTGAACATAAAAAATCACACAATACTGAATCAGTAGTAGCTATACACATGAAGAATAAAAACCATCAATTTGATTTTGAAAATGTCCAAATATTAGACATAGAAAATGTACGTAAAAAACGGTTAATTTCTGAAATGATTTTTATAAATAGTCATAAAAACACACTAAATAAAAAAGAAAACACAATGGGTTTAAATTACTTGTATAAGAACATACTGTAACGGCTGTTAAAATTACTCACAATCAGTATATATAGGTATATACGCATGTATATACTAATCATCTGTGAATTTCTTGGAAAATTGTAAGAGTGTTAGATACTCTATATGTTTATTTCTTGTTATAACGGTCTGATTTGACATAGCTCGATGTTGAGCTAAACTTAATTCAATATTGGTAATTATTGCGTTTTTTGTGTATTTATATAAAAAATTATTTCGTGTTGTTCATGTTCAATTTGAAAAATTGATAATATTTGTGTCTCTGTTAATAAATTAGTGCCAGAAGAGGTCTGAAAAGATAATCAGATGAAACGTCGCAATTTTTAATTAAAAGAAAAGGTGTTAAATTTATTCAACATCCTGTGAATTGACCTACAAGATCGCTTAAGGGGGTGCCATAGTGAAAAACTATCGACGAAGCGTCGGTAATGTAGTAAGCTGTAATGTACTAGTAGCGCCATCATCCGTTGAAAAATTATATTAATTTATAACCTCACAGTAGATGGCGCCAATAGTACATGCCAGCTATCATATTCATTCATAAATAACCTTTGTAGATTGCATTATTTAACATAAAATATGCAGACGATGCAGGAATATTTTAGTCACAATTTTTTCAATAAACTTTTTGACAACAATTGCTATCCACTTTCCATGCAATCGTTTCCTGCATTTTGATATGCAGACGATGCAGGAATTATACAACTTAATTTTTACAAACATAATTTGACATTTATTACTACATTTTCCATGCAAGCGTTTTCTGCATTTTTATCCGCAGACGATGCAGGAATTGTTACCATAAAATTATACAATGATCATTTTGACAACTACTGTTATACATTTTCCATGCAATCGTATTCTGCATTTTGATACGCAGACGATGCAGGAATTTTGAAACCAAAATTATTACAATAATCAATTTAACAAGTATTGCTATACACAATTATATGCCATCGTTTTCTGCATTTTGTTAGGCAGACGATGCACGAATTGTTACCATAAAATTATACAATGATCATTTTGACAACTACTGTTATACATTTTCCATGCAATCGTTTTCTGCATTTTTATCCGCAGACGATGCAGGAATTTTGAAACCAAGAATTATTATAATAATCAATTATACAACTATTGCTATACATAATTCTATGCGATCGTTTTCTGCATTTTGTTAGGCAGACGATGCACGAATTGTTACCATAAAATTATACAATGATCATTTTGACAACTACTGTTATACATTTTCCATGCAATCGTTTTCAACATCCTGTGAATTGCCCTACAAGATCGCTTAAAAAACCAAAATATTTTCATTATTTTTACCATTTTTCTTTATCTTTGAAAATCTTGCTCTAGGCGTAGTGTGAAATAGAAAAAAGTTTTGTTATTTTGAAACGGACATTTCATTCCGTTAAAGTTTTTGTGCAAGAATAATACATTTTGATTTACTACGAAAAAACCTGAATTTTAGTCCTTTTTTCATGGTTTTAACCGTTTTTCTATGTTTACCTTCAAAAATATTTTTCTGACCGCTAAGTGTATAATCGAAAAAAGATTTGTTATTTTAAAACGAACATTCCGTTCATTAAAAGTTTTTCAGTATAAACGATAGATTTAGTTTTATTGCGAAAAAACGTGTTTTTTGTGCTTTTTTCATTATTTTGACCGTTTTTTTTGTATTAAATAACAACTTTTTTTATATTTAATAACTCTAATAACAAATAGTTCTGTTATTTTAAGAGAAACATTTCGTCCGTATAAAGTTTTTATGTAGGATTAATACATTTCAAGATAATGCTACATAACCGTTTCTCAGCAATTAAAAATAATGCCATAACTTAAAGTGTTTCAGTGCTATATATCTAAAAATAGGAGCATTATTTAATTACATTATGAAGTTACCCTGTAAATCTCAAGTAAATCGGTCAAAAATTGACTGAGTTATTTTAGATACATGATTACATACATCCATACATACATATAAGGCTCTCCCGTGTAGCGGTCGTGCCTAAAAAAGCATTATAGTAGCTAGTAATTAAATTGGACTAATAAATATGTAGCTTATATTTTAATTTAATATCCACTTTGAACATATTATGTATTGCCTTACCTCAGCTTGATTTAATGCTCGCAGAAGATCAGCTTCTCTCTTATCATACCTAAAACACGAATATATTTGTATATGATAAATATTTACTACAAGTAGCAGTATGTTAGTATTGACAAGTAACTAGATAAGTCTTCATTTAAAATACTAATTTAAATATAAAATTTATTTAGATCAATTAAAAATAATATGATAGTGATAATAACAGTTATTCTATGACTGTTCTAGAGTATTTCCTTAGGGCAGTGTTACCGCATTCGAATTGTAGTATTCCTGCCCTGGAAGCCTTCGTCATTTAGGTCTAACATCCCGTCGGTTTCACTTGTCGGCGATGGTGCCTAAAGATCTCCGATGCATTCGAATTGTCAAGCTTATCTGAAGCTTCCTCTGGTATCGATTAACCGCGATAGGAGGCCACTTAAGTCAGTGTACCGGAACCCTTTATTTGAGCCCACCGCAACTAGGCGGCTAGCCTGGGGCCGTAATCCTCGGTTAGGATGCGGCGGTGTTTAGCTCCCCGCCGTCTTCCGCTTTCGAACATAAGCAGCATCTGGGTCAACTTCGCTTCACCCGTCAAGCCTACTTGCAACCACACACCCCGCAGAGTCCAACCCAATACTGGGGACAACGTGGGGCTCGGTTCCCAGTCCCTGCGTACCAGAGTAAAGTCATCCTGGTCCAACTGTCGACATGCCGAAACACATCTTCCTATCACTCCCCGGATCCCCGGGGAGGTTTTGCGGTAGGTGGCCTAGCGTTCGAACGTTCGTGAAGGGTAAAGCATTCGTCACGCCCTTCACAAACTCTCTAAGGGATACTATTCGAAAAATCCCCTGAAAGAGAAAAAAACGTACAAGTCAACAGACTTGTACGCTTGTGAAGGATAAAACATTCGACAATCCTTCCACAAGGCTTCCATTCAAAAAATCCCTTGAAAGAGAAAAAAGCGTACAAACCATAAGGTTTGCACGCTATGGTGTTTAACATCTCACCCTACGCAAGGTCTTCAGTTCGGATGTGTATCACACCTCGACTTACTGACTTTATACGCAGAAATTTTGATGAAAGGGACACCCTTCTGTGAGACATCCCAGCAACTTTTATCGTCTGGATGAGAAACTACTTCGGTCTGGATGTGCCCTCGAAAGGCCCGCCTCAGCATTTTGACGCTACACGTAGTACACCCCGAGAGGTATCTACTTTGATTTAGCGGCCGTCTCTTCATCCCTAGGTAGAGTCTTCCTTGACGAAGTCGCCCAGTTGAATAGAATAATCGTTAACAGCATATCTTCGACAACTAAGCGTGTTAGTGAACCAAATATAGCAAGTTAAACAGTTGATCGCCGACACAGGCTCGACGAAACAACTCGATTTCGAGGCGCACTAGTGGCAATCCTCTTCCTCCACTGTCGTAGGAGGTATATATCGGACTCTCGGAATTGGAGGCCGAGTCACTCACCCTCACCCAACTCAGGAAATCTGAGAACGGGTTTCCGCCAAACAGTGATAATAACAATTCAGTCAGTGCTCTTCGGACCGGCCCTCGGAGAGGATGTTTTGCAAGTGAAAGCCTCATTTGAATTGTTCCAGTTACAATAAAGTTCAGTGTTCGTTTGATGCAGTCTTGATTTTCCAAAGTTTCATCCTGCTTCTTCCCGATCCAGTTCTGTGCTGAAGATTAACACATATGTTACACTTTAGTTTCATTGTATCTTTTTTTTCTTCTCTTGCAGCGTCAATCCTCCCTGTGTCTTTGCTTCTGTTGAATAAGTATTTTCGTTCCGTTACAAATACTATGGGCTACTATCAATTGTCAGTAATATTAGAGCTAATTGTTTGTTTATGGGTCCGGTACATTCTAAGTAACAAAAATTTTGTGATCTTTATTCAAATAATCTTTGTCAGCAATAAAACAATATATATTATTATCTTTTTTATTGAAATTTCACAATATTTTTTTAAGATTATTTTTGTCATTATATGCTGGGCGTAAAGAGATGACGGATTACCATACAGAAATGCGAAAATTCCCTCCCAGTTTTTGACCCGTATTTACCTAACGGAAAGTGCAAAGCTTTGAATTGAACCCAAACTTAAGAAAGATCCAGCTGTCATACTGGAATAGACAAATTTCACGTTAAAAACATCAAAGAGAAGGTTTAACCCATTAACCCATTAATGCCGAAATAACGAAAAATTTTATTTTGACTTTGAGCTTCTAAATTTTGATGAAGCTGTAAGTATTTCTTATTCAGACAAGTATTTTTTTATGTATTTTGATCCGCTCTACACGATAGGCCTACTAAGAAAGCTGCAAAAAAATTATTTATATTGCGTTTTTACAAATTTACATTAAAAAATGTGAATTTTTTCTGATTTTTTTTTACATAATGTCCCATTTCAGTTGGATACAAATTTCTTTTTATTGTTATAACCATGCAAAGAGAGTTATTAAATGTAACTCTTTCAAAATATGCACAAGGATTTTAAAAAATTTTTTTTGCAATGGCAGTCCTTTGAAATGAATAATATTAAAAAATCATCGATGAGACAGGTGGTATAATAGTTTTATTTAGTTTATCAAGTTTTAACATATTTATATATTGATGAAATCGGATACTGATAAACTAGTTTTTTTCTCGAAAATTAATGTCAATGGTTATGAAAAAGTATTCTCAGGGGTTTTAACGATCGCTGATAACTAATCTGATATCAGTTTATCAAAATCCAATATGGCGAATATAATATGGCGGAATTTATACACGATAATGGAGGTAGATTTTTTTATCAGCATTCCTAAGAATATGATCTCTTTGTAGAAAGTACCAAAAGTATAAAAAATTTTCCGCCATATTGGATTCGCCATTTTGAATTTTGAAAATTTGGCATCATATTTGTAATCAGTGACCTCAAAAACCCCTGAGTATGCGTTTTCATCAATATATAAATATGTTAAAACTTGATAAAATAAAAAAAACTATTATAGCACCTGTTTCATCGATGATTTTTTAGTATTATTCATTTTAACAGCCCGCCATTGCAAAAAAAAAATTTTTAATAAAATCCTTGTGCATATTTTGAAAGAGTTACATTTAGTAACTCTCTTTGCATGGTTATAACAATAAAAAGAAATTTGTATCCAACTGAAAGGGGACGTTATGTAAAAAAAATCAGAAAAAATCACATTTTTGAATGTAAATTTGTAAAAAAACAATATAAATAAATTTTTTGCAGCTTTCTAAGAAGGCCTATCGTGTAGAGCGGATCAAAACACATAAAAAATACTGGTCTGAATGAGAAATACTTACAGCTTCATCAAAATTTAGAAGCTCAAAGTCAAAGTAAAATTTTTCGTTATTTCGGCATTAATGGGTTAATGCGCAAATGCACGTTTTTGTGCACACAGTTTCAAACTCAAAATTCTACTGGAAAAACAAAATAGTTTTTGGTGGTAATCCTATATAGGGGGTTTTTGATGGTCCTCTCTCAAATTCTGCAACTTATTTTCTAAAAAAAATTCGATAACTTTATTAATTTTTCCTTTTTTTTTTTTAAAAAAAGTCAAAATTTTTTGCATTTTTTTTAAATTAATTTTTGTTGCTGTTTTTGCATTTGGAAAATGAAACAACCGACAGAAATCGCGGTCCGAATGTCTGAAGTTTCCGAAACCCTGGTTCTGAACTTCTTTTCCCCTCTTAGTTTTTCCAAAATGGCGGTTTTTTTAAATCACATGATGTTTAACTTCATGAATTTTTTTCTTGAAAAGTATTAATATTACAAAAAAATGATCAAGAACAAAAAATGCTTAGAATTATTCAAAGAATCCGCTTGAATTTTTTCAAAAGAGTTTGAGCCAATTTTGAATTTTTTAATTTTTACCATTTTTGAAAATCCAAAAAATGGTTCAAAACTTTTGATAAAATTCATACGTAATTTTTGCGTAATTCTAAGCACTTTTTGTTCTTGAATATTTCTTCATAAAGTTCATACTTTTCAAAAAAGAAAATCATGAAGTTTGGTTTTTGGCTGTTTTAGAAAAACCACCAGTTTGATAAAATTAAGCGAGTAAAAACTGTTTAAAACCAGGTTTTTGGAAACGTCAGATATTCGACTTATGATTTCTGACGGTAATTTGATTATATAAATACAAGAACAGAAACAAATATTTATTTAAACAATCATATTGCAAAAAAATATTCAAGAACAAACAGTGCTTAGAATTACGCAAAAATTACGTATGAATTTTTTCAGAAGTTTTGAACCATTTTTTGGATTTTCAAAAATGGTAAAAATTAAAATATTCAAAATTGGCTAAACTCTTTTGAAAAAATTCAAGCGTATTCTTTGAATAATTTTAAGCATTTATTGTTCTTGATCATTTTTTCGTAATATTAATACTTTTCGAGAAAAAAATTCATGAAGTTAAACATCACGTGATTTAAAAAAACCGCCATTTTGGAAAAACCAAGAGGGGAAAAGAAGTTCAGAACCAGGATTTTGGAAACTTCAGACATTCGGACCGCGATTTCTGTCGGTTGTTTCATTTTCCAAATGCAAAAACAGCAACAAAAATTAATTTAAAAAAAATGCAAAAAATTTTGACTTTTTTTAAAAAAAAAAAAGGAAAAATTAATAAAGTTATCGAATTTTTTTTAGAAAATAAGTTGCAGAATTTGAGAGAGGACCATCAAAAACCCCCTATATAGGATTACCACCAAAAACTATTTTGTTTTTCCAGTAGAATTTTGAGTTTGAAACTGTGTGCACAAAAACGTGCAGTTGCGCATTAATGGGTTAAACTTGGACTATTACTCAGGAAGAAATAAGGAGAAGTAAAGGTATGGTTCTGCAATTTGCCAGAGTCCTGATGAAGGGCTTTAGAGATTCTATTATGTGAACCATGATTGGACCATGGCCGAGTCGCCTTTTAAACCCTTTACGGCACCCGATTTTTAAAACGAAATCTCGAAGTTTCGTACCTGAAACTCACACCGTACTAATTATTTGAAGAAGCAAGAAGGAACGAATTATTAGTTACCTGGAAGGAAGTTATACCGTATCTCCGAGACGTAAGCAGCACCAGGTCACCATACACCATACAGCCAACTTGTACCGATACAGCCTGAATACAGCGGCACTCGACTCGCTCGCGCGACGCGAGATCGACATGCCGCATCGAATTAATATATTATTATCGACAAGAATGACATCGAATCAAGTAAATCGTTAACGAATTTAGGATCGTCATACTCTTTAAGAATATCGGTATTCAGATCACCCATGGTAAATTTTTTATTATAATCTTGACTAAATTTTCGAAGATTATTTGAAAAGTCTGATTCACCCACAAAGGCAATCTTTGGTGGCCGATAGATAACGGCAACAAATACTGGAGGCACATCACGCTCTGGAATACTACAAAAAATTTATTCAGGAATGTCTGGTTCAA
The DNA here is from genome assembly GCA_026168455.1 of Theocolax elegans. NCBI lineage: Eukaryota > Metazoa > Arthropoda > Insecta > Hymenoptera > Cerocephalidae > Theocolax > Theocolax elegans. Next base: position 49,985,381 of record CM047426.1, on the reverse strand, counting down.
TAGGTAGCTCGGTTTTAGCCGCTAATAATATTTGACATTTAAGGCCAGATTTTACCTATATAGCAACCACACCACCAATGGAATTTCGGTCTTGCCTGATTACCATATAGTCCGTTATCTGAATGACGGTATCATCAATCCTCGAGTCAAGCCTAGACTCCGCTACCCCGAAGATATCATAGCAGGAAAAATCAGAACGAACCTGACAAACTTGATCAATATGAGCTCTGAGAGAACCCACGTTGAGAAAGCACACACGCAATATCCCAACATTGATACCCCTCAACCCTCCGATGACACTCCCATGCAGTCAATTTTCTTCAGTAAAAGTTCATTATTATTATCATTATCACTGTTTTTTATATTATCATCATTATCATTACCACAACTTTCTCTCTTTTAAAGAGAGAGAGAGAGATTGATTGATTGATTGAAGTCCTTTATGTGGTCCCTATGGGATAGAAACCCCGTAGATATTACAGTAAAAACAAAGGCTGAGATGCGTAAAAAGATAAAAACATCGTAATCAAATCCGGCCTACAATATTCAACTTAAAACCAATTACAATACGCACGGAGAAATAATTAAAACATAATAACAAATTAGACGAAATAGATGCTAATAAAAATAAATAAAAAATAAAATACGTATATATGTATATTCTTAAAATTAGTAAACTTAATAATAACTAATTTGAGTAAATAGTTGCATACGACTGAGCTGAATTTATAAATTAGGTATAGTTGCTTCTGCAAGGTGAGGGACTAACCACAAGATAATCCCCTCATTACATACACGAGAAGACCAGGCTGCTTGGTCGAGCCCAAACAAGTGATTAAATAAAGAGTTCTTGAAATGGTCTAATGAGGAGTGATTAAATGCGATGACGGATAACTGGTTTAAGATGCGGGATGAGGTGATAACGAATGATTTATTTAGTGCTTTAGAGCGTGGTGGAAGGTAGGTGAGTGATTTAAGTGGATGACGGGAGGAGGTGCGGGGATATTGGCCAAAGGTGTCAAGTTTAATGAAATGGCTTGCTACATATGAGGGAGAATTATGGACAATGATGTTATATGCTGGGAAGCCGATGAGAAAGGAACGTCTAGACTCGACCGATAACTATTTTAAGCTTAGCCTTGTGACGGGCCTGACTATATGTAGAGATATAGTCAGTATCCAGTCGCATTGAACAACGGCTCAAGCGGTAGAACGTTAGCGTTCGGTCCGAGAGATCGGGGTTCAAATTCAACTTTCGGTAGTTTTTTTTTAATTATTTAAATTAATTTATTTAAATAATTAGATAACCAAAATTGATACAATTTATAATTTTATTGAAATTTTTATGTTTTTTTGCTACTTTTGCCAAAAATATGGAGTCAATATGATAAGAAATAGTTAAGTTAATAATTTATAAGGTTTATAAAAATATATAATGTTTATAGTTAAATTTTACATTACATTTAAAATATATACAAAAGGATTAAATAATAAAACAAATTATAGATATTAAAATTATTAAGTAAAAGGAGACAATGACATAATTAATTCAGAGTAAATAAATTCTATCAAGCAAAGGCAAGAGACAATAAAGGATTTTTATAAATAATATTATTATAATTGTTAATAATTTAATAAATGTAAAATAGAATATAAGAAAAGACGTTTTAATAAATTTAGCTAAAGAACCAAAGCAGAAATATACAGAAAGACTAAGGTAGACGACCTCAAGAAAAACACAAACATATGATCACATACGTATATATGAGAAGGAAGGAGAAAGGGTAACCAAGTTACAAGGATCCAGGTGGAAAAGTGGAAAAAGTGGGAAGTCAATCCCTTCTACCTAACTAATCGTATATAATGAGATGTATCGCTGCCGAAGGCAGCATTCGCCTAGAGTTCGCGGGCGACCTAACAGGTCGGACCGCTTTTATCTGTTATAATATATTTTATAATTATATGTCTCTAGCGATTTGCTCATTTTACCTGACCAAATACCACATAACCGTGTCCTAAAAGGAAGCTAACTTTGGATGATATAAAATCATTTGTTTGATTCAATGTCTTCCCAAAGTTCTTCCACTTTCCATAACCAAATAAATAACTTGGATGATATGGAATTATTGGATTAATTTCAATTCTTCCCAAGTTACCTCACATTCCTAAAACCCATAATATAAAGTAAAATTGGATAATCTGGAATTATTTGATTAATTCTATGTTTTCCCAAAACTTTATAATAATTAATTCATTATCCTAATTTATCAAATTTATTTAACTTGGAGGTTAAACTGGGATGAGAAAGAATTATTTGTTTAATTCTTTAGCTACCCCAGATTCTTGCACCTAATACATTTATTTCGGGTTAGGAAAAAAATAAATGTATTTTTGTGTTTCGAGTTGATATTAGGCCCGTTACAGCCTATACGGGGTTATAATCGCATCTCACTATAATACCCCATACAAATCTAACGCACGCATTCAACAGTCCCTAGAGCTCAAGATTCCTTGTCTGATCGACATTATTATAATGTAATAATATATTTCGCAGAGTTTTGCTATGGGCTTAGTGTCGGAGGGAGACTCCATCTTGTTCGACTTCGACAATGGAAAAAGAAGTGACTTTTTCCAGACATCTGGGTAAGAACCTGACGAAAGAGAGAAGTTAAAAATTGATGCAAGGACTGGAGAGATCTGGGGACTCAGAAGTTTTAGCATCCGAGCCGAGACAATCAAAACCATCACCACCGAGATCAAAACCAACGGATTTTGAAGAAGCACTCGCAATTAGCCTTTGCACTTTAGCGGAGGTAATGGGAGTAAAATCGAACAAATAGGGAAGAGAAATGAATGAGTCTGATAAGAGAGAGTTTAATTGGGAAGAATAAAGAGGCGAATCCGAGTGAGAAACGGAGGCATAATATGTGTTGAGCTGCTCAGTGAAAAAGTGGTGGAGGGGTGACTTGTTTGCTAGGGTAGCCAATCCCAGGTGTCTGAGCTCATTCCAAAGTGAGGAAGAGTCCGATGCTTTACTCGGTTATTTAAATAAGAAAACTTCGATAAATCGATGGAATTATGTACTGAGGACCTGAGCGCCCTGTACTCAAGATAGTCTGAACACAGACCCGAGGATTGGAACCTCCTGAAGGCCATGGTCCTTGCTTTGATGGACTGTTTGATGGTACTAGTGATCCATGGCTTTTTTGTTTTGAGAATGGAGACAAGTTTAATAGGTGCTATGGAATCGAAAGAGTGCATAATGGAGAGGGTCAGTCTATTTAATTGGCTATCGAATAGGTTAGATTGTGAGAGAATTTACTTCCATTTGGTGGCTCGGACTCGAAAATAAGGAAAAAAAGGAATTAAGGGAATCATGAGTGATAAAGGGTGGGGAGGAAGGAAAGTGAGGAGGGATACATAAAGGCGATTGAAATTGGTGAGATGACTGACCAGGTGACGCTGAAGTTCCACATGATAGTGATGAGATGGACGGCACAGACATGATCAATGAACGGGGAGATACGTTAGTAGAATCAAGGGAAGAATTGTAGGTAGAAGAGATCAGAGTTTAGGCAGTTTGAGGGTTGACTCTCGTGAGGTTGCGCGACCTAAAACCCCTGACAACTGGTGAATATAAGTTTACACGTAATACTAAATTAATGTAATCATGGCCAGCTGCGAAGGGCTCAGGTGACTTGATATATAAGTTGTCAGGAGGAGGATCACGAACCAGGAAAAAGTCGAGCCAAGTGTAAGATGGGTTGTTGGGGTTTTGCTTGACGGGAGAGAGAGCGAGAAGTTCCAACTCAGAGCAAACTAGACTCAGCGATCCTCCCTTAACTTTGCGCAAATAAACTACCGAGTTATCAATGAACGGCGGAGGATAACCCAATCTCGACGCTTTACGGAGAGTCTTCGTCCAAAGGTCATGAAGTAGTTTCGGCCAGAGTGCATGGAGATAGACCACAGTGTTACCGCCCATCCCATATAAAGAGTCGACTGTAACACTTTTTAACAGGCGGGCCTTTTTGATGATGATGTCTCTGCTTGACGGTGATAAAACCCTGAAAACTAATCCTGTGGTTTTAGATATAGTATTCTGGGAGGCATTCGCAGTAGCTGCAGGGATATTTTCTTTTCCTTTAACATTCCAGGGACAAAAGTCAACAATCTGAGAGAGCATCCGTGGCAGACCAATAGATGTAAGGATTCACTCGACCAGCTCACCGTCAGTAAGTTTTAAACCTTCCGGTATCCCTAACATGAGGACCTCGCAAGCGTCCCATTCAACAAATAAGTTGTGCTCGGAAAGATTTAACATGTTTACCTCGGCAGACCCAGTTCTACGTAGTTCTTCGTTGGACTTTTCGAGTGCCACAAGGCGCTCATCATATAAGTTAAAACGCGAGTCCGTCGACGATTTAACCAGAGAGATCCGTTCACAAAGTGCTCTGATATCCCTGGTCAAATCAGCAACCTTAGACTAAATGCGCGAGACCGAGCGCGAGAGATTTTCTTCAATCCGCGTCGCAAATAGAGTTAGAAGAGCTTCCATATTAGCGGTTACCGAGGTAGACTCAGGTTGGCTTAAGTTGGGCTCAGGCGGTACACCACTGCGCGGTTGCTTGGCAACTAGCGCGAAGGGCGGTGAAGTAGGCGAGGCATCGCGCTTGGTAGACCCAGTGGAGGGGGACAAGAGGACGGCGCCGTGGCGGGAGCAATATCTACGAGACTAGAAATACTTCCAGGAGGCGCTGCCCCCTCCTGTGACGCCGGTGAAACGACCGAGAGAGAAAGAGAGAGAGAGTGAGAGAGATCGTGAACTAGTGAAGAAAACTGGATATGTCTTATATAAAACCTGGAAGCCATCGTCGTCTCTCTGAGTTTTCCAGATAAAGTTTTCAACTTCTGATGAGATCACATTAGCTCACCTAATTAAAAGTAATTTTCATGGCAATTTGTTCTTCCAAAATATCTAAATCCTTTGGAATTGACGACAACTTTGTAGTGCTACTTCAGTAGGCAGAGAAATATATCTTAGGTCCTCTGATAATGGTAGTGAGGAGGGTCTACATTTCGAAGGCAGGCAGATAGCTACAGTACGTCATAGGATTTTCGGCATATCATCCTGATCTCATTCACATTAAAAAGTGTGAAAAGGTGGGTGAACAGAGTAGCGGTTTCCATTCATATAAAGGGGCCTTAATAATATATCTTGGAATGTATCAGATTAGCGTTGATCTATTTTGGAGCCTTTAAGATACTATTTGAATGATTTTTTGAGATTACCAAAGACGATACCACGTTTAGACAAAACGTTAATTTCGGGTTAGGAAAAAAATAAATGTATTTTTGTGTTTCGAGTTGATATTAGGCCCGTTACAGCCTATACGGGGTTATAATCGCATCTCACTATAATACCCCATACAAATCTAACGCACGCATTCAACAGTCCCTAGAGCTCAAGATTCCTTGTCTGATCGACATTATTATAATGTAATAATATATTTCGCAGAGTTTTGCTATGGGCTTAGTGTCGGAGGGAGACTCCATCTTGTTCGACTTCGACAATGGAAAAAGAAGTGACTTTTTCCAGACATCTGGGTAAGAACCTGACGAAAGAGAGAAGTTAAAAATTGATGCAAGGACTGGAGAGATCTGGGGACTCAGAAGTTTTAGCATCCGAGCCGAGACAATCAAAACCATCACCACCGAGATCAAAACCAACGGATTTTGAAGAAGCACTCGCAATTAGCCTTTGCACTTTAGCGGAGGTAATGGGAGTAAAATCGAACAAATAGGGAAGAGAAATGAATGAGTCTGATAAGAGAGAGTTTAATTGGGAAGAATAAAGAGGCGAATCCGAGTGAGAAACGGAGGCATAATATGTGTTGAGCTGCTCAGTGAAAAAGTGGTGGAGGGGTGACTTGTTTGCTAGGGTAGCCAATCCCAGGTGTCTGAGCTCATTCCAAAGTGAGGAAGAGTCCGATGCTTTACTCGGTTATTTAAATAAGAAAACTTCGATAAATCGATGGAATTATGTACTGAGGACCTGAGCGCCCTGTACTCAAGATAGTCTGAACACAGACCCGAGGATTGGAACCTCCTGAAGGCCATGGTCCTTGCTTTGATGGACTGTTTGATGGTACTAGTGATCCATGGCTTTTTTGTTTTGAGAATGGAGACAAGTTTAATAGGTGCTATGGAATCGAAAGAGTGCATAATGGAGAGGGTCAGTCTATTTAATTGGCTATCGAATAGGTTAGATTGTGAGAGAATTTACTTCCATTTGGTGGCTCGGACTCGAAAATAAGGAAAAAAAGGAATTAAGGGAATCATGAGTGATAAAGGGTGGGGAGGAAGGAAAGTGAGGAGGGATACATAAAGGCGATTGAAATTGGTGAGATGACTGACCAGGTGACGCTGAAGTTCCACATGATAGTGATGAGATGGACGGCACAGACATGATCAATGAACGGGGAGATACGTTAGTAGAATCAAGGGAAGAATTGTAGGTAGAAGAGATCAGAGTTTAGGCAGTTTGAGGGTTGACTCTCGTGAGGTTGCGCGACCTAAAACCCCTGACAACTGGTGAATATAAGTTTACACGTAATACTAAATTAATGTAATCATGGCCAGCTGCGAAGGGCTCAGGTGACTTGATATATAAGTTGTCAGGAGGAGGATCACGAACCAGGAAAAAGTCGAGCCAAGTGTAAGATGGGTTGTTGGGGTTTTGCTTGACGGGAGAGAGAGCGAGAAGTTCCAACTCAGAGCAAACTAGACTCAGCGATCCTCCCTTAACTTTGCGCAAATAAACTACCGAGTTATCAATGAACGGCGGAGGATAACCCAATCTCGACGCTTTACGGAGAGTCTTCGTCCAAAGGTCATGAAGTAGTTTCGGCCAGAGTGCATGGAGATAGACCACAGTGTTACCGCCCATCCCATATAAAGAGTCGACTGTAACACTTTTTAACAGGCGGGCCTTTTTGATGATGATGTCTCTGCTTGACGGTGATAAAACCCTGAAAACTAATCCTGTGGTTTTAGATATAGTATTCTGGGAGGCATTCGCAGTAGCTGCAGGGATATTTTCTTTTCCTTTAACATTCCAGGGACAAAAGTCAACAATCTGAGAGAGCATCCGTGGCAGACCAATAGATGTAAGGATTCACTCGACCAGCTCACCGTCAGTAAGTTTTAAACCTTCCGGTATCCCTAACATGAGGACCTCGCAAGCGTCCCATTCAACAAATAAGTTGTGCTCGGAAAGATTTAACATGTTTACCTCGGCAGACCCAGTTCTACGTAGTTCTTCGTTGGACTTTTCGAGTGCCACAAGGCGCTCATCATATAAGTTAAAACGCGAGTCCGTCGACGATTTAACCAGAGAGATCCGTTCACAAAGTGCTCTGATATCCCTGGTCAAATCAGCAACCTTAGACTAAATGCGCGAGACCGAGCGCGAGAGATTTTCTTCAATCCGCGTCGCAAATAGAGTTAGAAGAGCTTCCATATTAGCGGTTACCGAGGTAGACTCAGGTTGGCTTAAGTTGGGCTCAGGCGGTACACCACTGCGCGGTTGCTTGGCAACTAGCGCGAAGGGCGGTGAAGTAGGCGAGGCATCGCGCTTGGTAGACCCAGTGGAGGGGGACAAGAGGACGGCGCCGTGGCGGGAGCAATATCTACGAGACTAGAAATACTTCCAGGAGGCGCTGCCCCCTCCTGTGACGCCGGTGAAACGACCGAGAGAGAAAGAGAGAGAGAGTGAGAGAGATCGTGAACTAGTGAAGAAAACTGGATATGTCTTATATAAAACCTGGAAGCCATCGTCGTCTCTCTGAGTTTTCCAGATAAAGTTTTCAACTTCTGATGAGATCACATTAGCTCACCTAATTAAAAGTAATTTTCATGGCAATTTGTTCTTCCAAAATATCTAAATCCTTTGGAATTGACGACAACTTTGTAGTGCTACTTCAGTAGGCAGAGAAATATATCTTAGGTCCTCTGATAATGGTAGTGAGGAGGGTCTACATTTCGAAGGCAGGCAGATAGCTACAGTACGTCATAGGATTTTCGGCATATCATCCTGATCTCATTCACATTAAAAAGTGTGAAAAGGTGGGTGAACAGAGTAGCGGTTTCCATTCATATAAAGGGGCCTTAATAATATATCTTGGAATGTATCAGATTAGCGTTGATCTATTTTGGAGCCTTTAAGATACTATTTGAATGATTTTTTGAGATTACCAAAGACGATACCACGTTTAGACAAAACGTTAATTCTCGTTGCCCACAGATGATATTAAAAATGCTATTAAATGCGGATTTTTAAGTAATGTGATGAGCTGATAATATTTTATCGTTGGGCGTGAACTAGGCTAATATATATTGTGCTGAGATGTAGAGCGGTTAAGTCTTCTCCGTGTTCTTTCCATAGAGCCCAGATGTGACAAAAGGACTTCTCAGTATATAGAAGAACTGAGAGAAGAGGAAGAAACTGGTTATTAACATCTGTAGAGGTTCACTGGTTATGTCCATCGCAGACAGTATAACCAGTTCTTCTTCGATAAAAAATATAGGATCATTCTTTCTTTTGAGGCAAATTGGAAAACCCAGAGGACCGGGTTGCTCACATTCAGGGGAATCTGGTATACCGATGACTGTAAGCGTGATTCAGGAACCGAAATTTACAGGTGAGGAAAGAACAGACTTATCTGTTTGGGATGTATACCAGTGTGTACCAAGCAGAGCTGCTGACCACCCCCTACTATACATACTGATCGGCCTCCGATGATGCAGTTTTGGCTGCTAAGTTACTCCGGCATCAAGGGAAACAAAGGGCAGTTAATTGGAGCTAAGCCTTATATTGGCATCTATATCTAGGTTTTCGTAAAAATAGCACGAAACTGGATAGCCACGGAACATGAGGAATTATGATCACTTACATCAGGCTGTCGTGCAGAAAACATTTTTATTGAGCCTCAAACAATAGAAAACTAAGCTAACTAGTTTTCCAAATTCAAGAAAAAAAATGGTGACGGGGCTAAGAAGGTCACGGTGTTCTGCGTAAATATAGCTAAATGAGTAGTGTAAGTGAAAGCCCAACATACATATTTGTCAAAGTAAATGATCAAATGATATCACCATCTGCAAATAATCAGCATATCATACTAAAGTAGAGTATGCATCTTGGAGATTTTCGCTTTGTTGGTCTGGACTTCTCGGCAAGAAACTTAACAATGTTTATTTCCTTCTGGAATAGTAATAACAATTGAACCCACCGTGTTAAGGGGCGGCCAGAAAGTACACATGCATCTAGAAACCGTAAATATCCCGAATAATAGTAATATAAATAATACAATATTAACAAGTTTATACTCTATAAAATTACAAGTATACTCTTTTGAGGTCTTCAATCACTTTAAGTATTTTTCTCATTAATTAATTCAATGTTAATTTAATATGTAATTGTTGACAAAATTATATAGATTGTTTATAAATGCTTATTTATGTAAAATAATAATTCATTTATAAATTTTCTAATAAAAGCTTGTGATTGAAAAAAAGCTAGGCAGTATACTGGGTTCATTACGTTCTATAATAGCGAAAAAATATCTGAAACAAACTTTTCAAAATTTCAATGAATAAGAAACAGCTTTTACCTAGTAAAAATATAATTTTTTCTCGCCCAGGCAAAAATTTTTAAATTATACGTGCAAACTATTGCGTTGTTTAAGAAAAAGAAGTTGGTAGGCCTGATTAAGACATAACAATGTGGCATTATCTCGCAGCTATTAAAAATTATTTTTTCCTCAAAGTGCACATAATTCCCTACAAAACAAAATAGAAATGATCTCAATACGATGGAAATTGACCGAGCTACAAGCATTTAAAAAATGGCAATTTTTCTGTGAAAAAACTTGTTGCGGTAATTTTGATGCGGAGTGTATATATGCACTCATAAAAATTAACCTATAAAGCCTTTAAATAAATTTACAAATTTTGCTAAATCAGTCGTTACACGCAGTGATGTCGGTCGCTGACCTGCGAACATGCCGATTTGACAATTGTTAACTACTCCCACCTATGCCGAGTCTGAATCGCGTTCATCGCTGATTGTCACGCGACTCTCATACGGTTCTAGAACATTCACGAGTCCATCTTTCTTTCGAGTCTTTATAAACCCGCGAATGCACCATCTAACGCCTTTAGTCTTCAGTCTTGTTCTTGGATCTTGTGAGACTCGTGTTAACAGTGAGCGAAGTGCCCGCCGTTCTAGATTCCGGCGTAAGTATATTGTGAAATTCATACACAGAATTTAAAAGTATATAAAAGCTTAAAATATAAGGGATCGTCCCCATGCTTGCCCTTTTAAGCTAATCGTGATATAAGATATATAGATCATTTGGAGGCTACTTGAATTTAGAGATTCACCAAGGTTTCTAAACGAGTAGTTAGATTTGTATAAATTCATTCGCGAAATATTTTTCTAATAGAAATTCACCAAGGTCTCTAGAAAAATATATAAAACCTGGAATTGTATTTAGAGAATATAAAACTCGAATTTGGCCACGAAGACTATTCGTGTAGTTTTTAATCTTATGTTAGAATAAAAGGATTAAATAAATAATCAAATAAACACAAAACTGCTATCTCAATTTCATTAAATAAACCTAAAGAAACTGACAAACACAATATCTTCATCAAGAAGTATCAACACAGGATAAACGTGACGCATCATCTACACGTAAGTACCGAATCGTTGACTTCATAAAGTTACGCCTATTAGAACGTTACGCGTGACGTTTGCAAACATATATAACAACTTCAACGTCGGGGGAACCTAGTTATACGTTGTATGACTAGCGTGACGTAACGCGTAACTACAACATCATCTACCACATGTGACAAACGTTACGTGACGCGTAATATACAAGAGTTACGTGACGCATAATATACAAGAGTTACGGGACGCGTAATATACAAACGTTACGTGACGCGAAATATACAAGAGTTACGTGACGCGTAATATACAAAGCGTGACACACCATAAACGTGACTTATAAAAACTAAGAGGCTCCGGAGCTGACAGTAGTTTCACATTAAAATAAAAATAATTTAATGTTAAGGTGAACTACTCACGCCTGACACCGTCTTGATAAGTCGGGTCATAACATTTTGGCATACCTTGTGGGAAACTACTATTCGTTTCTTAATAACTCTATTTAACTTTTAATCGAGTTATCAATAAGTCACCTAAATTATCATTAATTTTAGAAGATATACAATTTAAATTAATTGCTAAAATGGCAAAAAACAACAACTCTACACATACTCCAACAATGGGATCGAATAACGTACCTCAGGAAGGAGAAAGGTTCGCTGATTTTGATGTAAATCAGACCAGATTATATATGAACAACCTAAGTCTATCGAACGACACATTAATAAACATGTGTACCAATTATGCTTTACAATCAGCTATTGGACATATTCCATTTTTCGATGGGTATAACATGCCTCTAAAAGAATTTTTACAAGATGTAGAAAGCGGGCAACAATTTCTCACTCCCACTCAAGAAGGGTTATATCTACACAGCGTAATATCAAAAATTAAAGGAAAAGCTCGCGAGTCGTTAACAAGTGTACCCATACAAACTGTTGACGAGTTAGCAAATCATTTAAAGACATCATACGCACCTGTAAAAACTTATGGGCAACTTTTGCACGAACTAGCAACCATCCAAATGCGACATAACGAATGCGTCACGGACTTTCACGCCCGATTAATGTCATTATTAAATCAAACATTATCCAAAGGCCGAGATGAATTACATCGAGATCCAGACGAAGTAAAACCATATATGGAACATGCTGCAAAAGAATATTTTATGAAAGGTTTACCCGACGAATGGAAGTTCAAAGTTTCGGTAGTAAAACCCAAGACACTAAGTGAGGCGGTGGAAGTCGGTTTAACAGTATACATATATGTTTTTGGGGTCGCCGAATCCGAATCCGTGGTCCGTTTGACTCCATCACCTCATAGTGAAGGTTATTTGAAGGTAAAATCGACAAAATTCTTGTAAAACAAACGAAACTTCATGCCACTTATTTTTTCTTACTATACCTTACACGTTTCTCATCAAATGATCGGTGCAAAGGTTTTCTTTTACGTTTTTTCCCAGTAGTTTCACAATCTCTTTTCAACATCCAGCAGTAGTCGGCCAGCATACTAGCATCCCATCTACCTTGATAACGCTTCTCCATGACTTTAACATCTTGGTGAAAACGCTCTCCCTGTTCTTCGCTATAATCGCCACAGTTTTCGGAAAACTATCCAAGTGATTGTGCAGAAAATGTAGTTTGTAATTCATTAGGCAACCCATATTCCCATAGTTCTCAACCATTTTAGATACAATAACTTTGTAATTTGGGCTTCTGCGATTACCCAAAAAGTTTTCAATAACTTCCTTAAAGCTAAACCATGCAGCTTTTTCAATGTTTGTCATGGAACTAATAAACTGGTCATCAGCCATCAATTTTCTAATATCTGGACCGTCAAAAATACCTTCCTTCAATTTTGCATCTGATTTATTTGGAAATTTTCTTTGAAAGTATTTGAAGCACTGGCTATCTTTATCTAAAGCTTTAACGAATTGTTTCATCACACCAAGTTTTATGTGTAATGGAGGAATGAGAACTCTTTTCGGATCAACCAATGGAGTAGCTATAACGTTACTCTTTCCGACTTCGAGAGATTTTCTTTCAGGCCATTTATGATTTGTATAGTGCTTTGCACGGTCTCTACTATCCCATAAGCACAAGAAACATGGCGTCTTTGTAAATCCAGACTGCTGTCCTAACAATATTCCAGAAACTTTCAAATCACCACATATCTGCCATTTATGCTAATCATACTGAATATTTTGTATTATAATTTTGAGATTATCGTATGTTTCCTTCATTGCAGTGGAGTGCGCTATAGGAACTGAGGCATAGTGATTGCTATTGTGTAGTAATACGGCTTTTAAACTTCTTTTTGATGAATCTATGAACAATCTCCATTCTTCGTCTTTATACACTGTAACGGTCACGCTGGGGATTAGGGCGTGGCGTCAAAGGCGAAATAACAGTTATATTTAAATAAAATAATATTAATTTATTTATAATACTAAATAGGGTTTGGGCGCCAGCCGCGTACAATCGCGGCGAATTTATAACGATTAAGCTCGGCTGCGTACGAGCTGCTGCTGCTTGCTGCGCGAGGGGAGGGGAGGGGAATACAGGGGAAGCACACTTACGAATTGGAGGAAGTGCCGATATTCTATGCAGGCGTGCACCCACCTTATTAACGTGGAGATCGTCTCCTCGGAAATCGCTGTTCTCGGTCGATTGCTTTCGCACACACACACTCGATACATCGGTCGGTATACGGTTCTCCGATGTTGCCTCGATGACGTCCCGATGAGCTCTCTCGAGCTCGGGTTCGTTCGCTGCTTCGCTGCTCGGGCACGACGTGCGCGCGCAGCTTCTCGCGTCGAGTCGCCCGTCGGCCGCCGTCGTCTCGCGCGCCTCGTGTAGTGAGTGCTCGCGGCCATGTTTATCAAGGCGGACGACGTTGCCGGGGCTGCTGCTTCCCACGGAGAGGACGATGTTCCCGGTGATGCTATAAACCAGGTAAGCCTTTATGATCGTTCCGTGATGTTGATTTATCGGCTAATAGGTCTACTCTGTTACAGGTGCAGACGGACGGCCGATCTTCGGTGCGCGTCGGGTCAATGACTGCTGCTCTTCGTCGGTGCTGCGTTGCTGCGGGGATTCTGGCTGCTTCCTAGGTGACTATCTATCTCCCGAGGGAGTGCTGCGTATTGATTACTAATTATTAATTGAGAGTTATGGTAATGTTATGATTACCATAACCTCACTTCCAATCCTCTCCTAGCATGTAGCTGTCAGTTACTATGTGCAACTACATGCGTCCTTGATTCCTTCTAATTAGGATTATTATTAATTATTTAACTGTTGCACAGCTTCCTGGATGTCTTGTTGCTGCTCGTGCTGCTCCATCTGCCACCTTGGGCCATCGCAGGCTGCTTCATGTCCTGGTACGAAATCTCCTGGAAGTTGTGTCGCCTCTCCTGACATGCTGCTTCCATGTGCTAGGGGGAAGGAACCAAGAGAAGTATTGGGGATGTGGGGAGCTTCGGGTAGGCTAGGTAGGCTTAGAGATGTGAGGGTAGGTAGGCTAGTTTATATTGGGGCTCGCTCGCTTATTATTATGACAGGTATTACATACCTTGTCACAACACATTAGGTTTAATATCATTCATTAAACCTTTTACGTCTTCACAATATACTATTTTATCACCATCATGATTAATTTCTTCATAGTATGGTTCGAAACTTTTTCTTCTTGTTCTGTAAAAAGATACTTTAGTAGATTTTGCCAACTGATTCATGCCTTTTAAAGCTGAAGCTAAATGTTCTGCTCCATCTTTAGGTAAGTTAAGCTCTCTAACTAGGTCGTTTAGTTTATCTTGAGTCCATAACTTTACGCTTTTGTCTTTTTGGCCTGTCGGAAGAAAAATATTGTCATCGTCATCATCATCATCATTGAGTATAGGTAATTTTAAGGTGAAATGTACTAGATTCATGCAAAACAAACCTAAACCACGGTATCTGCGAATCTTCAAATACTTTCAAAGAAAATTTCCAAGTAAATCAGATGCAAAATTGAAGGAAGGTATTTTTGACGGTCCAGATATTAGAAAATTGATGGCTGATGACCAGTTTATTAGTTCCATGACAAACATTGAAAAAGCTGCATGGTTTAGCTTTAAGGAAGTTATTGAAAACTTTTTGGGTAATCGCAGAAGCCCAAATTACAAAGTTATTGTATCTAAAATGGTTGAGAACTATGGGAATATGGGTTGCCTAATGAATTACAAACTACATTTTCTGCACAATCACTTGGATAGTTTTCCGAAAACTGTGGCGATTATAGCGAAGAACAGGGAGAGCGTTTTCACCAAGATGTTAAAGTCATGGAGAAGCGTTATCAAGGTAGATGGGATGCTAGTATGCTGGCCGACTACTGCTGGATGTTGAAAAGAGATTGTGAAACTACTGGGAAAAAACGTAAAAGAAAACCTTTGCACCGATCATTTGATGAGAAACGTGTAAGGTATAGTAAGAAAAAATAAGTGGCATGAAGTTTGGTTTATTTTACAAGAATTTTGTCGATTGTACCTTCAAATAACCTTCACTATGAGGTGATGGAGTCAAACGGACCACGGATTTTGATTCGGCGACCCCAAAAACATATATGTATACTGTTAAACCTTGGTTGCCGTTAATTTTGTAAATTTGACCTTGACCTGACCTTGACCCTGAGGTGATGGGGTCAAATGGACCATGTATTCGGAATCAGCGACCTCAAAAACATGAGGTATATATGGTCTGGTCCGTGGATTTTGACATTTATTTTGTGTGGCTGTGTAATTGATACTAGTCATATAATCACTATTACCGGAACATCAGATCAAACCATCAAAACACTGGGAAGCAGTTACATTAAAGTTATTAGACTCGGAACATATCTTTCATGTATTACCATCAACCTGCCCATTACATCAAGATGCAATCCTGGGACTTCCTTTCTTAAAGCAAGAAAGAGCCAAGGTAGATTTTGATCTTGAGACTATCGTGACTATCAGTCGCCCTACAGAACCCATCCAGTTTGAAAAAAATAACGTGATTGAGGATAAAACAGGAATTGAAGAAGTCACCAATGTAGCGGCAGATATATTATAAAGTAATCAAGCAAAACCAAAGTTGGACGTGACAACCTTTAAATCTGGCAAAATAGAGTGTTTACATTACCGTCACGCTGTCGTGTACCAATAAATATACCCGTCACTCCCGACTCAATTCAGGGAGAGGCATACACGAAACTAATTAAAACTCCTCCAGGAGTATTCATAGGTGAAGCCGCCGTCACAAACTCAAAAGGAAAGTGTTATGTAATGGCTATTAATACTAGAAGTGATCCAATCCAAGTAGAAATCAAACCACAAGAGTTAACACCATTCGTCTTGGGAGATTCAGAAGAATTCTTTGAAGACTCAGAATTTGAAGATATAACTGTTAAATTAGACTTACAAGATAGGAAAGATGCAATCTTGGCAAAATTAATTAAACTAAGTCATAACAAAGAAGAGATACAGCAAATCACCGAAATAGTCAACTCATATCCATATCTCTTCCAACTAGAAAACGATCGTCCATCAACTACACATTACACTAAACACAAGATAATAACCACCGATGAAAAACCTGAAAACACTAAACAATATCGTTACCCTCCAACTTTACACTTGGAAGTGTGGAAACAAATTTCCAGAATGTTAGAAGACGGAGTAATTCAACCTTCTGCTTCACCCTGGAACTCACCACTTTGGATAGTTCCTAAAAAGAGTGCTAAAGATGGCTCAAAACGTTATAGATTAGTGATAGACTATCGAAAACTTAATAATAAGACCATTGACGATTCATACCCACTACCTCAAATTAACAAAATTCTGGAAACGATAAATTTTTCTAAGTATAGCGTGATGGACCTCGCCAACGGTTTTCATCAAATAGAAGTGGAACCATCAGACTACCCTAAAACAGCGTTCAGTGCTCCTTACGGACACTACGAATTCGTAAAGATGCCTTTCGGGCTTAAGAATGCCCCGAGACTTATGGACCACGTGATGTTAGGATTACAAGGCATAGAAATATTCGTATACCTCGATGACATCATTATATTTGCCGATACATTGGAAGAACATGAGGATAAAGTATTTAAAGTTTGTGAAATACTATTTTCCGCTGGTTTGCGACTACAAACCGAAAAGTGCGAATTCTTAACACCAGAAGTCAAGTACTTAGGTCATATGATTTCGCAATACGGAGTAAAACCCGACCCTGGAAAGATTGAATCCGTAGAAAATTATCCAGTTCCAAAGACAGTCTCCAACATTAGACAATTCTTGGGATTTGCAGGCTATTATAGAAAGTTCATTAAGGATTTCTCCCTGAAAGCTAAGCCTTTAAACGATTTACTAAAGAAAGGAACATCTTTCGTATGGACAGATAGTCACCAAGAATCTTTTGAAATATTGAAAAAGGTCCTTTGCTGATTTTAACAATCCATTCATTTTAACAACTGATGCTTCTAATTACGCCATAGGAGCAGTACTTAGTCAAGGTGAACTTTTTGATATCTCAGACGGCTACGAATTAGATTGAGAAGGTGGACAAGGTCCCGCCTTCACTCCTATCCGCAGATACGCTAAATCACTGTCACCGTCACCAAAGACCTCAGGAGTTTCTACAAAAAAACCTGTGCCACCAAAAATCATAGAAGAATGGCTAGAAACATCTAGAAGAGAAAGAATAAGTCAAGTTACACCTAGCTTAACAAATATCACGAAGAAGTCACCAATAAAAGGTCCGAAAGCTCGTTCAACACCATTTAACAAAGAAACTCCTGCAATAAATACTTGGCACAAATTATCAACTATACACCAAGAAGAAAGCGAAGAAGAAACGGATTCAGAAATTGAAATGCAAGAAAACACGTCACTATGTGACACTCCTAAAACATCACACAGCGTTACTACAGATCCAAGAAAAGAAACCACAGCGTATTCTGTATCAAGAAACCCAAGTGAGAGTAAGAAGAATATGACACAAGCTGAAGTGACGCATAAATCAGTAACGTCAGTAACACCAGCCCAACCATTTACCACGAATCCGCAAATACCACTAACGTTTACACGCAGCTACCGGATTCACACCGTATGAAATCGTGTACGGTAAATTAGCCAGATCACCCACATGCCTGCCTGACGAGTTTAACCTGGAAACATATAACTCATACATAAAGGACTTAGAACACTGCTTAAATGACATTAAAGAAACCGCTAGAGATAACATAATCAAAGCCAAATATAAAAGTAAAAAGTACTATGATCGAGACATAAAAGAACAGCAGTTAGAAATAGGAATGCCGGTTTATGTCTTAAAAGAACCCAGAAAAGGAAAATTAGGTAGATACTATAATGGAGACTTCATCATCAAAGAAATAAATGATAACAATAACGTATTAGTAGAATCCTCAAATGACAAACAGCTATTAAAACATAAGAATAAACTAAAAAGAAGATATTATTAAACACTCAATAAACCAATAAATTTCAGAAAAACCCTTTTAGTTTGTTACAGGAAAAAGAATTCAAGGTTAATATTTTCATGATAATCAACAATATCAGAGTAGTAACAGCAGTAATTCTGACCACTACATGGCAAATAGGAATTTCAGGAGATTCAACGAAATTAAAAATTACAAAATTAACCAACAATCCTGGACTTTATTACGAATACATAGGAGAATCTAGTTTAATTAGAAATCAATGGCGGATCTCTATATCTTTAGAATGTAAGGTCACTTCAAACGCCATCGAAATGAAAGAAAAACAACTAAAAGACAGTTACCTAAAATGTCAGACACACCTAGGTAATGACTGTTCGAACTTAATACCCATGGCAAAATTTACACAACTGCACAATCTACAACAGAATATTGACGATATTTTAAAATATTTCACGGTGCCTTTATCAAGCGTTCAAGGAAAATCCACCCGCACTATCTCAAAAAGAGGAGCGCCTCTAGAATTCGTAGGTTGGGTCAGCAAAACACTTTTCGGTACCATGGATGCAGATGACCAAGAGCAGATCAATATCGAATTAAATACACTTTATGAAAGACAAACGAATATATAATCCTTGATGGCACAACAAACTCACATAGTCAAATCAAATTTGGAAATCATACACAAACAAATTCAGATGAGTGAGAATCGAACTATAAAGATATTTTCCGAAGTCTCCAGGATAAGTGATAAAATTAACACTTTATCCGCCCGAGAAAACTTAACCATTTTTCAAGAATCTATAAGCATCTGGGTAATAGAGTTCCAACAGTCATTACAAATTTGTAAAGATTCGTATCATACTATGCTTAACGCTATTGAAGAAACTTCAAGAGGACACTTGCATCCACTATTAATAACTCATGATCAACTACAACATCTATTGTCAGATATAAACAGCTATCGATCAGATCACGTTCTACCATGGGATAAACAGAAAATCACACCTGAAACTTTGTTTTCGATGTCAAAAACAAGCGTCACCACGCATAAAGGTCGACTTATTGTGACTCTCGTCTTCCCACTGGTGGATCATACGAAATTTTCAATATACAGACTACACACAGTCCTGGTCCACAGCAAATTGTTTAATTTCGTTTAAGGTGAACTACTCACGCCTGACACCGTCTTGATAAGCCGGGTCATAACAAGAAAAATACTTAAAAGTGATTGAAGACCTCAAAAGAGTATACTTGTAATTTTGTAGAGTATAAGCTTTATATTTATCAATTTCTATTTCTGTTGATTTCTCTATTTGTAATGTAAATTTTGAGAAATTATTTAATAATAGGGTACGGTATACATTAGCTGTCAACTAACATGTCATGTTTCAATACCTCGTGATCTATTGATTTATTCTTTATTTTCTTGCAGTTTGACTAATTAATAATCCTTTCTATAACTAGAATTATAAAAAATATATAATGCTGAATTGTAATGATACATTTAATTATGTTTAACAATATTTTTTTAAAAACTTTATGTGTGTATTCAGGTATTTTTACATTAGATTAGCCATTTTTGTGTTATAAAAGGTTAAACATAAGCATGAAATCTAAAGAATGTCAAAAATGCATCTATATAATGTCTACACATAGTCTCTAAAAACGTTTATCAACATCTAGATTGTGAAAGAGGGTTTTTCAAATTTATATGTATTTAGTGACATAATAACATAAATATGAATATAAAACAGGGATCTAATGTTTTAGAAAAATGGGAAATTGATTATACAAAATGCATACGTGGTCAACAATAGAAAACCTCTTGGTACAAAAAGAAGGCATAAGCGAAATACATGACGATCTTAAAAAATTCTCTCGCAAATTTTACCGGAAATAAAACATGTAGTACTAGCAACAAATACCTCGTTTGCTAACGTTCACTAGGTTATATTTTATTTATAATTACATTAGATCTGTAAATTTGAAATAAATATGTTTAGTTTATATGATTATTCTAATTTCAATTTTATATTCATTATCCTACCTTAAAAAAGAGATGAACCTGAAAGTGAAGCCAAATTAACGAGAATCCAAATCTAAGTTTTATCCTCTCTATCTTACGAACCTCGATTACATAAAATTAATTAAAATTAAAAAAGAATAGTACATTTCTGAATAAAAAATAAATACTGAATCTGTAAGGAACGTAGCATAGGTCCGGCGAAAAAGGTAGTTCCAGATACCCATACGCATGTCATAACTTTCCCCTTTCGAAAGCACAAAATAGTTGATTGTGCAAGAAGGGAGGAAAATAGCTTTCAGTCACTCTCAATGCGTTCGGGTTCCAAACGTGCACTTGTTGGCAAACAGCTATCTAGCTCAAAATAGTCCTTTCTCTCCCTAGGGAGCATAATAACACTTTCTTTCCCTAGGGAACAGAATAACTTGCTTCATAGGGAATCTAGGTGCTAATTGGCTCGCGAGGGAGAGAAAGTGTTATTTTTCTCTGTATTTATAGACGTAATAAATAGTATTTTGCGCTCAGAGTGATAAAAAAAATGTATCTGCAGTTAAATCGATGGTCTTGCATTAACATATTAGTCAAAAATTTATCTAAAGAGTACTAATTCGTGGAAAGTGATATATAATACCAATCCGTTGTATGTACAATGGTACTGGGGGGAGGGGTATCGTCTACCTTCGCCCATGAAATATTCCTTTGCTTTCTAGAAAAAGCCGTACTTGATGGAACATTGTAAGAACAAGCCTAGGAACACCTGCGTGCCATAATAGCGACTCGTGATGTCTCTATGGCCGAGAAATTGATCCTCATGTCCATCCACCAGTTTACTGGTCGATTAAGAGAATCGCAGAAATACAACGTAAGTATCTGCGGACTCAGCGAATGGTCTACAAGAAAAAAGGGAAACAGCTTAAGTCTGTCATCAAAGTAGCCAAGGGCTGGCATCATTTCTGCGAAGAGATAGATTGCGAGCCCTAGGAGAAGCTGTACAAAATAATGATGAGTAAGATTAAACCCAGGACAAGTCTACTGCGCTGTATGTGCCACATGTTTTTGCAGAAACATTCAGTGCTTGTATTAAGTTAGGATGCTTCCCGGCACAGTGGAAGGTACAGAGATTGGTACTTTTCCCATAGGGGAACAATCCTGCGGAAAATCCATCCTCGTACCGTTCATTCTGTTTGTTAAGTATAGCTGAGAAGCTGTTCGAACGCGTAATATGTGCCAGCTATACGCAGTTATTGCAAATAATTGGATGGCTGAACAACAATGCGCTGTGTCTGCCGGCCGGAAAGACAGAGACGGTGCTTATCTTCCAAACGAATCAATGGAGGTACACAACTTTTACTGCAAATAATAACCATATAAGATCAGCGGATATAATACGCGGTTAACATTCAAAGAACACTTTGTGATCGTAGGGTCGAAAGCCGCAGGAATGGCTAGTCTTGTTAGGCATAATGCCCAACATCGAAGAGCCAAAACAGCCATACCGGGCCCTTTTAGCGACAGTGGTAAGCTCCGTAATTTTCTATGGAGCACCGATACAAAAAAAGAAGCAATATAAACTACGGGGAATCATGTAGGGGAACTTGCAGACTAACTGCGTTGAGGATTGTTTATGCTTAAAGAACCGTCTCAGATATCTCTCCCATCGATCTTTTGGCGATAGAGAAGACATCACAAAAAAGATCTGCGTACCTCAGAAGACAGTGGAAAAGCTGCAAGTAGTAGTCGATGGTAATTTAAGAAGTTAAGAAAGATCATTTTCATACACTTCCGCATCTATTTATGATCTCATGGTATAGGCTCTTTCCACTTAATGTTTTGGCACCAGCTAAGCTTGTAACCGTTGGAAATAAATTTAAGCCATGGGTAACATCTGAAGTTAGAGGATTGATCAAAGCTAGGTAGCCTTTAGAGGTTTTAAAGCCTCAAAACCTAAGAAGGAATATGAGAGTTATAAAATATTCAGAAACAAAATATCCAATATGCTTGATAGCAACAAATACAAAGATCTCTCAAATAAATTGAAAAATGCTGCTGATCCAAAGGCTAAGTGGAGAGAGCTGAAAAACTTAGGATTGGGCTCCAAATCTAACTCATCCTCTTTGAACATTTTCACTACTCAGCAATTAAATGTCCATTATGTATCCATTTCGAATCGGGTATCACCGCTTGCACCTTCTTTTCTAGTCTCACTATGTCATTCTACTGAAAGTAATTTATTTTCTTCAACTAGGTTTGAATTTGATACCATTCATCCTAGAAGAGTTCAGCGTGTTCTTCGTAAAGCGAAATCAAGGACGGTGGGGACGGACGGGTTGTCTGTGGGGATGTTGAAACTCTTGGAGCCCCAATTAACCCCATATTTAACTTAATTGTTCAAACAATTGTTATGGATCGGCTATTTCCCGGATATTGGAAGAAGACATTGCTATTTCCTTTGGCGAAGTCGAACAGGGTTGAGACATGCTCAGATATTAGACCCATTGCTAAACTCTGAGATGTCTGAAATCGGTGGAACGGTTAGTTCCTTTTCAATTGTCTTCTTACCTTGAAAAAAATTATTTGTTAATAGATAGACAAGTGAGATTTCGTAGAGGACATCGCACTTCTGGGAGTACTTAATGATATTAGAAAAGCGATTGACTCACGTATGAAAAATATTCTTATTCTGTTCGACTTCTAAAAGGCATTTGACTCTATACCCCATGGCCCTCTTCGCCATAAATTACGTGAAATGGAATGCTCAAACACAGTGTTGAAATAGTTTTATTACTGTGTGGTGATTCGTACCCAGGTGGTTATGGTTGAGGTTGGCAGGTGCTCGGACTGCCTTAGGGTGAACTCAGGTACCGCAGGACAGTGTCTTGGTCCATTGTAATTTTCCATCTTTATAAATAATTTGCATATGATATTTCTGTTTCATAAACACATGATATATGCAGATGATAACCAGTTTTATCACGATTTTCTTCCAGTTAATTTCAAATTGGGTGTCCAACGGATTACCCAAGATGCGAATGCTGTAGCATATTCGGCTGCGTCAAACGGTCTGAGCCTGAATGTAAAAAAGACAAAAGTAATGATCCTAGGCAGTAATGCATTTGTATCACGCGTAGACCTAAACGCTGCTCCGCGAGTTAAATTGCTAAATAACAATCTCGATTATGAGAATCAGGTTAAATCTTTGCGCATTTGGCTGCTGCCTACCCTAGACTGGTCCAAATAGGTTCTGTCAATTACTCAGATGGTCCATGGGATTCTGCGTTAGCTGCGTTTTCATAGCAGGGCATTCTTTCAGAATAATAAGAAATATCTTGTAGAAGCGCTAATAATTCCACACTTAGATTACGCGTGTGCTGTATATACGGATCTGGATCAGACAAGGCATGTAAAGCTCCAGTGACTGCTTAACACCTGTATTAGATTTGTGTGAGGCAGCCTGCATAGATATGACCTAGTAACACCATATAGGCTGAAATTACGATGAAATCACTACATAGATCATTTTTCATAAAAACCTAATCCGTCTTCAAATCAGTGAATTCAATGATATTCAATTCAATAAAATATTTCGTTTCATATTATATCCTATATATATATATATATATATCTAGGTATATTGATCGTTTGTTATTTAATCAATTATTATTGTTTTATCGTTTACAGTTTCTTTTATTTGATCACTTGTTATATTTTCATTTATTTATTTGCAACCTCCTCTTTTTATATGTATATATTTTTATCTTAAATCTTAAGCTTCAACGTTTACTTAATTCATGCGTGAGGTTCCACTAGCTTTCACTGTAATTGCTCATAATTTACCTAGATATCTCTCTGATTACTTTATCGTGCTTGATAATGTCTCATCAGGCTCACGTCCTTCCACTTGTCACCCTCCTAAATCACTCACCTATCTTCCCCCTCGCACCCATGGTTTCAACTGATACTTTCATATCACTGCCTCACGTATTATTAATTAACTTCCTCTCATCTCATTTGATATTTCATCCTTTATTTCATTCAAAGGTGTATCATCTTAGCATTTTCTTGAAGTACAGCTTATTGTTGTTGTATCAATTGCATATTGTTTTGCAATATTGCTTGCTGTTGATGTGGGTTGTGTTGTTGTGCATCCATGTTATTATTAGGTTGATGTTACTCGTTATTATCCATTATGACACGACGAAATTTTCTTTTACGCAAAGCTACCGGAATATGACAGATAATATTTTTTCTCTTACAAGTAAGTCTAGATCTCGTCAAATAAGGAGATTTCGTACCTTCCATGAACAAAATTAGTTTTCACGGTTCGGCTTGTAGTTGAGCGCCATTTGTAATACTTTTATATATCAATTATTCATTATAACAGTTTACAAATACATTACATGGTACATTCATTTATTACTTTAAATAAAAGAAAGCAGTTTTTATGAACTATAATAATCTATCTTTACTTTATATTTGTTTCGACAAGTAACTTATCTTTTATTTTGATGTTATCTTCGCTCGATGGCTCAATCCCATCCTAGCTAACTTCGTGAGGAGCGATCGGCAATGGATTTTCTGGTATCGTTTTTATCCAGAATAATTACGAATTAATTTCGTTATTCGAATTCGAAGAGACACAAGGATTGAGTAGATCTTCCTTCCCGTTACCATTTAGGGTTTTTTTGTCCTCTATTATCTAATGTAAATGAGGTCATATTGTGTGAGTGCAACAAAGAAAAAATACCTCTATCTGGCAACACTGGACTGCGCACAGTCGATGACGGTTTCGGCCTATCGTCCTTCCGACGCTGGGATGGGAGAGAGAGCAAGGCGACGAATTCGCTAATATATATAGGCTGGTCACGTAAGTGTGTGTGCGTTCATACTGATTTCGAGAGCACAGAGCCCATGTCTATAGCGGTGCTTCTATTAAACTCTTTATTTGTACCGACTATGTCGGTAATATAATTAAGATCGTTACACCTTCATTTTCAAATCGCTGTAACTTTGGTTGTATTTAACTTTTGGAAGTGAATTTTCTTCAAAATATAGGTAATGTTATATATTTAAGGGGGTATCCTCGTATAGATCGATCGAAAAATCGATTTTTTTTATTACATAGGTCGATAGTATAACATGTCAATAGTATGCTGTTAAAATTTTAAAGTGAAATTCGCAGCGGTTTCGATGATATGGCTATTTTCTTTAAAGTTGTGCGATGCGCTGCCGGAATGCGGCGCAGGTAGGCAGGTACGCGCTCGAATACAATAGGTGCCCCGCTAAGTTTGGGTCTTCGAGATGCTTCGCAATTGTACTGTGGCAGATGCTATTCCAATTTTAGTTGTATTAGTGCGTATAGTTGTGTAAATAAGAGAATTACTACAGTCTAAGCTCTCTCACCGATGCGCTCATCAAAAAGTTAACCAATTATTGTGGACTTGCGATTAGAAGAAATGGTAACTCCGTTGAAGACATGAAAAAAGCTATAATGGCAACATACTATTACATGTGTTCAACTGACGAGAACCCGCAACACGAAAACTGCCCTGCTGGAGTAGACAGTTGGTGCGAATGGCAAGCCTCACAATGTATTGGATCAAACGTTTATGAACTTCCTCCGCCACTGCATCCGGACGTTCAAAAACACCTTCTTCCAATCTACCAAGATCTTTCCAAAGATGATTTATTGGAAAAATGTTTAGGTGGCTACACTGAAAACGCTAACGAGAGTTTTAATGCGCTCGTGTGGCGTTTAGTACCAAAACACTTGCATTGTGGCGCAAAGACCGTGGAAATTGCTGCTTATATAGCTGCCGTAGTTTTTAATGACGGATTCAATGCAGTTTTGAAGATGATGAAGTGCCTGGAGTTCAAAATCGGATTGCCCAGTGGCACTTACGCCAAGAACACCGACGCTGAACGAGTAACACGGCAAAACATCAGAACGGAGAGCGCACCCAAGGAAGCTCGATTGGTCAAAAAAAGGAAAACTGCATCTGAAAATCAGCATTTCGAAGAACAAGAAGGGCTTCTTTATGGAGCAGGCATTGCTGTATAGTACAAAAGTCGATTAGTAGCTGTAAGTATGAAAAAATTCTATTAAAAAATAATATATTGTATACCGCGAATATTAAACGCGTTTTTCTCGAAAACTCAATTTTTCGATTTTCCAAATTGGCGCCACTGATTACTCAGCGAGTTTTGAAGCTATTGAAAAAAAATATATACCATTTTACAGGAAATTTAATTAGCTAGTCGACAAACCTAAAGGATTTTGTTTTAAAAAATTATTTAATAACTCTTCTGCAATAATAAAAAAAAAAACTTTTATGAATTTTTTTTCAAAAGTCCGCCATTTTTTCAAACTTTTTTTTGACATTTCAAATTTAGGTAAGTGGACGAGGAATTGGTATAATAATGTCAAAAAACTTTGTTTCTTACGTTTCAGAATGACACAGCAACAACGAAACATGGCGCCAATTGAGACCAAAAAAAAATATATCTTCACCTTGAATTTCATAACGTGGCTCACCTAATTAACATTAAGTATATATCAAAATTTTTTATGTTTCTACAAACTATAAGAAACTACGTAAATTAAATTTCAAATAAAAATATTGAATAGTTTCTTTTAAAAAAATTCCTAAAGTTTTTCTTCATTTTTCGCGATCTATATGAGGATACCCCCTTAATGTAAAAATTCATATATTTCTGATAAAAATGAATTCCGCAATAATAACTGTCAAAAACCAAAAAAGGCGATTTTTCTCAAATGCAAATATTTCATGAATGCATTTTTTTTCCTTCAAATTTTAGCATGTTTGTATACATAACAAAGGTTAACTTTCTAGGTAGGTGAGAAGATGCTATTTTGAGTTATTAATTTTTAATCGATTTTTAAGTTTTATTTGCTTTTCTCCAGTTTCATTCTATAAAATCGGGGCTTTCTTTGGAAACATAATGTAGGATAAATAATGGATTTCTTTTTAATTATCAATATAATGGTAGAATAAATCAAAATCTTAAAATTAAGTCGTCGGCTAAAGAAATTGATGAAGTTAAACCAAAGATATGTCGATTTTAAATTATGAAAAATTAATTTCAGTTTATGAATAAAATTTTTATTCTTAACATTTCTACGTGTATTTGTATATAAGATTTTTATATGTGGACGTGATTTTGCGCTGCATTAGCAACGTCCCACATCGGGAGCTTCGGGAGTCCATTCGCTAGGTGGCTTCGCTCGCCGCTGCTACTCGCTATGGAAGTTGCGAGCTTAAGCATATATGAGGGTCCGTTCCTCTGATGCTGAATATATTTCGTAATAGATGACATCAGTCTGCTAAGGCTTTTAATAAACACTCTTGGCTCTTGTAAAGATTTGGACTATTTACTTGTTACTCTCTCTCTCTCTCTCTCTCTCTCTCTCTCTCTCTCTCTCTCTTTAGCCCCCTTAAAAGTGGATTTTGGGAAGATGTTAAGGAAAGTCTTGTGAATTGCAATGTCTCTTTCGACTATACAATTTTAGTAGGTGATTTTAACATAAATTGGTTGAGTTCTTCAACACCTCGTAGCATTCTGCGTAATTTTTTTGATATATACAATTTGAAACCACTCTATTTTCGTCCCACACACCATATTAATACTTCACATTCTCAGATAGATTATATTTGTGTAAGCGATGTTTCTTGGGTCGAATCATTTTATCAAACATATAACGCGAAAATTTCTGCACATGATCTGATTTTTGCTAACTTTACTGTTCTGATCCCAATTCACTCGACTCGTAGTATTACATGTCGTTCATTTAAGAATTTTAGTGAGTCAAAGTTTAAACGAGATCTTGACACTTATGATTGGAATCATTTTTACTCCTGCGACATCGAGGGCAAAGTGCACGCCTTGAACGGTGCCCTACTGAACTTATATGATAGACATGCACCTTACGTTACATTCACGCCAAGGGGTAAACGTTCACCTTGGATTAACGACGAGGTTAGACGCATAATTAATGCACGTAATAAAGCTTGGCGTACATTTAAACGATCACGACGGGAAAACCATCATGCAGTCTATAAAAGATTGAGAAATCAGGCCAAGTCTGCAATTCGTAATGCATTCTCATTGTACTTTAAGACTAAGTTATGTAACTGCTCCAATGCTGCGGATACCTGGAAGTGTATTAGTAATCTGGGGCTAGGTAATAACTCGCGTGATTCTGTTATGCTACCGGCAGACACAAATACCTTTAATAGATTCTTCATTGGGAATAATCTTGCAATGACTCTGCGTAGTTTATGTTCTTGAGCACGCATTGACCCCTATAATAGGTTTTATTTGAGACATTTTGTGGCTATTTTGGGGCTATTTTGTCTGCGAGATCGAATGCGCTAGGACCCGATAACGTTCCTGTTAGGTTTCTAAGATATTGTCTTATAGTTATACTGCCTCTATTGCTTAATATATTTGACACTTCTTTGCAATCTGGTATATTTCCTCAATCTTAGAAATTAGCATAGGTCCGTTACCTAAACGCCCCTTGTCTACCGAGGATTCGCGCTACAGACCAATTAGTATCCTATCGGCCACATCTAAGATATTGGAAACGGTTGTTTTCAAACAAATGAATGAGTATGTTTGTAGTAATGATTTGCTTGATCCTTTTCAATCCTGTTTCCGTAAGAAGGTTACTACGCATACAGCGTTGATCAAAATCATCGACGACGTTAAAGAGGCCATTGACGGGGAACAAGTTGTGCTTTTAGTGGCGGTGGATTTTTCGAGTGCATTCGATCGTGTCAACCCGAATTTACTCTGTGATAAGTTGATCGATCTTGATTTTTCTGACTCAGCTTGTGACTGGATTCGCTCTTACATGTCATATCGCTCTCAAATCGTTGTTTCTTCTAATGGTGATATGTCCGAACCAATTGCTCGTCTTGGTGAAGTGCCTCAAGGTAGCATACTTGGTCCATTACTGTTCTCCCTCTTCATTAATGATGCTCCAACAATCCTTAGACATTGTAAACATCATATGTATGCAGACGATTTTACGCTGTATTGTAGTGGATCATTTCATGCTCTTATACATATTATTGATAAGGTCAACACTGACCTGCAGGCGCTCTTGCAGTAGACCTTGATGAACGGCTTACCTATAAATTCCAAAAAGACCCAAGCCATCTGGTTAGGTTCTCGTGGTTTTATTAGTCGTCTTAAGGTCATGACTCTACCAAAGCTAATCGTGTCTGATGATTTAGTTGAGTACTGTGATTCTCTGAACCTGCTTGGAGTTACCCTCGATAGCACCTTGTCGTGCTCTGTCTCGACTGCGTAAGTGTAGTGAATGTTTACCCAATGCGACTAAAATGATGTTAATCCAATCGCTAGTATTTCCTTATTTGGATTACTGTGCGGGGACATTTCCCAAATGGCGACCGTGACAGGACGTTCGGTTTCGTCCTCACCGATATTCAATTTAAATTAAAGTATATTTGTCGGCCATCTTTTCGCGCGCGAGAAGTGTCGCGGCGAAACGTGAGCATGTTGAGTTTAGAGAGAGAGAGAGAGAGAGAGAGAGAGTACGAGAGACGGCGTGTGAGACGCGTCTCTATACCGGAGTACTCCCCCTCTAGCTCCGGTATCCGAGGAGAGGTGTACACCGGTATATCGGGAGAGAGTTCGCGCGCGACCGTGTTCAGCCGGAAGCGCCCGATCTCACCGAGATCGGTCTCTCTCGATCGCAAGCTTGCCGGAAGATCTTTGCTAGCTTGTATGGGAGCAGCAAAGTAGGGAGAGAGTAGCTTGCGCCGCGGATCGCGGGCAGCGAGAATCCCCCCCGAACAGCGAACGGGAAAGACTTCGCGAGAGCCGATAATCATCGGCTCTCTTCGATTGCGCCCGCGAGTGGGAGTGAGAGAGAGAATCTCTAGTCGCGGGGGAATCG
Organism: Theocolax elegans; assembly: GCA_026168455.1. Classification (NCBI taxonomy): domain Eukaryota; kingdom Metazoa; phylum Arthropoda; class Insecta; order Hymenoptera; family Cerocephalidae; genus Theocolax; species Theocolax elegans. Next base: position 49,955,201 of record CM047426.1, on the reverse strand, counting down.
GAGTTAGGTGCTAGGCGTGCTATACGGTGTGTGTGAGTGAGAGAGATAGCGCGATCGCCTAGCCCCTTCGGGTGTATAAAGTCTTCGCAGCTGGTTTCGCCGAGAGAAACCACTGCGGCGAATTATTTTATTTAATTCTAATAAAATAAATTCGTTCCGGCGCGGGATCTAATTTATATTTTTTGTGTGAGAGTGTTTTAAAATTAGATCCTTTCGGGAGAGGTAGTCGCCCCACCCCCTCCCTTTTAAAGAAAATGTTTAAATTATTTAATTTTATTTTTCTTCTATACGGGACGCGGCAATTTAATTGGTTTTATTGCGTGTTCAAGAGCGAGATTTTCTTGCTTTCTCCCCTCGCAGACCCACGCTTATATTATAACGTAGTAATTTAATTTAATATTTGTATATTATTTATTACTATTTATTTATAATATATGCAACATTTTTTTTTATTTGTGTGTGAATAAAATATATTTTACAACTATTGTTAATTATTTAGACTTGTTGGCAAGTTTAATAATTAACAGTAAGTAACTTTGTGTGAATCAGCCGCAAAGTTACAATAGTTGTAATATTAATTATTTAAACTCGTGTGTGAGTAAAATAATTAAAATTATTTTTGTATTACAATTATCTGACAGTAATTACTTAATTTAATATTTGGTATTTATTAAGTATTACTGTTCACGATACTTGTGTTATATTATTGAAAATTTTGAGTGTGAGAAAATTTTTTTTTATAACTCGTGTTAATTGTTTAGACTTGTTGCAAGTTAAACAATTAATGTTAAGTATCTTTGTGTGATTGTTCCGCAAAGATACGAGAGTTATAATATATAATTATTTAGACTCGAGAGTGAGTTAAATAATTGAATTTTGCTTTTGCATGTATTTTAATGATCGGCATCTAACCTAATATTTTGTATTCGCTATTTGCTGTGAAATTTTCATATATGTATAAAAATTTTTTTTTCTCTTTTTGTGTGTTTTAATTATATCTCCACACATTTTTGCCAATTATTTACACTTGTTTGTTAGTTAAATAATTGGTTATAATTTTTTTTGGTGTGTTTGAGTAAAAAAATTCGGTGTATAAATTTAATTGTTTAGACTTGTTCGCAAGTTAAATAATTAAATTTTCATTTCCTTTTCGTTCAATTTATTTAAAAAAAGGAAATATAAATTATTTCAATTTGGTAGCAACATATATTATTTATTTAGTCCTTTTTAGGATAAAATAAATATATTTCGCTGAAAAATTGTCGTTTGGGACGACAATTAGTGAAATAATTATTTTGTTGCAAACCATACGGGATTTACAACATTTCGTAAATACCCTATGTTAATAATTTAATTAAATTTGTGTTTGTGTGTAGTGTAAATTATAAAGGAAATTTTTTTTGTGTTTTGGGCTTGGAAAAGCAAAATAATAAATAGTGTCTTGGTGTGTGTGAATCACAAGACACTGTATTTATTTTTATTTATTTTAAAATTAATTATTTAGGCTCGTTAGTGAGATAAATAATTTAATTTTTCTTTTCTTTTCTTCCTTTATAATTTGTTGTTCTGTATTTATTAATAGATTGAAACTTTAATTATTTCATTTCCATAACAAAATAAATTCTTTTCGCCAGTGAGGAATCTTTTGGATTATAACTGGTGAGAGAGATATTTTGGGAAATCGTTAAATTTACCATTACTGGTAAATTACCGACGATATTGAAATAATTTAAGATTTCTTTTTGTTAATAATTATTTTTGCTTGCAGAAGCAATTGTATAGAGTCTTGGTGTGTGTGAGTCACAAGACACTATTATAAACAATTATTTAGTTGCACCCGGATTTACAACAGTTCTAAATACCCCTACTGTTCAAGTAATTTAATTAAATTTGTGTTTGTAGTGTAGTGTAAATTATAAGGAAAATTTTTTTTGTGTTTGGGCTTGGAAAGCAAAATAATAATTAGTGTCTTGCTGTGTGTGATGACAAGACACTGTATTTATTTTTATATTTATTTTAAAATTAATTATTTAGGCTCGTTAGCGAGATAAATAATTTAATTTTGTCTTTTCTTTTCTTCCTTTATAATTTGTTGTTCTGTATTTATTAATAGATTGAAACTTTAATTATTTCATTTTCCATAACAAAATAAATTCTTTTCGCCAGTGAGGAATCTTTTGGATTATAACTGGTGAGAGAGATATTTTGGGAAATCGTTAAATTTACCATTACTGGTAATTTACCGACGATATTGAAAAAATTTAAAGATTTCTTTTTGTTAATAATTATTTTTGCTTGCAGAAGTAATTGTATAGAGTCTTGGTGTGTGTGAGTCACAAGACACTATTATAAACATTAATTATTTAGACTTGTGAGCAAGTTAAATAATTAATTTTAATTTGGTGCACGTGTTAAGTGTGTGATTTGCCACAACTTTAACCAACAAAATTTAATTATTTTGTCCTTCTAAGGACGAAATAAATTCCTTTTAAAGAAAATCTTTTGGATTTTAATTAAGTGAATTAATTTTGTTGGTACACTAGTCGGCGCATTTTTACAATTTATTGTAATTAAGCCGACACCAAATTTTTTTTTAGTCGTTGGGAGTAATAATTATTTTATTGTGGTGAGTCCAATAAAATAATTTCCAATTGAAAATTGGATACTTCCGAAGTATTTGAAACACTAGGGATTTCATCTGAAATCCCGGTTGAAAGTACTTCTCCCGACGTAACACGGCGGCTGCTGCTGGTCAAAAAAATAATGGCCAGCAGCTATGAAGCCCGAATGGCCCAGGTTATGCGTGAATCACGCATAGCTAGGGATATTCGTCGGGAAACGAAGAAGCTTCCGATTGAGGCAGTGTATGCCCAGTTGGAGCATCTAAGTTTAAACGCAAATGGCGAAGAGGCGGAGTGCCGCGAACGCCTTTTGCGTTACCGGATAAAATGTGTAGACTTTAATCTGGAAATACCATGGTTCCCTGAATACGATGAGAATGTAAGGGCAGAGCCTGCACATAAACCTCGTGTATGTCAGGAACTATGGGAAATTAGGAAACCCCGTTCCAGGAAAGGGAGTGTGGTCCCATCAGGAACGGAAGTTTCCTGCGAGTCCGAAATGTCGGATCGCGAAAGGGTTGCTAGTGACAGAGCACCCATTCCTGAAGAAGATGGAACTCTGTCACCAAGTGGTCAGTATAGAAACTCGCCATTGAGTACTGCATAAAGCCCGAGGTTGGCATCAACAGGTGCTATACCTAAAAGGTTTGGTAAGGTACTGGCAGCAAACATGACCACGACTGCAATCCCTTATGTTCCTGTTTCGGTGGCTGCAACATCGTGCACAACCACTACGTCGACGGATACGACCGTGACGACTGCTCAACTCGGAGGTTTTTATGCACCCGCACATTACCTCCCAATTGAAGAGCAAAGAAACAGCGGACATCTTGGCACTAGAGAGAGTAAAGTGCCAACACAATATTTTGACTTGGGTTCGCAGACGGAAGCCGACCGTCGTACGTCACGAGGATACACCTCTAGACAATACGACAATAGGCAACCCGAGGCTAATACAACCCAACGTCAATTTGTTGATGATAGGAATGGATATGACCTTCCTAATGACGTCAGTGTTCAATCTTACGAAAAACCGAGGTTTGAACAGAGACGTCGTGAGACCTCTTCTAAGACTTGTGAGGGACAAGATAGAAGAGAGAGGCGTAAGTACACGACTCCAAACAGAAATTCACGACACCATCATTCTGTGAGTAGAGCCTCAAGCAACGATGAACGTCGTGAAAGCTGTACGGAGAGACGTACTCATAAACGTCAGTCCAACCGTAAACTCAACGACCGAGCACAGCCGGAAATTCCGGAGCAAGGTCATAAAGAGAGGTCGGACAGACGTAGAGAATCGCCTCGAGAGAAACGTGCGGTGGCCACTTGCGATCAGAGTACTCAGACGGATTCGTCCGATGGGTATCAGTCTGATCGCGAACCTGCTCGTAGGAGATCCGATTCTCGTAGGGCGGCTGAAGGCCGACAAGAGAGTAGGAATCCTTCTACCAGCAGGCGTAGGAGTTCCCGGACGTATAATAGAGATGACCGTCGGGAAAGAGAGTCCTACGAAGCCAGGCCAAGGTATCGTGAAGACGATAACCGAACGCACGATCGGACAGGGTGCGCACGAGAGCTGCGTATCTGGAACATGTCCTTTGATGGTGAGACCAAAAAGGACGCGGAAGAGTTTCTGAACCGTTTGCACGACTTCAGAAATGACAAGGAGTTCTCAGATCGCAGGATGTTTAGTGCCCTGACCAATGTGTTCTCAAAATCAGCACTGTTCTGGTATAGAACAGTTCAGCCATCTCTTCGAGATTGGCGTGATTTTGAGATCGAGTTCCTAAATGAGTATGGCCGTATAATAAATGACGAAGATTTACTCATGGAACTTCGATCAAGAACACAAAATGAGGGAGAAAAGGCTACAACGTTCTTGAATTGTTTCAAAGCGATCGTAAATAAGTTTAATTGCACTCCCTCATTAGAACAACAGGTGAAGATGGCCTACTCACAGATGAGGCCAGATTACCGTAGGTACATACCAGTACGACAAATCAGGAATTTCTCTGATTTGACAAGCTACGGTAAAGAGTACGAGTCAGCATTTAAGGCAGGGGGACAAGAAATTTCCCAGTTCCAACGTTAAGCGCGAGAAGCTCGTAGCCAGAAGCTTTCCGAAACAGAGTGATGAGCACGAGTTTGCGGGCAAGTGGCGACTGTTTAACGGAAAAGAGTAAGATGACTCTTCTCATTTGGGATGAAACAGTCGTCGAACCTGCTCGTAGGAGATCCGATTCTCGTAGGGCGGCTGAAGGCCGACAAGAGAGTAGGAATCCTTCTACCAGCAGGCGTAGGAGTTCCCGGACGTATAATAGAGATGACCGTCGGGAAAGAGAGTCCTACGAAGCCAGGCCAAGGTATCGTGAAGACGATAACCGAACGCACGATCGGACAGGGTGCGCACGAGAGCTGCGTATCTGGAACATGTCCTTTGATGGTGAGACCAAAAAGGACGCGGAAGAGTTTCTGAACCGTTTGCACGACTTCAGAAATGACAAGGAGTTCTCAGATCGCAGGATGTTTAGTGCCCTGACCAATGTGTTCTCAAAATCAGCACTGTTCTGGTATAGAACAGTTCAGCCATCTCTTCGAGATTGGCGTGATTTTGAGATCGAGTTCCTAAATGAGTATGGCCGTATAATAAATGACGAAGATTTACTCATGGAACTTCGATCAAGAACACAAAATGAGGGAGAAAAGGCTACAACGTTCTTGAATTGTTTCAAAGCGATCGTAAATAAGTTTAATTGCACTCCCTCATTAGAACAACAGGTGAAGATGGCCTACTCACAGATGAGGCCAGATTACCGTAGGTACATACCAGTACGACAAATCAGGAATTTCTCTGATTTGACAAGCTACGGTAAAGAGTACGAGCAGCATTTAACATGGGACAAGAAATTCTCCAGTTCCAACGTTAAGCGCGAGAAGCTCGTACCAGAAGCTTTCCCGAAACAGAGTGATGGAGCACGAGTTTCGGGCAAAGTGGCGACTGTTACCGAAAAGAGTAAGGATGACTCTTCTCATTGGGATAAACAGTCGTCTAAGAAAACTATTAAGAAGAAGAGCAAGAAAAGTGCGAAAAACTCGCCAAACTCTTCTTCAAGCGAATACGAAGCAGCCGCTGTGTACGGTACTTCCAACGTCGCTAATAGTTTCAGAAACGATACGGCAAATCGAATAATGGTGTGAGTGCTCACAATTCGAAATCCGCATCGTACGTGCCTGTTTCTCAACAGTCACCTGGGCAACAAAAACAGAGCTTGGGCAAAAGAGAAAGACGTGTTTTGACGAATTCTCAACTGCCCCAGCAAAACGTTTTTGTCCCACAAATGGCACAAAACCTGGTGAGGTATGTGCAACCACAGGCGACGGCAGTAAATCCAACAAACCTGAGCACCAACTTTGTCGGCGTGTGTTTCTTATGCCAAAAAGTCGGTCATAGGTCGTCGGATTGCCCGAGCCGAACATGCTACCGATGCGGAAACATTGGGCACTCCGCTGAGCAGTGCTCTACCGAATTGGTAGCAAAGGAGTGCCAGCTGTGTAGAACTAGTGGCGTTACACTCCAAACATGTCCTAACTGCGTCAGGTTCCTCCAAAACGTGGGAAACCTGAACGCAGGGCACCCGAGCTGCCCCGGGCGCCCTGCACTGCAGTAAGTAAACCGCATCGTTTACAAGGGCAAGAGTTTAAGGTTGGAGAACCCTCTAAACTCTTTAAGAAGTCTAGCAAATCATTTGCTGACTTCTCTAAAGTCCTAACGGAGATCAAATTCCCACTCAGACCGAAGTTGGTGTTGAAAGTAAGTCTGAGTGTAAGGATCCTAAACGTTCTGGGGATTCGACAGATGGAAAAGTTCTTAGAACACAACCTGTCAATCCCACCCGAGCTTTGCAAGGTAAAACAGAACAAGGAACCTTATTAGACCAACAAAAGCGTGAGGCTAAAGATTGGTCTAAGGAACTCCAAAGGCAAATATACTCTGATAGCAGAGATATTATTGGTGAAGAAAGCGTAAAGAGATCGTTATCTCAGCCGCTTAGCACCATCGGAGTGAACGACCTTGGTTGTTGCTCATCGTCACCCCGTTGTGACACACCTAGTAATGAGGACAAGAAGCCCTTGGTGGAGAAGGAAATTGTCCTCAACAACGAGCCCTTGGTGGAGAAGGTAGTTGTCGATGGTGTGCATAACATGAACCGTACAAACTCGTTGCCGAGAAGCACAGTTCAGGGGGGGCAGATGCCGTACCAAGTACGTCTAAAATGACGCACACGGCATCGACTCCTAACGAGGATAGTCAAACCGATCAGATAATTGCTGGAATCCAATCGGATAACCGGTTATTTTTTTTGGTACGACTCGGTGGAAAGGACTTTAAAGCACTTTTCGATCCTGGCGCCATGGTCTTTCTTGTACGATCCGATGTTGTCGAACAGTACAAGTTTAAATGGAGACCTGTCAAGGTTATCGTGAAAGGTGTGGCTGGACCAGCACTTAAAGTCCTTGGCCTTATCGACATTCTATTCTGTGTAGAAGGCCTTGATGGCAATATCCAACTGAGAATTGTAGAGAATATTGAGCATTCCATCATTCTCGGTATGGATTTTCTACAACATTGGAATATGGAAGTCAAATTAGGCGAAGCTATCTGGCGTATTGGCGAGAGTGATTGGAGACACTTCGTCAGAGATACAGCTCATGACATCGATTCGAGGATTTCCGCTGATTGTGCTGGTATAATTGAGATACAGGACGACCAACGGAAACAAGTCAAAGAGTTAGTTAAAAGCCTACTCTTGCCCTCGGGAGACGTCCACGGCTTTACGACGTTAACGGAGCACCATATACAGGTTGAACCTGGTGCAAGACCGGTTCGTCATAAGCCAAGACGTATGTCTCCCAAGGTCCTCGAATTTGCCCAGAGTGAGGTCAAAAAGATGTTTGACAAGGGCGTTATTGAACCGAGTGCGAGTGTAATCGATTTTCGAGACCTTAATGCAGTCACAAAACGTGATTCTTATCCAATTCCTAATATATTGGATAAGCTGCATAATGCAAGGTACATATCGAAAATTGATCTTAAGAAAGCGTACTTTCAAATATTAATGGCCGAGGCGAGCCGGCATTATACTGCATTTGCTGTACCAGGGTCGGGGCTGTGGCAGTTCACGAGAATGACTTTTGGCCTCATGAATGCTCCTATGACCTTTGCACGGCTTATAGATGCAATTTTCGGGCCTAAGGTGGAACCTCATGTGTTTGGTTATCTAGACGACTTGATCGTCATTACCGAAACTTTTGAGGACCATCTAAAATGGCTCGAATACGTACTAAGGTCGTTGGATGACGCTGGACTCGAAGTGAATCGAGAAAAGTGTGAGTTTTGTTGTTCCAGTGTAACGTTCTTTGGGTACAAATTGGACGCGGACGGCTTGAGACGTGATGAGGAACGAGTCGCTCCAGTCCTTAACTACCCTACTCCTCGTAATGTCAAACAGCTGAGATCCTTTCTCGGGATGGTAGGCTGGTACTCTCGATTCATTAATCGAGAAGCTGATATTAAAGCTCCCCTTACCAAGTTGCTGCGTAATGACCAGGCTTGGGATTGGGGCGAGGAGCAGGAGGAGGCGTTCTTTCAGCTTAGAGTTGCGTTAGCTGAAGCGCCTGTACTAGCCCGTCCAGACTTTTCTAAGCCATTTACCGTCCAAAGTGACGCTAGTGACTTAGCAATAGGTGCGGTGTTGACGCAACTGGACGACGAGGGTTTCGAGCATCCGATTGTCTACGTCAGCCGATTATTAAATCGCGCTGAACGTAATTACATGACAACGGAAAAAGAATGCTTGGCTCTCATATGGGCTATTAAGAGATTGAGACCATATATTGAGGCCTATCGATTTACGGCTGTGACCGACCATAGTGCTCTCATATGTTTCAAAAATCTCAAGGATCCGTCGGGTAGGTTGGCACGATAGATACTTGAAATGCAGCAATGGGACTTTGAAATAGTGCATAAGAAAGGAGCCTTGCACTATGTCCCGGACGCGATTTCTCGTGCCGTCAACCCAGACCCCGACGAAGAAGAGATTGCCTCGTTCGAAGTAATTACAGACCCATGGTATATTGCTAGATTAAACGATGTACGCTCATGCCCTCGAAGATTTCCGGAGTGGAAAATTGAGGATGATATGCTATATCGTTTTACAAGCGGTAAAGTCCTGGACTCTGTATCGAACAGAGTAGAAACAGAATAGAACAGGATATGAACGAGAGGAAGGCTGGCGTCTTGTGCTACCCTTAGAGAAGAGGAACCGAGTTCTAGTAGATTCTCATTTCCACCCAGCTATGGGTCACATGGGAATTGAAAAAACTTACGAACGCGTTGCAAGAGATTACTATTGCCCAGGTATCTACCACGATACCCACCAATTTGTCATACGGTGTCTGATATGTCAGAACTATAAGATGTCTCAAGCAGGTCCTCAAGGCTTATGATTTAAATTGGCCGTACACTTTCCTAAGGTGCGTAAGGCATGTCTGCTAAACTGGCACCAAAGTATGACAGACCCTTTGAAGTTAAAGAAGTACTATCTCCAGTAGTTCTGAGACTAGAAGAGTCTGGTCGGAAACGGACCGAGGTACACATATCCGATGTGAAGAGATATGTACCACCTCGGGTTGCCATGTCAAGCGGTAGCGAAAACGTATCGGCGTAGGTGAGAACAGTCACCGAAGGCTGGGCTTGGTGACTGTATGCCACGTCAATATCATACGAAGAACGAAGAATCATTGAAGCAGCCCCAATTGAAGGTAAGAAGAGAAGCGTACAGCGCGCAGTCGTGGATAGATTGTGCCTTTTTTTCGACTCGGCCTTCCCGAGGGAAGTGGAGTCTAGGGGGGGGGGGGGGGGGCTTTGTGACGGAAATCGTCACACAATCTATTCACGACGAATAGAGTATTTAAATTGTCGAATTGTAAGTCGTCGGAGCCTTTCGTATGTCAAGGCCAACCGACGACACTTGTTTATTTTTCTACAAGTGTACAAGTACGCGCGCAATAGTACGTAGGGATGAGAGCGCGAGAGTGTGTGTGTATTTCCCACTCTCATCCCTTTTTCGAGAAATTAGGCGATCGCCTAATCAGTGCGTCATGATCCGTCGATCGGGACAGATTATTATATTGTCTAGACGTTCCGTACTGCTCGTGAGTGCCGAGAGTACGCCACAGCGGTTCCCGGGAGTGAAACCTGTCGCAGGCGAGGATCTCGATCCGGCAGGTTTCCCGGGACTTCCGCCCGCGCGAAATAACTTTGTCGCGGCACACGGCCTGAGTGGCCATTTTGTTAATTGTTTTAATTAAAATAAATATTTGCTTTATTTTATTTTAATTCCGTATATTTATTGTGTCCTCCTCGCTCCCGCCGACATCCTTTAAATTTAGAATTCGTGTCGAGGCAAGGAGGATCGCCCGAATCCTCCATACCGTACGTCCCAGCGAACTCGTGTTCCTGGCGACGGCCCGCAGTTCGCGATAAATTAAATTACTTGTGTGCGCGGTATTGGGCAACGCGGCCCAACGGTTTTTATTAATTACATTAATTAATTAATCATTCCGGGTACGCGGATACCACGTCATAGTATAAACCAAATTTGAAAGAAAGCTGAGATCGAGTGGATACGTTTTGAAAAAAGGAAGCTCAAATATTTTAATATGGTCAAAAGTTATGGGAAAAATAAGAATTAGCCAAAAGTTTTTCGAAAATTTAAAGTTACAATTTAATGATTTTTTTAGCCCAAAATTTCGTCTATTTTTTATTTTTCCCATAACTTTTGACCATATTAAAATATTTGAGATCGCTTTTTTTTAAAACGTATCTACTCGATCTCAGCTTTCTTTCAAAATTTAGTTTATACGTACATCTTTAATTGTTTCTGAGTTATAAGCATTCAAACTCAACGGTTTTTTGGCGAGATTTTTCATTATTTGTTTATACCTATCGTAAAAATAGCCATTGGACACTAAAACTCCGGCTTTCTGCATGATTTTATAGTAGAAATTATATCCCAGAGTTTGGTAAGGATCCGTTTTCCAGAGGGTGTGACCTCTCCTTGTAAGTACACTTATGTGTTTAACTATTTCTTTTATAATTGTATGTAATCGTTTATAAATCAACGTTTTTATACTGCGCCGCATTATTACTCTATTTGTGTACTTTCGTCTTTATATTATTTAATTTCATCACTTGTTTGGTAATGTTTTTCTTAGTACTGCGACTAGTATAATAAACATATTTATGTAAACTGCTTATACTTTGCCCCGGCTATTATGGGCCTTGAGTCCTTAGCTACTAAATGAAAAATTCAATTCAATTCTCTCTCTCTCTCTCTCTCTCTCTCTCTCTCTCTCTTTCTCTCTCTCTCCGGTGAGTAGGCAATTCATACGTCACCTCGCTTCTGCCAGTGTTCTTCCTTTACTCAAACTTTGTGGGAGTTTCTGTTTGTTTTTGTTGCAGGCTGTTGCACTTGTTAAGTCTAGGACTATGTGTACGAGAGAGGGTGTCGCATGGGCGCGCATTTGTCCGTCGAAGAAAAAGGGTCTCTCTCCGAATACCGCGCTCTTAAATAGTCAGTATGCCACGAATTTCATCTATCAGTAGAAGGGGGGATTGACTCCATCGGGTAGGGAGTCCCATAGAAGTGGGGGAACCTAGAAGACAGTAACCTATATAAGAAAGGGCTATTCTTTTGAAATCATTCATTACTTGATTACGGCCTTGTACGTGAGTCCTAATACAATGTAGTGTCGTGCTTCACAGTGTTTGTGTTTCGCGGTGTATTTTTGCCGAATCGGGTTGACGCGATAAATTCACAGACAATAGCGATCGGACGCATGCGTGGGATCCCTCGTCGAAAATCGCACCGTGCGATCGGGCGTGTAAGTTTTTCCTATATAGTTTTTCCTAATTTTATATCGCATTATCATAAGCCTATAAATTCAAATTAAAAACGGTGTTTAATAGAAGTACGCGACTATTAAAATTACCGAAATAATGAAAGATTCAGGCTCGTTTTTGTTCACAGTTCGTTAGGATTAGATATCACGGTGCAAGACAAACTCTTAATTTGTAACGGGCAATTTAATTTATAAAATAAATTCATTGTACTGTCGGTTGATATTTGTATACTTCGGGTATCAAAAACCAAAACACGTGCAAATCGGTTGGATCTTTAAGACGGGCGATGCAATAAATAAGGGTCGGTTATAAACAGAACGTAAGGCATCAGTATAGAGGTCATTATTTATTTATTATAATATTTCCCACTATGTCGGACGACAACAAACGCGTCGCATATATAAATCAAAAGCGTACGACCTTGAAGGCGCAACTGACTAACGCGGTAAATCCTTTGAATCAATCAAAATGGGATAGGAAGGGGGCCCAGATACGCCTGACAAGGATTACTGATGCGCTCAATAGTTACGAAGATTTACAGAACGAGCTCGCAATTCTTGAACCGTCGGATAACCGCAAAGCTGAATTATTAGAATTGCAAGACCGATACGACGAAGTAGCCATTGCGGTGGACAGGTTAAGCGGACCAGAGCCCTCCGCATCTCAGACTATAATCGCGCCTATGGGAAATTCGACCTTCCTCGAAAAACAAAAGCAATTAAAACTACCCATCGCGGAAATTCCTAAATTTAATGGCAATCATGAACAATGGTTATCCTTTAAAAATATTTTTATTAATACGGTTGACTCACGATCTGACATCGATGAACTAACTAAATTCATCTATTTAAAGAATTATAGTATACACAATATATAGAAAATAAAAAGCGGACATCAAGTCCCAATATTAATCTCCTGTAAGACGATCTCTCCTTCTCTCTCACTGACACATCCAGTCTTTTGTATATAATCGAAAGAGGTTTTATGCCTCTGGCTTTCATCTCCCTGAGCCAATAAATTCTTATTGTTGGCTCAAATTGTGTATCAATTATTTCATTCCCTAAACAAATATCTAATAAATCATACATCCCTAAACAAATATCAAATAAATCATACACTAAACAAATTACATCTTACAGAATTACGTATACGTTTATCTAACCGGTAAATGTGTGCTTGTGCTATTTTGTGTGATCGTTCGTGGATAATCGTACAGCACTTTCTGCTGGCTCATGCCATTAGAGCTTTAACAGCGTGACTCTTTTATTAGAGTCAGAGAAAGTTGCAATTTGCTTGCTAATTTTGAGGTTATATTCTCCCTTCTCCTGGAGCCTCGAGTTCGGCGTGTATGGAGCGAGCGGTGCATCACCTTGCGGGAGCTTCTTGAACCATGGCGACTACTCGTAATAGACTCCGAGGCGGTACCAAGCGTTTGCGCGGTGATGGCGGTGCAGACGACGGAGAGAATGAGTGCGACGATACCTTGACAGCTAGGGACGTTGACAGGCTGACGACAGAGGTGGCGAAGCATGTCGATGTGCTGCTCTCCAAGTTGTTATGCGAAGGAGCTGACAAAAAAGTTGCTGGTCAATTGCGTGCTGCAGTCAATGGTATGAATGCGGCCTTTACAACTGTGTCTGTCGCGTATCTGAGTCGTCTCGCTGTAGTTGGTTTCGCCGAGAAATTACGCGACGAGCTAAGTCCCGCGTGTAGAAGTGTGGAATGTGCTGCCGAATCTATCGCCGGAGCGGCGAGTGTGAGCCGACCACAGCCGAGTTTTGCCGAAATCGCCGCGCGCTCGTCTGGTCAAACTTCGTTAGAGCCGGCGAAACGTATTGCTCTCTCGCAGGGCAAATCTTTCCCATTAGAAACTTGTGAGCGTATTATTGTTGGTCCACGTACTGAAGCAACTGAGCAATTTTCGTCCTCTGCTCAGACTTGGACTGCATTGCGCGGTGCAGTTAATCCTGCAAACTTAAAAATGAGCGTTAAGCGTGTAGTTTACGGGCCTAGTAACTCGGTAATTATTGTAGGCCACTCTCTTAATGCGGAATCATTGAGTAATTGCGAATCGTTCATCACTGCGGGTTTAGAGGTTAAACCTGCGGCAGCGCTGGAACCGCAACTTATTTTGCACTACGTTCCGGTAGATTTGTCTGGTGAGGAAATTGTTAAGTGCCTCGTTGATCAGAATTTACCACTTGCATCTGTTAATGATGTTAAACTCATCTACTTATACCCGGCTAGAGATAAAAAGACTCGATCATGCGTGATTCAAACTAATCCCAAGTATAGACTGTTATTACTTCAGCGTAAAAGCATTTGTATTAATTGGTTGGCTTGCCGTATTTTCAGAAGCGCTTGGCCTCGCCTCCGTCGCCATCATTAACGCAGGTTGCCAAGCAACCTCGCGCAACCACGCCTCCTATTCCCAATGCGGAACGATCGGGCGGCATTCGGGATACCGCTGCGATGGCGGACGCTCCTCCAGCGTAATTTATGAACTTCGAGCGCGCTATGGTTAAGTTGGTTGAGAGGGTCGAAGAGAGAGTCGTGAGGGTTGAGGTTAAGGTTGACGGTGTTGACGCTAAACTAAACTCGCTTAGTGCTGAATTAGACACTCTTCGTGGACGGGTTGACACCCTTGAATCGGGTGCTGATGTACGTTTTAGTGATGTGGGAGCTTGGGTCGAGCGTTTAGAAGTAAACATGAACAAACTTCTCGATCGCGATACATCCTCGATGCCGGCAACTTCGGACGATATCGGGGTTCAGGATAAAAAACTCCTGTAACATTTTATTTACAGGTCTGCCTACCGATTCCACCTTAAATGACCTTAAAGTAATCGAAACAATCCTGACTCATATTAATACGTTGGTCGTAGCACACATCGTCGAGATTCGTCCATGGCTGCCGCATGCAATCAACTCAATTAATTCTTCATCATCTATATCAAGCCAAATGACGATCATTCCTTCCTCTCTCAGCGTATCTAAAGGCTTAGTTTGCAAGGTTTCTTCACCAGCCGTCAGAGATCTAATTGATGAAAAAGCCTATCTCTTAAAGGGTGCTACGACCTTTAGTATTTTCGGCATAGGAGGAGAATCTTCTGTATATATCAGGCCTTTATGGCCGAAGACAGTCCACGCTCTATGGATGAAATCTCTGCGCAAAGCGAAGGAATTATGTTATTTGCGCCCGATTGTTAAAAATTGTACTGTATACATGTGTAAAGAAAAAAAGGGTGCTTTGATCCGCATTTGTTCCGAAGCTGAACTCCTCTTTCTACCACCAAATTCTTCACCGGTCAATCCTATTCTTCCTTCCTTATGAAGGGCAGCTGGTCAGACGTCTCTTTTTCACTCACAATCACACCCACTTTCCTTTTCTATCATTCATATTAACATCAACAGACTCAAAACACACTTCGCATCAATTGAATCATTAATTTACCCACAAGCCTACGATGTGATTGCACTCACAGAGACCTTTCACACTAAAGCAGATTTCTCTGATATAGTAAAATTGCCTGGGTACACTCTCTACAGACTTGACCGGGTGGGTAAGAAAGGAGGGGGAGTTGCTGCTTATGTTAGAGATGAGTACAAAGTTAATATGTTGGCTCATTCTGATAAACTGTTCTCGAATTCTCCTGAGTTTAGTACACTGCATATCATCGGCAAATCGACCTCGCTAATTCTGAGTGTTGTTTACAAACGGCCAGCAGCATCTTACCCCATCACCTTCTTTGATTTATTATCTGTTATCCTTCCTTCCTACAGTCTTGCTGTTATTACTGGGGACTTCAATATTGATATGAAGTCTTCAAGTGCAATTATTATGTCTCAATATCCAATCGGGTTTCTCCGTTTTCACCTTCCTTTTTAAACACAATTTGTTCCTCTGTTTCCGACCCTCCTAGTTCGCCTAACTTTGAATTTAATGCAGTTAGTTCCTTGGGAGTTCGGTGTACTCTTTTTAATGCAAAATAAAGGGCAGTGGGGATGGACGGGTTATCTGTGGCGATGCTCAAACTGCTTGAACCACAATTAACTTCGCAGCTTACTTATTTATTTAACGACATGCTGTCACTCGGTTTCTTTCCCGATTGCTGGAAGAAATCTTTGCTCTTTCCATTGGCGAAGTCGAACAGGATCGAATCTTGCTCGGACACCAGGCCCATTGCTAAACTCTGTGAGGTCTCTAAAATACTTGAACGGTTGGTACACTCACAGTTATCTTATTATTTAGAATCCAATCATAAACTGATCGACAGGCAGGCAGGGTTTCGCAGAGGCCACAGCACGCAGACTGCTCTTTTGGGTGTTCTCGACGACATCAGAAGGGCCATTGACTCGCGCATGATCACTATTTTGGTCCTGTTCGATTTCTCCAAAGCGTTTAATTCGGTACCACACGGCCCTTTGTTGCTTAAACTACTTAATGTGGGTTGCTCGAATACGGTGGACGAGTTAGGCGTTTGCTCCGACTGGCTTGGGGTCAATTCAGGTGTACCGCAGGGCAGTGTTTCGGGTCCATTGCTTTTTTCAGTTTTTATTAACGATCTCCCGGATGTTCTCGAATTCAGTAATCATATGATCTATGCCGATGATGCCCAGGTCTACTACTCCTTTCCTCCGGGGGAATTCGAATTGGGTAACCAACGAATCACACATGATGCTAATGCAGTTGCATCCTGGGCTTCCCTAAATGGTTTAGAACTAAACGTTCATAAAACTAAAGTAATGATTCTGGGCAGTAAGGCATATGTTTCGCGTACAGATCTAACCACTGCCCCGCGAGTTAAGCTTTTGAATAATTATCTCCACTACGAAAATCAAATGAAATCACTAGGCGTCTGACTGCTGCCCACTCTGGACTGGTCCAAGCACGTATTAGCTATATCTCAGAGGGTACACGGGATTTTACGTTCACTGCGTTACCACTCTATTTCTCTTAACATGTCATCATCTAATTTATTTTCCATTTCTCACACTCACTCATCTAGCATGTCTTTACCTAATTATTATTCACTTCTCGTAACTCTCACTCACTTAACATGTCTTCACCTAACTTATTACGCACTTCTCATAACCATCATTCATTAGGCTCGGTATCACAAATTTCATTACCCTCTCCTTTTGACAATAATTCTTCTTCTCATAATCATAATTACTCACACGGCGATTCAGCCTCTCATCCGGGCTTTCGTATCTCATCTCATGGTATCAGCTCTCTCCGCTTTTGATTCCATTGCACCGGCTAAACTGACAACTGTTAGCAATAAATCCAAGCCTTGGGTGACAGCGGAAGTTAGAAAGCTCATTAAATCCAGGAATTTAGCATTTAAGAATTTCAAAGTATCGAAAAATTCAAAGCATTAAGAAACAGAGTTTCAAACCTCCTCGATAGCAATAAATATAACTTTCTTTCAAACAAATTAAAAAACACTGCAAACCCGAAAGCTAAATGGAGGGAACTAAAAAACCTTGGTCTGTGCGCCAAAACCAATATATCTCCATTGGATACATTCTCCACCCAGCAACTTAACAATCATTATGTCTCAATATCCAATCGGGTTTCTCCGCTTTCACCTTCCTTTTTAAACACAATTTGTTCCTCTGTTTCCGACCCTCCTAGTTCGCCTAACTTTGAATTTAATGCAGTTAGTTCCTTGGGAGTTCGGTGTACTCTTTTTAATGCAAAATCAAGGGCAGTGGGGACGGACGGGTTATCTGTGGCGATGCTCAAACTGCTTGAACCACAATTAACTCCGCAGCTTACTTATTTATTTAACGACATGCTGTCACTCGGTTTTTTTCCCGATTGCTGGAAGAAATCTTTGCTCTTTCCATTGGCGAAGTCGAACAGGATCGAATCTTGCTCGGACACCAGGCCCATTGCTAAACTCTGTGAGGTCTCTAAAATACTTGAACGGTTGGTACACTCACAGTTATCTTATTATTTAGAATCCAATCATAAACTGATCGACAGGCAGGCAGGGTTTCGCAGAGGCCACAGCACGCAGACTGCTCTTTTGGGTGTTCTCGACGACATCAGAAGGGCCATTGACTCGCGCATGATCACTATTTTGGTCCTGTTCGATTTCTCCAAAGCGTTTAATTCGGTACCACACGGCCCTTTGTTGCTTAAACTACTTAATGTGGGTTGCTCGAATACGGTGGACGAGTTAGGCGTTTGCTCCGACTGGCTTGGGGTCAATTCAGGTGTACCGCAGGGCAGTGTTTCGGGTCCATTGCTTTTTTCAGTTTTTATTAACGATCTCCCGGATGTTCTCGAATTCAGTAATCATATGATCTATGCCGATGATGCCCAGGTCTACTACTCCTTTCCTCCGGGGGAATTCGAATTGGGTAACCAACGAATCACACATGATGCTAATGCAGTTGCATCCTGGGCTTCCCTAAATGGTTTAGAACTCATAGCTATCTCAGAGGGTACACGGGATTTTACGTTCACTGCGTTTTCATAGACGTGCTTTCTCCAGGAATACCCGTAAATTTCTCGTCGAAGCCTTAATATTACCTCATTTTGGCTACACCTGTGCGGTCTATAACGACTTGGACCAGCCCAGAAACTTAAAGCTCCAGAGGCTCGTCAATGCCTGTGTAAGATTTGTTTGGGGAAATTTAGGTAGATCTGATCATGTGACGCCCTGTAGGTTAAAGTTGGGCTGGCTATCTGTGTAGTCGAGACGACTATTCTTCATCTCCTCTTTATTATTTAACATTTTATCGCATAATTCTCCTCATTACCTATCAGATCATTTCATTAGACTTAATAGCTCAACCTATCAACGCATTTCATCTCGCCATCCTCCTAAACCATAGACCTACCTTCCACCTCGCACTGAATCGCTTCACAAATCGTTTGTCATCACGGCCACTAAACAGTTAAATTCGCTTTCCATCACGTCATTTGACCCATCCCACTTTATCACTTTCAAATCATCTGCTTTCGCTCATTTTCTTCATCTCGACTCCATAGCTTAGGAGGAGAGAGCAACTTGCGAAAATTTAATCCGTCCCCACTTAAGCGACTTAAACGATATTAGTAATTTAAGTAACATTAGTAATGTAAGCGATTTACCAGTATTAAATGTTGTGAACGCCGAAACTTAAAGCTTATACAATACGCTGTGATATTTTATTATTTTATTTTATTATTTATTGTTTTATTCTTTTATATTTCACTATTTTACTATTTTATTTTATTTAATTTTATTTTACGATTTTGTATTTTGTATTTTATATTTTTATTTATTCATTCTTCGTTATACATCGCTCATTTATTCATATTTATTTTTTATTTTTATTTTATTTTATTTGTTTGAGGGTAAATACCCATTACAAATGATCGGGATAACCCGACTCGGGCTTACAAGTATATTTGGTAAACATTGTGACTTCCGAAGTAAAGTAATGAGCATTAAAGTATATATACATTTTAGTAATCTGTTTAACTTTAAGTTAAAATGTGATTCAACAAATTACAAAAATATTAATAAGATAAAATTTTTGCGCAATATATGAGAAGATACATAACAGTTTTAGAACAATTATAAGGCTAAGTCTGATTACATATAGGTTACGCGTAACAATCATTAATAATAAACGATCTTTTTTTTAACATATTAGTAATAAAATAAAAAAAGTTCTTGAGGTGCTGACTATCCGAGAGCATCAAGACGTCTCTTATGTTTGCATTGTTTAAGAGTGCATTTCTTTGGTGATAATAAGTTGGGCATTCAGTAAGTATGTGAGATAATGTTTCTAAAGAATTTAAGTTGCATACAGTGCACGGTGCAGTAACTTTGATTCGATATAAGATTTTATTATAATTAATAAATAAAATAATATTGCCACCTAATCTGCATTGAGCAAATATTCTAATATAAGGCAAAGGCAGAGCAAGCGTAAGGTATGTTTCAATATGTAAGACGTCTAGATTTTTTATGTCTTTGTAATTTGGACAGTATGAAGATTTGAGAGCTCTATCAGCATCTATCGAAAAACTAATATTACATAACATGGCCTCAATTATTAGGACAGCAATGCGAATCATTTCTACATCTTCATTATCTAGTAGATACAAATGTTTAATCCTGTTAAGAAGATTTCGCAATTGAGAAAACCAATTTAAATTAGATACAGTTGTTGAGCGATTGTCGATTTCTGTAAGTTTTTTATACATTATTTTGGGATATCTATTTGGACTCATATTTAAGATTTTAATCCAATATCTAATTGCCCTCAACATAACCTCCCTTTCTAGACTTACAGTGCCAGTTTCTAGCCGAAGTACATATCCTGGCGTAGATCGGGGTAATTGTAAGAAATGTTTAAGAAAGAGGGATTGGATCTGCTCAATTTCATTCGCGTAGCCTAGGGCCCATATGCTAGAACCATAAAGTACTGTTGACGATACATCTGAGTCAAATAGTTTTTTAGCTGATGCCAGGCTAGTGTTTCTACCAGCACACAGTATTGGCCATACTGCGTTTAAAGCAATTTTCCCTTTGGATAGTGGATTGTTTAACTCCATTCTATAGGTACCAGTAGAAGAGAAAACTACACCCAAATATGTGTAGCTCTTGACCACTCTAAGAGGTTTGTCGTTATATTTTAGAATTCTAGTTGCCTTCGGCCTACCATTTTTTTAAAGATGATTATCTCCGTTTTGTCAGTATTGACCTCTAGTCTTTTCTCTTTAGAGTATTTAGCTAATATGTTTAGCTTGTTTTGGAGATCAACTGCATCTCTCGCAAGAATAGTTAGATCGTCAGCAAAAAGAAGAATATCGTTACCTCTATCAATTTCATAATGACCGTCGTTTTTGAAAAATTCAACTATGTCTGATAAAAATAATATAAATAACAACGGACTCAAGGAATCACCTTGAAGAACGCCTTGAGTTACTTCAATTGCATTTGTTTCTTGGGTACCGTTAACTTTAACCCTCATAAAAGCTTTGCTATATAAATTTTGGAGAACTTTTATTATTTGTGTGCTTACACCTATTTTGTAGAGAGAAACCCAGAGCGTGGAATGGACAACCGAATCAAAAGCACGGCGAAAATCAATAAAAGCAACAAACAGTTTACCATTAGGTTTGGAGAGTTCTACAGTGACTTTTGCTTGTAAAGTGAAGACATTATCTTCACACGATCTATTTCTGCGGAAGCCCGATTGGCATTCAGGAATTATAAAGTTTTCTTCGCACCAAGGAGAAAGACGAGCAGATAGCAGTGAAGTCAATATTTTCGCAATGCTGTTTATAAGAGCTATTCCTCTGTAATTTGCAGGATTTGTGAGGTCACCTTTTTTGTGCAGAAGAGTGATTACACATTCACACCAGCTGCTAGGTACTGTGCCTTCGTTGAAAACTTTATTAAAGAATTGAGTTAAAGTTGGTAAACAGCTGTGAGACAGAGCTATAAAGAAAGAATTAGGGATGCCATCCGGCCCGGGCGCTTTGATCTTTTTGAGCTTTGATAAGACTGAATATTTCAAAACAGGTGAAGTCCTCATCTAATGTGGGGTGTCTAGCATCTGAAAAAGATTCATTTGTGGTACATCTAGCCGGATAAATGTCATTGAAGAAAGATTCTAAAGTGTTGACCGAAATGGGATAGTAAAGTGGTTTTCTGGGTTTAAGTTTATTGACAGTCGACCAAAAAGCTAAAGGATTATTAATATTGGAAAGATTAGATTGCAGTCTGCAAGTAAAGTCCTTTCTTTTTGCTTTACATAGTTTTTTATACTTTATCTTAGCCTCTATAAATTGTTTTTTTAATATTTCGTCATTGTGTTTACACCATTTGCGAAAGAGTCTCCTATGCTCACGATTGGCTTTATTCATATGTTTTATATATTCTAATGTTTTTATTTGCGTTTTTATTTATATATTTATTTCCATTGTTATTTTTATTTGTTAAATTATATTTGTTATTTTATTTTACACTATGTATTTTTCAACGATGTATATTTTTGTGTTTACGGGGTTTCTACCCCAAAAACCTATTAAAGTTTCTATCTATCTATCTATCTCTCTCTCTCTCTCCCTAACTCTCGGTGAGTAAAAGCCTCCTTGTTTTTGAGCTCTGTTTTCGTACTGTTATTGTATACACATGCCATCGTCTGGAGTTTTTTGCAGTGGCTTATTGGACCGGTAACTGTCTGCAGTAGCTATTTAAATAATAGTTGCAATTATGTGTGGACGGTGGTCTTCTATAAATTGTTTTAAAAAGCAAGACAAATTTTGGAGGTTAGTTGAGCGGTTTTGTGGAGGTTGCTTGGGCGGCTTTTCATCAGCAGGTCGGCCAATACCTGGAAGAAAGCATCACACGGCAAGGACATACGAGTCGAACTGAAAACTGCGAAAAGGTTTGCGCGGTATGTAACAGCTTAGTTCATATTAACTGTTTTGAGATCGCCCCGGGCTTTTTGGAGCGACACTATTGCTTACTAGCGGGAACTGAAGTCATGGTTCGTACCTCTACTGAGGCGATGGCGCCACCGACTGGATTGCCACGGCAGACTGACGCGTCCGACCTTATCGCCCTGGTGGCCACGCCCACTCCCTCTACCTCTTGCGCGAAGCGCGTTGCCTCGCCTCCGTCACCATCAACAACGAAGGTTGTCAAGCAACCACGCGGCGCCGCGCCCACTGTTTCAAATCAATTTACGCGTGATTCAGCCGTCGACTCCCTTCAAATGGCAGTCGCCCCGCCACCGTAGTTAGAAGCGTTCGCTCGCGGTCTAAAGAATGATGTAGAGAAAGATCTAAATTTAATAACTGAAATGGTTGGTCGGGTCAAGGAAAAGGTGGACGTGGTTAGGGCGGACTTCAGAGCGCTTCATACGCGTGTCGATTCTTTAGAGGAACGAACAAACTCGAGATAGAATGAAGTAAATACGCAAATCCTTGCGGTTAATTCGAGATTGCAGGCGTTAGAGTCAGACGTGATGAGGTGCTCTGAGGGCGCCTCTTGCACTGCCATCTCTGCTGACTCACTAAAAGATACGTGTGAGGTGCTAGCTTTGGGCCTTCCTTCGGTCTCGCGTCACTCGAACTGTACGGTTTTCGAAAAGTTACTCGTTGAAATTAACCTGCCAACGTTGACGAAGCAGATTATTGTTATTCGTCCTTGGGTTCCGCGACCGGGTTCGGTCGCCGGAGTAAATACATCCCAACCCATAACTAAAGGGATAGTTATCCGATTATCATCTGCGTCGGCCAGAGACGCGGTCGTGAAAAAGGCTCACCTTCTGAAAGGACGAAGGGCAAGTGAAATTTTCGACGAAGGAGGAGATAATGCCGTCTTTATAAGACCACTGTGGGTAAAAACCACCTTTAAATTATGGTCGCTAGCGACTTGGAAGTATACCGAGCTGGGCTACATGAGGCCCTTAGAAGTAAACTTAAATGTTTATACTCGGGAGACGAGAGATGGACCATTGATGCGCGTAACCTCCGAGGCCGACATTCGTAATCTTCCGCCGCTCTCTTCATCCTCCTCGCATGCTAAGTGAGACAGGACTGGTCGGGCCAATAAAAATAATGAAATCACATCATCTAACAGTTTTTCCATTTTTCATGCTAACATCAATCGTTTAAACACACATTTTACAGCCATTGAAGCATTAATTCACCCGAAATCTTTCGATGTCTTAGCGATCACTGAAACCTTCCTTACTGAGCGCGACTACTCTGATATTTTTAAACTACCTGGGTATGTACTGCACAGATTGGATCGTGTGGGTTGGGGAGGGGATGGGGTAGCAGCGTATATACGTGAGGAGTACAAGGTTAGTGTTGTTGCAAGCTCGGATCCTGTTTTTTCCAACAACTTTGACGACTTTTTTAGCGGTGGTTTATCGTAGGCCAACAGCTGCCTACCCGTGCGAATTTTTTGAGGTTCTCTCGGATATTGTACCAGATTGCAACAGCATTATAATCACGGGACACAACATGAAGTCAGATAGTGCGGCTGCTAACATGATGAGAGTGAATCTGATGGCACTGGGCCTCTCGCTTATCCGATCTGAACCGACGCATCATGCGGTCACATCGAACGGTTTCTCCCACACTTGGTTAGACCTCTTCCTGATTCGTGAGCCAGTGCCAAATTTCAACTATATTAAGTCAACTACTCCCTTCGAGGCCGGCCACGACTCCATTAGTTTGGAATTAATTTGGCCAAATAAACAAAAAGTAGGAGAGAGGAAGTTCTAGAGGAGAAATCTGGAAGAGGTTAACCTTCAAATCCTTGATACTACCTTCACATCATTCATGAATAATTCATCAGCACAAACCTGGCCTGATCAGCCTATCTCCTCTAACCTTAATACAATAGAAGCCATCTCCTCATTTATAACTAACATCAGCAATTCAATTTTAAATTCTTATAATACTCTAGCTCCGTTAAAACTCATCACCATCAAAAATTCTCATAAACCCTGGGTCACACGAGAAATAAAAATGCGCATTAGAGACAGAAATAAGCTTTTAAAAAATTTCGTATTTCAGGAGATCCGTTGGACTATAGAAACTATAAGGAGCTCAGAAATAGTGTCTCGAATTCAATAAACACTTGTAAATTCAAATTTCTCGCGAATAATTTAAGTGTTAATAGTGATCCAGCTAGATCCTGGAAATATTTTCGAAATATGGGATTTTGCTCAAAGGCGCTCCCTTCACCACTAAAAGTTTTCACTGCTCATCAACTCAACACCCATTATTCATCTATCTCAAATCATTTACCCCCGCTTACAATTCAGTCATTTGCATCCATCCTGTCTAACACTTGCTTGTTATCATCTTCATGTCCTTCTTTCTCCTTCTCATTAGTAATGGTCAAAGGGGTGAGGCATGCATTATTAAAATCTACCTTCATAACTTGCAAGTCATTTCTCAATATTAAATAACCTCGTCACAAATCCCCGCGTCTCATCTCGTCATCGGCCTAAAGCTCTGTCATACCTACCACCTCGCACAGAAGCCCTTAACCCATTAACGCCGAGGTGATCAGAATGTTTACTATCTTTTGAACGTGTTTATTTATTATGCTACCGGACCAAAAAAAATTTGCAATACCACTTTTCTACGTAAAATTTAATGCTCTTTCAGAATCTAAACTCAAAATTTCGATTAAACACCAAGAAAAAAAATATGGATGTTTTAACGTAAAAAACGTGAAAATTTTGAAAAAAAATTTTTTTTGCATTTTTTTCACAATGATACCGCAAAAATATCAACTTTATATTATGATCTGAGGCGATCATGGCACGTTAATATTAAGTGGAATTGTTTCAGAAAAATTCATAGACGTATAGTATATAGTTATTTGAAACAAAATGAATTTAAGTGTATAATAATATCGGTCTCTCCGAACCAAATGCTTTACTTTTAGAATAAAGCAGGCCTATCATACTCTTTGTCGACTATGGTTGGTGGCATTTCTCAGAGTACGGCCTTTTAAATTAATTAAAAGCGTTTCGTCCTCGATTTCCTTGGACTCCTCAGTAAGGAACTGGAGATCTTACCTTAGACACCTGTCGCAAGATGAACCGCGACGCCAGCAAGATGTTCTGCGGCTATATATATATAGCAATTAGACGACGATCTCTCCAACGAGTATAGAGAGATAGTCGTCTCCCTCTGGTGGTGGGAAAAACCACCAACCAGAGATTTTATTCTGAAGTAAAGTATTTAATTCGGTGAGACCGATATTATATATTATATACATATACATATTTATATCATCTTGCGACAGGCGTCTAAGGTAAGATCTCCAGTTCCTTACTGAGGAGTCCAAGCTGGAGATCGAGGACGAAACGCCTTTAATTATTTTAAAAGGCCGTGCTCTGGGAAATTCCACCAACCATAGTGGACAAAGAGTACGATAGGCCTGCTTTATTCTAAAAGTAAAGCATTTGGTTCGGAGAGACCGATATTATTGTACATATACATATTACCGAACGTTAAAATTTTGTAACAAATAACTCGCGATACGGTCTAAAAATTCGCGCTCTGTCTGGTGGCTTTTCCCACCACCAGAGGGAGACGACTATCTCTCTATACTCGTTGGAGAGATCGTCGTCTAATTTCTATATATATAGTTCTCCAGTTATAAGTTCTCCAGTTCCTTACTGAGGAGCCCAAGCTGAAGATGGAGGACGAAACGCCTTTAATTATTTTAAAAGGCCGTGCTCTGGGAAATTCCACCAACCATAGTGGACAAAGAGTACGATAGGCCTGCTTTATTCTAAAGTAAAGCATTTAGTTCGATGAGACCGATATTATATATTATATATATACATATTTACGAAAGATAAATTCATTTTGTTTCAAATAACTTGCGACTCAGTTGCGTACGTAGCACTCTGGCTGGTGGTTTTTCCCACCACCAGATGGAGAGGACTATGTCTCTACACTCGTTGAAGAGATCGTCGTCTCTTTTCTATATATATAGCCGCAGAACATCTTGCTGGCGTCGCGGTTCATCTTGCGATAGGCGTCTAAGGTAAGATCTCCAGTTTGTTACTGAAGAGTTCAAGCTGGAGATCGAGGACGAAACGCCTTTAATAATTTTTTTTAAAAAGGCCGTGCTCTGGGAAATTCCACCAACCACAGTGGGCAAAGAGTACAATAGGCCTGTTTTATTCTAAAGTAAAGTATTTAGTTCGGTGAGACCGATATTATATATTATATACATATAAATTATTGCATATATATAGATAGCATTTTTCACAATAGATTCTTGTTCTTATTGGACATTCTTTATTTGAACAATCTTTTAATTTGTCTCTTTTAGATCGTGTATGAAATGTTTTACTTCTTTTTCTTTCTTTTAGAATATAATATTTAGCAATCGAATTAGTTAACTCTTTTATTCCAATTTTTTTCTTTCCATCACGTGGAGCATTGAAAATTACGTGGGCGTTTGTAATGGATGCCTGTATAAATCTTATAAAAACGACCCATGTCCATTTTTTTAATGAAAAGCTTGCGGAAAAGGTATATCAGTTTTGGATCGAGCCTCTGAACTATATCTTCTCGAAGTTGATAGCGTAGTTACACCTGCAGCAGTTGAAGCTATTGAAACAGGCTTCGAATCCATAATAGTGATGAAATTTATGCCACTATTTTGATCATATTTTACAATATAAGTACCTCGTGGAGCTGTCTTTTCAAGTATATTTTTTTCTTTGACTCAATTGTCTCGGATAGTGCAGTGCATTTCAAACATAATTTTTGCAAGTGTAAAATAAACTCCATATTTGTAAAAATTTATTAACGTATAAATGAAATGCAGGGATTTTATTATAATTTATTAGCCGAAAAAAGGTTCTAATAAATGCAATACTACACGTGTACCTAAAGCACATTTTACTAATTTATTGCCGGTTTGGGAATTTTTACCGCAATATAGATTTAAATTCAGTAGATAGCCGTCTGAAGTGCATAAACCCCAAACTTTAAACCAAACCTAATTGGTTTGCCTCGAGTAAATTGTTTCAATACAGTTTTTGCATAAGACTTGGCCATCATTTCATCAATACATATAGAAGTTTTCCATATTCTAAACTTTAGGAGGTTGTTTTGAAAAAGTTTCAACATCGAACGAATCCGCCACCTTCTATCGTTTGGATCCTTGTCTTTAGCTTTTGAATATTTTATTTTAGATTTAATTTCTTTAAACTTTTTGCGAGTCATTACAGAAGAAACAATGTCATTAGATAAGAATGGATCAGATGACCAATAATCTCTCTGAAACTTTCTTTTATTGAATGAACTGAAAATAACTATACCTATAAAAGTGTCAAGATCTTGTAATTTTAAATCATAATTATTCTCTTTAGACGCTTCAATTACATACTGTTTCATTTAGGTGGAAAAAAAGGTTTCAAATAATTGGAAACGCTTGCACGCCTTTATATTCTTTTTTGCAGCTTCAGATAATAATATTGTTTCTTCAAGTATTTGAATATAACTTCTCGCCATCGATCCAAATGAATTCGTGATTTTTTCAAGTTTATCTAAGTTATCAGAAAAACTAACACAAGCTTTTTTATAAGTAATATTCGGTAGTGTGAATTCATGTTCACAATCTGAATCAGGTATCGAATCACAATCGGAATCAAAATCATCGGGGCCTGAATTGTCTGCATTCGGAATCAATATGCTTTCGTCGGAATCACTATCCAGAAGATTTTGAACGTTTTCGTGACATAACAAATGTACTGAAGAAGTGAAAACTAATATTTTTATTATATGCTTTACTTATAATTCATGTACAAATTGTATAGAACATATGTGTCCATGCACAAATAAAAAGATGTACAAGTTTGTTCGTGAATTTTGTAGTGGTAAATAGAAACCAAACTATGTATAATTCAAGAAAAATGTTTTTCTCTAAACCCGTAGACTTAACGAAAAAATTTTTAAGAATAAGAAAGTCTTAAAATTAGTCAAGAAACACTCAAAAATTTTTTCAAAATTTTTTTTGGTATTTTTAAAAAATTGGATTTTTTAAAATTTTTGAAAATTAAAAAATGTCATAAAAAATTTTGAAAAAATTTGACAGTGTTCTTTGATTAACTTTAAGACATTTTTGTTCTTAGAATTTTTTTCCTTAAGTTTTTAGTTTTTAAGAAAACGATAGATCAAGATTTCCATAAAATTTTCCATTCTTGCAGCCATTTTGAAAAAACGCGTCGATGAATTTTTCTGAAAAAAATTCCACTTAAGGTTTACGTGCCATGATCACCTCTGATCATAGTATAAAGTTGATACTTTTGCGGTATCATTGTGAAAAAAAATGCAAAAAAAATTTTTTTTACAAAATTTTCACGTTTTTTACGTTTAAATCGGCCATATTTTTTTTCTCGGTGTTTTATCGAAATTTTGAGTTTAGATTCTGAAAGAGCATTAAATTTTACGTAGGAAAAGTGGTATTGCAAATTTTTTTTGGTCCGGTAGCATAATAAATAAACACGTTGAATAGGTAGTAAAAATTCTGATCACCTCGGCGTTAATGGGTTAACAAATCATTCGTCATTGCATCATCTCGCATAATTAACAAATTATCCATCGAAATCTTTACGAAATCATCCCTAAACCTTTTCAAAAGCTCCCTCTTTGATCATCTGTTTGGACTCGACCAGGCAGCTTGGTCCGACCGGGATAGGTCTGAAAGAATCGTTTTGCCGTCCATCCCTCGTTTCCAAACGAAGTAGAGTTTATTTATTTATAGAAATTGATATATTCTAGTATAGGGTAAACGAAAATAAGTTCTAAACTATTTTAAGTTAATTGTAATTTTAAATCGTGCGAAATGCTTATTGTAAGGTCGTATTACTATCGAATTCTATTTTATAAACGCCTTAGAGTACGATTTTTGAAACTAGCGTGTTTTTACCTATAAAACTACATTGAGGATCGTTATTTATTTTATATGTTAGAACGTAATTTTTGCGATTTTAACTTATTTCCATATTTGTTTATGTTTTATATGTATTTTATTTTTGTTGTTGTTTAATTTTAAGAAATTGTAAATGATTCACAATTGTATTACTTAAGTGCCTACGGGATTTCTACCCCAACAGGTCCAATAAAATATATTCATTTATTAATTCATTCTCTCTCTCTCTCTCTGTCTCTCTCTTTGTCTCTCTCTCTGTCTCTCTCTTGGTAAGTAAATAAACGTATATTTCACTGCTCCTACATATATCTAGTCGCACAAATCACTCACATTACGTTTGGGAGTCAAATTTTTTTACAGTATTCCTGATTCCTGAGGGCTCATATTGGCGTAATACATATTGTGTTCTCGTGCCTTGAGCCTCATTCTCTCTCTTTCTCTCTCTTTTCTCTCCTTCATTCTCTCTCTTTCTCTCTCTCTCATTCTCTCTCTTTCTCTCTCTCTCATTCTCTCTCTTTCTCTCTCTCTCATTCTCTCTCTTTCTCTCTCCCTCATTCTCTCTCTTTCTCTGTCTCTCATTCTCTCTCTTTCTCTCTCCCTCATTCTCTCTCTTTCTCTGTCTCTCATTCTCTCTCTTTCTCTCTCCCTCATTCTCTCTCTTTCTCTCTCTCTCATTCTCCCTCTTTCTCTCTCTCTCTCTCATTCTCTCTCTTTCTCTCACTGCTCTCTTGCTCTGTCTCATTCTCTCTTGCCAAGATGATGTTTGTCGGACGGATGGACGAACGAACATTATAATTTATCGTTTTTTTTTATTTCAGTTAATAATTATAATAATGATTTTTTTGTCAGTAATATGAAGCATTAACTTATGTAACACATATTTATCATAAAATATATATGTTTTAAGTATTTTTCGCAAGAATTGGGGAGTTTTTACAAAATTGATCAAAAAGATAACTTTAATATAATGTAGATAAATAATTATTTTCTTTTATTTTAATTCTTGTGTAGTTATTGTGTCTCCCCGCTCCCGCCGACATTTCCTTAATTTAATTTAATCGACTCGAGGCAAGGAGGATCGCCCGAATCTTCCACACCGTGCGTCCCAGCGAACCTGTGTTCCTGGCGACAGCTAGCGTCTTCGCGACAATAAAAACAAATTATTTACGCGGTATTGGGCAACGCGGCCCAACGGTCATTTTTAATTAAAAATAATTAATTTCACCGAGGTGCGCGAATAGCACGTTACACTATATTTATAAGATTGCTTTTATTATTTGTTTGTTATTTTTACGATTTTATCGCAGTTACGCTAGTTATATATTATTATCCTTTGTGCAATTTTTTACATTAACTGAATTTTATACTAAATTGTTTTTGTCACAGCAAGTGAGCTCTAATGAGTGGACATCCTAAAACGGGTATAATAAAATGTTTTCGATGCACTAAGCATATATCAACTTACATTTTAGTGTGTAACTTATGCGATAAAGTCTTCCATCCAGGTTGTGTAAAACAATACTTAAAAACCAAAGCGTTTGATATATGTTGTAACTCAAATCTTAGTGAGCCTATACTGAAATCACAGTATTTAAGTGACATAAATTGTATTGCAACTGTTTCATTATCTAATTCTGCCCGTCATTCTATTTTTAATGCTGCTCGGGACTTAAATTCTTCGTTTATCTCTACGTTAAATAACTCGCCTGTTAATTCTTCTACGGTTATTTATACAGACAAAATGGAACTGCCGAGCAACTGGGAATCTCTATCTCTATCTCAATCTGAACAGACAGCTTTTTTGTTTAATAGCTCCAAAGCTGATTCTAATTTTATTAAGGAAAATCTCCAAAAACTTGATAATAATTTTGAAACATTTAATAACCGCATGTCTGCTCTTGAGACTGAGAATTCTGCTTTGCGAGCTGAAGTCCAGTAGCTTAAGGAGTTGTATGCAAACGCAACTTCCTATACTCAACTTAGAGTTACGGGTATTCCGTCAGCCTGTCAAGCACCAATTGGTGATCTTGCGAAGAAAATTTTATCCCTAGTGAACCTCGAAAACTTATATAGTGACATTCTTGATGTGCGGCCCTTTTTGCCGTCTCCTGGAAACCCAGCTGTAGTTGCGAGTTCATCAGACCATAATTCAGTCATTAAATCTTTTATTATTAGATTTAAATCTACTGATGTACGTAGTTTTGTATTAAAATCTAAGCGGTAATTCGGCGTTATAAAATTCTGTCAGTTGTCGAAAAGTCGGGTGATCTTTCTAACAAACAGCTTATTTTATATGAAATGATACCTGCGGATATCCATGAATTGCGTCTATTGACCAAGAGTAAACTTGACCCGCTTGATTATAAATGTATTTGGTCACATATGGAAAAATTTCTGTTCGAAAGGATGATAAGGCTGACCGCGTGCAGATTGAAACTGCTTCTCATTTGGATAAGCTATTGTGACTGTCTTTAAATACTATACATTTTCATTCTGTTTCATACTGGGATTCTAAGTTACGAATAGCAAAAATAAATGCAAATTCTATAATGGACCATCTAGTAGAAATTGAATCCTTTTTTATGACTGAAAACGTCGATGTTCTATCAATTTCTGAATCCTGGTTGACTCCTAATTGCTTAGATTCCATTTATAACATCCCAAACTATTATTTAGTTCGTAATGATAGAGGTCTTGTATCAACTACTGGTAAACGAGAATTTATGCAAAGAGGTGGTGTTGCGTGTTATATGAGAGATTCCACAGAACTTTTGACTTTAAGGTCAAAAGAAAATTGAAAATTTATTTTAAAGGCACATCTTTGAAACTTTTTTTTTTTATTTAAGCTTTCTCAATCCTTAAAAAGGATTATTTAGCTGATCTTTGAAACTTATCGAACCATTTCTAAATAACAGTAGTAGCATAAAAAACATGGGGCGCCTCATTTTTTAAAAAAATTTTTTTGTAAAAAATCAAAAACAATTATTTTAATGTAAAACATACTACTTTTCATAAAAAAAATAAAATTTTACATTTTTCTTTCAAATTTAAGGTAAAATGTTAAAAAATTTGATAAAATATGTAGCATAATATGTGTTGGAAAGAAAAATTTTGTAACACAAAAATATCATTATAATAACATTTTATTTTAAGCAATTATTAATTTTTCAAACAAAAGAAATGTAACAAAATATATAATATATACAAACATTGTAACTAATACAAAGATTTTTTTAATTATAATTCCTACCTTTAATTTAAGTTCCATTAATGTGTGTGTATTTGTGTTTAAGTATTACAATTACAAATATTTACTGTAACATGATTAAATACCTTATTTTCTCGGAAAGTAAGAATTTCATTTTGTTACATTTTTCGTAAGTTCGTTTCAGGCAAACAAAGAAGAATTTTATGTAAAGTATTTTAAAACATGTTCTTTAAAAGGTTAATAAAAAAGAGCAATTACTTTTATAACCATTGATAACATACTATCGATGTGCTGACGAAAAGTACGATTTTTTTCAATGGGAGGCGCATACGTGTACCCAACTTTGCGAGGGTACAATTTTTTTTCTGTAAGTAGCACACTTACAAACCAAACGCGATTTTATTTGTCTGATCAATAAGTGTCATTTTCCATGAAGAAAATTTATGAGAATAATTTATTTTTTTTTTTAAGAGCTAAAAGTAAAATAAATTAGTTTTTTTTAAATAGTGGTTACGGATATTCATAAAATAAATTAATCTATGTAGGTTGAAGCACACCTCTAAAACTTTTACAGTATATTCTGTGATATGTGAAGATTATATAAAAAATTATCCAAACCATTTTTAATAAAAGTTTTTTTTTATATAAACCTAATAAAGCAAAAAAGTAGAGTGAGTAACACAAAGAATTAATTAAAATGCGATAAATTATAATTTTTTTAAGTAATATATTATATATTATTAATATAATAAATAACGGTTACTATACTTTGTGACTTTTTTCTACAAGGAATGATTTTTTTAATATGATGAAAATCATCAAATAGCATTGAAAAGTGAAAGTAACAAGAAAGTCAAAAGTTCTGTGGAATCTCTCATATACGCAACACTATTGCATCAAAAGTACTCGATACCCCTCAAATTAATAATCTCAATGAGACTGAATTTTTAATATTGGAATCAGTTGTAAATACTACTAAAATCTTACTTGCTTCATGTTATAGACGATCTAAAGGCCATGTACTAAATAAATTTTTCAATGCACTGCAAGATCTATATAGCAATGTTATTGTAGCTGGTGACTTCAATTCAAATTTACTTATCGATGATTATTACAGTAAACATTTAAGAGGCTTACATGCTGAAAACTCTTACTATCTTGTACCATTTAAAGCAACTCACCATAGGGCTGACTCTAATACCTGGTTGGTAATTTTATAGTTTTGAGCCTCATGTGGTTGTACTCGCAAGCTTAATAAATCATATCTATCTATCTCTCTCACCCTCTCTCACCATTAATTTCTAACTCCCTACATATGATATATATTAGTTAAATAGTTCATGCGCTGTGGTGGCACTATGAATCGTTAAAATAAATCTACCACCACCACCGACTTCTAATATTGATCTTAAAACGTTAATAATAATCATCAGCCACAATAAATACGACCTTGGTGACACTTGAGATAGACGGGGTTACTCGAGGTCAATAGGTAGGTGGTGGGGGTTTGTTATGATGGTCCATAGTACCCCATATCTACTACCATATGCTTCAAATGCAAAAAAATTTACCATATTCTACAAATGCAAAAAAATTTACCGTATGCTACAAATGCAAAAAAATTTACCATATGGTCCCGTGAGTTACAAATGCAATAAAATCAATGACTCGTATTACCCCAGATGCTAGAAATGCAATAAAATCGATACAAAATATTATTTTTCATATGACTCATTAATTTGTTGCGTAATATACATTATAACCAGTACCTCGTTATATTTCTCTCTTTTTTTAATCACACTGTATGAATACAATATCAGCTGCTACAGGTCGGCGCTCCTAGTATTTTGGAACGAGAGAGAAGGTGGGCGTTAGAGAGAGAGAGAAAGAAAACGTTCGTCACGTGCTAACCGAAAATTAGACTAGCTTGAATCTTTGAGCAACACGCGCGAGTCAAGACAAAGTGCCTGAATTAATAGAAAAACTGTTAACGAAGCCGAGAATTGATTTTAACTTCGACAAGTCGGCCCAGGCTGGAGAAATATATGAGACATCGGCAATAAGTGCCTGCTCTATATATCTCACTCTCTTTCTTGCTCTCTTTGCGTGCTTAATCCTTCAACCTGCCTATTGCGTACTGCGAGTACGCCTGTAACTATATTTTATTTAACAATAACTCTTAATTATTTTATTCAAATATTACGCGTTGTGTCGCCCTTTTAATAAAGTTCTTTATACGCGATTCGCTTAATAGCGAATACCGCCCTCACAGTTTAGACGAATTTAAATTCGTGTCGGACCAGCCGAACAATGAGATTCCGTAACGGTTCTTTATTGTTTAATAGTACTTATTAGTTATTCATTATTTATAAATAATATAACTGATGTACTTTGGTTTAATTTATTAAGCTTTTTGCAATTGAATTTAAAAAAAAAATAGAATCTTGATACATTAGTAGACCGAAAATTTAACGTGTATATTTAAAGACTTCAAGAGAGTTAAAACAGGTGTGTAGTCACGTGTTTACTTTTCGACTTTGTTTTGATTCTCTACATTTGCCATTTAAAATTTTAATTCTACCTTTCAAATATAATTCAGCTTACTTGAAATATGTGACGGTGTCATCCTGAAGGGGGCACCTAAAAAGGAATAGTAAATATTACTATGTGTTATTATAAATATATTATAATTGAAGGTAAACTTACCTTTTTTTCTTTGGCTTGTGGAAATCAATAAATTCATTTATCATATAACTTATGTAAACTTACCTTGTTCGTAGATTATCCAGGACCAGTAGTTGGGATGCCGTCGAGGAGTTGTTGGTCGGCTACTCCGGGCTTCTTTGCTGCAGGAGGCGGGGTTCCCGGGGTGGTCGGCTACTCCAAGACACCAGCATCTGAAATCGAAATATATATAAATATTGGGTGTTGAATTGGGAAAAACAATAAGGAAAATCAGGAATTAATTACAAGGGAGATGAGAATTAAAACGACGTAACGGAGTAATTCGGTGGGAGATTGTATCGATACTTACCTATTCTGTGAGTGTTGCATCATTGTTTATTGCAAATGTGCAATAAACAATGATGTAAACATTACCATACTGATTGCGGGTAGTTCCTCGTGGAGCGTTGGTGGGGGGAACCGTCGTTCGTCCTCGCGCACGGCGTATACACGCGAGTATACGTACGCACACGCACTACACACGCGCACAACACCACCGGAACGATGTATCGTCGTCCCCGCCGGTGGGGGATCGCGCGCACGCTGTGAACCGGTCGCGAAGCACGTTGTTTACGTGCCGGTTGGAGCTTAGTTGCGGACATCTTGAATCGATCGAGATTCAAGCGCGCGCATAGTAACTAGAAGGTCCGCGCTTGTATCGTAGTAGGTATATGTGTATCGATACGTACGGAGTTTTGGAACACGTGTAGTGGGGATCGATTAGGCATATATATTATACATGTATGATATGTAGAAGCAAACAAGAGATTCAAATCTTGCGCTTATGAGATTTTGGTGATATTACTAAATATTTCATAGTAAGGACGATGTGTCGTGTATGGAATGACTGTATAAAGTGGTATTATGACACTAATTCTGTAATACACGTATATTTACTGTAATAGTTGGGACAATGATAACTTATGCAAATGAGTTGTCATTTTTGAGATTAGTAAGGACTATACGGCAGCGGGGGGGACACCTGTGACACGTAATTACATGGAAATAAGTCAAATAATGACGTATATTCCACAGGTGACACTAGAGAGATAGGAAAACGGGATAACAAGTGGGAAAAGGATAAATTGTTCAAATTTTCGGTTACGGAGAGTAGTTTCCGGAAAAGAGATAGTCTAGTTTCAATAGTCATTGTGAGTTGTTGTATTTTCGGAGAGTATTATTAGCAGCCATTTTAATCGATTATTTTAGACGCAAAATAATTGTCAGAGTATTGATTCTTTTAGAGAATTATTCAAGGAGCCATTTTTTATAATTGCTGGAAGTTGATAAATAAGGGATCATCCAATTATCCTTACGATTATTTATTTGATTCAATTATTATAATTATTAAACGGATAGGTAAGCAATCCAATTATTATTGTGGCGTCCAATATTTTTATACAAAGTGTTTATTGGTCAAACGTGGTTTCGGTTTTAGGGAGTGTTAGTGATTTTCGATCGTTCGGTTCGTGGGGTTTGTTTGTTAATTACGTCGCGTTACGTTGGGTTTTTCGCGCATTATTAATAAATAATAGTTTTCCGAAAATCTCTCTCGTGGTAATGGTGACAGTGGGTTCCGTAAAGAATCCGCTTATTAATTTATTTACGCTTACTAAAACTTATTGTAATTACAGTGGAAACCGGTCCACTGTAAATTCAACGGAATCTCCTTTGAGAGAGTCGGTCGTGCAGGGTTATTTTCTTTATACTTAAATATTTTCGGCGTTTCCACCGGGAAACGGTTAATAGTTTTAACCGAGAATTTGGTAACGTCGCAAATATTATTTGGACATGTCGATAATTACAAGGTAATTACGCTAGTAATTTTTTTTTTTTTTTATTTTTAATAAATATTATTAATTCGATCTGAAGGAGGCCAATGGATTGATAGATAGGTAGAAATGAACAATCCCACTTTTTACTTTTTTCTTTAAAAAAGCGACGTTTCGTTAGCTTGGTACGCCAACCTCATCAGGCTAATTTATTGAATCACAAGTAAAACAATCAAAAGTCAAATACAAAACCAATATGAAAAAACTACCAACATTAAAACAAATAAAAATTACCTTTAGATGTTAAAAAACTTAATTTATCACATTGTCAAAGTAATAAAGACTAGATATGAAAACATATCCAGTCAGTCAAACGTTTATGTGACAAATTAAAATTAAACTGCTATATAAATCAAAATACAAACAATATATATACGAAAATTAAGGCTTTAAATTTCTCAGAATTGACCAGTAGCATCTATTCAACGTGTATAAATCTTCTTTCTTGTTAATACTAGCATAATTACTTTTAATATGAATCATTTCCGATATAACTCTCTTATTATAATTCGGTTCATAGTCCATTATTTTTGTATTATCCCAATCAAATTCATGTGCATATTTATTTTGATGTTGGTTTACAACTGAGTCTTCGTTTCTATTTTTTATATGTTCATCAATTCGTGTTTTTAATGCTCTTTTTGTTTCACCTATGTAAGAAGCTGGGCAATTTTTACATGTGAATTTATAAACTACGTTTGTTCGCTCAAATTTTCTATTTTTATCTTTACCCAACTTAATTACTGAATTCAAATTTTTTTCAATGATAGGTACAGTGACGAAGTTCCAAGTCTTTAAAATATTTGATAAGTAATTGAAATTTTGCTTAAATGGAATGGATAAAAAATATTTATTATAAATATTAGAATTCTTTTGTGTATGATTGTTATTGTTTTTACTATGTCTAATTTTATTTAAACGATTTTTTATATTTTTATTAATAAATCCAATGGGATAGTCATTATTAACTAAAATTTGCTTAATTATTTTAAGGTTATTTCTATGAAAACTTTTGTCTGACAATAATAAAGCTCTGTCTACCAAATTATATACAATATTGCGTTTTTGTTTAGTTGGATGATTTGAAAAGAAATTGATCAATCTGCCCGAAGCAGTAGTTTTTTGAAACCAGTTAGTAAGGATTCGTTTATTATCTATAATTAAAGTGATATCTAAAAAATTTATTTTGTTATTAATACTTAATTCTGAAGTAAATTGCAAATTTTGATCATAAGAGTTAAAAATGTTTAAAACTAAATCAATATGACATTTTTTAATGCACATAATTGTGTCATCAACATATCTGTAATAGAACATTGGAACACAATTATAATTATCTTTTAAATTCTTAAGACATTCCACTTCCAAATCATCCATTACAATGTCTGCGAACAAAGGTGATATCGGTGAGCCCATCGGAGTACCATAAATTTGTTTATATATGTTATTGTTAAAAGCAAAGTAAGTATTTTCAAATAAAAATTTTGAATATTCACAAATTAAGTTGAACGGAATTTTGCATATATTTAATATTGAAATTGCTCTCTTTTCTAAACTGTTCAAAACTAGATTACAAGGAATGTTACTAAACAGTGATTTTACGTCTAATGATAGTAAAACATGATCTTGATCTACACAAATATTTTCCAATTTTTTCTTCAATTCAAAACTATTATTTACTCGTGACTTAGGTGATTTTATAGCTATTTTTAATTCATCATAAATTATTTTTGCCAAAATATGAGTGGGACTATTTATTAAAGAAATAATCGGTCGAAGAGGAATATCTGGTTTATGAATCTTTGGTAATCCATAACATTTAGCTAAATTAGTATCTGTTAATGTAAGTTGATTATTGTGGTATTTGTATTTTAAAATTTCATTCATGTTTAAATATTTTAAGATTTTTGAAGTATCCGTTTGTAGTTTTTTGAGAGGGTGTTTTTTAATTTGAACATATGTTTTTTCATCTGATAAAATGTCATTCATTTTCATATTATAATCCGATAGTTTCATACAGACAGTTACGTTACCTTTATCAGCATTTGTAAAAAATACGTCTGGATTATCTTTAAGAAAAGTAGTCGTATGTTTAAGTTTGTTTGCAAAAATTCTCTGTTCAACAGAAAAGTGAATATTTTTGTTTCTAATAGTATTATTCATATTATTGGTAATTTTTTCCCTTATTTCATTTTTTACATTATTGTTAATATCTAACGTTTGTAATGTAGACTCCACATTTTTAATAACTGTAATAACATCTTGTTTTGAGAAATTAGTTTTGGCGCTATAGTTTCTTCCTAACGATACTACATCGACAACATCAGGCGGAATCTCAACATTCGTTAAATTCTTAACCCAATTGTTCTTATTTTTATTGAAAACCTTATGTTGGTTTGCCTTATAAATTAACACATCAAATTTACTTTTATGTTTATTGTTATATTTTTTCAATAAAGAAGCAAATTTTTTATCCCCTAAGTAGAAAAATTTTTCTTTTTCATGTACATTCATGTTTGATTTAAAAATTATTGACTTCAATTTTTCAAGAAAGGAGCGCAAATAATTTATATGAAAATTTATATCGCGTATCTCTAATTTTAATAATTTAAATAAAAATTGGTTTTCCCAATGAACAAAACGATCGTTACATATATTACTATAAAATATTATACTTTTGTGGTTCTTACTTAAATTAACTAAGTGTTGAGGAACGATGTCATATTTTTTGCACCTTAATAAGAAACGTTGTTTCGATATTGCTTCAGACAGTCGCATACTGGTAGCCATCCACTTCCTTAAACAATGTTTCACCTGTGATCCATACGTTTGGTAAATGTAATTCAAAAAACGCTACGCTAGTAATTTTTATTTATAATTATTATTAATAATAGTAAATTATTGTTAATTAAGTAGATGTGAGAGTAAAAAAATTAAAATCCTTATTTATTTTTTAATTAACCATAAGTTGTTTATTTGATTAATTTTTAATTATGTATGAAGATATTTCTAGATATTTAGTTTAATAATTGCAGATAATTTTTGAGTTTTTAAAAATAGACCGCTGTAATTTGGCTATCACATCGCCCTAATAATTTTTGTTAAATTAAGTTTTTACTTGCATTTTGTTTGTATGATTTGGTAATTAGAGTAGATGTGGGTTGTTATTAATATTTTAACAATATTATTAATTTTAAATTTTGACTCTAAATCGCTCGTGCACATATTTATTACAAAGTATTATATGAATTTTAATCGGTATTTACGAGCTAATTTGTGTCGCTCAATATTTTTTCAAATATTACACAAAACTCTCTTTATTAGCAACTTACTTGCATATCATAAGGAATGATCGTGAAAGAAAAAAATCAACGTTCCCAGGTCGGGATCGAACCTAATTAAATTGTAGTACTTGCTGTCGCCTTTCACATGCCGTTCAATTATTTCAAATTCATCGAACAGTAGTTGAAATACTAAACTGTATAATTGGACTACTAAATTTAAAATTTACTGTCAATTATTTATAGATTTTATATAAATTAAATATAAATGCTATTGTTTATTGTAAATATGGGTAAAAACGGTTTTCAAACACATTTATTTGATATCAGTTGACGATCATTTGTACGCAATAAGTTTGTAAAAAAGTATTGACTTACGGGTATAAATGTTAGTAATTCTTTTATCTGATCATCGAAAATCATTGAGTCATTTTGCTAGAAAATTTATTTTCTCTGCTTTCAAAAATTGAAAATCCTTATTTAGATAGAATTTAATACGACAGCATAACAGACGACACAAAATAGCATATAATATAGCTTATGCAAGTGCAAATAAACTTTTAAAGGGTGACGCAAGGGCATTTATTTTTTTTAATTAATGCTGTTACTTTGAATTTAATACAGATAATAATAAAAAATACTTCACAGTCATTTTCAAGCTTTTGGCGTGTACTTTCTTTTCTCTGCAGCCCGATCGCGATAATATTCTTTTTCGTAAAAAAGCAAGCGTGACAATTTGCTAAACAGCTTGTCGGAATCGCTGATAGGCGGGGCGCTAAACAGGTACTGACATTCAAGAAGAGGTTGGAATAGTTGGTCCGTATGGCAAGAAAGAGCCGACATGTGATTATATTTTCTGTCTGCTTACAATATTTAGCAAATTTGAATTCCTGCACCAGAGCGGAGTATTTCACCCTCAGTTGCCACCACAAACATTTTGTTGCTAATTTGTTCATCCGAAAATTATTTTATAGCTCTAATTTAGATAATATTACAGGTTTCAAAGTAATTGTTGTGAATGACTTATAAAAAATTTAAAAAAATCCTTTAACTTGTGCTCGTGAAAAATTTACTAATAAAGAAGAAAAGTTACTCAAAGACAGAATATTTAACTTTTTTATTGCATACAGTAATCGACAAAAGCACCTGTATTATTACTTGGCACACCGACTTTTATAAATCATTACTCTCAGCCAAATTGTGTTTATTCATTTGAAACTAATAAAAAAATAGTGTTAAAAGTTTTAAACAATGTCAAAGAAAATTTAAATTGTCGTTAGTGTCTGTGTAAAGTGCCAGCGTTTCGTAGATCATACAATTGCTTACTGAAATGATTAGTGTACAATCTGAATTGCATCAAAAACACAGAATTTTCGCCGTACCAGCTGATGTCACCATAGTCCAGTTTTTCGCTACTGCCTCCAAGAAAATTCAAATCTGCGTATTGAAATTGTTCAGTTCTAATCGTTATAATTATGAAGATCTTGTCATTTCTTACTAAAATAATTAGTGTATGATCCGAATTTTAACGAAAACTTAGAATTTCCGCTGTACTAGCTGATATCGCCATAATCCGGCTTTTACGTTACTGCGTTCAAGAAAAATAATATATCTCGAATGATAGTTAAATAAATAAATAGATGTATAAAGGATGAGTCAATAAATTTTGAATAACAGTTTTATGACATAGAAAAATAAATAAATAATTAAATTATATATATTAGAAATAGTGTATCTTGGTGGAAATCAAAAATATTTTTGGACTAGTAACTGAACAGTTTAAAAAATTGGCAAAAAATATATGCATATTTTACCCAATAATGAAATGCTTCATTAATCAATGCTTCTGAAGCTTCAGCATCTGTTTCAAAAGTGTATAATATATTCCATATATATTTGGGAGACAGGGTCACTCGCATCAGGCGCGCCAAGACTGGGGAACTTCTCCTCGAACTGGGATGGCCGGGTGCTGATACATTCGACCTGAAGACGGCGGTCTCGTCCACCCTGAGTGGGACAGCGGAAGTCCAGCTACTGACTCACAGAGAGTCCATCTCCATCAAGGACATGGACGAGTCCACGATAGTACAGGAGGTAGCCGGATAGATCGGATAGGTCAACTGCAGGTGTCACGAGGCTGGGCATATCGCGATGGACAGCAAAAGCGCGGTCGACCGATCGAAGACGAGCTGAGGGTGGCTGCCTGGAAAATCATTCCCAGGAAGACCCCGAGACCGGACGGCATACCCGGTCTGGCACTCAAGACCGTAGCGTTGAAGGCCCCTAATCTTCTTGGGGACACCTTCAACACATGCTTCAAGGATGGATAATTCCCGGATCAGTGTCAGCCATTGCCCTGGACATAAAGAATGCCTTCAACTCGGTAAAATGGGACAGCATCATGCTGTCTCTAGAACATCTTAAGGTACCGCTTTATCTTCGAAGAATCGCCTCGAACTACCTGAGGGATCGGATCCTGCTGTACGACACTGATGCAGGTGTGCGCTCTTATAACATCACTGGAGGCGTACCGCAGGGATCGGTCTTGGGGCCGCTGTTATGGAACTCGTTTACGACGGTCTTTTGAGACAGCGGC
Source organism: Theocolax elegans (assembly GCA_026168455.1). Lineage (NCBI taxonomy): Eukaryota > Metazoa > Arthropoda > Insecta > Hymenoptera > Cerocephalidae > Theocolax > Theocolax elegans. The sequence goes on along the minus strand of CM047426.1, from coordinate 49,912,524 downwards.
TCCCCCAGGGGGTTTCGATGGTGGCTTAGGCCGAAGACCTTGCACTCGCTGTCGTCGCGAAGAGAGTCGAAGAGATTCAATACCTCGGAGACATTTCTATCAAGATAGTAGTGGACTGGATGAGCGGCCAGGGCTTGACTTTGGCGGCGGAAAAAACGAAAGCGGTACTCACCTTCCTGAAAAAGAAGAAGACGTATGCCACCTTCACGGTTCGCAGTAAGCAAGCCGATCGGTGGATTCCATCCGATACCTTGGCGTGGCGTTGGATGCGCGACTATCGTTCAGAGAACATCTACTGAACGCAGGCTCGAAGGCAACAAGGATGGCACCTGCGCTTGCCTGCGTTACGCCCAACATCGGGGAATCAAAGCAACTGCGAAGGTCCCTTTTCGCGTCGGTGGTAAACTCCGTAATTTTATATGGAGCACCAATTTGGGCTAATGCTTGGCTAAAGAACACGAGCTTACGCGTGGCCCGAGCCTACCGCACCGTATCGGACATCGCCCTCTCGGCAAAAAACACGTATTGAAAAACTGTCTATTATAAGGTAAAGTTAATGTACACATAGGAGCTCGAGACATCTATTTATTTTAAAAATGTGAAAATTTAATTTTACATAATCTAATTTTGATTCACGAATTAATAAATTGTTTAGGATAATTATTATCTAGTAATAACTTTTTAACTGTATTAATATTGTTATTATGAAAACTATGATACTTCATATCATACTTGCGCCATCCGTCTACTAAGTGTTTCCAGGCGCTATTTCTTAATTTTGTAATTCATTTGAATTTTAATATGTTTACAGTAATTGCCGAGTTGTTAGAAATTTATTTGAAAAGAGCATTTTTATTTTATTATTTATTTTTTTAATAAATAATTATTTGCATACAGGTAATAAAAAGTTAAATATTGTTTTAAAACTTTATGAGCGTAACTCGATCTAACAGTTTGTTAACGATGTATTAAGTGATAAATACTAATACGAGCGTGTAAGTAATTTTATGCAGCAGTGGGTATAAAATGCGTTTTTTACTCACTCACTCGTTTTTTATTCACCACCCAAGAATATGCGTGGATGGTGGCGCAAGTATGATTTTAATTTAAAATAATAAATAAAAGACACTTCCTTGATGGAAGTTTGAAATGTAGAAATAATTTTTTATTTTAGACAATAGATACGATTTCTGTTTATTTGAATACCAAATATCTTTTTAAGATATTTACTTTATAGAAAATTAATGTAAGTTTCTGTCGAATCAATTCTATAATAAAATTTAAACATAAGTATATTTATGTTTATTTAATTTATTAATAAATAGAATTTCGGGTAAATTATTAAGTTGACTGGTTAAAGCAATCGTTATTATTACTATCCGAACTATAAATTCACGAGTATAAAATGCAATGAAAATGAGTATTTGTACAAATATAATTGTGCAGATTATTACCAATATCTATAATATTATTACTCACAATTGTTGCAAAGAAAAATTGTGATTATATTCAACAAACTACAATAATAAAATTTATTATTCAAAAAAATTATATCACGTCTTTTATTAGACAACATTTAATCACTTAGAAATGTTTACAAAATAAGTTTTAGTTGCACATAAGTTGTATTATGAATTCTTAACTCTAGATTCAAAAACCGTTAGCACACATAATTTAGGGGGTCTCATACTCAATTTTTACCGACCGAGCCAATAGAGTGATAGTATGGTTGAAAAATACTTCAATCTAGATAAATATAAAGAATTTCGACAAACTAGAAGATAGGTGCCCTTTCTTTTGTAGTTATGTATCACTGTGCAAAATTTCTATTTATTATATTGAGGCATTAAAGAGAAAACCTTGTATAAAAAACACTATCTACGGCGTCCACATAATGAAATTTTCATACAAGGTTTTCTCTTACACGTATCAATAAAATGACTTGAAACTTTGTATAGAAGTAAATAATTATTTAATAAAGGGCATCTAACTGTTTGTTTTGCATAGTTTTATAAAACTAAAAGTAGTTTTATTATCATTATTAAAAGAATATTTTACGCTAGATGGCAGTACGCACGGATCATGGCAAGCTAGAATATGCTTTCGCCGCCGCCTTTTATTGCATTTTATTGCAAATAACTTGCGACTCGGTCTAAGACGTCGCAATCTGGTTGGTGGTTTTTCCCACCACCAGATGAAGACTACTATCTCTCTACACTCGTTGGAGAGATCGTCGTCTCTTTTCTATATATATAGCCGCAAAACATCTTGCTGGCGTCGCGGTTCATCTTGCGACAGGTGTCTAAGGTAAGATCTCCAGTTCCTTACTGAGGAGTCCAAGGAAATCGAGGACGAAACGCTTTTAATTAATTTAAAAGGCCGTACTCTGAGAAATGCCACCAACCATAGTGGACAAAGAGTATGATAGGCCTGCTTTATTTTAAATTAAAGCATTTAGTTTGAGAGAGACCGATATTATATACTTTACTCATATAATTATCATTATACTTGCGTATTCTCACACCTTCATGGAAGAAGTTATTTCAAAATACTTTCTATTCCTAAAACTTGATGTTAAAAATTGAATATAAATAAATGATAAATTTTTTTTTAATACTTACGATGAAAATGTAATTTCTATGAGAGAGTAGATTAGATTAAACAGTTTCTAAAAATAATATGTATACATCTTTAGCTCGTTTTGGCCATTGTTTTCTTTGAATTATCAGATCATTTATTTTAAACTACTGATTATTATTTTGAAATATAATATTTGTATAGTGACCGCTTTCAATAGAATCACCATGATGAAAGATTTCACTCACAACTTTATAGTTTTTTTTCGCAATAGTTACAATAGACTTTGGAATTTCATTAATTCCATAACTTTTTAATTTTAAATATATGTAATACATTGTTATCAAATGTACTACCACCAACATTTTTATTTATTCCGTTTAGTTTGGTAATATAAAGTTGAACTAAAAGAGATTTAATTACTGGCTAGCTGTAATCAACATCTCTAAACAGCAAGCCATCATTTTAATAAAGGAACTTATTTTTATATAAAAAAGAGAATGGTACTGCATTGAGTTTATATAACTATAAGAATACCTATAAAAATATTGTATACATTACATCTTACATAAACTATGCAAAATCATTTGATAAAATAAAGGTTATTAAAATAATACCAAGAAGTTATGTATTTCCATCCCATCATTGAAATTGTACGCTTCATTGTACACTCCTTGCAATTAAAGTTTACAAAGAAAAATAAATCTATCAATTAAAACATATATTTGCAAACATTTATCAGTAAATAATAATGCAATGTTTTTAAAAATATTTTTAATAAAATTGTTCTGTACAAATATTTTTTCTAAAACACTAGTAATTTTTCTATTTATTTACAGTTACACTTTTCTGTTGCTTATAATTAACGTTTATTTCTTTCTTTTTTTATGATTTAGAAACAAATTTATTGTACAATAAATAAAAATGAGAATAATAGGATTATATTGGGAGTCGAATATTGAGTAATAAATAGTGCATCAAAATATATTTTTGTTACTTATTATATTACTTACGTAACTGTGGAAAAAAAACAAGGTGTTCATGATATGATATTTTTTACTACATATATATCTATACGAACAATTCGTATAATTTTCGGATTAGACAGAGGTTTTATTTGGTTTTTTAAAATGATTTTTTTAATTGGAACATATATTGCTATTGCAAGTACTGAAGGAACTAATCGAAATTTTTTATGTTTAATAAATAATAAGATTATACGATGTCTATGAAATTTATCTATTTAAATCAGTTTTTTGCGTGTCATTTATTAACACATACACGCTTGTTATTGTGTCGTTATAGATGACATATATTAAATTATTAATTTTTATTTTATCTTTTTTCGATTAATTCGCAGTGAGGTCGACCGATTAAGCTTAATTACCTTACTTATGTAATAATAATCAACAGCAAGTGACTCAGAAATAATTATTTTTTTTCATACACTTTCCGCAGCATTATGTGAAAAAAATGTGAGTGATAAGGGCCAAATATAAATATTTCTTTGACTGCTATGTAAATGAGAATTCCCATTTATGTGAGAGCAATCTTGATTGAGACATCTATTTGAGGCTGCAGGCTACCTCATCTGACCAGCTCTTCTTTGGTGCCGAACCGCAAATTTCCTATAAGCAGAGTTTAATAATTGGTTTAAGTGACTTTTAAGATGCTGATTTACAGCTGTAAATTCTCTCTGCAATCGATCCTGTAAAATGTGCATTCTTGTAACCTTCTCTTCTAATGGAGGTGTTGTAGGTGGGAAGCTTCTCCAAAAATGTTTTAGTAGTTCACATGTACATACGTAAACTATAGCCAATTCCTTTTTTAATTCCTTTGGAATTAATTCTTCAACAAAAATATTGATTTGAATGATATTTATATATTCTATATAAAATATTTGTTCAATTGAAGAATGATGTACTACTTACGACCAAGGCTATCCTCTCGAAACCCTTTCATTTAAAGATCCACGCGGAGTTAATTCTCCAAGTGTTAAAACTGCTGCAGCAGGGCTTACCAAAGAAATTTAATTTGATCTATTGAAGAATTATGGTTATTTTCTGTTGTTGGAACTGGCCCATGTAAATACCTATATACTTATGTTAATACTAGTGCTGGCCCAGTATTTGTTACTATATCACATTTACTATCAAGATCTTCATATACTAACTTATCTTGAATTCGTCTCTATTTAAATGAATATTAAGATATTAGTGATGTTAGATTTTTATACAGAAAAAATATTGTATAATAAATATAAACTTATATATTATATATTATACCTTTTTGGTCAATGGTGAATCACCTAACTTGTTATACGCAAGCATACAATTAATAGGCGTGAACCGCACGGCCTTTATACATATAGCTTATATATAGTATGTAGTACCGATAACAGCCGTAAGGTGGCTACCCCCTTGTCGCGCCGTTCCCGTTATCAAGATAAGCGAGCGCCGTTATACGTATAGGCCAGTTCGAGCGTACAGCAGCTCGCCTTCTCCCACTGCGGGAGTACCCCACCTTTCGGGGCAATTACTGTACCATCTCTACAGTTCTTGAATAAAGGCGAATTTAAATTAAGATCACTTGTTGGTCATAATTATTAGCACCTTCTCCCTATCCTATCCATACCGTACGAGCTCACCGAGGCGATTACATCAGGCTCTCCCTCGAGACTTCGCCGCCCGGATCACCCAGGATTACCGGAATAAGGCTGCTGCCGCCAGACCACCCACAAGGAGGACCAAACTACTCGGACCGCCAGCAATAGCCGTATCCAGACGGAGCGACCACTACACCGACTCACTCCTCTCAACAGTGCGGTACGACTTACATCCCGCTGCCACCTGCAGGGCGTCTCCCTCTTCGTCCGAGGACAACTCGCCGTTAAAGCGGCTCGTGCCTGGGTTGGTCCACCTTGACCAACCCTACTAAGAACTTCATAAAGTGAGCGGGGCTCACCGTCGGTCATCCGACTGTCCGACTCTGGCCACAAGTTTCTCGAGGCCAGGGCCAGGCTCGTAGAGAGCTAGTTGAGGGATTAGTGCTGTGTCCTCCCTCAGCCAACGCAGAAGCGACTACGACAGCGGCGCAGCGGACCAGCATCTACTCGGCCTTCCTGGCCGACATACCGTCGACACCGGACTCGCCAGCGTCACCCGACGCACCGGCTTACGACAAACTTTTTATTGTTCGAAGCATTTTTATTTGGCATTGTCGATCCATTTGATTGTGGTAATTGTGATTCTGAAGTTAATGATGCAGAATTTGCTTTCATAACCATTATACTATGTTGTTTGAATCTTTTAATCATACTTTGATGAACAATGTTGCCCGAAGATTTGTTAGACTTGCCAGTTCCACTATCGTACATCTCATCTAAAGTTACATTATCAAAACCAGTTATGTCGATCACGGGATCATCAATTCCTGCTTGAATATCCTTTTTTAATTCTTGATCTTCCATTTTGGCACACTCGGTAAATAGAGCTTTGTTCCCTACGTTAATGCGATCTTGATTAAAATAGTGAGATTGAAAAAATTTGATCCAAAAGTCTGATTCTGACATCTTATTAGGCACATATTCTTCATGTATTTTTCTTACAGCTGGATATGTTTTAAATATACATTCAATAATATCCACTGTTAGATTATAATTTTAGTCCATTGCAGCCATCAGTTTGTGGTTTAATATCTGCCTGTAATTTAAATTTTTGGTTATACAAATGATACAAATTGCAAAAAATATGGATTAATTTTAATTTTTATTTTTATTTTTATTTTAGTGTTAAGGTACTTACTAAGAAGGCACTATTTACACAAATCTCTTGACGTGGAGCCATTTCAGCTTTTGTATATTGTACAGAATGTTGAGTCCAAAATTCTTCTGATGTTATAACCTGTGTTATTACTAAATCACGATAAAGTTGCAGTAGTACTGGATGCTCTTGTAGTATTCTTTATAAAAATAATATAAATAAATAATAAAGAAACAAATAAATTTTTAATTTAAATATCTATTTGAGTTATAATATACCTATTTTTTTCTTCCAGTTCTTTATTGATTTTTCTTTTAAATTTAGGCAAAAGTTGTTGCAGTAATTCTTTGACCTCATCCCTATCTTGAATATGTGCTTCCATTCCATTTCTATTAACAAAATGAAATGTCGATGATTGATTGTCGTGAAGAACAACTTGCAGTTGGATTTTCTTTCCTTCGGGTGAATTCTTAATTACTTGAGATTGTTCATCAAGAAGTTTTCCTCTTTTAACAGATTGTATAAAGTAAGAGTCTGAAGTTATAATGTCGTCAAGTGATGATGCTTGTCTCAGCTGCTTTGCAAATACATTCCAGGAACATTCAATCACCTGCAAATAAAAATTATTGCAGTTACAAATAACTGCTTCTTTTGTTTGCATTAAATTATTTACTCACCTCGAATAAAAAGTAATACTGCATTTGATGTACTAAATGTACCATACTAATAGTAATTAAATGAATGTGCTTCTGTATTGTTTAAATTTCAGGCATTTTCCCAAACATTTTTGCGGAAGTGATTTGTTGTTTCAATATTGCCTGATACGTTTCACGACTGGGCTCCAAAATCTAAATTGTTAAATAAATAATTCTATTAACAAATAATTCAATTTTTAACTTCTCTAAAATATAATATATTCAAATAATTAATAAACATTACCTAAATTTTTTTTGCTATCTTTATTTAAATCTTGATACTTACAAATGTAGTAAAAATAAAAAATTTAAACAATTATTACACTGTACCTGTAAAAACTGTAGTCCAAAACCAAGAATTTGACAGACTTTTAAATTATCAACATTAAACATAACCAATAATTGTCACCGACAGGTTCTGCTACGCGCACACTTCTCGGCAAATTAGATGATTAACGACCGTGTAAGATAAAAGATGACTGTTTAAGATAATGGAAAAAATCACGCGTGTCTCACTCATTCCTTCGTTTTCCCCTATAGCTCTGTCTCAACTTTTTCGAGTAGCCATATATATATGGGAGACGAAAAAGATATCGGAAAATACATAGCCGAGTAAAAGAATTTGACATCTCAGATATTTACATAAAGTTTTATTAAAAGTATTACTAAATAATTTATCGAAAACTTAATAAACTGAAAAAATATTAAAAAAGAAATAATATATGATATAAAAAGTTACGTAAGCAACATATTATATATTAATATTCAAAAATAAAAAAACCGCAGGTGCAGTTAGATGTCTAATAGGTGCTAGCGCGCAATATACTTGCGTTGGTTGCGCTACCGCGCACCTTGATATATCTTGATTATTTTGTAAAAACCTATTTGTATTTTTAAAATTTTTTTAATGAAAATAATGTCTAATAAACTAAAAATATAAAGGAGAGCACTGTTTTTGCATTATTTTATATCTACAAAAAAATTCAAAATTTAAATTTACGTTCATGCGAGCAAATACAATATAACTTTTTATAAATAAATCCATATACTCATTTGAATTTTTCGCTCAACATCACTTGGTTTTTTTGCATCACGCTGTTCACTTACAAAATGAAAAACCTTATATATATATATATATATACCGAGTGGGATTAGCGAGCGAGGAAATTTGGCTATTATAGAGATAAATATGAATTAACAAGTGCCTTATAACTAAAGTAGATATACAATGACTAAATTTGCAATATAAAAACTGTTTTAAATATTCATGTCGTTGGCTTGATTTTATGTCTCAATGGTTTTTTAATATTGACTGTTGGAAATGTATCGATCTTTCCGAATCAAACGAAGAAAGGGAAGGTAAAGTAATAACACATTCTTTCTTTTTGTAACGTTTCCACGTTCAGACTATATAAAAGATTTTTTTTTATAAATAAAACAGTAATCATCTAACAGCATACCGTCTAACATAAAACCTGTAATTTGTATACAAAAATCTCGTCATAAGTCCATTTAAATCATCGCTTATGTTTCCTCATTATTAACAAGGGAACGTCAAATTAATGTATATACGACACAAATATTCTGTTAAACATGAAACACATACAAATTGCACCTACTAGTATAGTAAGAGATCAAGAGTTGTTGTGATATATAGCACATCATTGAACATATAACTTTTGCAATTTCAAATATAGTCGATAAATAAGATCTCAAATTTATTTTGCCATGATAATTAATTAATTATTGATACACTTTTGATTAGAAATTTAATCCGTACGGAACATATCAAAACAATTAGCTGTCAGTTTGACATATATTGATTTAAGAGGAGGTTGTACTGATGGGTTGACATATTGACAGGTTTGGCAAGTTGAGGTTAGAATAAAAAAATTTCATAAAATACTTAAAAAATTCTTTTATTTTTAAAATGAATGCTCATAGTTCATTACAAATTCCAAGCATATTTGAAAGGATGCTATAAACGTTTTTTACGTGTATAGTAACAACATTAACTTAGGTAAAAGTATTAGGATCATTGATTGGCAATTGTAACGTATTTATTATTACATAATTTTTCAAAAAAATTTTAAAGGATATTAATTTTTTTAGGTAATTTATTATTATTGTAAAAATTTTAGTCTTTATTCATTCTGTATATAATAGAATAATAGTTATAAGATAAAGCAGAATATATTAATATCTCACAGTGCCCTCTACGACAATAGAACTAATGATATTCATAGATAACTTGCAAATCATTTAATATTTTATTAACAGCTTTTGATTCTTTTATATGATTTTTGTAACAGAATCTTACCAAAGCGCCATTCTATGATGTATTATAATTGTTTTGGTAAAATCTAGTATCATGATACTGCATAAAATTGAAGATTACTGCATAATAGAAACTAGTGTCGAAATAACTGTTTACTTCAAAGTATAAATGAACAATGCATTTACATTTATTATTATTTAGTTAAATAAACAAATAGAATAAACTCATATTGCTACGTGCAACATCTTTATAAAACATATCTTAGATTTTATGTTTTCAATTAAATTTGCCAACAATAAAGAATTATTTCACTTTAGCATACAATAGCTAATTATTAAAAATATATCCGAGTAGATTTCTTTTATAAAGTAACTATTTACATTTAAAAAATATACAATTTTTAAAAGTATTATTATAAAGAAAAAAATATAACATAAAAAATTATGCGTTATATACATTATTAATAAAAAAATTTGCAAATGTAAAACGTCAATGTATATTTATATATATTAATGTTAAAATTAAGATATATAGTAGAATTAAATATATGCAAGCGAGATGCTTTCTGGATATAGCGAATGCATTCTAGCAAATTATGCGAATTAAGTATCGCCATTAGACAAAGTTACCGGACGAAATTACACGGGCAACATCGACTACGCGCGCACTGCGAGAAAAGAGATAGCCGCCTTAAGACACGACAGGCGTGATCCACCCGCGTCCCGTGTTCAGCTTCGCCGTGCTGTATTTTACCGTGCGTTTCGTGTGTGTATTTCGACTGCAGGCCGATTCTGCATTTGCAGTGAGTGGTGGAACACCGTGAACCTACCTGCAACCACACAACCTCGGTGCACGGGAGAACGGACAACTCGTCCTACACCGCAGCGAGAGTTAAAGAGAGAGAGCAACTGATCGGCTGGTCGTTGTTTACCAACGACTACAGCAACGTATAAAGTAAGTGGTACTACTTCACGCGATCGTGTTTTATTCGCAATTAATACATAATCTTATTGCGTTATACCAGTCCCGTTGACTAGGTATATTATTTTAGTCCGCCATTTTTATTTAACGAAGTACAAAGAATTATAGATGTTCGTAAAGCACGGGAACTAAGATGGATACGAGACATGCTATTAGATTTCCATTCCACCTTATTTACTGAAAATGATCTGGAGGACCTTTTATCTCGAGTTTCTGAAAGCTTTGCCGGACCACTTGAGGCATAATATAATTAGCTTTGTTTTCTTATTTTAATCTGTTATCAAATAAAATATTACTAAGTTTTAATTTCTTGTAGAATATATTACGTCGGTGAGTTCCAATTCAGAATCAACAATAAATTATGATTATAATGTAGACTTATCTTCGTCAGCTTCTGACACTGCTGATTGATTTATTTCAAAATCGTATGCAACCAATGACAAAACTTCCGGGAACGATGCGGATACGTCTTTGATTGATATAACACAATATGGATGTGGAGGAGATAATGATATTCAGAGAAACCGCGATTCATTCACCGAAGACAACGAATCTTCTGATTCCAATGAGATCGACAATGAAATTCGCGGTTCCGGTGAGCGTTTTATTATATATGAGGAAAATGACAAATACATAAGTAATTACAAAATTAACGATGAACGATTGTTAATTAAAATAGTGGCTCCTTCTCGTGTTGGTAATGTTAACCCAATTACATGGTTAGAAATGGCCATCAGTGATATACATTCTTTTATAATTTCACGAACTGCCTCAAATGATTTTATAAGTATTGGAATACAAAGTACAAATTTTGCCAAGGGTCCAGAAGGTCTATCGTATCGACCTGTCAATAATTTTCTTATAAATGATCTCTGGTCGTTAATCAGTGGGTTGACTCGAAGTAATGAAAGTTTTCAATTAGATGAAACCTTTATATTAACGGTGTCTCTCGTTGACGTATCTACCACTGAGGGTGAAACAAGAAAAAAAATTGTACTAAATAATTTAGGAATGCCTTCGATTGTAACTATAAGAAATAGAGATAATAAATGTTTACCTCGAGCGCTCGTAGTAGGAGAAGCATTTGTTAACTTAAAATTATTGTCAACGGAAAAATCTCACAAAGAATGGGAAATAATTCGAGACGGTCGTCGAAAAATGCAGTAACAAAAAGCTGATCAACTTCTTATATGGATTCGGTTCCAAACCGTCGTAGCGATAGGACGTGTTTGTAAACAGTTCCCTTACGTGTAATTAACTCAAATGAGTGAAATTCCTATTACATAACTACACTTTACAGAGTGTTTTTCAGTGAAAATTAGTAAAGTGTATTAAAAACCAATAATAATTTGTGTCAGTTCTTTTTTTTCTTTTTTTTTTCTCTTTTACTCTTAGGAGTATAAAGAGATTAGATACCTTTGTTGGACAAAGGTATCTACATCTAAACTAGCAAAATGGCCTCAAACTCACAGTCAATCTCTCCTAATGGATCATACGCAGAAGTTATTCAACAAACGATTAATCCTACAAAAGAACAAGCCATAATAATGGACTCCATGGACAGCATATCGATTCAATATTACACGAAAGCTATTGGTAATTTAACAAGTTTCAAAAACATACTCTTTGTTTCACGTATATCTCACAGTCGTATATGCATGTATCTGAGAAGTAGAGAAACAGCAGATAATCTCACAGAAAAAATTAGAAACGTAAAAATAAGTGATCACACTCTTAGTATCAGACCACTCATCTCCAAAACAAAACGTATAATAATATCGAATGTATGCCCAATCATTCCAAACAACCTTATAAAAGATGAGCTGCAAAAATCAGGAGTAATTCCATTGTCTAACATAACGTACATCAAAGCTGGTATGAATGACCCTGAATACTCTCATGTTTTAAGTTTTCGGAGACAAATGTACGTTCAACCTGAAGACATATCAAAAGTCCCAGCAAATATAAATATTAAATACGAAGACACGGATTATTGGATTTATTTATCTACAGAAAAGTTAGTCTGCTTTCAATGTAAACAAGAGGGCCACCTAGCCAAGTATTGTAAGAATGATATCAACAACATTCCAAACATAAATATACCATCACAAAAGACGACCGAAACTGAGGCAAATTACACTGACTTACACTTTCCTGCTCTGACCCAAATTGAGAAAAACATTGAAGATAAGAAACCACAAGATACAAACATGCAACCTCCATCATCAGCCGGAATAAAACGTGCCCTCTACAATTCGCTAACGTCTTCTACCACCAATTCACAGTCTGATAACCCAGAAGAGCAAAGGACAATAATAACAACATCAAAAAACAAGTCAAAAACATCAAAAAACACACTTTATAATCGTGAACAAGTATCTACTGAACTACAAGCAGCAAAAAATTTAATAGCAAGTATTAGTGACAAATACAAAATAAATATAGACAGTTTAACAGACTTTTTATATGATTCATATAATAACTCCAAAATTGTAAAAACTGCATACAAATACACGTCTGACATTTCGACTTTAAATATGATGTTATCAAAAATTTCGGATGTGCTAACAGACAACAAACTAAAAAATAGAATTTCAAGAATTCAAAAGAGACTGTCCTCTCCTTTACCCGATGACACTTACATCTCCGACTCCAGCTCGCAAGACGTACAAGAACAAAATAAATTGCTTGGTCTTGACATATAAACAAAATAACAAAAATGAACACAAAAAAGGAAACACATAAGCAATCATTAAATATTTTATATTGGAATGTCAGAAGCTTAAATCAAAGACTATTAAAAATTCAATCAAAAAAAGACCAATTCGACATCATAATTTGTGTAGAAACTTGGCTTACGACAAAAGACAGCGTCAACATACCAGGATTTTCAACATTTCGGAAGGATAGAATTTACGCAAGAGGAGGTGGTATAATAGTGTTTATACAAAATACTTTTGTGTACCTTGAACTCGACTATATTAACTCGCCAAATCAATCAGCCGAATTATGCGGACTAAAAATAAACAACGCTTACCCTTCTTTTGATATAATTATTTGTTACAGGTCACCAGGAATCACTCTCTCACAAAATAGCTGGAATAAAATAATTAAAAATGTAAACAAAAAAAATAGTTTATTACTTAGTGATTTCAACTCACACAACTTAATTTGGAATTGCGAACATACAGATCTAAATGGTACAAGACTAGAAAGTTCCATAGAAAATCAAAACTTATTTCTTCATAACAGCAACACTAAAACTTATTTTGATTTCAAAAAACACTACAGCTCAAATCTTGACTTAATATTTTCTACTTTAGATCTGTGTGACAAATTACAAGTAAATGTGAAAGACGAGACCTGGAGATCTGACCATTCCCCTATATTAATAGAATTAAATGTTGAAAAAACTATTACAAAAAAATCATTTAAATCAAATACTATCCGTACAAACTGGTATAATTTTAATAAATCGTTAGAGAACGATTTTCATAAATTTTCGACTTGCGAATATGAGTCTTTACTCCCAAATGAAAAGTATAATTTGTTCATAGAAATTGTATCTAACTCAATAAAATTAAGTATCCCCACCCCTAAACATACAAAAAAAAAGACTAGAAATCCAGTCCCATGGTGGGACGGTGAATGTTCTAAAGTCATCAGGTTGAGAACAGCGGCTTACAGAAAATGGATATTTACACTCACTTTAAACGATCTTATCAACTATAATAAACTATGTGCTATTGCCAAAAGACTTTTCAAAAATAAAAAAAATTATGTTTCAAAATTTTTGTTTCAAACTTAAATTTTCGCTCCAACCCTAGTTATACTTGGAACATATGTAAAATCTTTAAAAATAAATGGACGAAAATCCCGCTGGAACACAATAGTGAACACCTACAACCATCTGATAAATTGGAAATAGCGCTCAATAAAATTAGTCCGGCGTGGGCTCAGACAAACCCTGATTGGATACCCCCATGTCAGGAAAATAAATTTTTTGATAACCCCTATACCCTAACAGAATTTAACATTGCTCTCAATACAAAAAAATCAAAATCAGCCTCGGGAATGGATGGAATTAGTTTTGAAACACTTAAAAATCTACCTGATAAATTAAAAACTTTATTACTAAATATATTTAATGAAATGTATAAATATAATAGTTTCCCAAACAGCTGGAAAAATTCCTTCATTCTTTTCTTAAAAAAATCGGATAACAAAAGCTTTAGACCGATATCTCTAACCTCATGCGTGTGCAAGCTCTTCGAAACTTTAATAAAAAATAGATTACAATGGTGGTCAGAAAAAAATAACTTCATTCCATGCAACCAACAAGGATTCCGAAAAGGCAAATCGTGCATCGATAATGTTATAAATCTCACACTAAAAATTGATGAAGCTTTTAAAGAAAAAAAGGAAGTCTTAGCAGCATTTCTCGATGTACAATCTGCATTTGATAATGTAAATAACGACATTTTATTAAAAAACCTATCTCGTATAGGATGTCCATCAAATCTATTAAAATTTATAAAATTTTTATCGCACGAAAGAATAATTTTTTCGGAAACTATTGACACAAACTTTAGATTGAGTTACAAGGGAGTCCCTCAGGGTGGAGTTCTGAGCCCATTGCTATATATTATATATACCACTTCAATCAACGAAGATTTACCAAAAAGTATCTCTATTTCTCAATTTGCGGATGATATCGCTGTGTACACAAAATTCAAATCGATTAAAAGAGGAAAAAATTTAATTACCAAAGCTATAAAAACTATTAACATAAACTTAAATAATCTCGGATTAGATCGATCAACAATCAAAACATCAATTATACACTTTAACAACAAACATATACAACCCGGTAACGTAGAAATTAACATCAATAATCATACCATTAAATCTCAAGAAAAAGTAAGATTTCTGGGAATAATCTTTGATTTTAAATTATCATTTAAACATCATTATGATTTAATTGTTAAAAAGTGCTCATCTGCCCTAAATATTTTAAAATATTTATGCGGAACATGGTGGGGATGTCATCCTAAAACATTAATAACTTTGTACAAAAGTTATATAAGAACAATTATAGATTATGGATGTTTTATTTATACAACTGGCAGGAAAAATAATACAAACAAACTCGAAAAAATAGAACTTGCTGCTATTCGATGTGCTTTAGGGTATAGTAAAACCACGCCAACTAACATAGTCCTAGAAGAATCAAAAATATCAACTATTAGCGATAGAATCGAATGCTTATGTAATTCATATCTAACAAAAACCCTATCTAACAACAATACGATAACATTCAAAGCTATAAAAAGTAATTATTTTATCAATCTAAAATGTAAACCAAAAAACATAAGCAGTTTAAATAAATGCATTATGACTACTTTCAAATGCTTAGATTTAATAGATTCGATTCCAAATTATAACATATACAATAGCGATTATAGCACAATTATGACTTGCATACCCTTTGAGACCGATTTGGGAGAGGAGCTAAAGAAATCTCGTAACCCTAACTTAATTATCTCGAATGCAATAAAAAGTAACAAAGTTTGTGCTATTTTTACCGACGGGAGCAAAATAAAAAACGCAACAAGCGTAGGCTCCGCATGTTCTTGTCCGCAATTAAACCTCAAAATCACTAAAAGTATCTATAAAGAATGCTCAATTTACACAGCTGAGTGCATAGAAATGAACGACGCGTTTGATATCGCACTGCAAAATAATGCAACTAATTTTAATATATTTTGTGATTCACTTAGCGTGCTAATGAGTTTAAACACAAATAAAATCAGTATAAAAACTAATAAATACATATTAGACATAAAAAGAAAATACAACGATTTTTTACATTTTAATCCAAATAATAACATTAAAATATATTGGATTCCTTCTCACATCGGTCTCGAAAAGGAAATGAGGCTGTTGACCAGCTAGCAAAAACAGTAACAGATAACTCCCATCTAAACATATCGTCGATTCCCTTTACAGACAAATTAGAATTATATAAAGAAAAAGCCTTTCGATCAACATCAAATTTCATTAAAAGCCAAGGCCTATTTAAAGGAAAGCGATTTTTTTAACTATATAATAGCGATCTACGAACTCCTTGGTTCAAGAATAAAAATTTATCTAGAGAAACTATATCAATAATAAACAGATGTAGGTCTAACCATTATAACCTTGCAGCTTCTCTTGCTCGAATGAATCTAATTTCCAATCCTTTATGTAAATGTAATTCCGCAGACGAAGACTTATATCATATTATATGTAAATGCGAACTTTACCCAACTCAAAGATTAAAACTTCAAAATCAGTTAAAAAAAGCAAATATCCAATTCTATGAAGATACAGTTATATCAACAGTTGATTCTTTTTTTATAAATCCAAATATCCCTGCTTGCTTACGCTTAATAAAATTCTTTAAGGATTGCGGCTTAACTGTGTAATAAAAAATACAAAAAAAATGTTTGTTTGTAAAATAAATTGTAACAGTAGTATAATGCGCATTTGTTATAACAAAATGTAATACGAAACTGTAGCGAATATAAACCTCTACAAGGTTTCAAATCGCTTAAATAATAAAAAAAAAAAAAACTTCTTATATCATCAAACGTTAATATTCCATTGGAAGGATGCGGAATTCATGAGATACAGCTATTTCAACAACATTATGCACAAAAAAATATAGCAATAGTTATTTACGATAATGAGACTTTAGGAAGCGGTGTACCTGCTTTCTTCGATGGTCGGTCATACATATACCGAATTTTTGTGTAGTTCAACAAGTTTGCAATAACTATATGCATAAATCAGATATTCATGAAAATTGTGATATTTTTTGCAAAGATCCAGTTAAAAATTTAATTGAATTGTCAATAAGAAAAAATTCCCAATTTAGTCAAATTATTTGTATTGCTCATAATGCCCGAGCATTCGATGCGCAGTTTATTCTTCGTGAGATTGTTGAGAATACGTCGTTAATTCCAAATGTTATCTTAAATGGTAAAAATATTATAATGATACAATGTGGACGAACACAACTTATTGATAGCTTGAATTACTTCCACATAAGACTTACAAGGGGAGTACATGACCTCCGGGAAACGGATCTCATCCTAACTTTGGTATGTCTTTTATAATATAAAAATATGAAGAAAGCCAAGTTATCTCTTGCCAATGGCCACTTTTACGGAAGTTATTCGACATCCAATAATAATAGCAGTAAAAAATACTTCCAATTCGGTCGCTTATAACTCAAAGACAAATAAAGATAAACAATCGAACCAAAAACCGGAAGAAAGTTGAGTTCAAGTAGATATCGTTTAAGAAAAATGAAGCTCAAATTGCTTAATTTGAAGCAAAGTTATGAAGAAAATAAGAAATTGAAGATTATTAAGCCAAAAGAAACAATAAATTTTTCATATTAAATTTTGGCTTTATAATCTTCAATTTCTTATTTTCTTCATAACTTTGCTTCAAATTAAGCAATTTGAGCTTCATTTTTCTTAAACAATATCTACTTGAACTCAACTTCCTTCCGGTTTTTGCTTCGATTGTTTATCTTTATTTGTCTTTGAGTTATAAGCGACCGAATTGGAAGTATTTTTTACTGCTATTATTATTGGATGTCGAATAACTTCCGTAAAAGTGGCCATTGGCAAGAGATAACTTGGCTTTCTTCATATTTTTATATTATAAAAGACATACCAAAGTTAGGATGAGATCCGTTTCCCGGAGGTCATGTACTTCCCTTGTTAGTGCTTTACCGGCTGCATTTGCGTTACGTCCTTCCCCAAAAAAGGGTTATTTTCCGCATTATTCAATACGGTAGAAAAATTACATTGGTTCTTTACCCGATCCAAAGTATTACGCGCCAGATTCCATGTCGAGTAGCGAACGGAAGGCATTTTACGTGTGGTATAATGCAACTTTGCCGTCTTATGAATTCAATTTTCAAACAGAAATCGTAAAATATTGTCGTATGGATGTCGAGATTTTCAAACTTGCTTGCATCGCATATCAAAAAATATTTTTAGAATCTGGAAATACATGTCCATTTACGGAAGCTACCACTATAGCTTCAGCTTGCTTGATTGTATTCAGAAAAAATTTTTTACGTAAAAATACTATCGGAATAATTCCGTCTGGAGCATATAGGCGAGCAGATAAACATTCTCAAAAATCTTTGCAGTGGTTAGTTTATTGTGAACGAGAACTCGGCCAGGAAATCATTCATGCTGGTAGAGCATGTGTGTTTATGTTATCCGAACGGTTTCGGGTAACATAAACCAAATGAAAAAGGGATCGTTTTTGAGTATCACAAATACGAGTACGAAAAATTTAGAGATCGTAAAATTGTATACGATCGTTCAATGAACGAAGCTTACGAAAATACATGTAAAAAAAGTTGAAAAAATAAAAGATTTAGGATATGAAGTGCGTGAAATGTGGGAATGCGAGTTTGACGAGTTAAAAATACACAATTCGGAAATTAGAGAATTTGTAGAACATCACCCAATAATTATAGATCCTTTTTAAATCCACGAGATGCTTTTTTTGGGGGTAGAACAGAAAATGTCGTTGCTCGACGCTCTGTTGAACCGGGAGAAAAAATTAAATATATCGACATTTGCTCGCTTTATTCATATGTGTGTAAAAGAGAACGATTTTCTATTGGTCACCCATGCATTTATATTGGCAATGAATGTTCCGAGCTGTTAAATGATAATATAAATGACTTTTTCCGAATTGAAGGGTTAGTAAAGTGTAAAGTTTTACCACCACCAAATTTATTTATTCCACTGTTGCCTATAAAAATGCACGGTCGCCTACTATTTGCTCTTTGTCGATCTTGTTGCGAGGAAATGAATCAAAATGATTGTACTCGTACTAATGAACATGATCGGGAATTTTCCGCCACTTAGGTTGCTGACGAGCTGCGTAAAGCCATTGATCTTGGTTACAAAATTACAGAAATATATATAGTATGGCAATATGAGATAACTCAGTATGATCAAAAGACAAATACCGGTGGGCTTTTCGCGGATTATACAAATACTTTTTAAGCAATAAAACAAAGTGCTAGTAGTTGGCCTTCATAGTGCATCAACGAAGAGACAAAACAATTATATATTGATCAATATTTTAACGATGAAAGGGTACAATTAGAAATGGACAAAATTGAAAACAACCAAACACAAATTGGAACAAGATGAGCTTGAACTCTTTTTGGAGTAAATTCGGGCAAAAGAGTAACTTGAAACAAACGCAAATTGTCAGATCTCGAGAGGAATTGTTGAAAATAGTACTGTACTACGATACTGATTCTTGTATATTTATTTCACGTAATGATGTTAATGAATGCGAACCTAGTTTAGGTAGTAAATTGAGTGATATGACATATGAATTAAAATGTTATGGAGAAGGAACATACATTGAGAAGTTTGTATCTGGGATACCAAAGTTTTAAGGAATGAGTATTGTAACACCGAGTGGTGAAAAAATTGAGTGTTGTAAAGTTCAAGGTATAAATTTAAATTTTTGTAACAGTATAAAAATCAATTTCAAAAGTATTGACAAACTGATTTCTGATGCGTTTAACAGAAGTACAGAAAATGAAAATGAGCGTACAAATAATGAGTATAAAATAATAAAATTAAAGTTTAAATGTATCCAAAGAACTAAAACGCATGAAGTTATAACGAAAGATGAAGTTAAATCTGGTAACGTAGTGTTGAAAAAAAGGTCGATACATTAATACAATATTATCACTGCCTTTTGGATATAAAATGTAATTAATAAATATATTTTTTATCTATTAATTCTATAATAGACGTTTATAACCCATTAATTTACTAAAAACATAATAACAATAAGCGAATTTACGCATAATTAGCTGATAAAACGCGGCTAGACCAGCTTATACATTGAAATTAGCTTATTACTCTGCGCAAAATATCTATCAAATCTCCCGCGCCGCGCCGCCGCCGCCGCTGTCGCCGGTCAGCGTTTTCTTTTATATAGAACTTGATATAAATACCCAGAATTCTTAGTTTTGTAGAATAGTTTAAATAATGGAAAACACAGTGGAAACATCCATTTACGTGTATAATCAGTGATTAATAAAAATTAATAATCATTGATGACGTAGTGTTAGATCTGTTTACAAAAGGAAGCTATCACAAAAATATTACCGTAATTTTTATTATACAAAATCTGTTTCATAAAGGATCCGGACAACGACACATAACTTTAAACGCCAATTATATCGTACTTTTTAAAAATCCACGAGATTGTGCACAGATTCAATACCTCGCTCGTCAAGTCTACCCTCAAGACCCAAAACTTTTACAAGAGGCATATTCGGATAGTACAACTCCACTCCATGGATATCTTTTGCTAGATTTGAAACAGAGTGCTCGGGAAGAAATACGATTTCGCACTCAATCTTTCCCGACGATAGAGTGCAGTACGTGTACGTGCCAAAATGCAGCTCGAAATTTCGATAAGAATAGAGAAGGAAGAAAATGATGGACAGTGCTAATCAACCATTTCAGTAAAAAGTGCGTATCCGTGTTGAATGCTCTGTGTCACGCAGATAATAAACAACGGTTAGCTCTTATACGCTCAGCAAATAAAGAGTTAGTTAACTGTATATGCCAGTGTGCGTTGAATATCTTGAAAGGTGTTGTCTCATTGAAACAGTCACAAAAATCTAAATTGAAAAGATATCGTAAAGTTTTGCGAAAATTGGTTGAAACAAAAAAAAGAAAGAGCAACAGAAATGGTAAATATGACTGGGTAAAGAAGAAACGAGTAATTGTGCAACAAGGCGGCGGTTTCCTTCCTCTCTTGCTGGCACCAATTATAGGAACATTGATTTCTAAAATATTTGGAGGTAGTCAGCAGTGAGAGAAAATGAATCATGCTAAAAAAATGGCGATGGTTCCCGAAGGCGTGTTTCAAAATACAGTTCTACAACAACAACAACAAGATTACGTAAAGGACACGTCGGAAGAATGTGGAATTCAAACAGAAGGTAATGTGTTATCGCGTCTCGATGCCGAAATGCACGACATCTTATTCTCCAAGAGTATAAGAGACGAACGAGAAAAGAGTCTAAAACATTTACAAGTATTACGTCGATATTTACACTTTAAAAATATTGAGCGTACCGTAGAAAATGAAGAAGAAGATGAAAACGAAGAGATAAACGCAACAACATTATCCGAACAGGAAATTATTGATACTCTTCCAAAAACGTACAAAAAGAAAGGTCAAATACTTCTTAAATACTGGAAAACTAAGAATCTTCACCGTTTAACTTGGAATGAATATGGAACTGTATTAATAGATAATAAACCTATATCCAATTCTAACGTTGTAGAACTTGTAAATTACACACTCGGAAATAAGAAGACAGTGGAGAAATCTACAGGAGCTATTGAAATAGCTAGGTTTATATCGTTGTCTCAAACTCCTGTAAATCTTGTTGGAAACGCAGACCTGTGAAAATTGATTGAAAAAGTTTATCCCAAAAAATTGAAGAGAAAAATTAGTGAAACACCTCAGGCGTCGGTAAGAGGTGAAAAGTGGTTGAGAATTGTTGCATAAAAATGCCTTACGTTAAAAAATATTACGATGTTTCCCATGCTGATGGTTACACTAGTGCTCGTCAGTTGATCGAAAAAAAAAAATCGTAAAGAAATCGAAGAATCGCATGCACTTTACACAGACCAATTCGTCGTAAGTTTCCTAAATTATATTACAACGTTTCTAACGTCAACGATTGTTGGGAAATGGATTTATGTGACATGCAATCGCTCAAATCTGATAACGATGGATTCTGTTACATACTGGTAGTAATAGACATTCTCAGTAAGTATGCATGGATAGAGGTATTGCGTAATAAAAGTGCAAAAACAGTATCTGATGCTTTTCAAAATATACTTTCGAGATCAAATGGAAGAGTACCCGTATATGTACAGTCTGATGCAGGGAAAGAATTTGTTGGATCGAATTTTCAAGAATTTCTCAAGAAAAAGGGGATTTCGTTTCGTGTAGCACGTAATCCAGATGTTAAAGCCACTGTTGTAGAGCGTTTAAATCGAACGTTAAAGGAACGAATGTACAGATATTTTACACATAAAAATACTCACAGATATATCGATATAACTGATAAAATTGTTAACGCATACAATCACATAAGACACACCGGTACTCAAATGATACCGGCTAATGTTACCGTTCACAATGCTTCCGAACGAGAAAAAATTTACAGAGACGTGCTTTAAATCAACGAAAGTAATCTCGTTCCTATATATACAAAGTGGATGATTATGTCCGTATCAGTCGTGCAAAAGGTACCTTTGAAAAAGATTATGAGAAACACTACAGTGAAGAAATTTTCAAAATCTCTCGCGTTTCTGTGCGACAAAGTTTATACACTTATAAACTAACAGACTTAAATAATGAATTGATTGATGGTTTTTTCTACCCTGAAGAATTAGTTTTGGTAGGTGACAAACGTGTACGCAAAGGATCTGAATTTAAGATTGAACACATCATCAAAAGTAAAGGGCGTGGTTCAAATAAACAAGTATTAGTAAAGTGGTTAGGTTATCCCCACAAATTTAACCCTTGGGTGAAAGCCAGTGAAATAAATCAGATTTAAAAAAACAATGGATAGTGATAATTTTTACGTAGTTCTTCCTACACGGAGAAAAAAAAAACATTGCGCTTACTGAAAACTTAAGTAGATTTAACTTAAGTTCATCCGTAAACACGCGGCGAGTAAATTTAACGGTAGAGCACTCAAGTAGATTCTACTGAACTCGCAGTTCAGTAGAATCTACTTAAATTTTCAGTAAGCGCTACGGAATCTACTAGGTTAAGTCAACTAAGGTAAAGTTATTTATTGCGGAATCTGACTTATTGCAGATGCACTTAAATTATTATATTTTAACAAAATTTGAAGTCTTTTATGATTGAATAAAAAACTAATAATTTCAAATAAGTAAAGAAACGTAGATTTATAAATATAAGCACGTAAAAAATTCTTAATCAGCAAAACAAGAGTCAAAAGTTAATTAATTTTTTAAGGTTTTATTTTTCATTGATGTTTATAAACATATAATACGAATACAATCTATATTTTTATGATTTACACTAAAATTCCATGATTGCAGTATTTGGCGTGTAAACAGATCCATCTTTCATATAACATATGTACAGCCCTATAGTCAAGATAATTGTGGCAATAATTTTGTATTTGATAATAAATAAAAATTTCAACCTAACGTGTATACGTTATTTTAACGGTAGGATAGATCGGTAGTGCTAACCGAACAGTTAAGTTGGAGTTACTTAAGTCTTAAGTTGGAGCAACGAAACTAACGCCAATGACAATTTACTGAACTACCAACAGTAGCCGCAACGGTTTTTTTTTCTTCGTGTAGTAACAGTAGCATGCGATACTTTCCTGAAAATATCACGTCATATTACACCACACATTTGTCACACGCAATTTCTTTACATGGTCATTAGAGCGTAGGGTTAACAGAAATACAAATTCCATGTACAATATTACACATTCAAGAGAAGGAATCGAGTTTCTCGTATCGGATTGACAATTCAACTGACAGAGTCGCGACTGATATCATATGTTCATTTCCATCAGGCATATACGAAGACATTACCGATCTTCAACGTGCAGTAAATCAATCAATCGAATTTGCAAAACACATCCAACTCAAACGATCAATTAAAAAAAGGGGGTTTTATACTCTTCATAAAGTTTGTGATTGTGAGCAAACCCATTATATATTCTTTAAGGAAAAACTCAAACGCATATTTGGATTTGAAAATGAAAGCTACAAAGATACAGGAATTCCGATAAATTTCAATGGAATTAGAGTTGAGGCTGACATACCTGCTACTCTCGCAAGAGCAATTCCTGATCAACTTTTTGTTTACACGGATGTTTGTGAGCCTTACACAGTAGGTGATGTCAGAGCTGCTCTATTCCGTTTAGTGTGCTACAATAACGCAAAGTACGAAAGCGGTGGAACCATGATCAAACAATATTCTCCACCTAATTACATTCCATTGTTAAATAATAGTTTTCAAAATATTGTAATAGATATAAGAGATCAATACGGTAATCACGTGCCATTTGAATACGGCACGTTGACAGATACACTTCACTTTAAACGCGTTAATTAAACTAGTAACTAATGATATGATCCAATACAATTCGTATTACAACGATCAGATTGGAGGTGATAATGTTCCTCACATTTTTACCAGTTCGCCGTATCAACGAGGACACAGTATTGGCAGTTTTCTAAGTGGTCTTTTTAGAAAAGTTTTACCCTATATTACCAGTGGAGTTAAAGCAGTAGGTAAAGAAGAATTTGGAACAGAACTAAACGTTTTGGATGATGTTAACAATAGTGGAATGAAAATGAAGGAGCCAGTAAATATTCGTATGCGTGAATCTGGACAAAATCTCAACAGAAGAGCAGCCAATAAAATTTCTGAACTAATGAAAGGGTCAGGATATAAACGTCGAACTAGGAAAAAAAGACGTCAGTTACCCAAGAACCGTTTGAGAGCACACAATAGAACTAAACGAGGAGGTGTAAATACATCAGGACAAATAACTAAAAAAACTCAAAAACAACGCACAGTCGTAAAAAGGAGGAAGAAGAAAGAGCAAACTTTACGTAGTGTATCGGACATTTTTGGTTCTACATAATTCTGACATTTCTACATGCTAATTCTTGTGAATGTATGAAATCGGAGCTAGATTTATTTACACTTCCACCTACTCAAACCTCTGTGGAAAATTCTCAATTCGTTCATTATAAACCTGTATCATCTCTTAGCGACGATGTACCAGGTGGAGAAGACTATTTGGATCTTGCACATACCATGTTAAGTTTACGTGTACAGATTTTACCAAATACAGAAGTTGATGCAGTGGAAAGTCGACAAGTAGGTCCAATAAATAATTTTCTGCATTCAATTTTTATTCAAATTGATGTCTTTTTTAATCAAAAGCTCGTTTCACCTCCCAACAATATGTACCCGTACAGGGCGTACATCGAAACATTGCTTAATTACTCTGCTGAAACTATGAATTCAAATCTTACTATGGGGTTATGGTGTATTGATACTCCTGGAAAAATGGATGCGTTACCTATCATACCACGTTCCGAACCTGGTGCTAATATAGGATTATTGAATCGACAATATTTTACTGGTGGGAGAAAAACGGTAGACATGATGGGTCATTTTCACTGCAATGTATTTAATCAGAATAAATTTTTACTCAACGGTCTAGAACTGAGGATACGCTTGGTACGTAGTAAAGATTCATTTTGTCTAATGGATGCCGCAGAAAACGATAAATTTAGTGTTCATATAAAGGAAGCTTCACTCATCGTTCGTCGAGTTCGTGTAAGTCCTGGTATAATACTAGCTCATGCAAATGCTCTAACCAAATCGATAGCAAAATATCCTATTAGTCGTGTAGAGGTGAAATCTTTTACTTTACACAGTGGTATTTTCGGAGATACATTGGACAATGTTATTTTTGGATAATTACCCAAAAGAATTATAATTGGGTTTGTAGTTAACAGAGTTTTTAATGGAAATCGAAAATGTAATCCATTTAATTTCCATCACTACAATATAAATCATCTTTCACTGTACATTGATGGTGTACAAGTGCCTGGAAAACCATTACAACCAAAATTTAGCGGAGATAATCCTCTGTACGTAGAAGCTTATCAAACATTGTTTTCTGGAAGTATAATACATTTTCTAAGCGAACCAATCAACATACCGCGTACCGAATACAACAGAGACTATTTTCTTTTGATTTAACGCCTGACCTTGCAGCAAATCAAACATGCACTGGAATTTGGTGAAACATGGAAGTCTTCGTATAGAATTGAAATTTGAAGAAGCCTTGACTTCTACAATTAATTGCATAGTGTACAGCAAATTTGATAACGTTCTTGAAATCGATTCAAGTCGTCAAATTATTACGGACTTTGGTGCTTGACTTTAAGGTGGGGATGAGTAAATAAAAACGGGCGTTCCTACATCACAATTCACAGTCAACGAGTGAACGCTAACTTATCAAAATGGATTACATCCTAGATATACAAGGTTTAGGAAATTAGAACAACACCTTCATTTCTAAGGAAGTGGCAGTAATTTCTTTAAGTGAACGGATGTTTTGTCATTGGTAGATCAAGTCTCCACAGGAATACTCTGAGTTACCGTTAGAAATCAAACGGTGTAACCAGTATGTATCGAACTATTATCATGGTATAAGATGGAACGATGGTGATATTAGTGTAGAACAACTTGAAGAACATTTACGGTCCCTGTCAAAAGCCACAAATAGGTTTTATACTCGTGGACACGAAAAATAGGAATATCTTGAGAAGGTGGTAGTTTGTGAAGTTATGAACGTTGAGCAAATGTTATCACCGACATTTGAAGATCTGAAAAATAATCATCGAAGCAATTCATGCATGTCTCATCGTCATATAGTTGATAGAGATAAACGCTTTGTATGTGCTCTGAATCAAATGTACCTCGGATACTTCCTCGGAAAGTGAAGAAAATGAATGAAAATGCGTACAATACCGCTGGAACACGAAAAAATTGCAAAGTTTTGATTCGAAAATGTGCGGACAGTGTTATGTTGTGTTTCTTTATCATATGTACCGTTATAATAATTTACTCTCATTTTGTAACAAGGTTTCTACAAATTCAAAAAAATAACGATGAAATAATTGTAAAATTGTGATCAAATATATGAAAAAATAATAATATTAAATTATCCAATGAAGTTCACGTATTTAATAATGAGCGATCTATAGGATCTGGAATACGTAAACAGTCATGTATTGCAAAAAATGTTACATGAAATAAACGTAGTGTAGTAGTATACTCGTATGTGTTTAGTCTATTACATGCCAATACCACTGTTTCCTATTCATATGTGATAAATCTAAAATTACCTATTCTCTTCTTAGCATATTCATTTCGTAGAAATAAACCGGATGTAACAAAAACCAACCGTACTAATTTCTTAGAACGTTAAAAATAAAATATTAAAGGTATATTATTTCATTTCCTCTCTACTAAGAGATAAGTTAAATTGTTAGTTACAGTGGAGGGATAGCTGTACCTCTCATTGGTCGGTTGACTATTTCTCCCTATGACGTAAAGATACAATTAGTGGTGGGAGTGCACTTATAAAACGGTACGTCGCTTCGAGCATTCTTAGTTCTGTTTTAGAAACTTTGACGTTAAAATCATGCATTACTGTTTTAATAAGAATATGGCTACTCAAACGGAAGAACCTTGTCTATTGACGGAAAAAACAGTTTGTGGTTTATGCGGGAACTTACTCTTGGCAACGTCATACAATTTAAATAAATCTCATTCAAAACGTATTTCAATTGGATTGGAAAACTCAAACGGCCGTTATTCTCCAATTATAAAACTCTTCATTTCATACCCCACTTACCACGTTAAATTTGATTTGAATTCGTGGACTGAATTCACAAACAAGTTTGATGAGATTGATTCGTACCTTCAAGAATGTTACAGATTTAAACAGTTTAGTGAATCAAACTTTATTGAAATAAGTTCTCATAAAATACTGTATCAATCCTCGCTTAAATTAAAATCTATATGCATGAGGAAGAAAGTAACGATGAGGAATTGGAATCCCAACTATGGGAAGAAAGTCAGAACAAACGAAGAAAATCAGTTCATGTACCAAGTACTTACATGCAGAAAGTAACATTTGACGGATTAAAATTGGTGACTCCTTGCATACAACAGAGACTCGATCAACTTACAAAATACTGTGATAATGTTAATAAAATGATGGAATACATAATTGAATATTTTAAAAGGGTTATTGAAAAGGACAGTGAGACTGATTTAAAAATGTTATGTAAAAGTGAAAGAATTTATAAATATTTTACACTTTATGACAGTGATGTAAAAATTTACGTAATTGAACGCATGTTTGATATGGATAATAATTTGCTAAACTTAATTTTGTCTGAAATAAGTGCGATAAGTATACCTACTGTACTTCATAACTTGTAAACACGAATGTTAAAATCTGAATAATTGTAAAAAGAAGCACATCATACCGAAATAAAAAACGTAATTACAATCTTAATTCTTATTTTATTTTATTTAATACATTTAATATATCCCCACTTCTATAAAATATATCATTTTCACCAATCAGATTAGAATTTACCCCCTCTACATTGAGTTACCGTTATCAAAGGCTCGATAGAGCCTGACGCAAGTATAGGAGCGAGAACCATTATATACAGCTAACTAGCCCTTCAGATGTTTACTTTTCTAACCGCTGCATTATTACATTATGTATTTGTGCTATTGGCCACGCATAACGTTCCTTATTTATTAATCATTACTGTACAACAAGTTTTACACGAATTCATTTACGCACAATCAAGAAAATCAATGCCAAAGATATTGCTTGCTGATTTCCTTTCCTCAATTTTCGTCTTCTCCCTTTTGATATATATAGTCAACTTCAAACAAAATGAGATAGAGATAGTATAGGAAAGGCATGAGATAGAAAGAGAAACAATGCTTTCCAGCCCGTGAGAGAGCGCGTACAGAGGTCCCACCGATTGGCAGGCAAAAGTTGAGACGTGGCAGCAAGAGGAAGCTACTGCTATTCTTAGCTGTCACACATTTTGTTTGGTTATTTACTTCTACCCTGTATGTATATACAAATTATGTCCGAGCAAACGATATCCGAGGCGAGACGAAACATTACAAATTAATCGCGAAAAACAGTTCAGATGTGGCTATAGGAATGTTAAACCGTTTGTATAAAGAAGAATTTGGTTACCCGAGACGGTCGAGATTCGAGAATTTTTTCTGGTTCTGGTCAATTCTCCCGATCTCTCAAAATTTCGGCTTAATCAAGAAAATGAACTTTGTGTTTATCATGTAATAACAAACGAAAAGTTCGCTTACATCAGTGAGTTAATAGCTACACAAAAGAAGCCATCCAAAAAAACGAGATCGTTTATTGATAATTATACCAGAAAAGAACTTAAGCCAGTTCCTATTAAATTGGTAAACAATTCAGGCATGAGATCGAGCAGCTGATGTCGAAGAAATCTACAAAGACTGATGCACATCATCAAATTTATAAAGAGTACAGATATAAACATAAACAATTCAATAAAGTAAGTAACTTTATCCTATATTTTTTTTGTTTTATAGTTTTTACTCAATTTAAACAATATTTCAATGAATAGTTAATAAAACAATTTTTTATATTATTAGCATTCGCATATCAATGTTTTATGTATCTTTGGTATTTAGCTTTGTATGTATCTTATTGTATCTTCAAAAAAAGTTTAACCTT
This sequence comes from Theocolax elegans, assembly GCA_026168455.1. Taxonomy (NCBI): domain Eukaryota; kingdom Metazoa; phylum Arthropoda; class Insecta; order Hymenoptera; family Cerocephalidae; genus Theocolax; species Theocolax elegans. Next base: position 49,882,752 of record CM047426.1, on the reverse strand, counting down.
AATTAACATTGTATATATTGAATTTAAAGATAAGTAAGCATTGTAGATTTTTATACCATCTGAAATTGAAAAAGATGTCTTTCTATTTGCATTTTTCATGGATAATAAACTAAAAGCATAAAGTCTGTATGTAATACATTTGTTATCTTCTAGAAATTTTTTTTTAATGTATAGCGTCTTTACATATTTTTCAATAATAATTATTTTCAAATGTATTTCTATTAGAGAATTTACATTCAGTGTTTTGGTAAGATTTAATTTTATTGCTAAAATTAAAGTAAAATCAAATTTAATTGAAATTATTCATTTCATTTAGAGACGAAATCATAAGACAAGTTACAATTAATTGCGCAAAGCGAGGACTTGTCTTGCTTAGAGTAAGGGATGAAATTCAAATGACAATAGCTACTTACCAAACTCTATATCAAAGTAGTATAGCCTTTGGAATGAGTAAAGCTTTACAGGTAACAAGGATATAATGCATATTTAAATTACAATTCAATTATTTTAAGTCTATCTATTATTTATATTCTATTCATACCATACATACATATAAAAATATATTATTATTTTATAGGCTGAAACAAGGTAAAGAAGACCTACTAGCAGCTGCCGATGAGCTTCGATTACAAAAATGTGAACTTGAGAATCTCATAGCAGAGCTAAGACAAAAATTGATCAAGCTGAACAAAGAGCTACAGAATTAAGAGAAGCAGAAGAGAAAAGCATATGGAGGAACTTCAATTTAAAAAAACTACTTACCAAACTCTATATCAAAGTAGTATAGCCTTTGGAATGAGTAAAGCTTTACAGGTAACAAGGATATAATGCATATTTAAATTACAATTCAATTATTTTAAGTCTATCTATTATTTATATTCTATTCATACCATACATACATATAAAAATATATTATTATTTTATAGGCTGAACAAGGTAAAGAAGACCTACTAGCAGCTGCCGATGAGCTTCGATTACAAAAATGTGAACTTGAGAATCTCATAGCAGAGCTAAGACAAAAATTTGATCAAGCTGAACAAAGAGCTACAGAATTAAGAGAAGCAGAAGAGAAAAAGCATATGGAGGAACTTCAATTTAAAAAAAAAACAAATCAACAGTTAAAGGTAATGGTTAAATATATGTTATCGTATATGATTATTTATAAATATAACATATTATTTCTTTCAGATATAGCAGTCAGGCAAAACTTGAAATTTTGAAATATGTTAACAATATTGCTTATAATTTATTTTAAAATCTTGCCAATAAAAAAGTACAAAATTGGTAATCTTATAAAATCTTCAGATCACATAACTATTTACGAATCAAAAATAATAATAAATTAAATAACAGATAAAATAAAGATAACAAATTAAATGCAAGATTGAAAAATACAACATGTATGCCAAGCCGTATTATAAGGCAAAATGTGATGTAAAAGTGAAATGTTGAAAAGAAATGCTCATAAGCTATTATATAAATGCTATTTTCGTACTGTTTTATACCAATTACCTATACATATATTTCTGAAAAATTAGAACAAAGTTTTAAAATATAAGGAAAACTATAAATGCGATTTAATTTATTCTATGTTCTAATAATATAGAAATTTTATTAATGTATAAACTGTGACTGTGAATTATTAAAAAAAATATTTGATTGTAAACACAATAATAAAATATAAATTCATTATTTCTCAAATACATACAGTGTATACTTTTATTAACTTAATTGTATAATTTCTCCCTTAGTACAATTTTCCAAAAAAATGAAACATTAAGCTAACTGAGATAATATTATACATTTATGAAGAAGAAATTAAAACTTTTGTTTCATCGTTATTTAAAAAAAATCTTCTCTTGTAAAACTTCAACAAAAAACAAACCCTTATAAAATCTCCAAATTGTCATTTGTCAGAAATTGTTTTAAGTATTTTCGATTTTTTGGTTAATCATCAAAAAATTAACAATTATTACATGTACTCTAATTTTTGCAGTAGACTGATGGTGATATTTGATATTAACAATATAGACAATGGACCATTCCTTTGATCTTTATAAATTTCTTTTTTGATAGGTTTTGTAATGGTAAGTGATATTCACTCACCATTATACGAATTAGGTAGGTAGACACGAGCGCTATATATAGATATAGGCATAGCCAACGGCGCGAACGGCTGATACCCGCGCAATGATAGTCAGAATTCGAGAGAGAGTCGCGCGCGCAAGACTACCGAGTTTAGAGAGATCGCGAAAACACGTGTAAAGACGCACCGATAGACTTGACCGTGATACTCGGGTAGTGTTTTCCGGTGCATATTTTGTGTGCAGTTTGTGATACGTACGCACGAGACGGATTGATCTGTGGTCGAGGGATACTCCCACCGACATTTCCAATCCAATAGGAAAAGGATAGTAAGCGAGAGGAAGCACTTCGTTCTTCTGTATTCGTGAACCGAAGAAAGAAATAAAAGTAAGTGGTACCACTTTCGCGCGGATAATTATTGTATGTTTTATTCAACGCGATCGTTCGAATATTTTTAAGTTAGTTAGTTCGCGTATCCCTTTCCCCTCTCGTGTTGAGTCGATGTTTTCGACTCAACCTTCGTGCGTATAAAGACCTCGAACATAATAATAAATGTTATTGAATTTAATCATTTGTTTTTATCTCAATAAATCTGATAATCGTTAACCTATTTTCAAATCGTGTTGATTTATATTTTTCTAACCGGCGTATATAGTTGTTCCTTCGTTTTCCTTTGAGTCGTATTTTAATATACGAATTCTCGCGGACTCACGATTAATTTTCTTTCCGCGGTCCATTTTAGGAAAGAAGGGACCGGAATTGAATTGTTGAAACATATGCTCGGTTGATTTTAATTTCAATTAATTTCAATTAATAAATTATTTAGTTTGACAATAATTTAGATAACTTTATCGGATTTTCTTCGTTTTATTTTTGTTTTTCATCAGGAAGAAATCCGAAGTCGACAGTAATAGAATTTCTTTTTGATAATTGTTGACACACGTAAATTATAATAATTTCAGATTTATTTATTTATATGAGATAGAATGGTTTGAGGTCCGCGATTTAATAACACGTGTCCCTGATTCCGTATAGGTTAGTCGGAAAATTAGCGAAAGTAATTTTTGCGACTTAGTACAAATTATCAATACCTGTGCAAGGGTGTGAGTTTTGAAATTTGCTTAAATTATAATTTTGACTATCGGCGTATGCGTATGCGTATCGGCTCTCGCGTCATAACAAAAATTGTATTTAATTTTTTTTATGTAACACGCGATTGTAAGAGGTCACTGCGTTAGATATTCTATATAGTTAGGTAGGAATATATTTATTTATTAATTTATTTGTTGATCATTTATTAATTTATTTATTAATTTGTTGACGAATTTATTTAATTTTAAGTATATTTGCGTGCGCTGGTGACCGAGAGCCGAGGATAATCCGTTTTCTTCCTCATTTTATCGGATTAAAAATTTTTTTTATTTGTTTATTATTTCGTTTGATTTATTTGTTGTACAAAATTTTTTTTTGGTTTTGTTGTAAATCGGGTACAATATTTTAAAATAAATTAGACTGAAACGCGTATAACAAATTTAAATTGAAGGTGAAATTTAATTTATTTTGTTAAATAGTTGTCAAAATTATAAAAATTTTTTTTACAAGCAAGTTTCAAATTGGTGAGCGTAAGGTGTTTATTTAAAAGGGAAAAGATCACAATCTTCAACACAGTGGCCCAATAATTTAGTAGTTTAACGCCACCTAGTGTTGAATAACCGAACCTTGCACAAGTACCTGCGGAAGCGATTTTTGTTTATTTTTTTTTGTTAAGAAATCGGCGGTAGTTTAAGATAATATGGCAGAATCGATGACTAACCAGATTGACAACTGGATTGATACTCAATCCGGTGAACAGATCAAAGCTCACCTCGAGTCGTTGGAGATGCGGGTTGACGGCCCAAATTATAAGAGAGCCGAGCGTCTCCAACGGTGGTTAATGGGAAATTATACGGCTCAGGATTTCGCTGAAGAAACAAATCTGTTGGCAGATCGCGAAAGGCGAAATAGGCGGAGGTCGGATTGGTTCGAGGCTATGTTCGCCCAGAATCCGGCATTACCTGATCCGGATTCTGATCCAAATGTTGTAGAAGTTTTACAACAGACTCTTGCGCTGGACGTTCCAGACATTGAAAGGCAAGAGATAGACGTAGATGCTGAGGTAGATCAGCATACTGAGGATCAACAATCCGAGGTCTCCAGCCATGAAGCTAACAAAGAGGAGTGGATCACGCTAGTGTCTACAGGCGGAGCACAGTTTGAGATACCAGAAACATTTGCTGCGATGTTGACGTTGCAGTTGAAGCAACAGGCCGTCATGACAGCACGGATAAAAGATTTGGAGGATCAAGTGAGTGCTCTGAAAATGGACTTCTGCGCCCGCGATAGTACGCAGAGAACGAACACCAACAGAAATAGAGAGCCGAACCAACATGTTCGATTCCAGGACACGTATACGTGTCACACACTGGACGAGACGGACGAAGGACCACGACAAGTGCAGGCAAAGTGCGATGGTTATCAAGCGCCTCAAGCACCTGCTAGAGGAGCTTTGGGGAGGGGTGAGATATGGAGATAAGGTCAGCCTCCATATTCTAGCTCTCCCTACCCTAGTCGGATGGACTCGAACATAACCGGCCAGTCTACAACTAGATCGGCCGGGACAGTGCGCGATGTCGGTGCAATTGTTCGTAAGTGGGGAGTTCGATTCTCTGGAGACAAAAGCCAGAGTATTGAAGCATTTCTTGCGCAGGTAGAAGATTGTAGGATACTCGCCAACCTCAGCGAGGACGAGGTGTTACCGTCCTTGTCGGAACTTCTCACCGATAACGCAGCTACGTGGTATCGGAACGTGAAGGATAGATGGCACTCATGGCAAGATTTTGTGAGATACGCCAAGATGTGGTACGGAATGGGCCAGAGTTATCAACAACGGCTCATCGAGGAGTCTAACGCTCGCACGCAAGGCGAAGATGAGCCGGTAAGGGATTATATTACCTGCTCGATTGCGATAATGCGTAAGCTCAAGCCGATTCCGGATGAGCGGAGCCAGTTAGATCACCTGTACCGCAATATGCTACCTCAACTCCAACGTTTATTTAGGAGAGTTGAAGCTCGGTCGATCGAGAGTTTTTTGCAATTGGCGTTGGACGCCGAGCAAACACTCGAACGAGAAAAGTTATATCGGCCGCCTCCCGCAGAAGAAGACTTGATGCTACCTGAGTTAGCATATAAGTCGCGGAATAAGAAGCGGCCGAACGCTAAACCAAAGGTAGCAAGCGTAACCAAGGAATGAGTGAACCGGCTCAAACAAATCTTTTGGAACGGTTCACGAAAATTCTCGAGGAGACGCTAGTATCCGTTAAGACGAGTTGCCATACAGCTGGGATGAGAGGCAAGGTTGATGTCTCTCAAAGCAAGAAGACCCACAGATCACCTCCTCGGTTCAAATGGGGACAGAGGAAGGGTAATCGCAAGAGTCCTGATCGACAGTCATCGAATGGCCATACGTCAAGAAACGACGAGAAGTTGAATGCCGGTGATAAGGAGAAGCGTAAAGAGGTTGTCCCCAAGCCTGTAGCTTGCAATATATGTGGCAAATTGGGCTATACAATTAGGACGTGTCCTGATTGTGCAAAAACCGCACGGGGAAGCGGCTAGAGGGGACAGCCGCTGGTCCCGAGGTTGAGGGAGTCCCCGGAGAAGCGGTCGTAATCCTCAAATCTCGAGGCAGTCAAGCTGCAGAGATGCGTCAAGAAGATCTGACGATAAGTGACCCCAGAGAGGTTAGGACGGATCCGGTCACGAGTAAAATTTTAAAAATTACTCCGAAACCAAACCAGCGAGTTTATAGTCCAGAAGATGAGACGCGCTGGTGGTGTCAAATCGATATCGGTGGATTCCGGATCCGAGCGTTGTTTGATCCAGGTGCATCAACAACGGTCATGGGTTTGAACGGTTTGCAGTTGGCAACCGCTCTTGGCAGATCCATTCTCGATAAGCAAGCGGGTAGTGCTAAGCTTGCGGATGGTAGCACACACCAGTTGTGTGGACATGTTATGCTACCTTTTACCATCGGTAAAGACACGCGAGATATACGGGTCGCAATTATGCCAAATTTGGATGCGGAATGCTATTTAGGAGTGAATTTCATTCGAGCATTCCGAGCAGTTCTAGACCCAGACTCCGACTGTTTATACTTCAAAGGGTCATCACAATTATTACAGCTGGAAGTGGCAAGTATTGAAAGTGGACACGCTTCGCTGTCGTCAGCGGGTGTGGCCGACGCGACAGAAGATGAGCGCCGACAACTGCGTGAACTTCTGGATCAAGTGCTGTCCAGTACTTTGCCAAAGATCGGCCGATCATACGATGTTGAACATGTTATCGACGTCGGTTCGGCGCGGCCGATCAAACAAAGGTATTATCCCGTCTCGGACAAGATTCGAGAGGAGATGCATCGACAAGTTCGAGAGATGCTTGAGACAGGCGTTATAGAACCGTCTAGTAGCGGTTGGTCCAGTCCAGTGGTGATGGCTAAGAAGGGCGAAAATGCAAGACGTTTTTGCATTGATTTCAGGAAGGTCAACGCTTTGACCAAACCTGATGCGTATCCTTTGCCGCAAACTCAAAAGAGCCCGATATATATCTACGATAGATATGAACTGCGCATATCACCAAATACCTCTGCAACTGGAATCGCGCCCAATTATAGCATTTACGGTCCCTGGAATGGGTTTGTTCCAGTTTACTCGTATGCCCTTTGGGTTGGCAAATGCTGGCGCGACGTTCCAACGTATGATAGACCAGGTGATTGGACCTGCTCTCGAACCGAATGCTTATCTCGACGATATCATTGTCGTGACGGAGACCTTCGAAGAGCACAAACTGTTGCTAAAGGAGGTGTTGACTCGTTTAACTGAAGCCGGTTTATCGGTAAACCGGGAAAAATGTGTTTTCTGTCAACCCGAAGTGAGATACTTGGGTGTGCGGGTCAATCGCGATGGGATAAGACCTGATCCAGCTAAGACGGAGCCGATTCAAGAATATCCGGCTCCCCGAAATCTCAAGCAGCTGAGACGATTCCTCGGGATGGCATCTTGGTACAGACGATTTATACCCGACTATGCTACGATAGCGGAGCCTTTAACACGTCTTACGAAGAAAGACCAAAAGTATGAATAGCTCCAAGAACAAGAAGGTGCATTTCAGCGACTTAAAGCACTGCAAATGACTGCACCCGTTCTACAGACTCCTGATGAGAACGGCGAGTATACCATTCAAACAGACGCTAGTGACACCGGTATCGGTGCAGTATTGACACAGGTCGTTGATGGAGTATAGAGAGTCCTGGAGTTTGCCAGTAGTGTACTCTCGCCAGCAGAACACAACTATAGCGTCTCTGAACGGGAATGCTTGGCCGTAGTATGGGCAATTAGAAAATTTCGACAGTATATTGAGGGTTACCAGTTTAAGGTTATAACTGATCATAGTAGTCTTCGTTGGCTGTGCAATATACACAATCCAACGAGTCGGCTCGCAAGATGGGCATTAGAACTCCAATCTCACAATTTTACAATTGAGTATAGGAAGAAAGCTCTAAATTATGTTCCTGATGCACTTTCTCGCATGTACGAGGAAGACGAGCCGGCCATCGCTTCAGTTTCTTGGAGCCAAACTACAAAAGATCCTTGGTACCTCTCATGGCTGAAGGACGTAACAGAGCGACCTAGAGATTTTCCGGAATGGAAGATAATAGGTAACAATTTGTATTCGTATCGCGTCGATAACGAGTTAGACGACGTGATGGAGGATCAAGACGCTTGGAAACTGGTTGTACCAGAGGAGCATAGGCAAGCCATACTCCGTGAGTGTCATGACGATCCGACTGCTGGATACTTAGGTAGGGAGAAGACATTTGCTAGAGTGGCTAAAATGTATTATTGGCCGCGGTACTACGCTGAAGTCGGAGAATATGTACGCAAATGTCAGGTCTGCCAACAGTGTAAGGTGGAGCAACGTCCACCCATGGGTTTGATGGGTAGACGCGTGATAGAGAAACCATGGCAAGTTGTAGCAGGTCACGTCACTGGCCCACTTCCGCGGTCGACACATGGTTACGAATACATTTTGGTCTTTCAGGATTTGTTTACGCGCTGGATCGAGGCGGTCCCGATTCGGAAAGCTAATGCTAGGACCATCGTAAAAGAGTTGCATGAGCGAGTCATCACACGTTATGGTACCCCAGAGGTGTTTCTGTCCGACAACGGAACTGAGTTTAAAAATAAACTCGTGGATGACTACCTAGTGGAACGAGGGATTTTCCATACGACGATTCCTCCTTACCATGCTCAGGCTAATCCTGTTGAACGTGCTAATAGGACGTTGAAGACAATGATCGCGTCCTATATCACAGAAAAGCACAACACATGGGATGAGAAACTCCCCGACTTGGTATTCGCTCTAAATACGGCGATACAAACCTCGACAGGATGGAGCCCGGCCATGTTAAACTATGGCCGGCAACCCGAGCCACCCGGTACAGCTCGTAGAGCGCAAGACGAGCTGGTTCAACAACGTGTGGAATACCAACGTTTGCTTGAGTGGAGTGATCGGCTGTCAAGATTACCTGAGCTTTACAAGAAAGCATCGGCCAATGCGAGTAAAGCTCATGAATGGCAAGCCGGTTACTACAATGCCGGGCGAAGAGCTGCATCTTTTGAAGTTGGAAACCTAGTGTGGAAGAAGAATCGAGTCCTTTCATCCAGTGCTCAAGGTATTTCGGCCAAGTTATCCCCGAAATACGTTGGCCCATACCTGGTAGTTTATAGCTACGGCCCAAACACCGTCAAGATACAAGATGCCAGAGGTAATGAAGAGAAATGTCACGTACAGTATCTCAAACCGTACTTATCCGAAGATCACGGGGATGAGTACGGAAAAGTAGACGACATCGAGATCGGTCAACCTACGCTGGAGGAGGAACCTGATAATACAGTTCCTGCGAGCGAAGACGTCTCGAACGGCGAGACGCAAGCGAGCGAAGTTCCATGCGAGGAACATGACGGTAATCCGACCGAGAACGCGTCCCCTATTAAACGAAGTAGAGGTAGGCCGCGCAAACATGCTAGAGTCGTTGCGATACCGCGAAACCGAGCGAATGTTGTCTCTAATGTAAGTCACCGTGGACAAGTTAAACGTGGTAGAGGTCGACCACGAGGTATGACAAAGCGTCAGTAAGTTAAGTTAGGCTAATGGAATTTACTCTGAGATTAGAATGACCCTGACAATTGGTATCTGTTTGTTTAGATGCTGATCCAGTTCGACAGCGAACAGCTGGAGCTGTTGGTGGCCCGCCTCATCCAGAGTGGCATCAACGAGCCACAGACGCTGGAGATCCTGCATGGAATCACCACAGCCGTGGACCAGGCCGTGAGAGACGAGGAGGAGGAGCGAACTACCCCAGGCTACAGGCCCGATCCCCACAGGTCCACCGCCGCCAAGGGTCAGGGCTGAACAACAGCCCAGGGAGCCGGAGGTCCGGCTCCCCAACCAACTCCCGGAAGATTCAGAGGAGTACGTTCCTCTTCGACGTCCGGGAATGAGTACTCCAGATCCGAGCGAGGCTTCGACGTCTCAATCCGGTCCGACCCCACAGGAATTATCGGAGGACGGGGGAAGACGCGTGGTGTACCGTATTGGAGGCGTTGACCAAGGCCCGTGAGTCCTTTAAGGCCACGTCAATAGCCGAAAAGCACGCCTTCGCCTTGTTCGATAAATTCAAGGCGAAATTCCCCGAAGCCTCCGATAAAACTGATTCCTGGGAGGCCATGATCGAGCACCGTAAGGCGGAACGCCAAGCGGTATCGGCCATGAGGGCGGATCGGAGAGAGAGAGAGGCAGAACCCGCTCGTGCCGAGGAACGGCAGAGACGTGAAGAAGCCGCTCGGAGGGCCCACGAAGATCGGCTTAGGCTCGAGGAAAAGGTCAAGGAGGCACAACGCCGATTAGCCAGAGCTCGTGAAGAGGAAAAGCGGGCTCAGGCTAATCTGGAGGGGAAAACTCCAGGGCCAAAGAGAGGGTCTGAGCCGAAATGCTCCATATGTAGGGAGTGGGGGGTCCTCGATCCGGAGGACTGTCCAAGGAAATCGAAACACAGAGAGATCCGGCGTCAGAAGAAGGAGAGGTAACGCGAGAACCAGCAGAAACGGCAGGGGCAGAGTTAGGGCGGTACCCCATTGTAAATATATTTAATATAGTGAAATATAGTTTTTTTTTATACTCTCGATGTAGTTCTTTTGAGTGAGTTCATTCTTTGTCATACCCGAGTCGTTATATCCTATCCTTCATTCGTATTTCTGGTGCAGATACCACATACCCCAGTATGCGGAATCTGGCAGGGGGATGTAATGGTAAGTGATATTCACTCACCATTATACGAATTAGGTAGGTAGACACGAGCGCTATATATAGATATAGGCATAGCCAACGGCGCGAACGGCTGATACCCGCGCAATGATAGTCAGAATTCGGGAGAGAGTCGCGCGCGCAAGACTACCGAGTTTAGAGAGATCGCGAAAACACGTGTAAAGACGCACCGATAGACTTGACCGTGATACTCGGGTAGTGTTTTCCGGTGCATATTTTGTGTGCAGTTTGTGATGTTTTCGACTCAACCTTCGTGCGTATAAAGACCTCGAACTTAAAAATAAATGTTATTGAATTTAATCATTTGTTTTTATCTCAATAAATCTGATAATCGTTAACCTATTTTCAAATCGTGTTGATTTATATTTTTCTAACCGGCGTATATAGTTGTTCCTTCGTTTTCCTTTGAGTCGTATTTTAATATACGAATTCTCGCGGACTCACGTTTAATTTTCTTCCGCGGTCCATTTTAGGAAAGAATAGCATCGTTTTACCTGTTGTTGTTGGAAATCGGAATTCGATTTCCATACAACTTTAACGGCAAGTGTGCGGACAGGTAACCGCAGCCGCTGCGCGGGAAAGATTTTGTAAACAACGTATGTATAGCTACGAATTGTATTGAGTCATCGAGTACTTGATATCTAGTCGGCGAGATTATACAATCTCGTTCGCCACGAACTACAGGTACGTAAGACGGGCGACTCAATAAGTTTTCCCCGGGCAAGCACACCGTTACAGTTTGTATTAAACCAAATAGAAGACATTTATTTTTAGATGAACAGTGGTTTGGAAGCTTTTATTATGAAATAGAAATAATAAATAATACTCTCATTTTTTACAAACTAAATTTTAATTGAAAAAATGATGAAATACATACATTTTTTAATTAATGGCAAAGTGGAGAAAAAGGATACATATCTTAAAATTTAGTATATTCATATTTTTTTATAAAGTGCTGAACAGTCAATCAAAATGGAATCGACAAGTATTGTGTATCATATCAACACAAACTTTTAATTAATTTATTATTATTTTAGTTATTCAGATTAAATTAAATAACTCGTTTATTCGTTATTTATGTCTGTAGAAAGTACTTTATAAAACACCTTCGACAAAGGTGTCAAACTTCGCAAGTATGGTTTCCAATCACACATTCAAAAACGATGTCTGATAAAAAAATTTTTAATTCTTGCTCCCATCTTTTTTCTACCATTTTTCGTTTTTATAATTAGACATTTTATATATTTTGCTTAAACTTCATAAGTAGTTTCTGCTATTGAAAGTACTGAAATCAAAACGGATTAATCGACAAGTATTCTTTAACATACCATAAATTTGTGTTTTTATTAAACACATCTTTTTTCTACTTATTTTTGTTATTATAATTAAACATATTATATATTTTGCTTAGCAAATATAAGTAATTTCTGCTATTGAAAGTACTGAAATCACAGCGGAATAAGCGACAAGTATTTTTTACCATACCATAAATTGTATTTTAATTAAACGTTTATATATTGTTTCTTAAACTCCATAAAAAGTTTCTGCAATAGAAAGTATTGAGATCAAAGTAGAATCAACAAGTATTTATTTTTAAAAATACAAATATCTTTTAAATTGAAAACAAACATTTTTTCAAAAAAGTATCTTACAAATTTACATTTCAATTCTAGTCCTGTCATGTCCGACAAGCACTAGATAAATAATTTTTTAATAATTTTATTAATTTCTGCAAAACTGATAAAAAATAAATTTCTCACTTTTTTATTCTCTTTAAATACACAATGTATATCCTTCCCGTGTCTTGCAGCAATAGATAAACATTTTATATAATAATAATAATAATATTCATTTGTGCAAAATTAATTTCTGTAAAACTAATAAAAAAGTAATATCTCTCTTTTTTATTCTCTTTAAATAAAATAATACTTGCACCACTCGTTGAATTGCCATCTTACTCTTATATAGTAAGTCTAATTCGAACTGCATAACACACTGCTTATGCATGTTTATATCAAGGGCTTATAAATATTTTAAGGTAAGATATTAAGTATAAGACTTAATGTTAACTCATGAGACCTGTATATATTGCAACAGCGATTAATTTTTATTTGACTTCTGCAGTTAAACAAAGTACCAGCACTTGACAACTATTTATGATTAGAAAAAGAATAGATAGGTTCAATTCCAAATTAGTAATATTACGTTTTAAATATTGGATTGCTTTATTTTAACTTTTTTACTTTTTTAAAACTATTTTCAGTATATAAGAGAATTTTTTTATATTTTAACGTCGTTCCTTTTGTGCTCCCAATTCGGTGCTAATCGCAGCGACGAAGGTCATACGATTTCTTGGCGAAGAAGGCACTTGGTGAAAATACATTCGCCAGTGGTGCTTGTATATCAATCGGCTGGGCCGCGGGAATCGAAACTTGAACCTCCAGATTACGAGCCCGATGCCCTACCGACCGAGCCATCGCAAGGCCTCAGTATACAAGAGGATATTAGTAAATCATAAAAAACTTCTGAAACACTTAACCAACGGTGGTGCTAGTACTATTTTATTTAAAGAGAATAAAAGAGAGAAATTACTTTTTATTAGTTTTGCAGAAATTAATTTTGCACAGATGAATATACATTTTGTTTTTTATTAAACAAATCTTTTTTTACTATTTTTGTATTTAAATTAAACATATTATATATTTTGCTTAGCAAATATAAGTAATTTCTGCTATTGAAAGTACTGAAATCACAGCGGAATAAGCGACAAGTATTTTTTACCATACCATAAATTGTATTTTAATTAAACGTTTATATATTGTTTCTTAAACTCCATAAAAAGTTTCTGCAATAGAAAGTATTGAGATCAAAGTAGAATCAACAAGTATTTATTTTTAAAAATACAAATATCTTTTAAATTGAAAACAAACATTTTTTCAAAAAAGTATCTTACAAATTTACATTTCAATTCTAGTCCTGTCATGTCCGACAAGCACTAGATAAATAATTTTTTAATAATTTTATTAATTTCTGCAAAACTGATAAAAAATAAATTTCTCACTTTTTTATTCTCTTTAAATACACAATGTATATCCTTCCCGTGTCTTGCAGCAATAGATAAACATTTTATATAATAATAATAATAATAATATTCATTTGTGCAAAATTAATTTCTGTAAAACTAATAAAAAAGTAATATCTCTCTTTTTTATTCTCTTTAAATAAAATAATACTTGCACCACTCGTTGAATTGCCATCTTACTCTTATATAGTAAGTCTAATTCGAACTGCATAACACACTGCTTATGCATGTTTATATCAAGGGCTTATAAATATTTTAAGGTAAGATATTAAGTATAAGACTTAATGTTAACTCATGAGACCTGTATATATTGCAACAGCGATTAATTTTTATTTGACTTCTGCAGTTAAACAAAGTACCAGCACTTGACAACTATTTATGATTAGAAAAAGAATAGATAGGTTCAATTCCAAATTAGTAATATTACGTTTTAAATATTGGATTGCTTTATTTTAACTTTTTTACTTTTTTAAAACTATTTTCAGTATATAAGAGAATTTTTTTTATATTTTAACGTCGTTCCTTTTGTGCTCCCAATTCGGTGCTAATCGCAGCGACGAAGGTCATACGATTTCTTGGCGAAGAAGGCACTTGGTGAAAATACATTCGCCAGTGGTGCTTGTATATCAATCGGCTGGGCCGCGGGAATCGAAACTTGAACCTCCAGATTACGAGCCCGATGCCCTACCGACCGAGCCATCGCAAGGCCTCAGTATACAAGAGGATATTAGTAAATCATAAAAAACTTCTGAAACACTTAACCAACGGTGGTGCAAGTACTATTTTATTTAAAGAGAATAAAAGAGAGAAATTACTTTTTTATTAGTTTTGCAGAAATTAATTTTGCACAGATGAATATTATTATTATTATTATTATTATTATATAAAATTGTTTATATCTATTGCTGCAAGACACGGGAAAGATATACATTGTGTATTTAAAGAGAATAAAAAAGTGAGAAATTTATTTTTTATCAGTTTTGCAGAAATTAATAAAATTATTAAAAAATTATTTATCTATTGCTTGTAGGACAAGACAGGACTAGAATTGAAATGTAAATTTGTAAGATAATTTTTTGCAAAAATGTTTGTTTTCAATTTAAAAGATATTTGTATTTTTAAAAATAAATACTTGTTGATTCTACTTTGATTTCAGTACTTTCTATTGCAGAAACTTTTTATGGAGTTTAAGAAACAATATATAAACGTTTAATTAAAATACAATTTATGGTATGGTAAAAAATTCTTGTCGATTATTCCGCTGTGATTTCAGTACTTTCAATAGCAGAAACTACTTATTTGCTAAGCAAAATGTATAAAAGTCTAATTATAAAAACAAAAATAAGTAGAAAAAAGATGTGTTTATCAAAAACACAAATTTATGGTATGTTAAAGAATACTAGTCGATTATTCCGCTTTGATTTCAGTACTTTCAATAGCAGAAACTACTTATGAAGTTTAAGCAATATATATAAAATGTCTAATTATAAAAACGAAAAATGGTAGAAAAAAGATGGGAGCAAGAATTAAAAATTCTTTTATCAGACATCGTTTTTGAATGTGTGATTGGAAACCATACTTGCGAAGTTTGACACCTTTGTCGAAGGTGTTTTATAAAGTACTTTCTACAGACACAAATAACGAATAAACGAGCTATTTAATTTAATCTGAATAACTAAAATAATAATAAATAAATTAAAAGTTTGTGTTTATATGGTACACAATACTTGTCGATTCCATTTTGATTGACTGTACAGCACTTTATAAAAAAAATATGTTATACTAAATTTTAAGATATGTATCCTTTTTCTCTACTTTGCCATGAATTAAAAAATGTATGTATTTCATCATTTTTTCAATTAAAATTTAGTTTGTAAAAAATGAGAGTATTATTTATTATTTCTATTTCATAATAAAAGCTTCTTTTTCGGCTTCGTTTAAGGGTTGTGGCGATTTTGATTTGGCAATAAATTCTAGTTTAACCTATTTTAATGTACCCTATCGCAGAAAGAGCAGTAGGCGTACTTATTACCACTATATTTCATTTTCATAATTTTGGATGTGATTTGGGAGTGGAAATTTCTTTTTCGAATTCAGGAGGTGGCTGAGCTTAAAGTACTTGCCGACCTAAAAATTTCAAGCCCAAGTACGTATAATTGCGACTGAAAGTTTCTGAGCTGTAAACAGTTATGCTGGCTCATTACTTTAGGCAGTGCTCTTAAGGGTAGTTCGGCTTCGTTTAGGGGTTGTGGTGATTTTATACATCTTCTGAACTGTATTCGAAACTGTGTACGTACGTGATCCAGTAGACTGTTTTAATGAAACATAAGATTTTTTATTTGGTTTGTGGTTCGACGATAAATATTGCAGTATAGTCATTGCACTATATTTTCTAGTAATTTTATAGTAAAATTAACCTTTTTTTCTCTCAGTGTAGATAAGGATTAGCCAATGCATAAATGTATGTAACTTAAACCGGCTTGATGTATAAAAAAGTTTACTGAGGATGATGAGGCTTGGGATGTGTATTATATATCTACCAGTAATTTGAAATTAGTTATTCAGACATCGAGTGATAATGCATATAATGCTATTTATACCAATTGCAAGTGCACGCGTGTGGAATCCATCCCTAACCTTAATTCAATGTTTGTTTCAACAAGCAACCCGGTTGAAAAGAACCAATAAAATCTAGTAAAAATGTTTTCTTCATTTCATCGAATGATATCGTAATTTACCAATCAACATATTTTTTATTGGATCCTATCGTATTTTACAAATGAAAACTCTTTTTTTTTTTTAATATTAGTTATTGGTTTTAACTGTAAAAACCTGTGAGATTTTTAAAGTAGCTGGTATTAATATAGTCCGCCTTACTGAGTTGTGAGGAATAGTCTTTGGCTTGTAGAGATCAATAAATTCATTTATCATATAATTTATAGTGTAAACAAGCAATAGATTCACGAATTTTCCAATAGTTGAAAAAATTCAAATTTTAAAATTATATGGCATTGGATCACAAAATGTTTTCTATGGCAATATTCTGACGTTTAAGACATTGGTTCTATGTAAGTGCGTTAGGGGGCTACCTGTTAATATGTGGCACTTACTAATGTTTGCTATCGGTAGGGCATATATACCCCATGTCTTCGTCATCGGAATAGAGCTGTTTTTCAAAATTTTTATATTATCTCAAGAAACTCGAAATTTTTTAAAGATTTAAATGGGAATTACCATGTTAATTTTTGTGAATTTTATGTCTTTCTTTAAATTATCATAACTTTTTACAGAATTGAAGGCCCCAAAAATGCTACAGACCATTCGAAAGGTATTGCTTCAAGCTTTTTTTTAGAATTTTGGATAAAAAAAATCAATTGTGGCGCACTTACACTATTTTTAAGTTGAATATTGACATGTAGTTTATGTAACATTAACCTTGAGATTAGAAATTCTAACCCAGAAGGATAAATTCTAGACATAGTTAGCAACGAATGTTATATATAATGTTTTATAGTAAAAGTTGACAGATTTTGAGTTAAATAGCGGTAAACCCAGCTGGTGTTGAAAAAAACTAGAAAAAATTCACTTTTTGAGGTTAGAATAACTTTTGAGCAAATAGATTCCAGTACCTACAAATTATTTTCTGTATTCTGAAAAACATTTGCAATGTGTACCCAAAATTTGGTGTATTTTAAAATTTTGATCGGACCACTTCACGTGGAATACCCCATATATATATTTCAAAATTATGTATGGTATAATACGTAAATATTTTAAAATTGATAAAAATATCCGTTCCAATATGGCTGCATTAAAAATAAAATAAATAATATAATATGGCATCTCGTATATTCGTATTTATTTTATATATTTTGTAATTTTTTGTTTCATTAATATCTAAACAAAGTTCTAAAATAATATCACTTTTTGCAGACAATGTATTCTAACAAGTATTATCAAAATATTTTAATTGATATTTAATTAATGCTATATTAGACAATTAATTATTTTAAAATTTGTATATTTTATAAATAATTTTGTCAATAAAATGTCGCTTGATGCAGACAATGAATTTTAAATTTGTTTATTTCTTCAGTATTTTAGTAAAAAAATGTCGCTTGATGCAGACAATAAATTTTTAATTTGTTTATTTCTTCAGTATGTTAGTAAAAAAAATGTCGCTTGATGCAGACAATAAATTTTTAATTTGTTTATTTCTTCAGTATTTTAGTAAAAAAATGTCGCTTGATGCAGACAATAAATTTTTAATTTGTTTATTTCTTCAGTATTTTAGTAAAAAAAATGTCGCTTGATGCAGACAATAAATTTTTAATTTGTTTATTTCTTCAGTATTTTAGTAAAAAAATGTCGTTTCATGCAGACAATGCATTTTTAATTTGTTTATTTCTTCAGTATTTTAGTTAAAAAATGTCGCTTGATGCAGACAATGAATTTTAAATTTGTTTATTTCTTCAGTATTTTAGTAAAAAAATGTCGCTTGATGCAGACAGTTGATTATTTTAAAATTTATATATTTCGTAAATAATTTTGCCAATAAAATGTCGCTTAATGCAGACAACTAATATTTTAATATTTATTTATTTCTTAAGTAATGATATATTGAAATGTTGCCTGATGTAAATAATGTATACTTGAAAAATATTCTTTATTATACGTAATTTTATCTACAAATTTTATCTGATGCTTATATCTTATTATTTTATAATTCGTTTGCCTAATAAGTCGACCTTAAATTGATTTTTAAAAATAAAAAAAAACTATTTAATTATCAAACACTTCAGAAAAAACTATATTCGTTGTATATATTATTACATTATTATTTAAATTACTCCCATTTATATTAAGTATATCTCCTTCTGTATTAGTGAGTATCATTGACGATTTCGAAAATTTTATTTTTAGATTTTTTTCATCTGTAACTCTTGATAATGCAACATATAATTGACCATGACTAAATACAGGTCTTGGTAAATATAGACCTACTTTTTTAAATGATTGACCTTGTGCTTTATTTATGGTCATAGCGAAACTTGGTCTAATAGGAAATTGTCGTCTAACCATATTGAAAGGTATATCATCCTTTGATGGACATAAATCTATTCTTGGAATCATCACAATTTGTCCTGAATTTTTACCTGTTATAATTTCTCCATATATAGTGTACTGTTTTAATTCTGTAACCATGAGCCTGGTACCATTACATAAACCTCCATCTAAATGCAAATTCCTAAGTGACATAACGATCATTCCTTTTTTTAATACTAATTTATGCGGTGGTAAACTATTTGGTATTAATGAATTTATAAAATCTATTGTTATTGTTTCATCCAACTTATTATTTTCATCATTAGTAATACTATCAATGCTTAAATATATCTTACCGTCACCTTCAATTCTTTCAATTATTTCGTTATTAATCGCTAAAACATCACTATTTATAGGTGAAAGAATTACTTTGTCTTTAAGAGTATGTAAATCATCAATATTTATTTTATTACCAAAAATATCATCTATCAAATTATTAAATGTAATAAATTCTGATGGAATTTTTATAACGTTATCATCAATTTCAAATTTTGTAATATTTTTATTTTCTCCAATATTTAATAACCACGTTTTAAACATACTGTTTGAATTGACCAATCTTAAATTATTATTTAATGTAAGTTTTTGAAATAATTGCCATAAAGAACTACTTTTTACACATGATTCTAATATTTGAGTTCTATTTCCGTATCGAACTATAGGAAGTGTTTGTCGAAAATCGCCAGATGTTACTAATATTTTACCACCAAACGGTTTATTATTTCGACATAAATCTCTGAAAAAAATATCTATAGCTTCTAATGCATATTTACAAGTCATTGATATTTCATCCCAAATTATTAATTTAATATTTTTTATAATTTGACCTATTTGTGAATTTGGTGAAATGTTGCATGTTGATTGTTCGTTTAAATTAAATGGTATTTTAAATGTTGAATGGATAGTTTTACCACCTATTAATAAATTTGCTGCAATACCAGTCCAAGCAACTGCTAACTCTGGTATTTTGTTTAATTTCACAAATTTTATAATAGCAGTTAATAAATAACTTTTTCCACTACCACCAGGACCATCTATAAAATATAAATTTTCTTTTTTATTATCGTGCTTCTACTATTGTATCAAATATTGTTTTTTGTTCCAATGTTAAAGATTTTAACAATATTTCTATGTCATTATCTTCATTTGCAATAATATCATTATTAAACATATCATTGTGATTTTCATTATCAATATTATCAATATTAAGTAAATTAAATTGTTGCAATGTTAAATTATGTTTTGATAAAACGTTGTCTATAATTTTTAAAGCCTTTTGTTCTCCTAATATTTCAGGTAATTGAGGATCAAAGAAATGTTCTTTATACTTATTATAAAGTTTCAAGGCATCAAAATTGTGATCAAATGATATAATGAAAGCGAAAAGTTCACATAGTGCCTGTGGAAATTGAAAATTACAATTTTCTTCTAAACATTTATACCATTCATTATCAGTAATGATTAAACCTCTAACTATACATGCTTCATAAAATGTAACATAAACAACGCCTTCGTATGAGCGTATATCTTCAAAAGATTCGGCCCCACGTACATGAAGTAATAATAATCTAAGAAAAAATCGTTCTCGATCTTTAGGATTTACATGAAACATTCTGACTAGAATGGGTTTATTAAACTTTTTTCGCTTGTTCCATTCTTTTTTTATCCTGTCGTAAACATAATATTGAGGAATTTCACCATAAAGATACTTCTTGGCTTTCACATCAGATGAATTTAGTAAAAACCAACTTGTTAATGTTGTTCGATGATTTTTATTAATTAATTTGTCTTCAGATCCTTCTTTAAAATAGACAAATTGTTCATCTTCAAGATATACAGCTAATCTATGTATTGCATGTGATTGCGAATGTGATTTATATTCTTTCATACGATACATAGCCTCGGGTGGACAAACATACCTTGTAGAAATATATTCGGATATTTCGTCATAATTTAGAACATTGTCTTTTTGCACATTTTCAATTTCTACATTTTTTGTTTCTGTATTACTGAATTTTATTAAAGCTGTATCTGGGCCTTTGTAAAGATATTTAAATAAATATTTTATAGATTTTATTGTATTACATATTTCTACGTTAATGTGACATTCAAGTTTTAGAAGTAGATATGGATTATATGGAACAACAAAACTGTTATCCGCGATTTTATTGTTGGAGTATGTTATTTTTATTTCGTTATTTCGTGCACGATAAATTGAATAATCATTAGGAGATGTTTGTGTTTTAGTACTAAAACATTTTGGATAATGTTTTGTACAATATATTTTACTTCCATCCATACATACACTATTTTTATTCTGAATTCCACAAGGACCATGAATCATATTTTGTTTTACTAATTCATATAGTCTCGGAAATTTATTTTTATCAGGAATTTCTGCACATATGATATTATCAATTTGATCTGTATTTCGAATTTTGTTTAGTTCACTTAACCATAATAACATATGAATATGGCACAGTCCTCGTTTTTGAAATTCTATAACATAAATGTAAGAATTAACTTGACCAAGAATTTCGTGTTTCAATAATTCCTCCATTAATACCTTTACTTTTAGGTCAAATACACGCACTATCAGATCTGGTCTGTCAAGCGTATTTTCATTCTAATAAATTTTCTGTAATCTCGTTCCATTTAGGATTGCACGACATTGTCAGAAAAATGTCTGGTTTTCCATTATTTTACATTATGGTTGTTGCATCTAAAAAGTTCTGTTGCATCGCTCTAGGACTACCTATATAACTAGACGGTAGTATAACCATTTTACCAATAGAAACATGTTTATTATTATTTTTATTGTTGATTTGATCCATTAAACCTTTATATCGATCAGTTCGTAATTTATGCTGATCTTTTCTAATAAAATACAGACGAGTATTTTCAACTTTAGACCATGAGTTTAGGATAAACTGGTTTGATAAACTTTTGAGATTTAAACATGGATTAAATTCTTTTCGAATACTAAACCTATATGAATAATATTGCAAGGCAGATATATTATTACATTTTTTTTCATCTGATAAACTTTTCATACATGGTTCCCAACCTGAATCACCGAAAGGAAATATTAATGGATACACCATTGGGTCAATGCCTTTGTTTATAATTGCAATTGATTGAGGTTTTTTTCCTTTTTGAAAAATACATATATCTCTGTTAGAAGGTGGTTCTCCATTTTCTCCAACATAGACGATAGCAACTTCATTACATACTGCTATTTGCGATTTGTTTTTTAATGCTTTAAGAATAGCCCAGTCATTTATAATACAGAATTTATTACTTGATTGTTATTATATAATTTAAGTACGATCAATGCTTCAGAAAAAAAATTTTTAAATTGTTAATTCAAGTAATTGTTTTCATTTTATATATTTGTATTTTATAATCATTGTAAAGTCGAAATACACAAAATAAACTCATTATTTAATGTATATTTATTGGTCTTTCCGAATTAAAGCTTTACTTTTCACATAGAGCAGGCTCATTTTTCTCTTCATTCACTATGCTTGGTGGAAAATAGGGAATGGCCTTTTTAATAAATTAAACGAGTTTCAAGGCGTTTCGTACTCGATCTCCAGTTTGGACTCATCAGTAAGTAACTGGAAATCGTACCTTAAACGTCTGTCGCAAGATGATCTGCAACGCCAGCAAGATGTTATGCGGCTATATATATATATATATATATGTATATATATATATATAGAAGAAAAATGACAATCTCTCCAACGAGTGTAGAGAGTTCGTCGTTGGCTAGTGGTCTTTCCCACCGCAGAAATTTATAATCAAATATCTTAGTTAACATATTAGTAAATAAACATTATCATAAAATCATAATCATAAATATAATTCATAATATAACCTCTAATACCATCAATACTTACTACTCTTCCTTTAATCTTTGCAGCCCCTTCCTTTCATTTCTTAGATCGATTTGGGGCGTTTTATCGTCCTCTCTCATTAAATTATCTATTCAATTCTCAACTTCCAAAGGGAATCCTCATCTCATTATATTGCTCGATTTAATTATTCCTTTCATTCATTTATATTGTAATTCTCCTTCATTCTACCTGAAAACGAGGTTTTCCTTTCATTCATTATGTATATTCCTTCCAATCATTTTATCTGAAAACAAGGTTTTCCTTTCATTCATTTCCTATTCTCTCTTTCGCCATTCTCACATTATTCCTTTTTATTGTTTATTCCTTTTTCCCCGGGAACAGTGTCATTGTGACTGCCCGCCTTGATTCCGCAGGGACATCTTTCAGAATGTCCATCAGTTGGGCATCTGTTCCCGGGTTAAGATTGAAGGGGGGGGGGGGCTAGCGATAGACAGATGTGCCCTTGATGGGGGATTTTAGCCAATACGGTGTTAATTACTGCTGAGGCTTCCAGGTCCTTATATTTAACCGGATTGAGAATCCTCAACCGTTGAATATAACCGCGACTACACCTTGGGCAGGAACGAAGAGTTACACCTCTTCAGCCACAGTTGAAGCATATGCACTGAAAAAAAATTAAGCAGAATTTACTCGAGAGCCAAGCAATATCTACCGTGGTGACTCCGGTAAATTAGACAATTGTTACTCCTTTAGAAAGCAAGCAGTTTCTGCTTGGGCCTATCAAGCAATACATACATGACATCAAGAAAGAGATAGACCTAGAATATATATGTATTTTAAAATTATTAAAAAGGAAAAAGAGGGTAATCATTTTAAGATAGTTGAAAGTAAAGGCAATTATTATGTTTAATTATTGAAATTAACTTTTCCAAGTATATAGTCAATAATATATACGAAAAACGTACAGTTAAAAAGTAAGGTTATGTCTTACACGGAAACAAAATGCGAATATACCGGAGACCCAAGCAGAAACTGCTTTGTAGCCTAGCACAAAATACTTTTGTTACCGAAAGTAGAAGTCTCTTCGCTGTTTGCGGCGGATTCTGCTTAATTTTTTTTTCAGTGTGAGTCCTGGAATAACATTCTTGCAGGCTGGGTAGGGGTGACCCCATGGCCAAAATCCGAGACAAGTTTTGTAAGGCGGATGCACTGAGGGAGCCAAAGATACCCAACGTAAAACCTTACATGGTACCGCTGGCGCCGATTCTTCTTGTCGAGGAGGGGATTTTCGCGACGGCCCTAGAAAATTCTTGGTACATTCGCCGGTAATAGTTGCACTCTCTTGAACCATTTCTAGCCTACACTTTTTTTCTTCCTCTTTCATCTTTTTTGCTTCTTATCTCTTTTCTTCTTCTTTTCTTTTCTCTTCTTCTGTTCCCTTTTTTCTTTTTCTTTTCTCCTCGTTTCTCCCTTTTCCTTTTTTCCTCTTTCCTCTCTTCCATAATTTTTCTCTCCTATACCCTTTTCTGTTCTTGCAGTCTGCTCTCGTTGATATTTTTCTTCTCATTCTTCCATCTCTCTTTTCTCTTTTCTTCTTCGATTACCTTCCTTTTATTTACTTCCTACTCTTTTCGTTTTTCAAACCTTACTCTTTCTTTATTAATTCCTCTTATCTCACTCTCTTCTCTCTCATAATTTTTAGTTTTCTTTACTTCTTCCCTTTCCTTTGCTTCCCTTTCTCTTCTTCTTGCTTCTAATTTACTCTATTATTCTAATTCTTTCATTATTTTTCTCTTTTCTTCTTCTTGTTCTTCTCTGCTTTTCTCTCTCTCTCTCTCTCTCTCTTTCTCTCTCTTTACTCTAATGTACCTATATTTTATTTATTTTACTTAGTATTCTTTTTAATTTAATTTATTCTATTCTATTTATATGTGTGTGTGTATGTATGTATGTATATGTATAAATATATAGAATGGCCGCTATGACAACCTGAAAAGAGGTTAGATAGAGAGGGCTTGTGGGTCGTAACAATGTTAATGAGAAAGAGCGAGATGCTCTTATGCGAAATAACATGTCACAAAATATAGATTCGTGTGTTTATATATATATATATATGGGTGGTTCTCTGTGACATCGAAGATGAAAAAAATAAATATTGCTATAACTGTGGGAATATGTTTTAGAGGTATCCAGTAGTTCTCCTGAATTTTTTCAGAATTTTTCTGGGCCATTATTTTAAGTTACAGAGAGTCAAAGTTGACATTTTAGCACTTTTTTGCATTATATGCCCAATTTCATGAATTTTCAGCTCCCAGGGGATGCATTTTTCACTAAAAACATAGTATGACTTTTTTTGTAAAATTTTCCGAACTTTTCATTAAAAATACTTTTAAAGACATAAATGTATGCTGTCACACTCTTGTAAGCAATTTAAACCTTAACTAGTGAAAATCAGCAATTCTGCTGCGGACTCTGGTAACCTAATACTGTCTAAAACATGTCTTTTTATAGTCAGAAACTGCCTAAAAATTTCCAGAGTGGGTCTAAATCATTAAGATCCCTTATGGTCAAAATATACGGGAAAAGTGCCCGAAATATTAATAGAAATGTATATTTGTTGCCTTATAACGATGAATCTAGTAGCATGATCATTGCAAAAAAATTTATGCACTTACCTTGGAATGGTAGAAAAGTATCTCCACTTGTTTCAGTATCCATCTAATCCCCTGTAAGCTGCTAAAAATACAAATATTATTATACAAATATAAAAAATTATTTTTTAAACATTTATAATGCTGGATTTTTAGTTTTACATCCCTTACAAGAATTATAATACTAATCTGAAGGATTATTATAAATATATAACCATCATTATTACAATAACTAAATATACGTATTTAATACAAAAGATATATAAATAAATCGGATATATAATTATAATGAATAATATGATAACGTGACAATGACAAGTTTGTGAAATCTAAACAATGTATTGCTGAATAATAATAATAATAATGTTGATACTTTTATAGTAATCCTTCAGATTAGTATTATAATTCTTGTAAGGGATGTAAAACTAAAAATCCAGCATTATAAATCTTTAAAAAATAATTTTTTATAATTTTATAATAATATTTGTATTTTTAGCAGCTTACAGGGAATTAGTTGGATACTGAAACAAGTGGAGATACTTTTCTACCATTCCAAGGTAAATGCATAAATTTTTTTGCAATGATCATGCTACTAGATTCATCGTTATAAGGCAACAAATATACATTTCTATTAATATTTCGGGCACTTTTCCCGGATATTTTGACCATAAGTGATCTTAATGATTTAGACCCACTCTGGAAATTTTAGGCAGTTTCTGCTATAAATTCATGAAACTGGGCATATATTGCAAAAAAGTGCTAGAATGTCAACTTTGACTCTCTGTAACTTAAAATAATGGCCCAGAAAAAATCTGAAAAAATTCAGGAGAACTACTGGATACCTCTAAAACATATTCCCACAGTTATAGCAATATTTATTTTTTTCATCTTCGATGTCACAGAGAACCACCCATATATATATATATATATGTGTGTGTGTGTGTGTGTGTGTGTGTGTGTGTGTGTGTGTGTGTGTGTGTGTGTGTGTGTGTGTGTTATGCGTAATTCACAAAGATTTATGCGGGGTCCTTATAAGTTAGTTCATGCATTTTATCGATAACGTGTATAAATTAGTTTAGTTTGTGACAATGTGCTTTGCACATGTCAAGAGCGAGCGATAGAACCCCTGGCGAACACCTACCTACCCGTACAAGCTAGACGAGTCTCTAGCTACACCTACCTACCCATATACTTTTCCCTAGCTACCTACCCGCACATCAACTACATCCTACCTACCCTTACAGTCTAATAACCCCACCCAAGCACAGCACATATAAAACACTTAGTCTTGACGTTGAAGGCCAGGGCGAGCACAGAATCTCTGGTGGGCTCTTCCGGGTCTGATACTGCAAGCAGGATACTAAAGGGAGGCGATCACCAGGAAGCCTCCAGGACTCTCCGAAGCCTCACAGTACAGCAGTCAAGGCGATGAGGTAGTATCCAGGCAGGAAGCAGAAGAACCTCTAACGCCAAGCAAGATACAACTGTAAACAAGACACTTAATAAGAGCTAATACGCATTAAGAGGGTAAGGAGCAAGGAAGAGGATAAACAGCAATCGGCAGAAGACAAAGACAAGGGAATACATGTACAGCTGTATATAATCACTTCAGCTGTACAAGGAAAACATAGGACAAATTGAGGTTAGGACGCTGTACACAAACAACGTGCACAGCCGACCTCTTGGTTAAGCACTCAAACAGATACGCACATTTGCGTAAACCTCACAACCAAGTAATTACCTGGAGCCGTAGACGGAGCGGCTATCCATAACCGTGGTCAACGTCGTAGAGGAGAGAGGGGTGACTCGGCCTCGAGCAGCAAGCGGCGGCGGGTAAGTTTCGTACCTGAAACTCATGCCGTACCAATTAGATGAATACAGATAATAAGGAACGAATTATTAGTTACCTGGGAAGAGGTTGTACCGCATCTCCGAGACGGAAGCAGCACCAGGTCATCATCACCACACAGCCGAGTTGTACCGACACAGCCTGAATACAGCGGCACTCGACTCGCTCGCGAGACGCGAGATCGAGGTACCGCGCACGAGTGAGTACTGCGCAGGCGCGCGGTACGAACACGAAGCTCTCGAGCACCCCGAGAGAGAGAGCTCTTCGGTCCGCCGACCTGAACGGATCTTAGTATTATAGCAAAGCCGCAGATATTCGTGTAGCGGAAGAGAGAGATAGAGAGAGAGTGACATCGCCATTGAGGGACGAGCGCCGATTTCCTCGATAAGGTTGGTGAATAATTCACTCTCGCTGCGTACGGTACCGCCGAGTATCCGTAATAGTGTGTGCGAGATCCTGGTTCCCTCCTTCCCCTTCCCCTCCCTTAAAGCGAACCGATAACAGTACCAGAGAACTTTCTAATTTACGATAACCCGCGAGTTATCGCTTACTTGCCGGGAATCAACGCGGCTGGCACCCACCCTATAATTAGTATCTTTTAATAAATACTTATTCATTTATAATAAATTGCTGTCCCTAAATAACCTGCACCCTGATCCCCAGTGCAGCGTTACATTGGCGCCCAACGTGGTTGTTTTTAAGGGATCTTTTTATTAAAATAATTAAAGTGGTTTCCTTAGTAGTTAAAAGCGAGCGAAAATAAAAATATTGTAAGCGTCGAAGCGCGACGCAAACAAGCGGCCATATTGCCCTTCCTTTCCGTAAGCAAAGCTCGCACACACACCCAGAAGAAGCCGGTCGGCCATTTTGACGGCCATTTGCAGCAAGTAAATTAAGCACTGCTGCTGGGGAAGGCTGCTTAGGAAGAGATTAGGGACTATTTACAATATTTACAGGTTTTATGCAGGTGGGTTTTTCACGTTAGGCGCCATTGTGGCATGAGACTTTTAAGTGCTGAATAAAAAATGAAGCGGGTGTCGGGTCTTGAACCCGAGCCCCTTCGGATCCGAAGGCGTGCTACCGATACCGCGCCGCCTCGGGGTGTCGGTAATGCTGGCATCTATGACAAGTGGATTAAATCCACCTTGTCACAAGTTTAGTTACTTTGCGACTTGTTAAGCGTACACGTGGGCTTCTATCCTCATATATGACTCCTTCGTTTACTTTTCTAAAACGTTGACTTTTTTCATATTATTTTTAGTCGAGTGTTATCGTTTAGAGGCATTCAAATGCCTATCTGTACTAAGTGCATTCGAAATATTGTAAATAAGTCTAAATGTTCAATCTACAACTAACTATTTCACCCAGGTTGTGCGATCCAATATATTGCAAATAAACCTAATGATAATTGCTGTGCAATATCCTTTCGTATTATAAATCGAAAGCAACAGGAAAACGAATCTTGTAGATCTCACTCGCCTTCTCAAAGATCTGTTCGATTTGACCAAAATCGCGCATTTTCGAATTCACATCCTAACTATAATTCAATTAATATGCAGAATAATCAATCCGTTGAATTTACTAACTTATCGTCAGATGAGATTAATATGTAGTCTAATTCTCATCTAGTTCATCTAATACTTTGAATCTTCCTCCTAATTGGACCACTTTGTCTAATGCGGACAGAATGGCGGCAATATTTACGTCAATGGCCCAAAATCACAACGACTTAACATCACGTTTTACTAACATTGAATCTCATTTTGATGAAATGACAGATTTTCTCGGCCAGAAATGTCGACGAATGGATAGGATAGAGTCGGAATTAGAACATATGAAAACCACGTATTCATCTCTACCAAGTGCTGAGATGAAAGTCACAGGCATCCCGGCCGATGTATCAGTTACTTATAGGGATTTACTCTTGGCAATACTAACAAACTTAAATTTAGCCCATCTACATGATGATATACTTGAGATTCGAGAATTTAAAGCCAAGCAATCTCAAAGTGATCGAGATGGAGGACAATCACCTAAAACTATCTCAATTATTGTAAAATTTAAAAACTACACTATTAAAGACCACGCGCTTAAAGTGAAACGCGAATTCGGTGAAATAACGTTTGGCAGTATTTTTCCAAGTACTCATCCTGATCTAAAAAATAAATTGTTTCTCTATGGCATGTTACCTCCGGCTCTTTATCGGCCTTTGGTTTTGACCAAGTAGAAGGCTCGCGATATGCACTACAAGCATACCTGGGTTAAGCCATTAACGCCCAAACGACCACCATTTTTTTCTTTTTTCATAGTCATTATTAAATATTTAAATCATGCGCTACCATAGTACTGATTTTTTTCGTTATAGTTTTGGATGTGTTCTTTCGAATGCCGTCGGTAAAATTGAGTTAACCCTTTTTTGAAAAAAGTTATGATTTTTTTAATTAAAAAAAATACAGAAAATTTGTCGCTATTTTTTGATAATTAATTTTTTTCATATTATAAAATGTATTTAGATCGTTCGATTCACGAACAAAAGTGCATAAAATAGCTATACTTTGACCCTACATTTTTTGTATTTTATTCTCAGATAGTCAAAAATTTTGTTTTTAATGAAAATCACGAAAAATAACCAAATTTATTCATTTTTTTCTATTTTTGAGTGTTTTTACATTGAAATCAAAATTTTTGACTATCTAAGAATAAAATACAAAAAAATATAGGGTCCAAAGTATAACTATTTTATGCACTTTTGTTCATGAATCGAACGATCTAAATACATTTTATAATATGAAAAAAAATTAATTATCAAAAAATAGCGACAAATTTTCTGAATTTTTTTTTATTAAAAAAATCATAACTTTTTTCAAAAAAGGGTTAACTCAATTTTACCGACGGTATTCGAAAAAACACATCCAAAACTATAACGAAAAAAATCAGTACTATGGTAGCGCATGATTTAAATATTTAATAATGACTATGATATAGTCACTTTTTAATGTACAAGATTATGTTTTATATCGAAATGACCGAGGTATTAGAACGTACGGAGGCAAGCGTGAATTTATCCAAGGAGGAGACGTTGCATGTTATGTTAATCAGAAAATACATTGTAAGGTTTTGTGTCAATCTATCAATAAGAACATCAACGATACGGAATATTTAATTCTTGAACTTGTCTCTAATCAACAAAAAATAATACTTGTCTCTGTTTATAGACGTCCTAAAGGTCAATTATTGTCCTACTTATTTAAAGTTATCAATCGTTACTTACACTTATACTCTGATATTATTATTACCGGTGATTTGAATTCTAACTTCTCAGGTGATACATATTATTCTAAATATTTTCAAAGCTTGTCTTCGAAAATTCTTTTCATTTGGTACCGTTTGGCACTACTCATCATCGTGATAACACAAATACATGGTTGGACGTAATGATTGTTGATTTTGTAGACAAAATTAGTTCATTTTATAAATCACCAGTCCCTTTCATTAATTGTCATGATCTTATTATGCTTGATTTTAGGTTAGAGCAGCCTATAGCAATGTCCAATGTTGTTTTTTCTCGTGATTTTCGTAGCTTTTCGCCTAATGTATTTGTGAGTTCGCTTCGGATGGTATTAACGTTATATGATGATCTCAGTGGTTCAAATATGAATGTTGATGCTGCTATGGATTATTTCAGAACGATCACTTGCAAGTTACATTAGGAGGAAACCGACGCCTTGGTTCTCATCTGAATTGCGTGCGAAATGCAAGGCAAGGAATCGCCTGTATAAGCGAACATGTAATGCAGTTTTGCTCTCTCAGTACAAGCTTTTACGTAGACAGGTGAAATTGGATATCAAGCAGGCTCGTAATGATTATCTCATATAGTCCTTGTCGGGCTCTGTTAGCTCAGCACGCTACTGGAAGGTTCTAAGAGGACACGGTTTACTTAAGGATTCACCTATTTCCGCTTTACAGTATTTCAGTGTCTCGGAATTGGCTCATTATTATGTTTCTGTGGCAGGTCACCATCCATCGTGCACCTTGAATCAACTAGAACAAATCCTCCTATTACCATATCCTGAAGGCACGGCGCTTTTCTTATTTAATGAACTTGATTCCTCCCAAGTTATGAGGTCATTGAGATACTGTTCGCCAAAGGCGAAGGATCGCAGCTGTTATGAATTGTCATTGTCGTCAACGAGCTTAGCTCCTTACTTGGTTAAACTATTTAATTATTCTTTTAAAACATGCACTTATCCATCATTATGGAAAGAATATGTCGTTGTCCCATTTATCAAAAATAATAATCCAATCAGATGATACTCGCCCTATAGCCACCTTACCTCATTTAGCCAAAGTTTTCGACACATTAGTAACCGAACAAATAGTTAATTATCTAGAATCAAACTTCTTTTTATCACCTTTCCAATCAGGTTTTCGCCGAGGTTTTAGTACACAAACTGACTTACTGAAGACAACCGAGGATATTCGTTGTGGATTTGAAAATGGCTTAGTTACATTCATGGTTTTATTTGACTTGAGTCGTGAATTTTATTCCTTGTGTGACACGGTATTACTGACTAGACTTAAAGAGGCAAACTTTGCTCCAGATGGATTCACTCGTATCTAAACGGTCGTATGCAGGCAGTTTTGTCAAGTGATGGTCAAAAGTCTGATTTATTACAGACATTAAGCGTACCACAGGGTTCGACCTCTAGACCAATTTTATTTTTGATTTATATTAATTCAATTATTAGAGTAGTTAAACACTACAAAACTATGCTTTTTGCTGATGATCTGAAGATATACATCCAGTGTGAACCGTGCACTATCAATGTGTCAATTGGCAAAATCAATTAAGACATTCAATCTATTCTTTAATGGATTGTAAGCAATGGATTGAAAGTGAACGTAGGTAAAACCAACAATGCGTGGGTTTACTTTTGACGCATGATTTATCTTGGAATGCTCAAGTTACAGCAATCAGTTAAAAGATACACTACACTCTTTATAGACTCCGCTATAAAGGCTACTGTTTACCTCTCAAAGCTCGAATACTGCTTGCCAACAACTTATTAATCCCTCATTTTGACTATGGATGTTTGGTCTATGCTGATATCTCTTCTTATCTTGTAGTGAAGTTGCAACATTTATGTAACACAATTGTCAGGTTTATTTTTCATCTTAGACGTGATTCTTCACTTCAACAATATTACGATCATTTAGAATGGCTTACATTATCAAATCGACGCAGGTATTTCCTAGGGATAGCTGTGTACAAGTTGATTTATTCTGAAAAACCGCGATATTTATTCGACCATTTAAAATTTGTGAATGAAGACCTTCGATGTTCTAAACGTATCGAATCTTTTTTTAACATTCCTGTAGTCAACACTGACGTATACAAATGTTCCTTCATAAAGCAGGCCATGCGATTATGGGAAACGATAGCAAAAAGGATCCGTGATAGTCTTAATGTTAATATCTTTTATGATGTAGTAACATCACTGGGCGTCGCCTGGAGAGTCGTTGTTAGTGCGTGCACGTGCACGCACCACTCCGCGGTAGTACCCGGGTACTATTCTCGACGGTGGGGATCGCGCACACCCGGGGAAACGGTCGCGAGGCACGTTGTTTACGTGCCGGTCCGCGCTCAGTCGCCATCTTGAATCGATCTAGATTCAAGCGCGCGCGCACTGAACACGCGGTCCGCGCTCGTATCGATACGGGGATCGCGCGCATATAGTATAGGGAATTCGGAACGCGGATAGTGGGGGAACATGTGTATAAGAGTACGGAGATAAATGTATATTTGAATTTAGCGCTGTTAACTAGAGAATAATTTAGTGATCTATTGAACCAATCAATAGATGATTTTATTAGAGAATAAGACTTCCGTATGGGTAAATATAACAGCATATTACGTTATATGACTGTAATTACCTTAAATACGGAAAGTCGAAATACTAGTTGGGACAATGATAACTTATGCAAATTAGTTGTCATTTTTATTTATAGTAGGGTAAATACGGGTAGCTTTATTACACCTGTGACGGATACGGAAGGGTTGGAGAATTATAATATTGCCGTATCCCTCGCAGGAAACGAGAGAGAGAACAGATAGGGATATTAGGAGATTGAGGGAGATAGAAAATCGGGGAAGAAGTTTGGCGTGACTCGGAAAAACGGATCATCGCCATTCTGATTCTATCGATCGCAAAGTACAGTATTGCTTCATTATTCTGATCCTATCGATCTTCCATTTAGGAGTGTTTCTGTATATTCTGATCCTATCGATCTTCCAGATAGTAGTCTTCTGTATGTTCTGATCTTATCGATCGCACAAACAGTATTATTTTTCTTTAGTTTTGATTGCTGAGATTTATGGTGATTATCTTATTATAAAGGAGGATTTATTTTTCCATAATAAGGATTGAGGAGTATACATAGAGTTATCCCGTTAATAAGGAGAAATATTTAATACAACGATATACCTACATATAGATATAATTATCCAAACGGAATAGTTTTGGGATAGTATTATTATTATTATATTGGATATATTTTATTGATTTATTTACATCGCATTGGTGAGTTATTTTAATTATTAAAATAATAATTGATATATTTAGTGGGGACAATAAGGATAAACTCAGTGCGCGTTTTTTTTTCTTATTAAATTAAATTATTTATTTGATTAATTATAAAGTAACGTTCTCTCTCTCGTGGTTAGTGGTGCCACGGGATCTATTATTAGATCCCGTAATATAATTATATATATCTAAATTTTGTTAAGGGTGTTAATATTCGTTACGCGGTTTAATAGGTATCCGGACCTATTATTTTATTCAACGGAACTTCCTCTGGGTGAGTCCACCGGGTGATCAGGACGAATAAATTAATATTATTGTTTTTTTCTTTTCGATGATGTTGGGACCCGGATAATTTTGTTTAAATAATATTTTTCGTTATTTGAATTAAAAACCAGCATCACATTTGGCGCCCAACGTGTGTTTTTATTGTACATTTAGTGATTAAATTATTTTCGGTTTGTTAGCAAATTTAACGGTTTTTTTTGTACATCGGCGGAAGTTGAATTAACGAATATTTTAGGGAGTGTTTTAAAAATTTCTCAGTGGGCTAGAGAGAGAGAAATTTTGGGAGTCGGTGACGCCATTTTGGAAAATTGAAAATTCGATTGCTGCCATTTTAACGTTTAACTGGCCGCGTTGAAATTTAATTATTACCGTTTCTAGTGGGAGATAAACTGATATATTATTTTATTTTTTTATTATTATTGTAATAATTATTGTCGTTGCTGTCTGTTGCTATCATCTATTTTGCAAGCGCTTTTTGTGGGCTGCTGCTATTTTAAAGGTGATTTGTTAATTGTTGAATCAAAGTTAATAAAACTTTTATTCGGCAATTTAACAATTTTTGTAGTAGACAGTGGCATCGCCTCGTGCCAAATAAAAAAATTGTTGGGAGATAATTACTTATTTTATTTATTGTGTTATTTTCTGATATTTGGGACGTATATAAATTATTATTCATGGTAATCTTGAATATATGTATTGGAATTGGCCATTTGTAAAAGCAATCAGGAGTTGGATGTGAGGACACCACAAGGAGATATATTTCTTTTTTGTTTCACCAGCCATTGTAATAAGGATTTATTTATTTATTTATTTATTGTTTTTTTTTCCATTTTTTAGGAAGACATACAAAAAGGTAATCTCCAGAGTAATAATTATAATTTATATTTTTATAATTTATATTTATTTTTATTTGCCAATATTTATTTCTATTTATATAGCGGATGTGCATATTTTTTTTCTGTTTGTCTTTGTTCGTGATTTACAGTGGGGTTTAGGAAAATTTATTTATTTGGCGCGAGGCTTTATCTGGTCAGATCGGACCCGTGCACCGAAGAGTTCCCGTGTAATTCAGCTTACGGGGGAATTAATATTACTGAGTTTGATTAAGGGAAAGCGGAATATTAAAGTCATTTTTATTTTTTTTGTTCGTTTTTTTTAATTTATTCTCTCGGTTGTTCGTAGTTATTTTTTTTTTGTTGTTGCTTTTGTAATATTTTAGTTTACTAAAATGGGTAGTCATAAGGAAAGGATGGAAAATATCCTTAAACAGTCTACAGGGGCGAGGGAATTATCTAGAAAGATTTCAAAAATAGACCCTAAATTAATTAAGGAGTTATTGGAAAAACAAGGGTTAAGTACAGTAGGGTCATTTGGGACATTGAAAGATAGGTTATTAAGGGCGGACTGTAGGAAAATAGATGTTAACTTAAACGTACCGTGGTATACGGATGACGAAGGGGAGGGGGAAATACCGTCAAAGGCAGATGAAGCAGAAGTAGAACAACCCATTAATGAGAATTGTAAGGAAAATAGTGACAAAGGGGAATGTAATAGAAAAGGGAAATAAATAAAGGAGAGTGAAGACAAAATAATGGAAAATGTTAGTCAGGAAGTAGTGGAAGTAGGAAAAGAAACTCAGCTTAGTGAAAAGAATCAGGAGAAAACGGGTGTGCGTAAAAAATCAAACGGGAAACCAAAGGAAACGGTAACTGCGGATAGAAGCGAAGTAGTAGGGAGTAACACAGATGTAGGGAGTTTGAAGATATTAGTAACCGACATTATTAGGGAGGTTATGGGTAATCAGTTAGAAAGCGCGTTAATAAAAATAGTAGATGCAAGGTTGCAAAACTTGCAAGCTAGCAAACAGGTAGAAGAGTTAGGTCAACCAGAAAGAGTTGAAACCGAGGGAGATAATAATAGTAGTAGAGATTTAGTGGAATATAGTGAATTTAAGAATTCATTAGTAGAAGAATCAAAGCGTAAAGTGACAAATGGTAGTGCGGACGAATTAGGATCGAGAAAAAGAGAATCTACTCCCAAGCGATGTAATAACTTAGGGCCAAAGAAGTTAGGTTTCTCAAAGGGCGAGTTTTTATACAATAAAGGGAAAAGAATTTATTACGTTGAGGAAACTGACACAGGTAGTAGTTCAGAAGAGGAAATATGCAAAAGTAGGAGAGTCCATAAAGAAAAAAAGTTAATGCGTAGACAGATAGATCAGAATCAGGATAGGGAGTTAGTTGGGACAGATATGAGCGGAAATAGTGAGAATGAGGGAGTCTGGGAAACTCCGAGGTCTAATAAGACCAGCCAACGCCAGAGAGGGGTGAATCAGTTGCGCAGTATGCAGTGTGTTAAAATGCTGCAAAACTGGAAAATACACTTTTCTGGCGAAGGTAAGAAGGGTCCGGAGGAGTACTTGGCTCAACTTCAAGATTGCTATGAAGGAACAGCGTATTCTGATACAGAGTTCCTAAGCGCGATTCCTTGTACGCTATCGAAAACCGCGGCTAGGTGGTTTCGATCAGTAAAGGAAAAGATTAAGACGCTTAAAGAGTTTAAACGCGCATTCAGACATAGATTCATGGGGATATTAGATAGAGAGGATATCATGGAAGAATTGCGTAGAAGGACTCAAGCAAAGGGAGAGGATATAGCTAGTTATTTATCGTGTATTAGACTTATAGTAAGGCATTTTAAGAGACCGCCGTCGGAATGTCAGCTGGTTCCATTGATATTTCGTAATCTGTTGCCGGAGTATCGTAAGGCAATGGAAAACGAATATCTCGATAGTTTGGACGATATTGAGAAGCGGGGGAGAAAATACGAACGGAAGAAAGAATTAGACAACCGTTACGTTCCTCCGCCACCTAAGGAAAGGACTTGGATTCCAGAAGCCGCATACCAAGGGCCGAGAGTAAAGGGTAAGGTGGCTAAGGTGGAAGAAAATGAACAGGGTGTAGTTGGGTCGAAGGACAAGCTGAATCCGGCGAAGGTAGACAAAGGGTCGAGTAAAAGCGCGGTTAAGGCTAAAGTGAAGGTGGATTCGCAGGAGCAGCCTTTCACAGCTGCAATGGTTGTGGCCAAACAGGCACCACCACAAAATGCGAGACCACCGGTTGCAGCAGCAGACTGGTTGGTCAAGACCACCAGCTGATGGCCAACGGGTGAATTATAACGATCGGAATTTTAATCGTAGGGAATTTCCGTCGAATAGGTGGCAGAATCAACCCGATAGTAGGGATTTTCAGTCGAATAGGTGGCAGAATAGACCAGATAATAGGGAATTTAGGGAGTCGAATAGATTTGTTAGTAATGGAAATATAGATACAGAAGGTAGGGCATAGGAGTTCCGAGTGTCCCAATAGGAAGTGCTATTTTTGTAAAAAACCGGGTCATAACATACGAAACTGCTCCCTTCGTAAAACAGAGGGGTTAGCATGTCAAGTTTGTAAAACAGTTGGGACGACATTCGACGATTGTCCGAATTGTACACAGTTTAGGGGGATGTTGGGAAACGACAAATCGGGAGTTCAGAAAGGTCCCCTGACTCTCGAATCACGGCAGTAGGGACCGATAGGGCGTTACCAAGTTACTGTTTCCCAGAGGTAAATTTAGAAGTAAGGGTGGGGGAGAATATTGATAGGATCACTATAGAGGGTGTGTCTCCCAAAGTAAATGTAGGGAAGTTAGATAGGTCTAAGGGTGCGATTCCAAGATCTAAGGGTAATTTACGGTCGATCAGTAGGGACGATCCAGAAAATGATTTAGGAGTTAGAATAATTGAGGATAGGTTATTAGAGGGAGCGGAGAGAATAGATAATGAATTATTAGCCAAAAAGGGGAAAGTTGATCGTGGCGGGACTCAAGTTAGCGAAGGAAGGTTACAGGATAATCAAGAGATTAGGGGTTACGATAGACTAAATTTGATTAACAAGGGTGTAGAGTTGCTTTTAGGGGATAATAAGAAAAAAGAAAAAGAAAAGAGTCCAAAGACCTTCCTTGGCAACAAGGAGACACCAGATCGATCAACTGAACCGAAACAAGGTGTATCAGTATCTAATATAGAAAATAGGCATTATTTGAAAGTTATTTTAGGAGGACAGGAATATAGGGCGTTAATTGATTCTGGTTCCACATTGTCTTTAGTAGGGTCAAGGATAGCTGAACAGTTTAAGGATAGATTAAAGTCCTCTGATGTTGTTATTAAAAATGTCAATGGTGGA
Source organism: Theocolax elegans (assembly GCA_026168455.1). Classification (NCBI taxonomy): domain Eukaryota; kingdom Metazoa; phylum Arthropoda; class Insecta; order Hymenoptera; family Cerocephalidae; genus Theocolax; species Theocolax elegans. The sequence goes on along the minus strand of CM047426.1, from coordinate 49,844,603 downwards.
TTAGTGAGGGCGTTAGGGACGTTAGAAATTAATTTAGAGATTGACGGACATGTAGGAAAAATTAATTGCAGGGCATTGAAAGACTTGAAATCAGATATGATATTAGGGATGAATTTCGGCAAACTTTTTAATTTTGATGATAGGTTAGGACAGGATCAGTGGCGTGTTAGGGAAGGTCCTTGGAGGTCATATAGTAGTGATAAAGGGACAAACCATCCTATAATATTCGGGGAATGCGCTGGCACCTCTGAATTACAGGATGAGGAAAGGGACAAAGTGCAAAAATTGTTGCACAATTTGCTTCCAGACATAAACGCCGATCGGTTAGGAATGACAGACCTTACTGAACATTCAATTGATGTTCACGGAGCTCCTCCAGCAAACATCGGACACGGCGCATCTCGACCAAGATGTTGGAGGCAGCTCATGAGGAGGTTAGAAAGATGTTACAGTTGGGAGTTATAGAAAGATCGGCAAGTGACTGGAGCAGTGCACCAGTTCTAGTACGGAAGTCCGACGGAACAATTAGATTCTGTGTGGACTATAGGGACTTGAACTCGGTCACGAAACGGGATGCGTATCCTTTGCCACAAATGGATTCGATTCTGGATAAAATTCGCAAAGCCAGGTATATTAGCAAAATCGACTTGAAGCAGGCGTACTTTCAGGTTAAGATGGCGCCTGCTAGTCGAAAATATACGGCTTTTGCGGTGCCAGGATCGGGTCTATGGCAATTTAAAAGGATGCCATTCGGTTTGACGAATGCGCCCATGACCTTCCAGCGGTTGATCGATATTCGGTCCGGAATTCGAACCTTTTATTTTCGGATATCTGGACGATATAATCATCGTCACCGAGTCGTTCGATGAGCACTTGAAATATCTGGATTTGGTATTGCGGAAATTATTAGATGCAGGGTTAACAGTGAATAGGGACAAATGCGAATTTTGTTGTAGTAGGGTGACTTATTTAGGATTTATTTTAGATAGGGACGGACTTAGAACAAATCCAGATAAAGTGTCTCCGGTGGTCAATTATCCAGTACCCAGGACAATCAAGGAATTAAGAAGATTCTTTGGTATGATTGCCTGGTACTCGCGTTTTATTGAGAATGAGGCCGAATTAAAAATACCATTAGTAAGGTTGTTGCATAAGGGACAAGAATGGATATAAGGGGAGGAGCAGCAGGAAGCTTTCGATACACTAAAGAGAGCTTTGACTGTTGCACCCGTTCTTGCTCGCCCTGATTTCAGCAAACCGTTCAAAGTGCAGTGTGACGCAAGTAATTATGCACTGGGAGCGGTGCTGACTCAGGAACAGGAAGACGGGGAGCACCCCATAGTCTACATTAGTAGGGTTTTGTCGGCCGCGGAAAGGAATTATTCCACAACGGAAAAGGAATGTTTGGCGTTAATTTGGGCTATAAAAAAGTTGAGGCCATATTTAGAGGGATATCCATTTACCGCAATCACTGATCATAGTACGTTGAAATGGTTGCGGAATCTTAAGGAGCCTACTGGTCGTCTCGCTCGGTGAATAACGAAAGAATATGCGTCCGTGTATTGGTAGTGCTTCTGTGATATTGCAGTTGAATCTTTAGTCCAGCGTTTTTGTGATATTAAAAATTTTCTTTTTTTTAATATACTATTTATTGTTTGCGAGATTTCCATTTTATTATTATGTTATATATTTGATTTTATATTTTATATTTTACGATATATTGTACTAATGATTGCTATGTATATTTATTTATATTTATATTTTGTATTAATCTTCTACTGACATTCGGTGTACTCCACCTTGGCAAAAATAAATAAGTTATCAATCAATCAATCAATCTCTTCTTCTTCTTCATCTTTTCTTTTTCTTTCTGTATCTAACATTGCCTTTTGCTCTCGGGCTCTGTTGAGGTGTCTTCGACGTTGCTCCTCATGATGGATTCTTTTACCTTTGGCTTCCAATTTCCTTTGTTGTTTCATGAGGAAAAAATCAGCGTAGTAATGGAGAAAGATGTGAACTTAAGCCTCCGAAGTAGACATCCATCGTGCGGTGGCGTCGAGGGTTATAACACCTCGTCCTACGACGTGCCGAGTGGCTTCTTGCTGGCTCCTCCGCTGGGGTTTCGGGAAGGAATTCCCTCACGAGATCCATGAGCGCTACCGTGTTAGGGAGTAGTCTATAGCCAGTCCTTTGCTCGGCGGGTGGCCACCTTATTGGAGCAATGGTAGCCCTAGGTAGTTGTTCTCTTTCCGGCGATCCTTCCTAGATTATTAGCCTTCCATTTATGAACGCTGATGCTCCACTTCTTTTGGGGTGGCCTAGTTGGTGGTGGCTACCTCCGCTATTTTTACAATTTATTTCCCCCTTTAGAGCTTGTAATCGATCCGAATGAGTTCAAGGCGCTGGAGGGAGGATCTGTTCTCATGGTCCCTCTGAATCTTCCTTCGTGCAGATCTAGATGTCGAAATAGAAATTTTTATCTGTGTTTATCTTGCGCTGTACATACCGTCTTATAAGAGAGTCATTTTTTTCGAACATATCGGAAATGTGTTCGAGAAATTTGATGGAACCTAATCCTTGAGTCATGTAATACAGAAAAATAATGCAGTACTGACACACACATCGGAGGATTCGCTCTGCAATCGAACATTATTTCAACGAAGTTGTTTACAATTTTTTCGCAATTATTGATATGATCTGAAATGAGTGGTGCTAGTCCAAAACTATCGAAATAAAAACCATTACTTGATTTATCGACGTAAACAGCGATCCAATGCATACCAGATTTTGTATGATCATCCATGTTTAGCACGAACGCTATCAGTTTCGTCCACACTCAGGATATCTGATTGGCCGGAAATATACCTACAGTGTGCGAACGGATTTTCGACAAATTTTTCAGTATTTATAGACTGTTCATGAAGAATTTCGTTTGTAGTGTTTAAAGTCTTTTATGAAAATTTTTCGATTTGTTAAAAACATGTTAGAAAATGTGGGTTGGACAAGTAGTTTCCTTTCATTTTTCCGAATCCGTAAAAAATGATTTTTCGATCTATAGATTTAATTTTGAAGTAATTTTCGATTCTAACCATAAAAATTTTTTGCAATTGAAACTACTGAAATCAAAATAGAAACGGCAGGTATTTTGTAGATGTCAATATAAATTTTAGTATTATTTAGTATTATTTTATTTAAAGAGCATAAAAAAGAGAGAAATTACTTTTTTATTAGTTATGTAGAAATTAATTATGCACAAATAAATTATTATTATTCTATAAAATTTTTGAGATACTGATGTAAAGCAAGAATAGACATTGTTTACTTTAAGAGAATAAAAAAAAGAAGTTTCCTTTTTATCAGTTTTGTGGAAATTAATAAAAATTTTAATAGAGTTTAAGCAAAATATATAAAAGTTTAATTAAAAAATACAATGTATTACATGGTAAAAAATACTTGTTGATTATTCCGCTTTGATTTCAGTACTGTTTATTGCAGAAACTTTTTATGGGGTTTAAACAAAAAAAATATATAAATATTTAATTAAAGATACTTGTTGATTATGTCGATTTGATTTCAGTATTTTCTATTGCAGAAACTCTATGAAGTTTAAGCAAAATATAAGTAGAAATAGGATGGGAGTAAGAATTAAAGATTTTTTTATCAGATAACATTTTTAAAAGTGTGATTGGAAACCATACTTGCGAATGTTGACACCTTCGTGGAAGGTGTTTTATATAAAGTACTGTCTAGAGGCACAAATTCTATGTGGAATATTTAATAATGAATAATAAAATTACTGAAAGTGAAACTCTAATAAATATATAAAAAATTTCTATTGACATCTACAAAATACTTGCCGTAGCTATTTTGATAAAAAAATCTTTATTTCTTACTCTCATCCTATTTCTACTTATATTTTGCTTAAACTTCATAGAGTTTCTGCAATAAAAAATACTGAAATCAAATCGACATAAGCAACAAGTATCTTTAATTCAATATTTATATATTTTTTTTGCTTAAACTCCATAAAGTTACTGCAAAAATCAAATCGACATAAGCAACAAGTATTTTCAATTAAATATTTATATATTTTTTTTGTTTAAACTCCATAAAAAGTTTCTGCAATAGAAAGTACTGAAATCAAAACGGAATAATCGACAAGTATTTTTTACCATGTAATACATTGTATTTTTTTTAAATTAAACTTTTATATATTTTGCTTAAACTCCATTAAAAATTATATTAATTTCCACAAAACTGATAAAAAGGAAACTTCTTTTTTTTTATTCTCTTTAAATAAACAATGTCTATCCTTTCTGTGATTTACATCAGTAGATAAAAATTTTTATAGAATAATAATAATTCATTTGTGCAAAATTAATTTCTGCATAACTAATAAAAAAGTAATTTCTCTCTTTTTTATGCTCTTTAAATAAAATAATACTTACACCACCGTTGACTAAGTATGTCAGTTGAGTTATTTTTGACTGACTAATATCCTCTTATATATCGTTGATAGTAGGTTATCGTGTAAAATAATATGGTCAAATAAAGCATTCTAATGTTTTACATCTAAACTACAATGTATTTTCGATTTCGAATTATATATTCTATGAATATGTGTATATTCTTTTTTTACCATCTATTATTATCAAGTATTAGTGCTTAATATTACTGCAAAAGCAAATAAAAATCAATCGCTGTGTCGACAATAGACCTTATTAGAAACATATAATGTTCTTATATAAATCTTATAAATCTTACTTAATAACCAAACTTAAAATATTTGATAAGTCTTTGATATAAACATGCATATGCAATACACTGTTTAATTCAAATCAGACGAATTATTCTAAAGTAAGATGGCAATCCAACGTGTGGTGCAAGTATTATTTTATTTAAAGAGCATAAAAAAGAGAGAAATTACTTTTTTATAAGTTATGCAGAAATTAATTTTGCACAAATGAATTATTATTATTCTATAAAATTTTTTATCTACTGATGTAAAGCACGAAAAGGATACAGACATTGTTTATTTAAAGAGAAGAAAAAAAAGAAGTTTCCTTTTTATCAGTTTTGTGGAAATTAGTAAAAATTTTTAATGGAGTTTAAGCAAAATATATAAAAGTTTAATTAAAAAAAATATAATGTATTACATGGTAAAAAATACTTGTCGATTATTCCGATTTGATTTTCTAGTCTTATATAATTCAGATAAAAGAATATTTTACTTTTAGTAATTGTTTAACCGTCATTCAAGATGGGCAAAACAAATAGTAAACATTGTAATAGTAAAAATTATACAAATGACTTTACAACTGAAGAACGGCAACCGTTATTAGAAAAGAAGTCTAAGGAAAAAGATAAAACAAAATCAAATCATTATTTTAAAAACTGTGCATTTGTTACAAATAAACAAGGATACAAGAGACATACTTAAGTGAGTAAAAAAATAGGAGAAATGAGAACGTATAAAAAAAAAGTATCAACATATATAGCGAGACGATATCACACTTGAGATGACATTTGATGAGGAGTAACACCGTATACAAGTATAGTGATACAATCAAGGTTACATGTTAGATTACGTGTTTGTTTATATAACAAAAAAAACAAATAGGATAACACGAGGTCAATAACATTATAGTAAAATACTGTCAGCAGGTATAGAGGGGCATATCAAAAGGCGTCATCAAGGTCATGGGTTATCTTACTTGTTTGTTTACATAAACAAACAATTAAGATAACATTCTTAAGATAACATTCTTTTTTTCAAGGATATAACAAAACAAATATGATAACATTCTTAAAATAACATTCCTTTACGAGGTCAATAACCTTATAGTAAAATACTGGAAGCAGGTATAGAGGGGCATATAAAATGGCGTCATCAAGGTCACACGTTAGCTTACTTGTTTGTTTATATAAACAAACAAGTAAACTAACGTGTAACCTTGATGATGTCATTTGTTATGACTCCCTATACCTGCTTACATACTACATTCATAGCTTATTTATGCAAAAGCTTTAATTATTAATATTTATAATAAAATGAAAAGATTAATAAATGTAATTATATATTTCAATTAACAGTATTATTTTAAACTCAAACCAGTATAACACTACCGATTCTATGGCCAATACCCGGTGACATAATTGTGTATTATGTACACCTAAAAATATACAAGGATTACACGAACACAAAATAAATCAATTTATTAAAAATATAATTTTTCTCGCCCAGGCAAAAGTTTTTAAATTAATATTGAATTTTGTCGGTCTTGCTGAGCTAACATCTAACGACTCTAAGAACTCCAAGTTGCTCACTCGAAAAGGCACGACAATTCGCCGCGTATCAATCCCGAGGACAACATTATGAAGGCCACAAGCCGCCAGACATAAACCAAAAGAAGAAGCAAATAAAATACTAAGTAATAAAATTGAAAATATTTTAATAAGAAAGAAAGAAATTTTAAGTCTATGTGTTTCATCTTGGATACGCGGCGAATTGTCGTGCCTTTTCGAGCGAGCAACTTGGAGTTCTTAGAGTCGTTAGACGTCAGCTCAGCAAGACCGACAAAATTCAATATTAATTTAAAAATCAATTTATATTAGCCATTGGGTGTTGATATAAAATGTATTAAGCTGAACAAAACAAAGTTACTGAGTCTCCAAAGCTAAATCGATACAAAGGTGGCTTTGTACCCGAATTGTATTTATGAGGAATAAAAAACAGCAAATTCGTAAAGTGACGGTAAAAAACAAGCACGTCACAGAATATTATACTTACATACACTACCAATATATGAGATTATAAAAAGATATTTAATATAAAAGTAACATAGGATTACGTTAACACATTACATTGTATGTTTCATATATAACAGAAAATTTACGTCGTGTATATATCTATTTGACATTTCCTTGTTAATAGTGAGGAAAATAAGCAGAGATTTAAATCGACTAGCAAATTAAAGTGTTTACGATAGAAGGTATACTATAATTTCCTTCTTTCTTATATTTTTCCAATTTCTTTATGTTGCCAGAGTTATACTGTTTTATTTATAAAGAAAATCTTTTAAACAGTTTGAAGAGCATGGCATTGACCACGGAAACGTTACAAAAAAGAAACAATGTGTTAAAGTTTTTACTTTACCTTTCCTTTTCTTCTTTGACTCAGGAAGACCGATAAATGACCAACAATCGATATGTTTTAAATATTCATACAGTGCTGATCACTGATACCTCGACATATCTTAAAGTGTATCCTTTCAAAATGTTATAAAGTCACATAAATTCCAAACAGTTTAAAAAATTTTAAATTTAGTAAAATTATTTTAATCCTTTAGGCTATAACGTCTTGTACAGATGAAAGATGAATGGAGACCATTATAATGTACTTTTTTGAAAACTTTATTAATCTAGCTGAATTCTTCAATAAAATAGCACAATATTTAATTCAGGAAATAGTTTTAACATTCGTATAATATACAAATTTGAATATTCCTTCATTCTTTTAATATGTTATAGATTCATGAACTTCATGACACTGAGGTAAAAAAGTCGTGACTTTAAGGGTTAATTGATATTAATTTTTGTTTCACTATTCATGTTTCACTTGCTAAAGTCATATTAACATTAGCTTGACAAAATTACAAATGTTAACCCCGTAAAGTGTACGTCTCATAGCATTTCTTGTTCTCATTTTCTTTCAATTATTTCAACGTCGCTCTATTTATAATTCTTACTATGTGCTAATTAGCAATAGAAGTCATATGTCTTTCAAAAGAAAGAACTTATAATAATAAATGCTTATAATGAAGTACATTCCCAAGTGTTACTTGTATCAATCGACAAAGCCCGAGAATTGAACCAGGGACTTCCGGGTATAAATTCACCACTCTACTGAATGAGTTATCGGACACCTCACTTATAATTATTTGAAAGGAATAGGATATCAATTAAATAATAGTAAAACCGCTATTTACCTAAATATTCGTAGTAAACTATTAGCTAAAGGAACTCGGTCCAGATGGCAGACATCTGCTAAAGCCTTAACCACATGTAAGTCTGGATCGAGCAATAATTGTTGTAGCGGGCTATATTCTTCAGGAGGCATTGCCAGATCATGCCGGTACCTAAAAATATAATAAATTTACTATTAATGTTGTATTAATATTTGAATCACATTGTGCAAAAAGGCATCTAAGTCCTTTTCAGCGAATTTGAGAAAACACAAAAACTCCGAGGGAACTCTGTCGACTGTCAATTGACTGTCAAAAAATGCATGATAAACTAAGGTCCCTTTTTGCATAACCTGTATAAATACACTTTTTGAATTACTAATCTAATAATTTATTAAATGCAATTTAATTTTTTAAATAACAAAACATACAAAAATATTTTATCATGTATAATTGTACATAAATAATACTATAAATTTCACCATTTGTAAAAATAAACTTCAATAACAAAAACATTTAGAAAAATTAAAAATATTAATTAATAATCAATAATATTAAACTTGTTTGATTTTTATTTAAGATTCTAAATCTTTATTTCTTTATTCTGTCTCAGCGCTAGGCCAATTTAAAAGAGTATTAAAAAACGATTGGTATTTTTCTGGAATGAAATATTGAAACTTTTTTAAATCTTGTTTAATAAAAAATAAGACTCAATTGATCTCCACGAACTCAAATTTTTATTGATTGCCGACGTTTCGGACGTTTTTAAGCCGTCCCTTTTTAAGGCTATACAAAAAAACCACTTATTAAATTTCTATTTACAAAAAATAATATGATAAAATCAATAAAACTAACGCACAACATAATCTTACCAATAAAAAAGCGCAGAGATATTAAAGCAACATATTAGATGAAACACACAATTTCCATCAACATCGCACGCAACTATCAAATTAAAATTAATATTAAAGATTAAAAAACTGAATATAACTAGAGAAAAAATTTTTTTATATATACACAATTAAAAGATTTTTACCATCGCACAACCCTCTACTTAACACATCCAAAAGAAACGAGGACCTCCCCGAAGGAAGTCCTGTACACTAGTAAGACTTACATACTATCGTAAATGATATTTATATCCCAACGTCGTATAACCGCTAACAATACATTCGATATACACATATGTAAGTGTGTACATATATACATATAATACATGCGATTAATCAATAGAAAATCATGCTTCTTAATAAATACGTTCAATTTCGGGGTGAATCCCTTTATGAATGGTAAAACAACTCTTGGTCTCCGAATTTGATTTCTGTTTAATAGATTATCATTAATATTGGTGTTAATATTATTATTTAAGTGTAAAATTCTTTTGTTAATATATTTTCGAATAAATTCAAGCGGATAATTATTATTTAGTAAAAAGTTCGTTATTATTTTAACATTTTCTTCGTGAAAAATGGAATCAGATAGTGAAATCGCCTTATCAACCAGATTATAAACCATTGCTATTTTTGAGATTGTGGGTGGTGTGAGTGAAAATTAAGATATCGGCCTAAAGCTGTGTTTTTTCTATACCAATTGGTTATAGGCGTAGTGTTAATGTATCTGTAAATATGTAAGTCAAGAAAAGGCAATCTACCATCCAATTCTAGCTCCATTGTAAATTTAAGAGGATCACAAAAGTTATTAAACTTGTTTAGAACCTCATCAATTTTATTTTCTTTAATTAATAATAGAGTATCATCTACATATCTTTTATACAGTATTATGTCGTTCTTAAAACTATCAAGACATGAAATTTCTAAAGTTTCTAAAACCATATCTGCGAACCATGGACTGGTACAAAAGCCCATAGGAGCTCCCATTACTTGTTTATATATTTTATTATTAAACTGTAAAAAGGTTGAGTCCAAGAGTTGATCTATCCCCTCCATAAATTCAATCTTAACAAGGGGAATGCTATTTTTCAAAAATCTCCATTTTTTTGATATTGCTTGTAGTATTAAATTTTTTGGTAAATTTGAAAAAAGAGAAACCACATCAAAAGAAACCAATCTGTAATTGGAGGGAACACTCAAATTGTCTAATATTCTTTTCAATTCTGTACTATTTATTAAGTTTGATACTGGTTTTGGAATATATTTATTAAATAATATACTTAAAGCTTTATCAAAAGCATAAGTAGGACTATTAAGAGCAGATACTATAATACACATGGGGGAATTCTCTTTGTGAATCTTAATTAAACCATAAGCTTTAGGTATGTTTGTGTTATCAAAATTTAATTTAATATTATCAAAACTATTTTCATTATTAAAAATGCCTTTATTATCCCAATCTTTTATGATAGATTGAATTTTAGTTTGCATTTTCCTAAGCGGGCATTTTTTAATTTCTGTATATTATTTTTTATCATTGAGTGAGTCCTCCATCTTCCTAATTTACATAGATCTCTCCATAATAACTCATATCGCCCCCTTATCCGCCTTGGTGAACACAACATCTTGGTTGTTTTTTAAATCTTCTATCTTAGATTCTTTTATTGGTACATATCCGTATTTATACGTAGAATCAGAAGGTAGTTTCAAAATATTCTTTATATATTCTCTTATTGAAAAAGTATGTTCAACAGGTTTATCAATAAAGTTGTATGTAATAAGTTCTTTTGGTATAAACCAATTATAATATTATTATTATTTTTGTACATAGAAATTGGATTTTTTAAAACTATGTGTTGCGAGAAGACTAGCAGTTTACCGGAAAGAGAGAAGACTAAAATTACCCAGGCACACAACAAAAAAAAAGTGGTCTGTCACAGAGACTTGACATATATACCCTTATGTATCTTGATGCGCTGAATCCGATTCCAAATCCAGATTTGCGCCATCACCCCTCATTTTTTTAAATCGCGAAAAACCACCACTAATTTGGAAAATCCAAAAAATTCAGCTTTTATTATTGTAAACTGCCTAGAAATGACACCAAATTCAAACCTTTACGTATTTTGGGTCACTGAATCCGAATCCGAAACCAGATTTATGCTATTGTTCCTACATTTTTTTTAAATCCCAGGAAACCACCCCTACGTCGAAAAAAAATTCGGAAAATTCAGCTTTTCACCGTTTTAACCCTCAAACCCTCGACCTTTAAACCCTCAACCCTTGAACCCTTAAACCATAGACCCTTAAACCCTAAACCCTTAAACTTTAAACCCTTTAACCCTGAACCCTTAAACTTTAAACCCTTAAACCCTAAACTCTTAAACCCTGAGCCCTTAAATCCTGAAACTCTAATCCCTTAAAAACTTAAATCCTTACATCATATGTGCAAATTCTTAAATGTAAATGAATTAAAATTTATTTATATTTTTTTCGTTTATATCGAACTCGTTTATTTTCAAACGACCTGTGCAATGGTTTTCTGACTCTTTTAATACCTCTATTTTCACTTTCTCTTTTTAACATCCAACAGTAGTCCGCCATCATATTTACACCCCAGGACCCTTGGTATCTTCTCTCCATGACTTTCAAGTCTTGATGAAAACGTTCACCTTGCTCCTCACTGTAATTACCTAAGTTGTCTGGAAAGTATTCCAAATGAGAATGAAAAAAAGGGAATTTAACACTCATCAAGCAACCCAAACGTTGGTAGTTATCGAGCAAATCGTTGATAAGTTCTTCATAGTTGTGACTTTTGTTATTTCCTAAGAAGTTTTCAGCAACATGTTTAAAACCTAATCAGGCTGCTTTTTCTGCTTCATTCATGTGATGTATGAAGTTTTGATCATTAAACATTTTACGGATTTGCGGTTCATCGAAAATACCTGCATTTACCTTGGCATCACTGACTTTTTCAAACTGCTTACGCAGATATATGAAACATTTTCCTTGTTTGTCCAAAGCTTTCGTGAATTGTTTCAGTAGGCCTAGTGTTATGTGCAATGGAGGAAGAAGAATTTTTCTCTGGTCGATCAATGGTTCTCGAATGACGTTATGACTTCCCGGATTCAGGGCATCTCTGTTAGGCCATTCTTTTTGTCTGTAATGATGCTCGCGATCCCTGCTATCCCATAAACATAAAAACATGGGAACTTAGTGAATCCTGCCTGCTCTCCTAGTATGATGGAAATGATTTTTTATCTCCGCAAACCTGCCACTTGTGATCTGCATAATTTATTTTTTCTAAGACGTATTTCATATTTTCATAAGATTATTTCAGCTTAGTAGAGTGAGCTATTGGGATGCTCGCATACTTATTTCCGTTGTGTAATAGAACTGCTTTTAAGCTCCGTTGCGAGGAAGCCATGAAAAGTCTCCACTCATTGGGTTGATATACGTCAGTAGTATGTAAGCAGGTATAGGGATTCATAACACATGACGTCATCAAGGTCACACGTAAGCTTACTTGTTTGTTTATATAAATATACAGTTAAGATAACATTCTTAAGATAACATTCCTTTTTCAAGGTCATTCAATACACTTCTCAGCTAATAATTAAATGACCTTGAAAAAGGAATGTTATCTTAAGAATGTTATCTTAATTGTTTATTTATATAAACAAACAAGTAAGCTAACGTGTGACATTGATGACGCCATTTGATATGCCCCTCTATACCTGCTTACAGTATTCCCATCACCACCCAATCCACCATACAAAAAAAAACATTTATTTTAAAAAAAATATTTAAAAGACTTTGAAAAAAAAGTAATGTTATCTTAATGTTTATTTATATAAACAAACAAGTAACTTATCACTTGACCTTGATGACGCCATTTGTCAAAAAAAATAATCGATCTTCATAACCGTATTAAAATTTTTTGTTAGTTTTGATTAAATGTTCATTTTTAATTTACAAATACAATTTACTTTTTCTAAATATTTTGCAGCTCAAAAAAACACTTATCTATTTTTGTTAATTTAATAGTTATAAATTGTTATTAATAAAAAGAGTTCTAATTATCATATCGAGGTGATTTTTTAACTGTATATTATTTACTTAGTGCATAATACAATGGTAATGTCATACTTCAAAAATTAGTTTAATTTAGAAATTGTAAAAATTGTAAATGACGAATTGCATCTAAAAAAGAAGATAAGTTTACGAGTTTATATGAGAATTTCAAATTTTCTTTTGTGTTAATTTTGAAGAAAAGTTAATTTTTATTTTTACGAATCGATTTTATTTTGTCTCAATAATATGTAGTTCAAAAATCACTACTCTATCTTTGTTAGTTTTAAATTGTTAATAATAAAAGAGTTCTAATTATCGTATCGAGGTGATTTTTAAATCTATATCATTTTACTTAGTACATATGACGATTATTATGTAAAAATAAATATTCTAAATGATTAAATTCATATATATATATGGGATATTCCACGTGAAGTGGTCCGATCAAAATTTTAAAATTCACTAAATTTTGAGTACACATTGCAAATGTTTTTCAGAATACAGAATAAAATTTTTAGGTACTGGAATTCATTAGCTCAAAAGTTATTCTAACCTCAAAAAGTGAACTTTTTCCAGTTTTTTTCAACACCAGCTGGGTTCATTGCTATTTAACTCAAAATCTATCAACTTTTACTATAGAACATTATATGTAACATTCGTTGCTAAATATGTCTAGAATTTATTCTTCTGGGTTAGAATTTCTAATCTCAAGGTCAATGTTACATAAACTACATGTCAATATTCAACTTGAAAAAAGTGTAAGTGCGCCACAATTGAATTTTTTATCCAAAAGTCTAAAAGAAAGCTTGGAGAAATACCTTTCAAACGGTCTTTAGCATTTTTATGGCCTTCAATTCTGTAAAATGTTATGATAATTTAAAAAAACTCGAAATTTTTTTAAAAATTTAAATGGGAATTCCCATGTTAATTTTTGTAAATTTTTTGTCTTTCTTTAAATTATCATAACTTTTTACAGAATTGAAGGCCATAAAAATGCTAAAGACCATCGAAAGGTATTGCTCCAAGCTTTCTTTTAGACTTTTGGATAAAAAAATCAATTGTGGCGCACTTACACTTTTTTCAAGTTGAATATTGACATGTAGTTTATGTAACATTGACCTTGAGATTAGAAATTCTAACCCAGAAGAATAAATTCTAGACATATTTAGCAACGAATGTTACATATAATGTTGCATAGTAAAAGTTGATAGATTTTAAGTTAAATAGCAATAAACCTAGCTGGTGTTGAAAAAAACTGGAAGAAGTTCACTTTTTGAGGTTAGAATAACTTTTGAGCTAATAAATTCCAGTACCTAATAATTTTTTTCTGTATTCTGAAAAACATTTGTAATGTGTACCCAAAATTTGGTGCATTTTAAAATTTTCATCGGACCACTTCACGTGGAATACCGCATATATATATATATATAGTAAAAAACGATTATATTATTTTAAGCTCGAGAAAACTTATTGCGTGAAGCAGAGGAGGAGGAGGAAAATGAAGAATCGGAAAACAACGATAATGTTGATACATCCAGTGATGAAAGTGACAGCTCCTATGATTCGGATGATGAACCTTCTGCTCAAGTGGAGGAAGCATTTAATGAAAATCAATTCAGGGTTGCGATAAATGATTCATCTTCATCGGAAGAAACATCTGATTTGGATGCAGAGGAAAACCCACTTAGAAGAAATCACGAACAATTTTTGATGTTATACGAAAATTCCAGAGAACAGTTGCATACACTTGTGAATCAACGTGTGCGTACACCCGAACCAACACCATCTACTTCAGCAGCACCTGCCGTAATTATTCGTTCGACTGAAAGAAGGGAAATGATACACAATTTTATTCGTAGGGTACCACCGTACAGAGAAATGGTGTTTCAGACGAGAGAACATAATAGGGTAACCACCCACACTTTCGATCAACGTAGCGCACACGATATGCAAATCAACGAAAATAAGTATTTTTTAAATAAAAAATTCGGTTTCTCATATTTACACAATCTGTATAATAATAATTTTTAAAGTAATTCGGAGAAGCTTTGAGAACGTTCATTTACTACCGCCATTTTTATTTAACGAAGTACAAAGAATTATAGATGTTCGTAAAGCACAGGAACTAAGATGGATACGAGACATGCTATTAGATTTACATTCCATCTTATTTACTGAAAATGATCTGGAGGACCTTTTATCTCGAGTTTCTGAAAGCTTTTCCGGACCACCTGAGGCATAATGTAATTAGCTTTATGTTTTCGTATTTTAATCTGTTATCAAATAAAATATTATTAAATTTTAATTTTTTTGCATAATATAATACGTTGGAGAGTTCCAATTCAGAATCAACAATAAATTATGATTATAATGCAGACTTATCTTCGTCAGCTTCTAACACTGCTGATTCATTTATTTCAAAATCGTATGCAACCAATGGCAAAACTTCCGGGTACGATGCGGATACGTCTCTGAATGATATAACACAATATGGATGTGGAGGAGATAATGATATTCAGAGAAACCGCGATTCATCCACCGAAGACAACGAGTCTTCTGATTCCGATGAGATCGACAATGAAATTCGCGGTCCCGGTGAGCGTTTTATTATATATGATAAACGATTGTTAATTGAAATAGTGGCTCCTTCTCGTGTTGGTAATGTTAACCCAATTACATGGTTAGAAATGGCCATGCGTGATATACATTCTTTTATAATTTCACGAACTGCCCCAAATGATTTTATAAGTATTGGAGTACAAAGTACGAATTTTGCCAAGGGTCCGGCAGGTCTATCGTATCGGCCTGTCAATAATTTTCTTATAAATGATCTCTGGTCGTTAATCAGTGGATTGACTCAAAGTAATGAAAGTTTTCAATTAGATGAAACGTTTATATTAACAGTATCTCTCGTTGACGTACCTACCGGTGAGGGTGGAACAAGAAAAAAAATTGTACTAAATAATTTAGGAATGCGTTCGATTGTAACTATAAGAAATAGAGATAATAAATGTTTACCTCGAGCGCTCGTAGTAGGAGAAGTAGTTTCCCACGTACACCATTTTACAGGTTTTTACGTATCCCCTACACCTTTATTATTCCATTTCATTCCATTTCCAATTTTTACCCCCTCTTTACCCCACCTTCTCGCATTCGCCCGGGGTTATGCCCGTGGAGAGAGGGAAAACCTGTGGCCAAACCCGTTGGGATAAATGCCATTTAGGAAAACCTCCTCCGAGAAGGGCGGTGTATTCGAGAACAATTCTGTTTGGGTGGCAAGGTCACATTGCGTAGACTTTAACACCGAAACCGAATGCCTCACACCTCCCGTTCACGTTGTGGAATGTGAAAAAACACCTAACCGATCATTTAAGCTAAGCCTGAGAACGGTCACCCATCCAAGTGCCAACCGCGCTCGGTGCTGCTTAACTTTCATGACCGGCCGAGGTGCGTTTCCGCCACTCCGCCACCGTGTCGGTCTAGTAGGAGAAGTATTTGTTAACTTAAAATTAATGTCAACGGAAAAATCTCACAAAGAATGGGAAATTATTCGAGACGGTCGTCGAAAAATGCAGGAACAAAAAGCTGATCAACTTCTTATATCATCAAACGTTAATATTCCATTGGAAGGATGCGGAATTCATGAGATACAGCTATTTCAACAACATTATGCACAAAAAAACATAGCAATAGTTATTTACGATAATGAGACTTTAGGAAGCGGTGTACCTGCTTTTTTCGATGGTCGGCCATACGTAGACGAAAATAGTAATAGTATTCAGGGTAATATAAATATTTTATATGACTCTAACGCGCGACATTTTAATACGATTTTAAATTTAACTACAGCAGCAGGATCAAGATTCTTTTGTGAATTTTGCAATAAAAAGTATACATACATAAATTCGCATAAGTGTACAGTCAAGTGTGCTCGGTGTTTTGTGTCATCTCCTTTTGCGTCGGAAAGTAATGCGTCAGTTACGTGTAATGATTGCTGTCGGACATTTTACAATCAACATTGTTTTGATAATCATAAAAGGTATGGTAGTTATAAAAAAAATAATAAAAAATTGTGTGATGTTGTAAAAATGTGCTCTAATTGTTGTAAAGTTTTTAATGTATATAGAGGTAAATGCGAATGCGGTCAAAATTACTGTAATTTATGTCATTCAAAACATAATGTGAATGATTTGTGCAATATTCAACCAATTAAACATATTTCAAGTACGATAACATCTTCAAAGAAAAATCTGTTCATTTTTTATGATTTCGAAACGCGTCAAGATTCTTCATATCGCGGTAACCTCAACATACAAATACATATACCGAATTTATGTGTAGTTCAACAAGTTTGCAATAACTGTATGCATAAATCAGATATTCATGAAAATTGTGAAACATGTGGAATACGCGAATATATTTTTTGTAAAGATCCAGTTAAAAATTTAATTGAATTGTCAATAAGAAAAAATTCCGAATTTAGTAAAATTATTTGTATCGCTCATAATGCCCGAGCATTCGATGCGCAGTTTATTCTTCGTGAAATTGTTGAGAATATGTCGTTAATTCCAAATGTTATCTTAAATGGTAAAAATATTATAATGATACAATGTGGACGAACAAAATTTATCGATAGCTTGAATTACTTCAACACGAGACTTAGTGCTTTACTGGCTGCATTTGCGTTACCTCCTTCCGCAAAAAAGGGTTACTTTCCGCATTTATTCAATACGGTAGAAAATCAAAATTACATTGGTTCTTTACCCGATCCAAAGTATTACGCGCCAGATTCCATGTCGAGTAGCGAACGAAAAGCATTTTACGCGTGGTATAATGAAACTTTGCCGTCTTATGAATTCAATTTTCAAACAGAAATCGTAGAATATTGTGGTAAGGATGTCGAGATTTTGAGACTTGCTTGCATCGCATTTCGAAAAATATTTTTAGAATCTGGAAGTACATGTCCATTTACGGAAGCTGCCACTACAGCGTCAGCTTGCTCGATTGTATTCAGAAAAAATTTTTTACGTAAAAATACTATCGGAATAATTCCGTCTGGAGGATATAGGCGAGCAGATAAACATTCTCAAAAATCTTTGCAATGGTTAGTTTATTATGAACGAGAACTCGGCCGGGAAATCATTCATGCTGGTAGAGCGCGTGAGTTTATGTTACCCGAACGGTTTCGCGTTGATGGTTACCTTCCTCCGAATGAAAATAAGCCAAATGAAAAAGGGATCGTTTTTGAGTATCTGCTACACACATGGTTGTCCAAAATATTTTGACTAATTTAGAAATCGTAAAATGGCATACGGTCATACAATGAACGAGGCTTACGAAAAAATGAAAGATTTAGGATATGAATGCGTGAAATGTGGGAATGCGAGTTTGACGAGTTAAAAACACACAATCCGGAAATTAGAGAATTTGTAGAACATCACCCAATAATGTATACATCCATTTTAAATCCACGAGACGCTTTTTTTGGGGGTAGAACAGAAAATATCGTTGCTCGACGCTCTGTTGAACCGGGAGAAAAAATTAAATATACCAACATTTGCTCGCTTTATCCATATGTGTGTAAAAGAGGACGATTTCCTATTGGTCACCCACGCATTTATATTGGTAATGAATGTTCCGAACTGTTAAATGATAATATAAATGACTTTTCACGAATTGAAGGGTTAGTAAAGTGTAAAGTTTTACCACCAAGAAATTTATTTATTCCACTGTTGCCTATAAAAATGCACGGTCGCCTACTATTTGCTCTTTGTCGATCTTGTTGCGAAGAAATGAATCAAAATGATTGTACTCATACTAATGAACGTGATCGGGAATTTTCCGGCACTTGGGTTGCTGACGAGCTGCGTAAAGCCATTGATCTTGGTTACAAAATTACAGAAATATATATAGTATGGCAATATGAGATAACTCAGTATGATCAAAAGACAAATACCGGTGGGCTTTTCGCGGATTATATAAATACTTTTTTAGCAATTAAACAAAGTGCTAGTGGTTGGCCTTCATGGTGCATCAACGAAGAGACAAAACAATTATATATTGATCAATAATTTAACGATGAAGGGGTACGATTAGAAATGGACAAAATTGAAAACAACCCTGGGTTGAGAGCGTGTGGCAAGATGAATTTGAACTCTTTTTGGGGTAAATTCCGGCAAAAGAGTAACTTGAAACAAATTGTTACCTGTCAATGACGAAATCTTGTATGTTAATTGGGAGTACATAGATGAAGCAAATGTTGTAATTGCAGCTTATACTACTGCTCAAGCAAGGTTGAAACTGTACGAACATCTAGAACAATTGCAAAGCCGCGTACTGTACTACGATACTGATTCTTGTATATATATTTCACGTAATGATGATAATGAATACGAACCTTGTTTAGGTAGTAAATTGGGTGATATGACGAATGAATTAAAATGTTATGGAGAGGGAGCGTATATTGAGAAGTTTGTATCTGGGGGACCAAAGTTTTATGGAATGAGTATTGTAACACCAAGTGGTGAAAAAATTGATTGTTGTAAAGTTAAAGGTATAAATTTAAATTTGTGTAACAGTATAAAAATCAATTTCAAAAGTATTGACAAACTGATTTCTGATGCGTTTGACAGAAGCACAGAAAATGAAAATGAGCGTACAAATAATGAGTATAAAATAATAAAATTAAAGTTTAAAGGTATTCGAAGAACTAAAACGCATGAATATTGGAAGTTGATAATTCGCTCTCCATTTTTGTATATATTTCGTTACTTATTTTTTATATCGAAGGTGGGAGCCAGAGGTTTTTTGTAAGAAAACAAAAAACTTACATATTACTGCAATATAAACTTTATTGCGACGTTTCGCTGACTTGGTTTGTCAGCCTCATCAGGCAATGCCTATATAGAATACATACTAAAACATACATAAGAATCCACTTTTACATAACAACTTTAAACATAGTAAATACATACAAAAAATACAAAAATAAGACAAAACTCACATGGCGCTTATTAACATTTACTTCGTGTCGTTAACATTTGTATATCATGCGATGTGTTCAACAGAGCAATAGCAGACTTTAAACTTTTCGCTTTACAATATATCAGTCAGGGCTAATTAAATTAAGACTTAATAGCTATCAGATTTTCTTAGAATTGTCAAAAGCGGTTTGTAAATATTTACCGATATTTGCGATTCAAAGTTTGATAGAGTTTTATTTTACTATGGTGAATGGCAAGAGAGCTACAGAATAGACTTCAAGTTGGAGGGATACGTCGGTAAAACAATAGAATTTCACGAGGGTCTACCGCAACCTTCCCTCTGTTCTCACGACAACAATAAGAATAAATTAATAATCATTGACGACCTGATGAGAGAATCGTCAAATAACGTAGTGTTAGATCTGTTTACAAAAGGAAGCCATCACAAAAATATTAGCGTAATTTTCATTACACAAAATCTGTTTCATAAAGGATCCGGACAACGAGACATATCTTTAAACGCCAATTATATCGTAATTTTTAAAAATCCACGAGATTGTGCACAGATTCAATACCTCGCTCGTCAAGTCTACCCTGAAGACCTAAAATTTTTACAAGAGGCATATTCGGATAGTACAGCTCCACCCCATGGATATCTTTTGCTAGATTTGAAACAGAGTACTCGGGAAGAAATACGATTTCGCACGTCAATCTTTCCCGACGATAGAGTGCAGTACGTGTACGTGCCAAAATACAGCTTGAAATTTCGATAAGAATAGAGAAGGAAGAAAATGATGGACAGTGCTAATCAAACTATGAGGCAGAAAAGATCGAGGAGACAAATAGGAGGCTGTATACCCAACCATTTCAGTAAAAAGTGCGTATCCGTGTTGAATGCTCTGTGTCACGCAGATAATAAACAACGGTTAGCTCTTATACGCTCAGCAAATAAAGACTTAATTAACTGTATATGCGAGTGTGTTGAATATCTTGAAAGGTGTTGTCTCATTGAAACAGTCACAAAAATCTAAACTGAAAAGATATCGTAAAGTTTTGCGAAAATTGGTTGAAACAAAAAAAAGAAAGAGCAACAGAAATGGTAAATATGACTGGGTAAAAAAGAAACGAGTAATTGTGCAACAAGGTGGCGGTTTCCTTCCTCTCTTGCTGGCACCAATTATAGGAACATTGATTTCTAAAATATTTGGAGGTAGTCAGCAGTGAGAGAAAATGAATCATGCTAAAAAAATGGCGATGGTTCCCGAAGACGTGTTTCAAAATACAGTTCTACAACAACAACAGCAACAACAACAACAACAAGATTACGTAAAGGACACGTCGGAAGAATGTGGAATTCAAACAAAAGGTAATGTGTTATCGCGCCTTGATGCCGAAATGCACGACATCTTATTCTCCAAGAGTATAAGAGACGAACGAGAAAAGAGTCTAAAATGTTTACAAGTATTACGTCGATATTTACACTTTAAAAATATTGAGCGTACCGTAGAAAATGAAGAAGAAGACGAAAACGAAGAGGTAAACGCAACAACATTATCCGAACAGGAAATTATTGATGCTCTCCCAAAAACGTACAAAAAGAAAGGTCAAATACTTCTTAAATGCTGGAAAACTAATAATCTTCACCGTTTAACTTGGAATTAATGTGGAACTGTATTAATAGATAATAAACCTATATCCAATTCTAACGTTGTAGAAATTGTAAACTACACACTCAGAAATAAGAAGACAGTGGAGGAACCTACAGGAGCTATTGAAATAGCTAGGTTTATATCGTTGTCTCAAACTCCTGTAAATCTTGTTGGAAATGCAAACCTGTTAAAATTGATTGAAAGAGTTTATCCCAAAAAATTGAAGAGAAAAATTAGTGAAACACCTCAAGCGTCGGTAAGAGGTGAAAAGTGGTTGAGAATTGTTGCATAAAAATGCCTTACGTTAGAAAATATTATGATGTTTCCCATGCTAATGGTTACACTGGTGCTAGTCAGTTGGTCGAAAAAAAAATCGTAAAGAAAATAATCGGATATACGAATGGTTGAGTAATCAAGATGCATACACTTTACACAGACCAATTCGTCATAAGTTTCCTAGATTATATTACAACATTTCTAACGTCTACGATTGTTGGGAGATGAATTTATGTGACATGCAATCGCTCAAATCTGATAACGATGGATACTGTTACATACTGGTAGTAATAGACATTCTCAGTAAGTATGCATAGATAGAGGTATTGCGTAATACAAGTGCAAAACAGTATCCGATGCTTTTCAAAATATACTTTCAAGATCAAATGGAAGAGTACCTATATATGTACATTCTGATGCAGGGAAAGAATTTGTTGGATCTAATTTTCAAGAATTTCTCAAGAAAAAGGGGATTTTGTTTCGTGTAGCACGTAATCCAGATGTAAAAGCCGCTATTGTAGAGCATTTAAATCGAACGTTAAAGGAACGTATGTACAGATATTTTACACATAAAAATACTCACAGATATATCGATATAATTGATAAAATTGATAACGCATACAATCACACAAGACACACCGGTACTCAAATGATACCGGCTAATGTTACCGTTTACAATGCTTCCGAAGCGAGAAAAAATTTACAGAAACGTGCTTTAAATCAACGAAAGTAATCTCATTCCTATATATACAAAGTGGATGATTATGTCCGTATCAGTCGCGCAAAACGTACCTTTGAAAAAGGTTATGAGAAAAACTACAGTGAAGAAATTTTCAAAATCTCACGCGTTTCTGTGCGACAAAATTTATACACTTATGAACTAACAGACTTAAATAATGAACTGATTAATGGTTTTTTCTACCCTGAAGAATTAGTTTTGGTAGGTGACAAACGTGTACGCAAAGGATCTGAATTTTGAGATTGAATGCATCATCAAAAGTAAAGGGCGTGGTTCAAACAAACAAGGATTAGTAAAGTGGTTAGGTTATCCCCACAAATTTAACTCTTGGGTGAAAGCCAGTGAAATTAATCAGATTTAAAAAACAATGGATAGTGATAATTTTTACGTAGTTCCTCCTAGTAACAGTAGCATGCGATACTTTCCTGAAAATACCACGTCATGTTACACCACACATTTGTCACACGCAATTTCTTTACATGGTCATTGGAGCGTAAGGTTAACAGAAATACGAATTCCATGTACAATATTACACATGCAAGAGAAAGAATCGAATTTCTCGTATCGGATTGACAATTCAACTGACAGAATCGCAACAGATATCATATGTTCATTTCCATCAGGCAAATGCGAAGACATTACCGATCTTCAACGTGCAGTAAATCAATCAATCGAATTTGCAAAACACATCCAACTCAAACGATCAGTTAAAAAACGGGGTTTTATACTCTTCATAAAGTTTGTGATTGTGAGCAAACTCATTATATTTTCTTTAAAGAAAAACTCAAACGCATATTTGGATTTGAAAATGAAAGCTACAAAGATACAGGAATTCCGATAAATTTCAATGGAATTACAGTTGAGGCTGACAGACCTGCTTCTCTCGCAAGAGCAATTCCTGATCAACTTTTTGTTTACACGGATATTTGTGAGCCTTACACAGTAGGCGATGTCAGAGCTGCTCTATTCCGTTTAGTGTGCTACAATGACGCAAAGTACGAAAGCGGTGGAACCATGATCAAACAATATTCTCCACCTAATTACATTCCATTGTTAAATAATACTTTTCAAAATATTGTAATAGATATAAGAGCTCAATATGGTAATCACGTGCCATTTGAATACGGAACGTTGACAGTTACACTTCACTTTAAACGCGTTAATTAAACTAGTAACTAATGATATGATCCAATACAATTCGTATTACAACGATCAGATTGGAGGTGGTAATGTTCGTCACGTTTTTACCGGTTCGCCGTACCAACGGGGACACGGTATTGGCAGTTTTCTAAGCGGTCTTTTTAGAAAAGTTTTACCCGACATTACCAATGGAGTTAAAGCAGTAGGTAAAGAAGCATTTAGAACAGGACTAAACGTTTTGGATGATGTTAACAATAGTGGAATGAAAATGAAGGAGTCAGTAAATATTCGTATGCGTGAATCTGGACAAAATCTCAAGAGAAGAGCAGCCAATAAAATTTCTGAACTAATGAAAGGGTCAGGATATAAACGTCGAACTAGGAAAAAAAGACATCAGTTACCCAAGAACCGTTTGAGAGCACACAATAGAACTAAACGAGGAGGTGTAAATACATCAGGACGAATAACTAAAAAAACTCAAAAACGACGCACAGTCGTAAAAAGGAAGAAGAAGAAGAAGAAGCATACTTTACGTAGTGTATCGGACATTTTTGGTTCTACATAATTATGGCTTTTCTACATGCTAATTCTTGTGAATGTATGAAATCGGAGCTAGATTTATTTACACTTCCACCTACTCAAACCTCTGTAGAAAATTCTCAATTCGTTCATTATAAACCTGTATCATCTCTTAGCGACGATGGACCATTGGAATTTGTTGTACCAGGTGGAGAAGACTATTTGGATCTTGCACATACCATGTTAAGTTTACGTGTACAGATTTTACCAAATACAGAAGTTGATGCAGTTGAAAGTGGAAAAGTAGGTCCAATAAGTAATTTTCTGCATTCAATTTTTAATCAAATTGATGTCTTTATTAATCAAAAGCTCGTTTCTCCACCCAACAATATGTACCCATACAGGGCGTACATCGAAACATTGCTTAATTACTCAGCTGAAACTATGAATTCAAATCTTACTATGGGGTTATGGTATATTGATACTCCTGGAAAAATGGATGCGTTACCTATCATACCACGTTCAGAACCTGGTGCTAATGTAGGATTATTGAACCGACAATATTTTACTGGTGGGAAAAAAACGGTAGACATGATGGGTCATTTGCACTGTGATGTATTTAATCAGAATAAATTTTTACTCAACGGTGTAAAACTGAGGATACGCTTGGTACGTAGTAAAGATTCATTTTGTCTAATGGATGCCGCAGAAAACGATAAATTTAGTGTTCATATAAAGGAAGCTTCACTCATCGTTCGTCGAGTTCGTGTAAGTCTTGGTATAATACTAGCTCATGCAAATGCTCTAACCAAATCGACAGCAAAATATCCTATTAGTCGTGTAGAAGTGAAATCTTTTACTTTACACAGTGGTATTTTCGGAGATACATTGGACAATGTTATTCTTGGACAATTACCTAAAAGAATTATAATTGGGTTTGTAGATAACAAAGCTTTTAATGGAAATCGAAAATATAATCCATTTAATTTCCATCACTACAATATCAATCATATTTCACTGTACATTGATGGAATACAAGTGCCTGGAAAACCATTACAACCAAAATTTAGCGGAGATAATCCTCTGTACGTAGAAGCTTGTCAAACATTATTTTCTGGAAGTGGAATACATTTTCTAAACGAACCAATCAACATACCGCGTACCGAATACAACAGAGGCTATTGTCTCTTTGGTTTTGATTTAACGCCCGACCTTGCAGCAAATTCAAACATGCACTGGAATTTGGTGAAACATGGAAGTGTCGTATAGAATTGAAATTCGAAGAAGCCCTTACTTCTACAATTAATTGCATAGTGTACAGCGAATTTGATAACGTTCTTGAAATCGATGCAAGTCGTCAAATTATTACGGATTTTGGTGCTTGACTTTAAGGTGGGGATGAGTGAATAAAAACGGGCGTTTCTACATCACACTTCACAGTCAACCAGTGAACGCTAACTTATCAAAATGGATTACATCGTAGATATACAAGGTTTAAGAAATTGGAACAACACCTTCATTCCTAAGGAAGTGGCAGTAATTTCTTTAAGTGAACGGATGTTTTGCCATTGGGTGATCAAGTCTCTACATGAATACTCTGAGTTACCGCTAGAAATCAAACGGTGTAACCAGTATGTATCGAACTATTATCATGGTATAAGATGGAACGATGGTGATATTAGTGTAGAACAACTTGAAGAACATTTACGGTCCCTGTCAAAAGCCACAAATAGGTTTTATACTCGTGGACACGAGAAACAGGAATATCTTGAAAAGGTGGTAGCTTGTGAAGTTATGAACGTTGAGCAAATGTTATCACCGACATTTGAAGATCTGAAAAATAATCATCGAAGCATTTCATGCATGTCTCATCGTCATATAGTTGTTAGAGATAAACGCTTCGTATGTGCTCTGAATCAAGTGTACCTATTAAGAAAGTGGTTACTGTCGATACTTCGAGATACTTCCTCGGAAAGTGAAGAAAATGATAGTGAAAGACTTTATAAAGCAATGCGAAATCGAAGATTCAACAGTCGCATTTTTAGAGTCAATCGAACAGTATATAATCATAGTAGATTTGCACGATCAGAATATGACGAAGTTGGTGCAGCAGATAAGGATGATGTGTACGACATTGAAAAATACTTAAAAAATGAATACGCAGGAAATACTAAAAGTGATTGCAAAACCGAAAGCTAAAACTATACGAGTGTATGCTGCTGACCGCATTCCCAGATTAATGGAAAAACCAGTTGCAATTGTTGCAAAAACCGATGATCATACTAAAAAAGGATCGCATTGGATTGCTATCTATATAGATAAAAATGGGTACGGAACATACTTTGACAGTTACGGAGTCCCCCCACTCTCTTCTCATCATATCGAAGGAATCAGAAGAAACTGCGTACAATACCGATGGAATACGAAAAAATTGCAAAGTATTGATTCGAAAGTGTGTGGACAGTATTGTGTTGTGTTTCTTTATCATATTTACCGTTATAATAATTTACTCTCATTTTGTAACAAGTTTTCTACAAATTCAAGAAAAAACGATGAAATAATTGTAAAATTGTATTCAAATATATTAAAAAATAATAATGTTAAATTATCCAATCAAGTACACGTATTTAATAATGAGTGATCTATAGGATCTGGAATACGTAACCAGTCATGTATTGCAAAAAAATGTTACATGAAATAAAAGTAGTGTAATAGTATACCCGTATGTGTTTAGTCTTTTACATTCCAATACCACTGTTTCCTATTTATATGTGATAAGTATAAAATTACCTATTCTCTTCTTAGCATATTCATTTCGTAGAAATAAACCGGATGTAACAAAAACCAACCGTAATAATTTCTTAGAACGTCAAAGATAAAATATTAAAGGTATTTCATTTCATTTCCCCTCTACTAAGAGACAAGTTAAATTGTTAGTTACAGTGGAGGGATAGCTGTACCTCTCATTGGTCGGTTGACTATTTCTCCCTATGACGTAAGGATACAATTAGTGGTGGGAGTACACTTATAAAACGGTACGTCGCTTCGAGCCTTCTTAGTTCTGTTTCAGAAACTTTGACGTTAAAATCGTGCATTACTGTTTTAATAAGAATATTGCTACTCAAACGGAAGAACGTCGTCTACTGACAGAAAAAACAGTTTGTGGTTTATACGGGAACTTACTCTTGGCAACGTCATACAATTTAAATAAATCTCATTCAAAACGTATATCAATTGGATTGGAAAACTCAAACGGCCGTTATTCTCCAATTATGAAACTCTCCACTGCATACCCCACTTACCACGTTAAATTTGATTTGAATTCGTGGACTGAATTCACAAACAAGTTTGATGAGATAGATTCGTACCTTCAGGGATGTTACAGATTTAAACAGATTAGTGAATAACTTTATTGAAATAAGTTCTCATAAAATACTGTATCAATCCTCGCATAAATTAAAATCTATATGCATGAGGAAGAAAGTAACGATGAGGAATTGGAATCCCAACAATGGGAAGCAAGTCAGAACAAACGAAGAAAATCAGTTCATGTACCAAGTACTTGCATGCAGAAAGTAACATTTGACGGATTAAAATTAGTGACTCCTTGCATATAACAGAGACTCGATCAACTTACAAAATACTGTGATAATGTTAATAAAGTGATGGAATACATAATTGAATATTTCAAAAGGGTTATTGAAAAGGACAGTGAGACTGATTTAAAAATGTTATGTAAAAGTGGAAGATTTGATAAATATTATACACTTTATGAAAATGATGTAAAACTTTACGTAATTGAACGCATGTTTGATATGGATAATAATTTGCTAAACTTAATTTTGTCTGAAATAAGTGCGATAAGTATACCTGCTGTACTTCATAACTTGGAAACACAAATGTTAAAATCTGAATAATTGTAAAAAGAAGCTCATCATACCAAAATAAAAAACGTAATTATAATCTTAATTCTTATTTTATTTTATTTAATGTATCTCCACTCCTATAAAATACATAATTTCCACCAATCAGATTAGAATTTACCCCCTCTACATTGAGTTACCGTTATTTACTAGTCTTATATAACTCAGATCAAAGTATATTTTACTTTTAGTAATTGCTTAACCGTCATTCAAGATGGGTAATACAAATAGTAAAAATATTAATAATAAAAATTATACAAATAACTTTACACCTGAAGAACGGCAACCGTTATTAGAAAAGAAGTCTAAGGAAAAAGATAAAGCAAAAACAAATCATTATTTTAAAAACTGTGCTTTTGTTACAAACAAACAAGGATACAAGACACTTACTTAAGTGAGTAACAAAAATATACTTAATTATGGTGTGATTTTGAAATAGAGTAACTTAAGTTTTACAGGTTCAAAGACCGGAGGAGAAATGAGAACGTATAAAAAAAAAAAGAAAAAAAGAGTATGAGTAACACCTGTGACGGAAATCGTCACACAACTATTCGCGGCGAACAAAGCATTTAAACTCATGTTAAATGTAAGTCGTCGGAGCCTTTGGTATGTCAAGGCCAACCGACGACATTTGTTTACGTCGATCAAGTGTACAATTACGCGCGCAATAGTACGTAGGGATGAGAGCGCGAGAGTGTGTGTGTGTTTCCCACACTCATCCCTTTTTCGAAATTAGGCAATTGCCTAATCAGTACGTCCCGATCCGCCGCTCGAGGCGGACAAAACTATCCGGTGTCCAGTGTTAGAGTTTTCCGGCTAAGAAAAGGCGCGTGAGGCGCAAAGCCGTCGACAACCCGGAACGTCCTCGCGAGGTGAGCTGCGAGTGTTTTTGGTGTGTGTGTTAAGGACGGGAAGTCAGTGTGTGAGTGCGGACGCGGTTCGCGAGGCACTCGCCGCGGCACAGGGCCGCCTTCCACCACCGCAGCCGACGTCGTCTTCCGTTGCCGAGGAGGACAAAAGGGACACGGATCGGCTGGGTCATCCACGGGGCGCACCCCGGTAAGTGTATTATATACTACCGCGCGTTCCCCCCATTACCCCGAGTGTATGTGTGTGTGAGACCTCGGGAGTGTATTCGGGTACACCGGTACCCGAATAGCGGAGATCGGGGTAAAGTCAACCGCAGGCGAGGATCTCGATCGAAATAATTAAAATTATCTTTATTACAATTATCTAACAGTGATTGCTTAATTTAATATTTTGTATTTATTGAGTATAACTGTTCACGATACTTGTAATATATTTTTGTAAATTTTTGAGTGTGGAAAATTTTTTTTATATAAGTCGCGTTAATTGTTTAGACTTTTTGCAAGTTAAACAATTAATGTTAAGTATCTTTGTGTGATTGTTCCGCAAAGATACGAGAGTTATAATATATAATTATTTAGACTCAAGAGTGAGTTAAATAATTAAATTTAAAATTTTTTTTGCATGTATTTTAATGATTGGCATCTAACCTAATATTTTGTATTCGTTATTTGCTGTGAAATTTTAATATATGTAAAAAACTTTCCTTTCTCTTTTTGGTGTGTTTAAATTATATCTCCACACATTTTTACCAATTATTTAGACTTAATTCTTAGTTAAATAATTGGTTATAATTTTTTTTGGTGTGTTTGAGTAAAATAATTCGGTGTATAAATTTAATTGTTTAAACTTGTTAGCAAGTTAAATAATTAAATTTTCATTTCCTTTTCGTTCAATTCATTTAAAAAAGGAAATATAAATTATTTCAACTTGGTAGCAACATAAATTATTTATTTAGTCCTTTTTAGGATAAAATAAATATATTTCACTGAAAAATTGTCGTTTGGGACAACAATTAGTGAAATAATTATTTTTTTTTGTTGCAAACCATACGGGATTTACAACATTTAGTAAATACCCATGCTGTTGAAATAATTTAATTAAGTTTGTAGTATAGTGTAAATTATAAAGGAAATTTTATTTTTGTTTTGGGCTTGGAAAAGCAAAATAATAAATAGTGTCTTGGTGTGTGTGAATCACAAGCCACTGTATTATTTTTATATTTATTTTAAATTTAATTATTTAGGCTCGTTAGCGAGATAAATAATTTAATTTTTTTCTCTTTTTTTTCCTTTATAATTTGTTGTTCTGTATTTATTAATAGACTGAAACTTTAATTATTTCATTCTCCATAACAAAATAAATTCTTTTTGCCAGTGAGGAATCTTTTGGATTATAACTGGCGAGAGAGATATTTTGGGAAATCGTTAAATTTACCATTACTCGTAAATTACCGACGATATTGAAATAATTTAAAGATTTTTTTTTGTTAATAATTATTTTTGCTTGCAGAAGCAATTGTATAGAGTCTTGGTGTGTGTGAGTCACAAGACACTATTATAAACATTAATTATTTGTACTTGTGAGTAAGTTAAATAATTAATTTTAATTTGGTGCAAGTGTTAAGTGTGTGATTTGCCACAACTTTAACCAACAAAATATAATTATTTTGTCCTTCTAAGGACGAAATAAATTTCGTTTAAGGAAAATCTTTTGAATTTTGATCAAGTAAATTAATTTTGTTGGTACACTAGTCGGTGCATTTTTACAATTTATTGTAATTAAGCCGACACCAAATTTTTTTTTACTCGTTGGGAGTAATAATTATTTTATTGTGGTGAGTCCAATAAAATAATTTCCAATTGAAAATTGGATACTTCCGAAGTATTTGAAACACTAGGGATTTCATCTGAAATCCCGGTTGAGAGTAACTTCTCCCGACGTAACACGTCGGCTGCTGCTGGTCAAAAAAATAATGGCCAGCAGCTATGAAGCCCGAATGGCCCAGCTTATGCGTGAATCACGCATAGCTAGGGATATTCGTCGGGAAACGAAGAAGCTTCCGATTGAGGCAGTGTATGCCCAATTGGAGCATCTAAGTTTAAACGCAAATGGCGAAGAGGCGGAGTGCCGCGAACGCTTTTTGCGCCACCGGATAAGATGTGTAGACATTAATCTAGAAATACCATGGTTCCCTGAATACGATGAGAATGTAAGGGCAGAGCCTGCACATAAATCTCTAGTATGTCAGGAAACTAATGGGAATTAGTAAACCACCGTTTCGTCGAAAGGAATGCGGACAACTATACAGGCAAGTGTTAGAGTTTTCCTGCGCGATAAGAAATGTCGGATCGCGAAGGGGCTATTGCAGTGTTAGATTCCGAAGAAAACCGTCAAAGCGTCAGGAATCCTCGCGAGGTGAGCTGCAGTGTTTTGGTGTGTGTGTTAAGGACGGGAAGTCAGGTGGTGAGTGCGGACGCGGTTCGCGAGGCACTCGCCGCGGCACAGGGCCGCCTTCCACCACCGCAGCCGACGTCGTCTTCCGTTGCCGAGGAGGACAAAAGGGACACGGATCGGCTGGGTCATCCACGGGGCGCACCCCGGTAAGTGTATTATATACTACCGCGCGTTCCCCCCATTACCCCGAGTGTATGTGTGTGTGAGACCTCGGAGTGTATTCGGGTACACCGGTACCCGAATAGCGGAGATCGGGGTAAAGTCAACCGCAGGCGAGGATCTCGATCGAAATAATTAAAATTATCTTTATTACAATTATCTAACAGTGATTGCTTAATTTAATATTTTGTATTTATTGAGTATAACTGTTCACGATACTTGTAATATATTTTTGTAAATTTTTGAGTGTGGAAAATTTTTTTTATATAAGTCGCGTTAATTGTTTAGACTTTTTGCAAGTTAAACAATTAATGTTAAGTATCTTTGTGTGATTGTTCCGCAAAGATACGAGAGTTATAATATATAATTATTTAGACTCAAGAGTGAGTTAAATAATTAAATTTAAAATTTTTTTTGCATGTATTTTAATGATTGGCATCTAACCTAATATTTTGTATTCGTTATTTGCTGTGAAATTTTAATATATGTAAAAAACTTTCTTTTCTCTTTTTGGTGTGTTTAAATTATATCTCCACACATTTTTACCAATTATTTAGACTTAATTCTTAGTTAAATAATTGGTTATAATTTTTTTTGGTGTGTTTGAGTAAAATAATTCGGTGTATAAATTTAATTGTTTAAACTTGTTAGCAAGTTAAATAATTAAATTTTCATTTCCTTTTCGTTCAATTCATTTAAAAAAGGAAATATAAATTATTTCAACTTGGTAGCAACATAAATTATTTATTTAGTCCTTTTTAGGATAAAATAAATATATTTCACTGAAAAATTGTCGTTTGGGACAACAATTAGTGAAATAATTATTTTTTTTTGTTGCAAACCATACGGGATTTACAACATTTAGTAAATACCCATGCTGTTGAAATAATTTAATTAAGTTTGTAGTATAGTGTAAATTATAAAGGAAATTTTATTTTTGTTTTGGGCTTGGAAAAGCAAAATAATAAATAGTGTCTTGGTGTGTGTGAATCACAAGCCACTGTATTTATTTTTATATTTATTTTAAATTTAATTATTTAGGCTCGTTAGCGAGATAAATAATTTAATTTTTTTCTCTTTTTTTTTCCTTTATAATTTGTTGTTCTGTATTTATTAATAGACTGAAACTTTAATTATTTCATTCTCCATAACAAAATAAATTCTTTTTGCCAGTGAGGAATCTTTTGGATTATAACTGGCGAGAGAGATATTTTGGGAAATCGTTAAATTTACCATTACTCGTAAATTACCGACGATATTGAAATAATTTAAAGATTTTTTTTTTGTTAATAATTATTTTTGCTTGCAGAAGCAATTGTATAGAGTCTTGGTGTGTGTGAGTCACAAGACACTATTATAAACATTAATTATTTGTACTTGTGAGTAAGTTAAATAATTAATTTTAATTTGGTGCAAGTGTTAAGTGTGTGATTTGCCACAACTTTAACCAACAAAATATAATTATTTTGTCCTTCTAAGGACGAAATAAATTTCGTTTAAGGAAAATCTTTTGAATTTTGATCAAGTAAATTAATTTTGTTGGTACACTAGTCGGTGCATTTTTACAATTTATTGTAATTAAGCCGACACCAAATTTTTTTTTTACTCGTTGGGAGTAATAATTATTTTATTGTGGTGAGTCCAATAAAATAATTTCCAATTGAAAATTGGATACTTCCGAAGTATTTGAAACACTAGGGATTTCATCTGAAATCCCGGTTGAGAGTACTTCTCCCGACGTAACACGTCGGCTGCTGCTGGTCAAAAAAATAATGGCCAGCAGCTATGAAGCCCGAATGGCCCAGCTTATGCGTGAATCACGCATAGCTAGGGATATTCGTCGGGAAACGAAGAAGCTTCCGATTGAGGCAGTGTATGCCCAATTGGAGCATCTAAGTTTAAACGCAAATGGCGAAGAGGCGGAGTGCCGCGAACGCTTTTTGCGCCACCGGATAAGATGTGTAGACATTAATCTAGAAATACCATGGTTCCCTGAATACGATGAGAATGTAAGGGCAGAGCCTGCACATAAATCTCTAGTATGTCAGGAACTATGGGAAATTAGGAAACCTCGTTCCAGGAAAGGAAGTGTGGTCCCATCAGGAACGGAAGTTTCCTGCGAGTCCGAAATGTCGGATCGCGAAAGGGTTGCTAGTGACAGAGCACCCATTCCTGAAGAAGATGGAACTCTGTCACCAAGCAGTCAGTATAGAAACTCGCCATTGAGTACTGCACAAAGCCCGAGGTTGGCATCAAAAGGTGCTATACCTAAACGGTTTGGTGAGGTACTAGGAGCAAACATGACCACGACTGCAATCCCTTATGTTCCTGTTTCGGTGGCTGCAACATCCTGCACAACCACTACGTCGACAGTTACGACCGTGACGACTGCTCAAGTCAGAGGTTTTTATGCACCCGCACATTACCTCCCAATTGAAGAGCAAAGAAACAGCGGACATCTTGGCACAAGAGAGAGTGAAGTGCCAACACAACATTTTGACTTGGGTTCGCAGACGGAAGCCGACCGTCGTACGTCACGAGGATACACCTCTAGACAATACGACAACAGGCAACCCGAGGCTAATACAACCGAACGTCAATTTGTTGATGATAGGAATGGATATGACCTTCCTAATGACGTCAGTGTTCAATCTTACGAAAAACCGAGGTTTGAACAGAGACGTCGTGAGACCTCTTCTAAGATTTATGAGGGACAAGATAGAAGAGAGAGGCGTGAGTACACGACTCCAACCAGAAATTCACGACACCATCGTCCTGTGAGTAGAGCCTCAAGCAACGATGAACGTCGTGAAAGCTGTACGGAGAGACGTACTCATAAACGTCAGTCCAATCGTAAACTCGACGACCGAGCACAGACGGAAATTTCGGAGCAAAGTCACAAAGAGAGGTCGGACAGACGTAGAGAAATGCCTCGAGAGAAACGTGCGGTGGCCACTTGCGATCAGTGCACTCAGACGGATTCGTCCGATGGGTATCAGTCTGATCGCGAACCTGCTCGTAGGAGATCCGATTCTCGTAGGGCGGCTGAAGGCCGACAAGAGAGTAGGAATCCTTCTACCAGCAGGCGTAGGAGTTCCCGGACGGATAATAGAGATGACCGTCGGGAAAGAGAGTCCTATGAAGCCAGGCCAAGGTATCGTGAAGACGATAACCGAACGCACGATCAGACAGGGTGCGCACGAGAGCTGCGTATCTGGAACATGTCCTTTGATGGTGAGACCAAAAAGGACGCGGAAGAGTTTCTGAACCGTTTGCACGACT
This sequence comes from Theocolax elegans, assembly GCA_026168455.1. Classification (NCBI taxonomy): domain Eukaryota; kingdom Metazoa; phylum Arthropoda; class Insecta; order Hymenoptera; family Cerocephalidae; genus Theocolax; species Theocolax elegans. The sequence continues at coordinate 49,809,681 of CM047426.1, read as the reverse complement.
TCAGAAATGACAACGAGTTCCCAGATCGCAGGATGTTCAGTGCCCTGCCCAATGTGTTCTCAAAATCAGCTCTGTTCTGGTATAGAACAGTTCAGCCATCTCTTCGAGATTGGCGTGATTTTGAGATCGAGTCCCTAAATGAGTATGGCCGTATAATAAATGACGAAGATTTACTCATGGAACTTCGATCAAGAACACAAAATGAGGGAGAAAAGGCTACGACGTTCTTAAACTGTTTCAGAGCGATCGTAAATAAGTTTAAATGCCCTCCCTCATTAGAACGACAGGTGAAGATGGCCTACTCGCAGATGAGGCCAGATTACCGTAGGTACATACCAGTACGACAAATCAGGAATTTCTCTGATTTGACAAGCTACGGTAAAGAGTACGAGCAGCATTTAACATGGGACACGAAATTCTCCAGTTCCAACGTTAAGCGCGAGAAGCTCGTACCAGAAGCTTTTCCGAAACAGAGTGGTGCAGCACGAGTTTCGGGTAAAGTGGCGACTGTTACCGAAAAGAGTAAGGATGAGTCTTCTCATTCGGATAAACAGTCGTCTAAGAAAACTATTAAGAAGAAGAGCAAGAAATGTGCGAAAAACAAGCCAAACTCTTCTTCAAGCGAATACGAAGCAGTCGCTGTATACGGTACTTCCAACGTCGCTAATAGTTTTCAGAAACGATACGGCAAATCGAATAATGGAGTGAGTGCTCACAATTCGAAATCCGTATCGTACGTGCCTGTTTCTCACCCGTCACCTGGGCAACAAAAACAGAGCTCGGGCAAAAGAGAAAGACGTGTTTTGACGAATTCTCAACTGCCCCAGCAAAATGTTTTTGTCCCACAAATGGCACAAAACCTGGTAAGGTATGTGCAACCACAGGCGACGGCAGTAAAACCAACGAACCTGAGCACCAACTTTGTCGGTGTGTGTTTCACATGCCAAAAAGTCGGTCATAGGTCGTCGGATTGCCCGAGCCAAACATGCTACCGATGCAGAAACATTGGGCACTCCGCTGAGCAGTTCTCTACCGAATTGGTAGCGAAGGAGTGCCAGCTGTGTGGAACTAGTGGCGTTACACTCCAAACATGTCCTAACTGCGTCAGGTTCCTCCAAAACGTGGGAAACCTGAATGCAGGGCACCCGAGCTGCCCCGGGCGCCCTGCACTGCAGTAAGTAAACCGCATCGTTTACAAGGGCAAGAGTTTAAGGTTGGAGAACCCTCTAAACTCTTTAAGAAGTCTAGCAAATCATTTGCTGACTTCTCTAAAGTCCTTAACGGAGATCAAATTCCCTCTCAGACCGAAGTTGGTGTTGAAAGTAAGTCTGAGTGTAAGGATCCTAAACGTTCTGGGGATTCGACAGATGGAAAAGTTCTTAGAACACAACCTGTCAATCCCACCCGAGCTTTGCAAGGTAAAATAGAACAAGGAACCTTATTAGACCAACAAAAGCGTGAGGCTAAAGATTGGTCTAAGGAACTCCAAAGGCAAATATACTCTGATAGCAGAGATATTATTGGTGAAGAAAGCGTAAAGAGATCGTTATCTCAGCCGCTTAGCACCATCGGATGTGAACGACCTTGGTTGTTGCTCATCGTCACCCCGTTGTGACAACCTAGTAATGAAGACAAGAAGCCCTTGGTGGAGAAGGAAATTGTCCTCAACAACGAGCCCTTGGTGGAGAAGGTAGTTGTCGATGGTGTGCATAACATGAACCGTACAACTCGTTGCCGAGAAGTACAGTTCAGGGGGGGGCAGATGCCGTACCAAGTACGTCTAAAATGACGCACACGGCATCGACTCCTAACGACGATAGTCAAACCGATCAGATAATTGCTGGAATCCAATCGGATAACCGGCTATTCTTTTTGGTACGACTCGGTGGAAAGGACTTTAAAGCACTTTTCGATCCTGGCGCCATGGTCTCTCTTGTACGATCAGATGTTGTCGAACAGTACAAGTTTAAATGGAGACCTGTCAAGGTTATCGTGAAAGGTGTGGCTGGACCAGCTCTTAAAGTCCTTGGCCTAATTGACATTATTCTGTGTAGAAGGCCTTGATGGCAATATCCAACTGAGAATTGTAGAGAATATTGAGCATTCCATCATTCTCGGTATGGATTTTCTACAACATTGGAATATGGAAGTTAAATAGGCGAAGCTATTGGCGTATTGGCGAGAGTGATTGGAGAACCTTCGTCAGAGTACAGCTCACTGACATCGATTCGAGGATTTCCGCTGAATTGCTGTATAATTGAGATACAGGACGACCAGCGGAAAACAAGTCAAAGAGTTAGTTGAAAGCCTTACTCTTGCCCTCGGGAGACGTACACGGCTTTACGACGGTTAACGGAGCACCACATAGAGGTTTGAACCTGGTGCAAGACCGGTTCGTCATAAGCCAAGACGTATGTCTCCCAAGGTCCTCGACTTTGCCAAAGTGAGGTCAAAAAGATGTTCGACCAAGGGCATTATTGAACCGAGTGCGAGTGGTTGGTCAGCTGCTCCGGTCATCGTCCGCCAGGACGAAGGAATTTATCGCTTCTGTATCGATTTTCGAGACCTTAATGCAGTCACACAAAACGTGATTCTATCCAATTCCTAATATGGATACCATATTGGATAGCTGCATAATGCAAGGTACATATCAAAAATCGATTTAAAGAAAGCGTACTTCCAAATATTAATGGCCGAGGCGAGCGGCATTATTACTGCATTTGCTGTTACCAGGGTCGGGGCTGTGGCAGTTCACGAAAATGCCTTTGGCCTCATGAATGCTCCTATGACCTTGCACGGCTTATAGATGCAATTTTCGGGCCTAAGGTGGAACCTCATGTGTTTGGTTATCTAGACGACTTGATCGTCATTACCGAACACTTTGAGGACCATCTAAAAGGCTCGAATACGTACTAAGGACGTTGAATGACGCTGGAACTCGAAGGTGAATCGAGAGAAGTGTGAGTTTGGCTGTTACCAGTGGTAACGTTCCTTGGGGTACAAATTGGACGCGGACGGCTTGAGGCCTGATGAGGAACGAGTCGCTCCAGTCCTTAACTACCCTATTCCTCGAATGTCAAACAGCTGAGATCCTTTCTCGGGATGGTAGGCTGGTACTCTCGATTCATTAATCGAGAAGCTGACATTAAAGCTCCCCTTACCAAGTTGCTGCGTAAAGACCAGGCTTGGGATTGGGGCGAGGAGCAGGAGGAGGCGTTTGTCAGCTTAGAGTTGCGTTAGCTGAAGCGCCTGTACTAGCCCGTCCAGACTTTTCTAAGCCATTTACCGTCCAAAGTGACGCTAGTGACTTAGCAATAGGTGCGGTGTTGACGCAACTGGACGACGAGGGTTTCGAGCATCCGATTGTCTACGTCAGCCGATTATTAAATCGCGCTGAACGTAATTACATGACAACGGAAAAAGAATGCTTGGCTCTCATATGGGCTATTAAGAGATTGAGACCATACATTGAGGCCTATCGATTCACGGCTGTGACCGACCATAGTGCTCTCATATGGCTCAAAAATCTCAGGAGCCGTCGGGTAGGTTGGCACGATGGATACTTGAAATGCAGCAATGGGACTTTGAAATAGTGCATAAGAAAGGAGCCTTGCACTATGTCCCACGCGCTTTCTCGTGCCGTCAACCCAGACCCCGACGAAGAAGAGATTGCCTCGTTCGAAGTAATTACAGACCCATGGTATATTGCTAGATTAAACGATGTACGCTCATGCCCTCGAAGACCGAAGTTGGTGTTGAAAGTAAGTCTGAGTGTAAGGATCCTAAACGTTCTGGGGATTCGACAGATGGAAAAGTTCTTAGAACACAACCTGTCAATCCCACCCGAGCTTTGCAAGGTAAAAGAACAAGGAACCTTATTAGACCAACAAAAGCGTGAGGCTAAAGATTGGTCTAAGGAACTCCAAAGGCAAATATACTCTGATAGCAGAGATATTATTGGTGAAGAAAGCGTAAAGAGATCGTTATCTCAGCCGCTTAGCACCATCGGAGTGAACGACCTTGGTTGTTGCTCATCGTCACCCCGTTGTGACACACCTAGTAATGAGGACAAGAAGCCCTTGGTGGAGAAGGAAATTGTCCTCAACAACGAGCCCTTGGTGGAGAAGGTAGTTGTCGATGGTTGTGCATAACATGAACCGTACAAACTCGTTGCGAGAAGTTGCAGTTCAGGGGGGGGGCGCAAGATGCTGTACCAAGTACGTCTAAAATGACGCACACAGCATCGACCCCTAACGACGATAGTCAAACCGATAAGATAATTGCTGGAATCCAATCGGATAACCGGCTATTCTTTTTGGTACGACTCGGTGGAAAGGACTTTTAAGCACTTTTCGATCCTGGCCGCCATGGTCTCTCTTGTACGATCAGATGTTGTCGAACAGTACAAGTTTAAATGGAGACCTGTCAAGGTTATCGTGAAAGGTGTGGCTGGACCAGCACTTAAAGTCCTTGGCCTAATCGACATTCTATTCTGTGTAGAAGGCCTTGATAGCAATATCCAACTGAGAATTGTAGAGAATATTGAGCATTCCACCATTCTCGGTATGGATTTTCTACAACATTGGAATATGGAAGTTAAATTAGGCGAAGCTATCTGGCGTATTGGCGAGAGTGATTGGAGAACTTCGTCAGAGATACAGCTCATGACATCGATTCGAGGATTTCCGCTGAATGTGCTGGTATAATTGAGATACAGGACGACCAGCGGAAACAAGTCAAAGAGTTAGTTGAAAGCCTACTCTTGCCCTCGGGAGACGTACACGGCTTTACGACGTTAACGGAGCACCACATAGAGGTTGAACCTGGTGCAAGACCGGTTCGTCATAAGCCAAGACGTATGTCTCCCAAGGTCCTCGAATTTGCCCAAAGTGAGGTCAAAAAGATGTTCGACAAGGGCATTATTGAACCGAGTGCGAGTGGTTGGTCAGCTGCTCCGGTCATCGTCCGCCAGGACGAAGGAAGTTATCGCTTCTGTATCGATTTTCGAGACCTTAATGCAGTCACAAAACGTGATTCTTATCCAATTCCTAATATGGATACCATATTGGATAAGCTGCATAATGCAAGGTACATATCAAAAATCGATCTTAAGAAAGCGTACTTCCAAATATTAATGGCCGAGGCGAGCCGGCATTATACTGCATTTGCTGTACCAGGGTCGGGGCTGTGGCAGTTCACGAAAATGCCTTTTGGCCTCATGAATGCTCCTATGACCTTTGCACGGCTTATAGATGCAATTTTCGGGCCTAAGGTGGAACCTCATGTGTTTGGTTATCTAGACGACTTGATCGTCATTACCGAAACTTTTGAGGACCATCTAAAATGGCTCGAATACGTACTAAGGACGTTGAATGACGCTGGACTCGAAGTGAATCGAGAGAAGTGTGAGTTTGGCTGTTCCAGTGTAACGTTCCTTGGGTACAAATTGGACGCGGACGGCTTGAGGCCTGATGAGGAACGAGTCGCTCCAGTCCTTAACTACCCTATTCCTCGTAATGTCAAACAGCTGAGATCCTTTCTCGGGATGGTAGGCTGGTACTCTCGATTCATTAATCGAGAAGCTGACATTAAAGCTCCCCTTACCAAGTTGCTGCGTAAAGACCAGGCTTGGGATTGGGGCGAGGAGCAGGAGGAGGCGTTTCGTCAGCTTAGAGTTGCGTTAGCTGAAGCGCCTGTATTGGCCCGTCCAGACTTTTCTAAGCCATTTACCGTTCAAAGTGACGCTAGTGACTTAGCAATAGATGCGGTGTTGACGCAACTGGACGACGAGGGTTTCGAGCATCCGATTGTCTACGTCAGCCGATTATTAAATCGCGCTGAACGTAATTACATGACAACGGAAAAGGAATGCTTGGCTCTCATATGGGCTATTAAGAGATTGGGACCATACATTGAGGCCTATCGATTCACGGCTGTGACCGACCATAGTGCTCTCATATGGCTCAAAAATCTCAAGGAGCCGTCGGGTAGGTTAGCACGATGGATACTTGAAATGCAGCAATGGGACTTTGAAATAGTGCATAAGAAAGGAGCCTTGCACTATGTCCCAGACGCGCTTTCTTGTGCCATCAACCCAGACCCCGACGAAGAAGAGATTGCCTCGTTCGAAGTAATTACAGACCCATGGTATATTGCTAGATTAAACGATGTACGCTCATGCCCTCGAAGATTTCCGGAGTGGAAAATTGAGGATGATATGCTATATCGTTTTACGAGCGGTAAACTCCTGGACTCTGTATCAGAACGAGAGGAAGGCTGGCGTCTTGTGCTACCCTTAGAGCAGAGGAACCGAGTTCTAGTAGATTCTCATTTCCACCCAGCTATGGGTCACATGGGAATTGAAAAAACTTACGAACGCGTTGCAAGAGATTATTACTGGCCAGGTATCTACCACGATACCCACCAATTTGTCTTATGGTGTATGATATGTCAGAACTATAAGACGTCTCAAGCAGGTCCTCAAGGCTTATGATTTAAATTGGCCGTACACTTTCCTAAGGTGCGTAAGGCATGTCCGCTAAACTGGCACCAAAGTATGACAGATCCTTTGAAGTTAAAGAAGTACTATCTCCAGTAGTTCTGAGACTAGAAGAGTCTGGTCGGAAACGGACCGAGGTACACAAGGCTGGGCTTGGTGACTGGATGCCACGTCAATATCATACGAAGCACGAAGAATCATTGAAGCAGCCTCCAATTGAAGAGAGAAGAGGACAGCGCGCGGTCGCGAATAGATTGTGCCTTCTTTCGACTCGGCCTTCCCGAGGGAAGTAGAGTCTAGGGGGGGAAGCTTTGTGACGGAAATCGTCACACAACTATTCGCGGCGAACAAACATTTAAACTCATGTTAAATGTAAATCGTCGGAGCCTTTGGTATGTCAAGGCCAACCGACGACATTTGTTTACGTCGATCAAGTGTACAATTACGCGCGCAATAGTACGTAGGGATGAGAGCGCGAGAGTGTGTGTGTGTTTTCCACTCTCATCCCTTTTTCGAAATTAGGCAATTGCCTAATCAGTACGCCCCGATCCGCCGCTCGAGGCGGACAAAACTATCCGGTGTCGAGTGTTAGAGTTTTCCGGCTAAGAAAAGGCGCGTGAGGCGCAAAGCCGTCGCCAACCCGGAACGTCCTCGCGAGGTGAGCCGCGAGTGATTTTGGTGTGTGTGTTAAGGACGGGAAGTCTAGGGAAGTGTGTGAGTGCGGACGCGGTTCGCGAGGCACTCGCCGCGGCACAGGGCCGCCTTTTGAACACCGCAGCCGACGTCGGTCCTCCGTTGCCCAGGAGGACACAGGGACACGGATCGGCTGGGCCATCCACGGGGCGCATCCCGGTAAGTCTCACTTATATTACCGCGCGTTCCCCCCCCCCTTCCCCGAGTGTATGTGTGTGAGTACATCGGGTGTGTGTTCGGGTACGCCGGTACCCGAATAGCGGAGATCAGGAAGGAGTCAACTGCAGGCGAGTATCTCGATCCGGTTGGCTCCCGATACTTCCGCCCGCGCGAAGTAACATTGTCGCGGCACGAGGCCTGGATGGCCGAAATGTTAAATAAATTAAAATAAATGTTTTAATCTTATTATTTTAATTGAGAGTGTTTATTTTATTCTCCCCGCTCCCGCCGACATCCTTTAATTTTTATAAATCGTGTCGAGGCAAGGAGGATCGCCCGAATCCTCCATACCGTACGTCCCAGCAAACTCGCGTTTCTGGCGACAGCCCGCAGTTCGGATAAATTAAATAATTGTGTGCGCGGTAATGGGCAACGCGGCCCAACGGTCAATTCTAATTATTAAAATTAATTAAATTCGATCGGGTGCGCGAATACCACGTCACACACCGTATACAAGTATAGTGATACACTATAGAACAATGACGTCATCAAGGTCACGTATTTGGCTACTTGTTTGTTTATACAACAAATAAGATAACATTCTTAGAATAACATTCCTTTACGAGGTCAATAACTTTATAGTAAAATACTGTCAGCAGGTATAGAGGGACATATCAAAAGGCGTCATCAAGGTCATGGGTTAGCTTACTTGTTTGTTTATATAAACAAACAATTAAGATAACATTCTTAAGATAACATTCCTTTTTTCAAGGTTATGACAAAACAAATATGATAACATTCTTAAAATAACATTCCTTTACGAGGTCAATAACCTTATAGTAAAATACTGTAAGCAGGTATAGAGGGGCATATCAAATGGCGCCATCATAGTCACACGTTAGCTTACTTGTTTGTTTATATAAATAAACAATTAAGATAACATTCTTAAGATAACATTCCTTTTTTCAAGGTCATTAAATTATTGGCTGTGAAGGGTATTGAATGACCTTGAAAAAGGAATGTTATCTTAAGAATGTTATCTTAATTGTTTGTTTACATAAACAAACAAGTAAGCTTACGTGTGACCTTGATGACGTCATTTGTTATGACTCCCTATACCTGCTTACATACTACTTACGTCTGGTTTCTATTCATTTAACAGACCTCTAACGTCCACGCAGTAGACTAACTGTTTGTCTTCATCGAAAGTAAAATACTTTCGAAACTCTTTTTCACGCTCTCTATATGAGCAAATCCACGGAACCTTTGATTTCATTTGAAAAATTTTTTTTTTTTTTTTTGAGAGGCACATTGATTTTAATGGAGATTTCTACTTCTTTAGAGTTAAATAGTAGGAAAATATGAGGGCCCCTATTTCTTTCAAGACTTATCTAAGAAATTAACGATTAAATATTAATGAGGGGTATCATAGGGTAAATTATAAAAATCACTTCGTAAATAAACAGAACATTTTTTATTCTATAATTTATGAATATAACAACATAATTAAGTCTCTATTAACAAAAATTGAAATATCTAACAACAATTTTTCATATAAAAAGATGTTTTCAAGTGCCGTTACAGTACTGTAATTTCTTTTCCTAGTAACATGGTTTTTTTTGTTTGAGTACTTGTAACAGGAATTTCATTTTTGCTCCATAAATCTTCCAACTTGAAGGTTTCAATTGGTAATGAGTACATGGCAAATTATTTGAAACATTCATTACATGATAAATAATTTTCTTATCGCATACTTCTCTTTAATGGTAAACAAACTACTTGCGTAAGGCTGACTGAATGATATGTGTGTGTATGTGTGCGCGCGCGCGGGTGTGTGTGTGTGTGTGTGTGTGTGTGTGTGTGTGTGTGTGTGTGTGTGTGTGTGTGTGTGTGCGTATTTATATTAGCTTTTCTGTTGAAATAACCTTTTTCGTATAGTCAATTTGAACTTCAGTTCAAAGGTATAAAATTTTATACTTTTATACAGCTTATATTATCTAAATTAACAAAAATTCAATTGAGGTTTTACGTAGATGACTCAATAATCTACTAAAAGTAAAGAGATATAGTTTATATATGCTTTTTTTGTGAATGTCGAGTGTGCCATGCGAAAATGAAAATTTGGAAGACTAGGGGCCGAGATTTTGAAAAGTTTAAGGTAGAATTGCTAGTAAAGAAAAAGAGGCACAGCTAAGCACAAAAAAGAATAAGAATCCTTATGCAAATCGAAAAAAGCAATATTAGTCACAATAGCTATAAACAAAACTTATCTTTGATAATATCAAAATTCTAAATTTCCTAAATTTACAAAAACTGACTTCCTCAAGAGTTGCGATTTTTATTTTTCTGTATCATGAAGGCACACTATTCTAACACTTTTAGTTTAATAGGGTAAATGGTGTAGGTTGTCAAAAAAATTTTCTGTAACATTTGGTGAAGAATTATAATTTCTATAAGCTTAAAAATAGAAGATGAGTACTACTTCCATCGTCAAATTTGCAAAATGCAACTTTATGAAGCCTCTAACAAAAAGCTAATGAAAACAAAACTTTAAAAAAATGATAAGGACCCTTCATCGAATTACTTTTTCTACCAGAAACCGTTGTTATAATGTTGCTAAGTCTGCTTATTTACTACTTATTACCCGCTTCCCCAAAATTAAAGGTTCTGTGGATTTGCTCATATACGGAAGATTTAGTCCATGGTTGTACCAAGCCTCGTTTTACAAGCACTAAGGCCATAAATTCACTAACATCTTTTGATACACCTGTGTCTCGGATAAAATCGTTTAACTCTTTTTGATTGAATGGTCTTTTTAATAGACCCTTAGCATTTGGAACGTACTCGTCATCGCTTTCTATTTCTTCACTGATTTGCTCGCTTTCGGTGTCTTCATCTTCGTATTGCTCAGTATCGTCTATCTCGCTATTACCCTCATCTACATCGCTTTCTTTTGCATCTTGTTCGTCTATTTCCATAGATTCATGACCATCACAAGAACTTTCTTCCATTCTACTTTCATCTCATGCATTGACATATGATTTCAAAACTGGTTTCGACATTGAAGATGAATTCGGGTAATTTATCTTTGATATCATCTTTGAAACCATTAATTTCAATCAAGCAAAAGTAGCAGTCCTCGGGTGTTTGTGGTGATCGCCATATACTCAGCGCCGAAAATTTAAAAACTTTATCTCTCTTATTTTTGTCACTTTTTACTTTTTTCCATCGATTTAACATCCGCAGACAAGCAGCACACATGATTTGTGGGGTCCACGTTGTGTCGTTCGGAAAATTTCTACACCAAACCATTGAAGAAAAATGTCTCTATGCTCATTTGAAATAAATCTTCGGTATTTTTTAACCTCAAACTGACCACATAAATAGCAAAAGATATTTCGCTCTTTATTACACATGCGATTTACGGTAAGGCTTCTTGTAGCATTGTACTCAACACAGGCCAAGCCGCCCACCTGTGAAGAGCTGCAGTCACATAATGACGATGTCTGCAGGCCCGCTTGCTCACCCTGACCAGCCACCGATACTGGATTTCCGAGTTCCTGCATTGTAAAAGATACCTTACTTGTACCTGCCATGACGGCTTAAGACCACCCAGAGATTTTGCCAGAATAAAAAAAATGGGCAACAAAATTAAGTCTCTATTAACAAAAATTGAAATATCTAACAACAATTTTTCATATAAAAAGATGTTTTCAAGTGCCGTTACAGTACTGTAATTTTTTTCCTAGTAACATGGTTTTTTTTGTTTGAGTACTTGTAACAGGAATTTCATTTTTGCTCCAAAATCTTCCAACTTGAAGGTTTCAATTGGTAATGAGTACATGGCAAATTATTTGAAACATTCATTACATGATAAATAATTTTCTTATGCATACTTTCTTTAATGTAAACAAACTACTTGCGTAAGGCTGACTGAATGATATGTGTGTGTATGTGTGCGCGCGCGCGGGTGTGTGTGTGTGTGTGTGTGTGTGTGTGTGTGTGTGTGTGTGTGTGTGTGTGTGTGTGGTGTGCGTATTTATATTAGCTTTTCTGTTGAAATAACCTTTTTCGTAGTCAATTTGAACTTCAGTTCAAAGGTATAAAATTTTATACTTTTATACAGCTTATATTATCTAAATTAACAAAAATTCAATTGAGGTTTTACGTAGATGACTCAATAATCTACTAAAAGTAAAGAGATATAGTTTATATATGCTTTTTTTGTGATGTCGAGTGTGCCATGCGAAAATGAAAATTTGGAAGACTAGGGGCCGAGATTTTGAAAAGTTTAAGGTAGAATTGCTAGTAAAGAAAAAGAGGCACAGCTAAGCACAAAAAAGAATAAGAATCCTTATTGCAAATCGAAAAAAGCAATATTAGTCACAATAGCTATAAACAAAACTTATCTTTGATAATATCAAAATTCTAAATTTCCTAAATTTACAAAAACTGACTTCCTCAAGAGTTGCGATTTTTATTTTTCTGTATCATGAAGGCACACTATTCTAACACTTTTAGTTTAATAGGGTAAATGGTGTAGGTTGTCAAAAAAATTTTCTGTAACATTTGGTGAAGAATTATAATTTCTATAAGCTTAAAAATAGAAGATGAGTACTACTTCCATCGTCAAATTTGCAAAAATGCAACTTTATGAAGCCTCTAACAAAAAGCTAATGAAAACAACTTTAAAAAAATGATAAGGACCCTTCATCGAATTACTTTTTCTACCAGAAACCGTTGTTATAATGTTGCTAAGTCTGCTTATTTACTACTTATTACCCGCTTCCCCAAAATTAAAGGTTCTGTGGATTTGCTCATATACGGAAGATTTAGTCCATGGTTGTACCAAGCCTCGTTTTACAAGCACTAAGGCCATAAATTCACTAACATCTTTTGATACACCTGTGTCTCGGATAAAATCGTTTAACTCTTTTTGATTGAATGGTCTTTTTAATAGACCCTAGCATTTGGAACGTACTCGTCATCGCTTTCTATTTCTTCACTGATTTGCTCGCTTTCGGTGTCTTCATCTTCGTATTGCTCAGTATCGTCTATCTCGCTATTACCCTCATCTACATCGCTTTCTTTTGCATCTTGTTCGTCTATTTCCATAGATTCATGACCATCACAAGAACTTTCTTCCATTCTACTTTCATCTCATGCATTGACATATGATTTCAAAACTGGTTTCGACATTGAAGATGAATTCGGGTAATTTATCTTTGATATCATCTTTGAAACCATTAATTTCAATCAAGCAAAAGTAGCAGTCCTCGGGTGTTTGTGGTGATCGCCATATACTCAGCGCCGAAAATTTAAAAACTTTATCTCTCTTATTTTTGTCACTTTTTACTTTTTTCCATCGATTTAACATCCGCAGACAAGCAGCACACATGATTTGTGGGGTCCACGTTGTGTCGTTCGGAAAATTTCTACACCAAACCATTGAAGAAAAATGTCTCTATGCTCATTTGAAATAAATCTTCGGTATTTTTTAACCTCAAACTGACCACATAAATAGCAAAAGATATTTCGCTCTTTATTACACATGCGATTTACGGTAAGGCTTCTTGTAGCATTGTACTCAACACAGGCCAAGCCGCCCACCTGTGAAGAGCTGCAGTCACATAATGACGATGTCTGCAGGCCCGCTTGCTCACCCTGACCAGCCACCGATACTGGATTTCCGAGTTCCTGCATTGTAAAAGATACCTTACTTGTACCTGCCATGACGGCTTAAGACCACCCAGAGATTTTGCCAGAATAAAAAAAATGGGCAACAAAATTAAGGGGGTATCCTAATATAGATCGCGAAAAATGAAGACAAACTTTAGAAATTTTTTTAAAAGAAACTATTCAATATTTTTATTTGAAATTTTATTTACATAGTTTCTTATAGTTTGTAGAAACATAAAAAATTTTGATATATACATAATGTTAATTAGGTGAGCCACGTAATCAAATTCAAAGTGAAGATATATTTTTTTTGGTCTCAATTGGCGCCATGTTTCGTTGTTACTGTGTCATTCTGAAACATAAGAAACAAAGTTTTTTGACATTATTATACCAATTCCTCGTCCACTTACCTAAATTTGAAATGTCAAAAAAAAGTTTGAAAAAATGGCGGACTTTTGAAAAAAAATTCATAAAAGTTTTTTTTTATTATTGCAGAAGAGTTACTAAATAATTTTTTAAAACAAAATCCTTTCGGTTTGTCGACTACCTAATTAAATTTCCTTTAAAATGGTATATCTTTTTTTTCAATAGCTTCAAAACTCGCTGAGTAATCAGTGGCGCCAATTTGGAAAATCGAAAAATTGAGTTTTCGAGAAAAACGCGTTTAATATTCGCGGTATACAATATATTATTTTTTAATAGAATTTTTTCATACTTACAGCTACTAATCGACTTTTGTACTATTCAACAATGCCTGCTCCATAAAGAAGCCCTTCTTGTTCTTCGAAATGCTGATTTTCAGATGCAGTTTTCCTTTTTTGACCAATCGAGCTTCCTTGGATGCGCTCTCCGTTCTGATGTTTTGCCGTGTTACTCGTTCAGCGTCGGTATTCTTGGCGTAAGTGGCACTGGGCAATCCGATTTTGAACTCCAGGCACTTCATCATCTTCAAAACTGCATTGAATCCGTCATTAAAAACTACGGCAGCTATATAAGCAGCAATTTCCACGGTCTTTGCGCTACAATGCAAGTGTTTTGGTGTTCAGTCGGCTTAGACTGTAGTAATGCTCTTATTTACACAACTATACGCACTAATACAACTAAAATTGGAATAGCATCTGCCACAGTACAATTGCGAAGCATCTCGAAGACCCAAACTCAGCGGGGCACCTATTGTATTCAAGCGCGTACCTGCCTACCTGCGCCGCATTCCGGCAGCGCATCGCACAACTTTAAAGAAAATAGCCATAGCATCGAAACCGCGGCGAATTTCACTTTAAAATTTTAACAGCATACTATTGACATGTTATACTATCGACTTATGTAATAAAAAAAAAACTATTTTTCGATCGATCTATATGAGGATACCCCCTTAAACAAAAATCAATTTGCAAAAGAAATACTGTTGCCCGCCGTCACCGCGTGGAGGTACTCTGGCCGGAGGTACAAGCAATGTATGTTTTCACATGTGGTCAAAGATTTAAGGATTTAGGTTTATTAGGGATGGCTTTCCGTGATTTAAACAAAACTGGGCGTGACGGTGTAAATCTAGTTTCGGATTCGGATTCAGTGTCTCAAAATATGTAAAGGTTTGAATTTGGTCTCATTTCTAGGCAGTTTACAATAATAAAAGCTGAATTTTTTGGATTTTCCAAATTAGAGGTGGTTTTTCGCGATTTAAAAAAAATGAGGGGTGATGGCGCAAATCTGGTTTCGGAATCGGATTCAGCGCATCAAAATACATAAGGGTATATACGTCAAGTCTCTGTGACAGACCACTTTTTTTTTGTTGTGACCAGTGTTATTGGTGACTAGAATTACACCGGCACACAAAAAAAAAGTAGTCTGTTCAAGCAACCAGACCTATCTATCCTTATGTATTTTGACGCGCTAAATCCGAATCCGAGGTTGGTTTTACTCAAACACCAGCAAAATTTTTTTTAAATCGCGAAAAACTGAAAAATCACTGAAAATCGTATTTAAGAGCAGGAGTTAAAGACAAAAAAAAATTTTATGAGAGTATTATACACGATTTTTATATATTTTGATGCGCTGAATTTGAATTTTTATTTACATAGTTTCTTATAGTTTGTAGAAACATAAAAAATTTTGATATATACATAATGTTAATTAGGTGAGCCACGTAATCAAATTCAAAGTGAAGATATATTTTTTTTGGTCTCATTGGCGCCATGTTTCGTTGTTACTGTGTCATTCTGAAACATAAGAAACAAAGTTTTTTGACATTATTATACCAATTCCTCGTCCACTTACCTAAATTTGAAATGTCAAAAAAAAGTTTGAAAAAATGGCGGACTTTTGAAAAAAAATTCATAAAAGTTTTTTTTATTATTGCAGAAGAGTTACTAAATAATTTTTTAAAACAAAATCCTTTCGGTTTGTCGACTACCTAATTAAATTTCCTTTAAAATGGTATATCTTTTTTTTCAATAGCTTCAAAACTCGCTGAGTAATCAGTGGCGCCAATTTGGAAAATCGAAAAATTGAGTTTTCGAGAAAAACGCGTTTAATATTCGCGGTATACAATATATTATTTTTTAATAGAATTTTTTCATACTTACAGCTACTAATCGACTTTTGTACTATTCAACAATGCCTGCTCCATAAAGAAGCCCTTCTTGTTCTTCGAAATGCTGATTTTCAGATGCAGTTTTCCTTTTTTTGACCATCGAGCTTCCTTGGATGCGCTCTCCGTTCTGATGTTTTGCCGTGTTACTCGTTCAGCGTCGGTATTCTTGGCGTAAGTGGCACTGGGCAATCCGATTTTGAACTCCAGGCACTTCATCATCTTCAAAACTGCATTGAATCCGTCATTAAAAACTACGGCAGCTATATAAGCAGCAATTTCCACGGTCTTTGCGCTACAATGCAAGTGTTTTGGTGTTCAGTCGGCTTAGACTGTAGTAATGCTCTTATTTACACAACTATACGCACTAATACAACTAAAATTGGAATAGCATCTGCCACAGTACAATTGCGAAGCATCTCGAAGACCCAAACTCAGCGGGGCACCTATTGTATTCAAGCGCGTACCTGCCTACCTGCGCCGCATTCCGGCAGCGCATCGCACAACTTTAAAGAAAATAGCCATAGCATCGAAACCGCGGCGAATTTCACTTTAAAATTTTAACAGCATACTATTGACATGTTATACTATCGACTTATGTAATAAAAAAAAAACTATTTTTCGATCGATCTATATGAGGATACCCCCTTAAACAAAAATCAATTTGCAAAAGAAATACTGTTGCCCGCCGTCACCGCGTGGAGGTACTCTGGCCGGAGGTACAAGCAATGTATGTTTTCACATGTGGTCAAAGATTTAAGGATTTAGGTTTATTAGGGATGGCTTTCCGTGATTTAAACAAAACTGGGCGTGACGGTGTAAATCTAGTTTCGGATTCGGATTCAGTGTCTCAAAATATGTAAAGGTTTGAATTTGGTCTCATTTCTAGGCAGTTTACAATAATAAAAGCTGAATTTTTTGGATTTTCCAAATTAGAGGTGGTTTTTCGCGATTTAAAAAAAATGAGGGGTGATGGCGCAAATCTGGTTTCGGAATCGGATTCAGCGCATCAAAATACATAAGGGTATATACGTCAAGTCTCTGTGACAGACCACTTTTTTTTTGTTGTGACCAGTGTTATTGGTGACTAGAATTACACCGGCACACAAAAAAAAAGTAGTCTGTTCAAGCAACCAGACCTATCTAAATCGAGAAAAACTACGAAAATGAGAAACCGTGAAAATTTGCATTTAAGAGCATAATTTTGTTGCAATACATTTTTTTGTATCCTGTATGGTTCACGACAATTTTAGGCGTCGAAATGAGATCTGGTGAGTAGTTGACTTTTATATCCTCCCAACCTAGAAAAAATGTTAAAAAATCTTGTAAAATCGCTTAAATATTAACAATATATGGTGAGAAAGGAAAAAACGTGTTTTTCAAGAATCATGATTTTTGTTTTGTTTTTCTTTTTTTTATATTTATAACGTCAACTCTGTTTGCTCTACTCCAAGATTTGGAGAATGAGGAAATTCATGAAGTTGATTTGGTAGAAAATGATTATGATGAGACTCCAATTTTTGAAAACGCGTATTTTTATCCATCAATCAATGATTTCCAAGGTACTTTTAAAATAAATCCTAACCTCTCTATATCGGGGACTAAAGCAATCGATTACTTTAAATACTTTTTTTATTCTCCTTTAAATGAAAGAATTATAGATGAGACGAATCGCTATGAAAGTCAGAATAATGAAGATCGGCAATCCCATCAGAAAACTTTGTCTCCTCATACAAAAGATGAATTTGAATGTTTTCTTGGCCTTTCAAATCTAATGGGCCATATTCGAAAAGGTGACTTGATAGACTATTGGTCTAAATATCCTCTGCTTTATACTCCAATTTCCGGTCAAATGATAATGTAGATACCTCGGAAATCGCTTGAGTAAAAATAAAACCAATAATAGACTATCTACAAAGTAAATTCTCTGCAGCTCTTATTCCAGGCAAAAATTTGTGCATAGTTGAAAGCCTAGGATTAGGAAAGGCATGCTTCAACTCAAGCAGTATATTCCTTCGAAAAGAAATCGGTTTAGCATCAAACTTTTTGAAATAGTAGACTGTGAGACTGGATTCATTTTGGGTTTTATTGTCTACACTGGCGCTGATACTGATTATCAAAAGTTTGATTTGGGTGTTACTGGGGATACTGTCGCTCATTTCTTACAACCTTTTTTTTACAAGGGTCATGTCATAGATAACTGGTATACATCTCCCATATAGGTAGAATTTTTGCATGACCGTGATACAGGAATGTGTGGCACGGTAAGAACAAATGGAAAAGGAATGCCAAAATTAGAAAATAAATTGGAGCGAGGTGAAGTTCAAGTTGCTCATAATAATTTGTGGATGACAATCAGGTGGCAAGATAAGCGTAGCGTTTGCATGCTTACAACTGTACACGAATCTGAGTTCTGCACCACTGGTAAAAAACACTATCAACTAACGTCATTTTACAAGGTTTGCTACAAGTGAAAGGTGTCACTTGTGTGCTTTACGTAAAATTACTAGCCGAACAAAATACTTGTGCTTTGATTGTGATATGTTTGATATGTGTGTGTTTTCTCGAAGATGCGGTAAAAATGCTCTTTACGCACGGAGTGTAGGACTCGGTCAGCGTGACCCATACTCACTAAAAAACTACCCTGCCATTGGTCTTAGTAGGTTCCTATGTGATTCTAGCTTATTTCTACGTTTCAAACCTTTCCAGATTTCTATATATAGATTAATAAAAGTAGACTTATGCGGATACAGTAGTACTCAACTAACCTTTTAAGTTGTAGGATTAATAAAGATATGCCAAATTTCAAATTGTTTTTTAGAATATACGGCACTAATTTTCAAGTATTTAATAATCCTATAAATTAAAAGCAAGTTCGGCCCGATTTAGTCGGATAATCTGAGAGATCGTTATCTTTTAAAAATATAAGAGGTGGATAACCTCCGGTGTCGGCATAAGTACACACACACACACACACACACACACACACACACACACACACACACACACACACACACACACACACACGCACACATCAAAGGGGATTTTAATGCTTGGGCGACACAATGGAACAGTACGAAAACCAACACTCGTGGTCGTACACTCCTCGAGGCCTTTGCGATATTGGAATTGGAGATTGCTAACACCAGAACGACTCCCACTTTTACACTGACGGAAAGATCGTCTATAATACATCCAACCTTCATCGATCCTAGATGGATGAAGGGAGGGTTTACCTGGAAAGTTAGTGATCGAATGACGACGAACATGGCAGCAGACCGGAACAAAAACTTCCAATATAAGAGATGGATACCGCCTACCCTCGTCCGGAAAATGTTCCTCTGCTCCATAGCAGGAGTTGCTGTCAAAAGAACACCGGATGAACTATGGCTGGGAAATCCATCACCGTGGCCGTCCACCAGTTTACTGGTGGAATAAAAGCTGAATTTTTTGGATTTTCCAAATTAGAGGTGGTTTTTCGCGATTTAAAAAAAATGAGGGGTGATGGCGCAAATCTGGTTTCGGAATCGGATTCAGCGCATCAAAAACATAAGGGTATAATACGTCAAGTCTCTGTGACAGACACTTTTTTTTTTGTGTGACCAGTTTTATTGGTGATAGAATTACACCGGCACACAAAAAAAAGTAGTCTGTTCAAGCAACCAGACCTATCTATCCTTATGTATTTTGACGCGCTAAATCGAATCCGAGGTTGGTTTTACTCAAACACCAGCAAAATTTTTTTTAAATCGCGGAAAAACTGAAAAATCACTGAAAATCGTATTTAAGAGCAGGAGTTTAAAGACAAAAAAAAATTTTATGAGAGTATTATACACGATTTTTATATATTTTGATGCGCTGAATTTGAATTCAGGGTTTATTGTACCAGTACGCCCTTGAAATTGTGAAAAAATGGTGAAAACCTATGAAAAATCGAGAAAAACTACGAAAATGAGAAACCGTGAAAATTTGCATTTAAGAGCATAATTTTGTTGCAATACATTTTTTTGTATCCTGTATGGTTCACAGACAATTTTAGGCGTCGAAAATGAGATCTGGTGAGTAGTTGACTTTTATATCCTCCCAACCTAGAAAAAATGTTAAAAAATCTTGTAAAATCGCTTAAATATTAACAATATATGGTGAGAAAGGAAAAAACGTGTTTTTCAAGAATCATGATTTTTGTTTTGTTTTTCTTTTTTTTATATTTATAACGTCAACTCTGTTTGCTCTACTCCAAGATTTGGAGAATGAGGAAATTCATGAAGTTGATTTGGTAGAAAATGATTATGATGAGACTCCAATTTTGAAAACGCGTATTTTTATCCATCAATCAATGATTTCCAAGGTACTTTTAAAATAAATCCTAACCTCTCTATATCGGGGACTAAAGCAATCGATTACTTTAAATACTTTTTTTATTCTCCTTAAATGAAAGAATTATAGATGAGACGAATCGCTATGAAAGTCAGAATAATGAAGATCGGCAATCCCATCAGAAAACTTTGTCTCCTCATACAAAAGATGAATTTGAATGTTTTCTTGGCCTTATCAAATCTAATGGGCCATATTCGAAAAGGTGACTTGATAGACTATTGGTCTAAATATCCTCTGCTTATACTCCAATTTCCGGTCAAATGATAATGTAGATACCTCGGAAATCGCTTGAGTAAAAATAAAACCAATAATAGACTATCTACAAAGTAAATTCTCTGCAGCTCTTATTCCAGGCAAAAATTTGTGCATAGTTGAAAGCCTAGGATTAGGAAAGGCATGCTTCAACTCAAGCAGTATATTCCTTCGAAAAGAAATCGGTTTAGCATCAAACTTTTTGAAATAGTAGACTGTGAGACTGGATTCATTTTGGGTTTTATTGTCTACACTGGCGCTGATACTGATTATCAAAAGTTTGATTTGGGTGTTACTGGGGATACTGTCGCTCATTTCTTACAACCTTTTTTTTACAAGGGTCATGTCATAGATAACTGGTATACATCTCCCATATAGGTAGAATTTTTGCATGACCGTGATACAGGAATGTGTGGCACGGTAAGAACAAATGGAAAAGGAATGCCAAAATTAGAAAATAAATTGGAGCGAGGTGAAGTTCAAGTTGCTCATAATAATTTGTGGATGACAATCAGGTGGCAAGATAAGCGTAGCGTTTGCATGCTTACAACTGTACACGAATCTGAGTTCTGCACCACTGGTAAAAAACACTATCAACTAACGTCATTTTACAAGGTTTGCTACAAGTGAAAGGTGTCACTTGTGTGCTTTACGTAAAATTACTAGCCGAACAAAATACTTGTGCTTTGATTGTGATATGTTTGATATGTGTGTGTTTTCTCGAAGATGCGGTAAAAATGCTCTTTACGCACGGAGTGTAGGACTCGGTCAGCGTGACCCATACTCACTAAAAAACTACCCTGCCATTGGTCTTAGTAGGTTCCTATGTGATTCTAGCTTATTTCTACGTTTCAAACCTTTCCAGATTTCTATATATAGATTAATAAAAGTAGACTTATGCGGATACAGTAGTACTCAACTAACCTTTTAAGTTGTAGGATTAATAAAGATATGCCAAATTTCAAATTGTTTTTTAGAATATACGGCACTAATTTTCAAGTATTTAATAATCCTATAAATTAAAAGCAAGTTCGGCCCGATTTAGTCGGATAATCTGAGAGATCGTTATCTTTTAAAAATATAAGAGGTGGATAACCTCCGGTGTCGGCATAAGTACACACACACACACACACACACACACACACACACACAACACACACACACACACACACACACACACACACACACACGCACACATCAAAGGGGATTTTAATGCTTGGGCGACACAATGGAACAGTACGAAAACCAACACTCGTGGTCGTACACTCCTCGAGGCCTTTGCGATATTGGAATTGGAGATTGCTAACACCAGAACGACTCCCACTTTTACACTGACGGAAAGATCGTCTATAATACATCCAACCTTCATCGATCCTAGATGGATGAAGGGAGGGTTTACCTGGAAAGTTAGTGATCGAATGACGACGAACATGGCAGCAGACCGGAACAAAAACTTCCAATATAAGAGATGGATACCGCCTACCCTCGTCCGGAAAATGTTCCTCTGCTCCATAGCAGGAGTTGCTGTCAAAAGAACACCGGATGAACTATGGCTGGGAAATCCATCACCGTGGCCGTCCACCAGTTTACTGGTGGAATGAGAATATCGCAAAAATACGCCGTGAGTGTCTGCGGACTCGGCGACTGCACCAGAGACTTGGAACATGCCGCGGTGCCAAGAACTAACCGCGACCTACGAGGAAAAGCGGAAACAGCTCAAGGCTGCAATTAAAGCGGCTAAACGCAATTGCTGGCGCGAGTTTTGCGAGCAAGTGGACCACGATCCCTGGGGTAAGCCGTACAAAATGGTGATAAATAAGATCAAACCCAGGGGCGCCTCAACGCCATCGTGTCCACATTTTCTTGACAGACCGGTGCGCCACCTGTACCCACAACAGGAACGGGCAGCCGAAACAGGCCTAATGGGGACAGACAGGGCAGTCGTGACATCCAGACATTAGCATAACCGAGCTGAAATTGAGCTGAGAGTATCTATCCGGAATTCTTCAGGGCCGGATGGAATACTTCGTCTGGCCATCAAGACCGCTGCGCTGATTGTGCCACAAATTTTTGCCGACACATTCAGTTCTTGTTTTCAATTTGGATGCTTCCCAGAGGGGAGCCAACTATTGGACAACCATTGCTCGTACAGTCTACTCTGTTTTTTCGATATAGGTGGAAAGCTATTCGAGCGTGTCGTTTGTACCAGGCTACAAACAGCCATTGCAGAGGCAGGCGATCTGTCTGAAAATCAGTTCTATTTTCGGAAACGGCGGTTAACTATTGATGCTTTAAGTCGAGTTGTTGAGCTGGCCACCAATGCCATCTGTGGAACAACGAATTCTAGGCGCATGTGTGGTGTCATCGCACTGGAAATCCGCAATGCCTTCAACTCGGCTTGATGGGACAACATTTTGTTCTCCTTGGAACATTTGAAGGTGCCGCTCTCCGGATAGAACAGATCTAGTTATATGACATCGAGGATGGTGCGCACTCCTATAACATCACCGGAGGCGTGCCACAGGGTTCGGTCTTGGGACCTCTTCTTTGGAACGTCGTTTACGTGGACTCCTTAGGCAGCAGCTTCCAGGGGGAGAGTCGATGGTGGCGTTTGCGGACGATGTGGCTTTGGTCGTCGTCCGCAAGGAGCATCGCTGAGGTAGAATATCTTGGCGATGTCTCTATTGCGGTAGTAGCTGTATGGTTGAGCACCCATGGGCTGTGTATGGCGGCCGAAAAGAATGAGGCGGTACTTATCTCCCGAACAAAGCAAAGGAGATACGCCACCTTTATGTAAATGGTAAGCCTATAAGATTGGCGGACACGGTGAAATACCTAGGAGACATTCTTGAATGCGCGGCTTAACATTCAAGGAACACCTACTGAATGCCGAGTGGAAAGCCGCAGTTGCGGCTAGAGCTTTGTCGGGCATAATGCCCAATATCGGAGGGCCAAGGCAGCCACGTCGGGCCCTTCGGGGATAGTATTAATCTCCGCAATTTTATACCATTTTTTTCAGAATGTTATTGCAAATATAATCTATGCTCAAAATATGAAGAAAGGTGAAGAGAATAGTTGCTGTTTAAATCAGTATTTTTTGAATAATACACGTTTTTTTCAAATTATTGTTAATTTATCGAATAAGTCACCTTGAATCATCATAATAACTTATATATTATAGCTTTTTTGATAAACATAAATGTCTTACCATATAGTTTATACATGGCGGGATCTATATGGCCATCGTAAATGTAACAAAAAAGTAACAAATTGTAAATTTTCGTACATTTCAGGCGTTATTTGCAGATTATAAGGTAAATAAAAAATTTTTTTCACTAAAAAATTACTGATTTAAAGTGCAACTATTCTCTTTGCTTTTCTTCACATTTTTAATGTACATTACAAAGCTTCATAAAAAGTTTCAGCAATTGAAAGTACTGAAATCAAAATAGCAACAGCAAGTATTTTATAGATATCAACAGAAATTTTTTATTTATTTATTAGAGTTTCACTTTTAGTAATTTTATTATTCATTATTAAATATTCCACGTTGAATTTGTACCTCTAGACAGTACTTTATATAAAACATCTTCTACGAAGGTGTCAACATTCGCAAGTATGTTTTCCAATCACACTTTCAAAAATGTTATCTGATAAAAAAATCTTTAATTATTACTCCCATCCTATTTTTACTTATATTTTGCTTAAACTCCATAAAGATTCTGCAATAGAAAGTACTGAAATCAAAGCGGAATAATCGACAAGTATTTTTTACCATACCATAGATTATATTTTAATTAAAATTTATATACTTTGCTTAAACTACATAAAAAGTTTCTGCAATAGAAATACTGAAATCAAGCGGAATAATCGACAAGTATTTATTTACCATACCATACATTGTATTTTTTTTAATTAAACTATTATATATTTTGCTTAAACTCTATAAAAGTTTCTATTAATTTCCACTAAACTGATGAAAGGAAACTTCTTTTTTTTATTCTTTTTAAATAAATAATGTCTATCCTTCCCGTGCTTTACATCAGTAGATAAACAATTTTATAGTATAATAATATTTCATTTGTGCAAAATTAATTTCTGCATAACTAATAAAAAGTAATTTCTCTCTTTTGTATGCTCAGTAATAAAATAATACTTGCACCACCATTGATTACTGTATTTCAGTCGAGTTATTTTTGACCCACTAATATTCTCTTATATCGATGGTAGTTAGTAGGTTATCGTGTAAAATAATATGGTCAAATAAAGCATTCTAATGTTTTACATCTAAACTAAAATGTATTTTCGATTTGGAATTGGACGTGTACATTCTTTTTTTTTACCATAAAATTGTTATCAAGTACTAGTGCTTCACTTCACTGCAAAAGCAAATCAAAATCAATCGCTGTGTCGATATATATATAGGCCTCATTAGAAACACATAATGTCGTTATATAAATCTTATAAATCTTAAGAAAACTTAAAATATTTTATAAGTCTTTGATATATAAACATGCATATGCAATACGCTATTTAATTCAAATCGGACGGATAATTCAAAAGTAAGATGACAATCTAACGGGTGGTGCAAGTATTATTTTATTGGTGGAATGAGAATATCGCAAAAATACGCCGTGAGTGTCTGCGGATCGGCGACTGCAACAGAGACTTGGAACATGCCGCGGTGCCAAGAATAACCCGCGACCTACGGAAAAGCGGAAACAGCTCAAGGCTGCAATTAAAGCGGCTAAACGCAATTGCTGGCGCGAGTTTTGCGAGCAAGTGGACCACGATCCTGGGGTAAGCCGTACAAAATGGTGATAAATAAGATCAAACCCAGGGGCGCCTCAACGCCATCGTGTCCACATTTTCTTGACAGACGGTGGCCACCTGTACCCACAACAGGAACGGGCAGCCGAAACAGGCCTAATGGGGACAGACAGGGCAGTCGTGACATCCAGACATTAGCATAACCGAGCTGAAATTGAGCTGAGAGTATCTATCCGGAATTCTTCAGGGCCGGATGGAATACCTTCGTCTGGCCATCAAGACCGCTGCGCTGATTGTGCCACAAATTTTTGCCGACACATTCAGTTCTTGTTTTCAATTTGGATGCTTCCCAGAGGGAGCCAACTATTGGACAACCATTGCTCGTACAGTCTACTCTGTTTTTTCGATATAGGTGGAAAGCTATTCGAGCGTGTCGTTTGTACCAGGCTACAAACAGCCATTGCAGAGGCAGGCGATCTGTCTGAAAATCAGTTCTATTTTCGGAAACGGCGGTTAACTATTGATGCTTTAAGTCGAGTTGTTGAGCTGGCCACCAATGCCATCTGTGGAACAACGACTTCTAGGCGCATGTGTGGTGTCATCGCACTGGAAATCCGCAATGCCTTCAACTCGGCTTGATGGGACAACATTTTGTTCTCCTTGGAACATTTGAAGGTGCCGCTCTCCGGATAGAACAGATCTAGTTATATGACATCGAGGATGGTGCGCACTCCTATAACATCTTGGGACCTCTTCTTTGGAACGTCGTTTACGTGGACTCCTTAGGCAGCAGCTTCCAGGGGGAGAGTCGATGGTGGCGTTTGCGGACGATGTGGCTTTGGTCGTCGTCGCAAGGAGCATCGATGAGGTAGAATATCTTGGAGATGTCTCTATTGCGGTAGTAGCTGTATGGTTGAGCACCCATGGGCTGTGTATGGCGGCCGAAAAGAATGAGGCGGTACTTATCTCCCGAACAAAGCAAAGGAGATACGCCACCTTTATGTAAATGGTAAGCCTATAAGATTGGCGGACACGGTGAAATACCTAGGAGACATTCTTGAATGCGCGGCTAACATTCAAGGAACACCTACTGAATGCAGAGTGGAAAGCCGCAGTTGCGGCTAGAGCTTTGTCGGGCATAATGCCCAATATCGGAGGGCCAAGGCAGCCACGTCGGGCCCTTTCGGGGATAGTATTAATCTCCGCAATTTTATACCATTTTTTTCAGAATGTTATTGCAAATATAATCTATGCTCAAAATATGAAGAAAGGTGAAGAGAATAGTTGCTGTTTAAATCAGTATTTTTTGAATAATACACGTTTTTTCAAATTATTGTTAATTTATCGAATAAGTCACCTTGAATCATCATAATAACTTATATATTATAGCTTTTTTGATAAACATAAATGTCTTACCATATAGTTTATACATGGCGGGATCTATATGGCCATCGTAAATGTAACAAAAAAGTAACAATTGTAAATTTTCGTACATTTCAGGCGTTATTTGCAGATTATAAGGTAAATAAAAATTTTTTTCACTAAAAAATTACTGATTTAAAGTGCAACTATTCTCTTTGCTTTTCTTCACATTTTTAATGTACATTACAAAGCTTCATAAAAAGTTTCAGCAATTGAAAGTACTGAAATCAAAATAGCAACAGCAAGTATTTTATAGATATCAACAGAAATTTTTTATTTATTTATTAGAGTTTCACTTTTAGTAATTTTATTATTCATTATTAAATATTCCACGTTGAATTTGTACCTCTAGACAGTACTTTATATAAAACATCTTCTACGAAGGTGTCAACATTCGCAAGTATGTTTTCCAATCACACTTTCAAAAATGTTATCTGATAAAAAAATCTTTAATTATTACTCCCATCCTATTTTTACTTATATTTTGCTTAAACTCCATAAAGATTCTGCAATAGAAAGTACTGAAATCAAAGCGGAATAATCGACAAGTATTTTTTACCATACCATAGATTATATTTTAATTAAAATTTATATACTTTGCTTAAACTACATAAAAAGTTTCTGCAATAGAAAATACTGAAATCAAAGCGGAATAATCGACAAGTATTTATTTACCATACCATACATTGTATTTTTTTTAATTAAACTATTATATATTTTGCTTAAACTCTATAAAAGGTTTCTATTAATTTCCACTAAACTGATGAAAAGGAAACTTCTTTTTTTTATTCTTTTTAAATAAATAATGTCTATCCTTCCCGTGCTTTACATCAGTAGATAAACAATTTTATAGTATAATAATATTTCATTTGTGCAAAATTAATTTCTGCATAACTAATAAAAAGTAATTTCTCTCTTTTGTATGCTCAGTAATAAAATAATACTTGCACCACCATTGATTACTGTATTTCAGTCGAGTTATTTTTGACCCACTAATATTCTCTTATATCGATGGTAGTTAGTAGGTTATCGTGTAAAATAATATGGTCAAATAAAGCATTCTAATGTTTTACATCTAAACTAAAATGTATTTTCGATTTGGAATTGGACGTGTACATTCTTTTTTTTTACCATAAAATTGTTATCAAGTACTAGTGCTTCACTTCACTGCAAAAGCAAATCAAAATCAATCGCTGTGTCGATATATATATAGGCCTCATTAGAAACACATAATGTCGTTATATAAATCTTATAAATCTTAAGAAAACTTAAAATATTTTATAAGTCTTTGATATATAAACATGCATATGCAATACGCTATTTAATTCAAATCGGACGGATAATTCAAAAGTAAGATGACAATCTAACGGGTGGTGCAAGTATTATTTTATTTAAACAGCATAAAAAAGAGAGAAATTACTTTTTATTAGTTATGCAGAAATTAATTTTGCACAAATGAAATATTATTATACTATAAAATTGTTTATCTACTGATGTAAAGCACGGGAAGGATAGACATTATTTATTTAAAAAGAATAAAAAAAAGAAGTTTCCTTTTCATCAGTTTAGTGGAAATTAATAGAAACCTTTTATAGAGTTTAAGCAAAATATATAATAGTTTAATTAAAAAAAATACAATGTATGGTATGGTAAATAAATACTTGTCGATTATTCCGCTTTGATTTCAGCATTTTCTATTGCAGAAACGTTTTATGTAGTTTAAGCAAAGTATATAAATTTTAATTAAAATATAATCTATGGTATGGTAAAAAATACTTGACGATTATTCCACTTTGGTGTGGGTACTTTCTATTGCAGAAACTTTATGGAGTTTAAACAAAAAAGATATGTAAGTATTGTAATGGTAAATGATATTCACTCACCATTATACGAATTAGGTAGGTAAACACAAGCGCTATATATAGATATAGGTATAGCCAACGACTCGAACGGCTGATACCCGCGGAACGAAAATCGGCAATTCGGGAGAGAGCGTTTGCGCGCGCATAACTACCGAGACACGAGAGATCGCGCCAACACGTGTGTCAAGACGTACCGGTTTTTACTTGACCACTATACCCGTGAGTTATTTTTCCGGTGTTCTTTAGTGGAGTTATTTTGGACATACGCATTGAGCAGATTGATCGGTGGTCGAGGAATTCTCTCACCGACATTTCAATAAAACGACAAAGAGGTAGCGAGAGAGAAGAAGTGATCTGTTCCTTCTGATTCGTGATTCGAAGAAAAGAAAAAGTAAGTGGTACCACTTCTCGCGCGAGCGATAATTATCGCATATTAATTAATTTATTTGACGCGATCGTTCGTTTAGTTTTTAAGAGAGTTAGTTCGAGTACCCCTTTCCCCTCTCGCGTTGAGGCGACGTTTACGACTCAACCTTCGCGCGTATAACCACCTCAAATCATAATTGTTGTTGTATTTAATTGTTATTATACTCTATTTAATCTATTTCGAATCGTGTTGATTTATAGATTCCGAATCGACGCATATATTTGTTCCTCCGTTATCCTACGAGTCGTATATAAATATATGGACTCTCGCGTACTCACCTTTAATTTTCTTTCCGCGGTCCATTTCAGGAAAGATTATCATTGTTTTACCTGTCGTTGTTGGAAATCGAAATACGATTTCCAAACAACTTTAACGGCAAGTGTGCGGACAGGTAACCGCAGCCGCTGCGCGGGAAATATTTTGTAAACATCATATATATAGTTGCATATTTTGTTTAGTCATCGAGTACTTGATATCTAGTCGGCGAGACTAGATAGGTTTGTTCACCACGAACTACGTGTATGTAAGACGGGCACCATGATAATTTTTCCCCGGGCAAGCACACCGATACAGTATTTAATTAAAAATACTTTTTGATTATGCCGATTTGATTTCAGTACTTTTTGTTGCAGAATGAAATCCACCTATTTTTAATTTATATTTTGTGATTATTAAAACTTAAAAATATCTTAGCAATGAATGTCTTAGTCTGAATGTTTCAGCAACATACCCAAAATTTTCCAGATTTTTAAATGATTATTTAAAATTATAACGTTTGCGTTGAAAGTTTATGACTTATTTACTAATAATTAGCGTCTAAAAATTATTTACTCAATTAATATTAAAAAAATTATTATTTCTTAAAAAATCAAAACGCTATTCCCTTGCTTTTGTTTTAAGCTACCTGTATGAATTTTTTTAGAGTTTAATTTAATATATTAGTTATAACATTTATGTTGAAACGTGTTGATTCGTGTAATTTGGGTCTGACATTTCATTCAGGAAACTTTTGTCAAACTAAAAGTTTCATCACACACTCTTAACCCCGAAGAGTATAAACTGAACCTTAAATGAGTAATTTGTTGACTTTAGTACTCTTTAAGTAACGTTAAAAATCCCATAAACTACACCTTTTAAACGACTAAACAACTAAAATTACTCTTTGAACAGTGCAAAATATAAAAACTGCTCTTTAGAATAGGGTAAAAAGTAAAACTTGCAGTCTTTTAAAGAAAGAACAAAATGCAACGATTGCTCTATTGAAAAGTATGAACTAATATAATCTGAATGGACTTCTCAGTTACTCGAGTAATTTAATATTGAACTATTTATTTCCAATCACTGGAGCTGTAGTGAATTTTATCATGTTCAAACAATTATTAATTGATATACACTACACTGGAGTCACTGGGAAGTCTATTGAGAAATAATAAAATAACATGTTTAACAATTTATATAACCAAAAAAAATATTGGGTAACAGTCACAGGTAAATATACAGTAGCTCCCTCTCGTTGCCATGTCTGAAATTTTGTGCCTGCCAATCGTTGGGAGCTCTGTGCGCGTTCTTTGACCGGCTGGCACGCAAAGCTGTCTTTCTATCTCACACATATCCTATATCGCTATCTCTTTTCGCTTTCTATAAACATATATATATATATATATATATATATATATATATATATATATATATATGGGTGGTTCTGTGTGACATCGAAGATGAAAAAAATAACTATTGCTATAACTGTGGGAATATGTTTTAGAGGTATCCAGTAGTTCTTCTGAATTTTTTCAGATTTTTTTCTGGGCCATTATTTTAAGTTACAGAGAGTCAAAGTTGACATTTTAGCACTTTTTTGCATTATATGCCCATTTTCATGAATTTTTAGCTCCCAGGGGATGCATTTTTCACTAAAAACATAAGTATGACTTTTTTTGTACAATTTTCCGAACTTTTCATTAAAAATACTTTTAAAGACATAAATGTATGCTGTCACACTCTTGTAAGCCATTTAAACCTTAAATAGTGAAAATCAGCAATTCTGCTCCGGACTCTGGTAACCTAATACTGTCTAAAAGATGTCTTTTTATAGTCAGAAACTGCCTAAAAATTTCCAGAGTGGGTCTAAATCATTAAGATCACTTATGGTCAAAATATCCGGGAAAAGTGCCCGAAATATTAATAGAAATGTATATTTGTTGCCTTATAACGATGAATCTAGTAGCATGATCATTGCAAAAAAATTTATGCACTCACCTTAGAGTGGTAGAAAAGTATTTCCACTTGTTTCAGTACCCATCTGATTCCCTGTAAGCTGCTAAAAATATAAATATTATTATATAATTATGAAAAATTAATTTTTAAACATTTATAATGCTGAATTTTTAGTTTTACATCCCTTACAAGAATTATAATACTAATCTGAAGGATTACTATAAAAGTATCAACATTATTATTATTATTATTCAGCAATACATTGTTTAGACTTCACAAACTTGTCACTGTCACGTTATCATATTATTCATTATAATTATATATCCGATTTATTTATATATCTTTTGTATTAAATACGTATATTCAGTTATTGTAATAATGATGTTTATATATTTATAGTAATCCTTCAGATTAGTATTATAATTCTTGTAAGGGATGTAAAACTAAAAATCCAGCATTATAAATGTTTAAAAAATAATTTTTTATAATTTTATAATAATATTTGTATTTTTAGCAGCTTACAGGGGATTAGATGGATACTGAAACAAGTGGAGATACTTTTCTACCATTCCAAGGTAAGTGCATAAATTTTTTTGCAATGATCATGCTACTAGATTCATCGTTATAAGGCAACAAATATACATTTCTATTAATATTTCGGGCACTTTTCCCGGATATTTTGACCATAAGTGATCTTAATGATTTAGACCCACTCTGGAAATTTTTAGGCAGTTTCTGACTATAAAAAGACATCTTTTAGACAGTATTAGGTTACCAAAGTCCGGAGCAGAATTGCTGATTTTCACTATTTAAGGTTTAAATGGCTTACAAGAGTGTGACAGCATACATTTATGTCTTTAAAAGTATTTTTAATGAAAAGTTCGGAAAATTTTACAAAAAAAGTCATACTTATGTTTTTAGTGAAAAATGCATCCCCTGGGAGCTAAAAATTCATGAAAATGGGCATATAATGCAAAAAAGGGCTAAAATGTCAACTTTGACTCTCTGTAACTTAAAATAATGGCCCAGAAAAAATCTGAAAAAATTCAGGAGAACTACTGGATACCTCTAAAACATATTCCCACAGTTATAGCAATATTTATTTTTTTCATCTTCGTTGTCACAGAGAACCACACATATATACATAGGGAGACGAAAAAAGGGAAGAAGCAAAAATCGAGAAAAGGAATGCAGCAAGCAATATCTTTGGTATCGATTTTCTTAATTATGCGTGAATGAATTCGGACAAAACTTGTTGTACAGTAAAGAAGAGTAAATGAGGAACGTTATGCGTGATCAATAACGCAAATAAATAATGTAATATTGTAGCGGTTAGAAAAGTAAAAAATTAAGGGGCTAGTTAGCTGTATATAATGGCTCTCGCGCTATACTTGCGTCAGGCGCTATCGCGCCTTTTGATGGAGTTTCGATTTGGGCAGATGCCCTAAGAAGTAATATAAGCTACGGTGCATCCTGTCGGCGAGTCTGCAGAATAGCCGCATTAAGGGTGGATCATGCTTATAGAAGCGTGTCAGATATAACCCTCTCGGTGATCGCGGGAATTCCTCCCATCGCTCTTTTGGCGATAGAGAGGGCTGATACGTACAGAAAAGGTCGGCGTAAATAAGAAAACTGCAGCGAAGCAGCATGCGGTTGTAGCAGCCGGTGGGTAAACAGGACCATCGAACTGTGGCAGTAGACATGGGACTCGGCAAGCGAAGGTCGCTGGACCCACCACGTCATCCCAGATGTCGCCAAGTGGACGAGTAGGAAACACGGATTCCTCACCTTACACCTGACCCAGGTGCTTACCGAGTATGGGTATTTTCGCAGTTACCAGCACCGCATCGGTATATACGGGAGTGCAGAGTGTCCGACCTGCCTTGGTGTGACGAAGACGTGGAGTACGTCATGTCCTGGTGTCCTCGAATCATGGAAGAAATGGCGATTTCCAAACCTTTAACACCAGAGGCCATCGAGATGTGCCTTCTTGGTTCTCAAGAAAGTTGGGATGCCATAGTGACCTTCGCAGCACCCATTGTGGGGTGGCTGAACAACAAAAGAAAAGAAACAGAGCGTGCTAGGGGTGGCATTAATAGCCGCCCCACATGCACGAGACATTGAGGTGATTGCCTATCATGAAGGGCCAAACGTGGCAAGACTGCCTCTCTCGAAGTAATGCCTTATGGCGGTTTCGGAGGGGGGAGGATCAGTCGAGAGGAGGAGCCCTACTAAGACCATTGACAGGGTGTTTTTTAGAGGGTATGGATCACGCTGATCATTTATTTTCTAATTTTGGCATTCCTTTTCTATTTGTTCTTACCGTGCCACAAATGACCCAAAGTTTTTCCAAACATCAACCAAATTGGATTCAATTTTGAATATTTACTTTTGAAATAATGGTGGAAGAAATTATTCATTTTTTTCAATGTGGTAATGGTCAAAACAACTTGAACATTTATACTCCTTATATTCATTACAATAATTTGGGATCTTTCTTCCTTGTCATGTTGGTTTTTTCAAATCTGATTTCAGATTCGTAATCAGCGACCCTGAAAACCCCCGTATATCAAATTTGGCCAAAATTGGTTGGCTTTTGAAAAAAATGTCCGCCATATTGGATCCGCGATCTTGAATTTTTCAAATGATTTCAGATTCGTTATCAGCGACCTCGAGAACCTATGTATTCAAAATTTGATATAAAATAGAATTTTTTTTTTAAAAAATAAGAAGTTTTCGACTATTTCATGATCTCACAGACGTCATTTTGGAAAATTTTTCGGAAAAATTCGCAAACATCAAATGTTTTAATAATAATATCATTTGCAACATGAATCCGTTTCACGATCTTCGTTAAACCGTTTTATTCTAAACAAGCGTGTCAAAATGTTAAAAAATGTATTTCTGATTTTTCACCAAATTTAAACCGCCATTTTTAAATTTTCCAATGGAAATTTTCAAATTCCGCAACTAGCTGTAGAATTACTTTATTATATTAAGTTTGTAAGATATTCTAACGTGATATTTATTATCAAATACAAAATATCTTTAAAAATTGACCTTTTAAGGGGGTGCCATACTAGATCTTTACCGACGGAGTCAGGTGGATACATTATTAGACTTGATGAACATATTATGGTTTTATTTGCAAAACGCAAATACAGAAGCACTAAATAATCACATAATACGCATTTATACGAAGTTTGAAGTCAATATGTGAAGGAGACCCTAAAAAAAGTTTGCACGGAAAAAAATAGTCATTTTTCCGTGCAGAAATTTTTTAAGGTGCCCTTTCTGTATTGATCTGGAACATTGTAGAAAGACATATTACACCATTATCTACTGCTTCTGTATTTGGGTTTTACATAATATTGACAAAAAATAATTAGTTTATATTACTGATAAAGTTTTCTTAGTACCAATTTCGTCGAAAGAGTGCGCGACGCGCTTAGTCTCTACTTTGTATTGTATAGTTAGAGTGGAAGAACACACGTATAGACGATAGAAAAAGCAAAATATTTTTATTTAGAGGCCACGGCTACCTTGCATGCTACCATCTCTCTCTCTCTCTCTCTCTCTCTCTCTCTCTCTCTCTCTCTCTCTCTCTCTCTCTCTCTCTCTCTCTCTCTCTCTCTCTCTGTAAGTAGCGCCAGTCGTCGGTTTTACCGCTCCGTCCTGTATCAGCTATCTGCATTAATCCTCGCCTACGGGCGGTTCTTACAGGTTCATCCTTGCATGCGCCCTATTGCAAGACGTCGCTGTGAGTGTTTGCACCGCAATTGTCGACGTCTTGCATCTAGGTTTGTTAATTTGGTGATTTGGATTTTTTGGAGGTTATTTTCATTTAATTTGCCACGTGGTTTCAAATAATGAAACGCCGCAATGTTACCGACGACTAGTGGCGCCATCTCTAATGATTCTCCGCAGTTCGTCGCCCTCAAATGTCGCCGTATGGCTGATATCGAGGATCCCGACTTTAACGACTCTTCCATCTCACCGGCTCTGCTTTGACCGCATCTGATGTGTATAAAATTGTTTCCAACGTCAGTAAGGATCGTGAAGTACTTGTTAGTTGGTTTGCAAGTGAGAGAGATAAGGAAAGAGTTGATGTTCTCCGATCAGCTGTCAATGGATTCTGCGATGCCGTAAACCTGCTTTCGACAGCATACTCATCCCAGCTTGCTGCGACAACGCCCTTGGTATCCTGCGCAGATTCTGTCTCTGAATTTTCTAATATTATTGATAAAACAAAGGACGTATTTATTAACTGCTGTAATAATTTAGAGCGTTTTAACCAGTCTGTTTCAAATAATGTAACCTTAGGCACCGCTGCTCCGTCTCGGACCACTTTTGGTGATATCGCTTCTTCTAGAGCATCGACGTCGTCTGATATGTTTATGCAAGGCACCCGGAAGACCCGTATTGACTCTCACTCAACTTGTCAGTTGAATTGGGTGATTATAGGTCCGCGTGAGGACTCTAAGCAGCAATATAGCTCTTCCAATTCGACTAGAGATTCTATAAAAAAGTGTATCGATCCAGTTAAATTTAAACTGGGCAATAAACGATTGTATAATCATTCTAATAACTCCGTAGTTATAGAGGGCCATAATATTAATTCCTCTTCTTTTTCTAAAATTACAGCTCTGAGCGAAGCTGACCTTGAGGTTAAGCCGGATGTAAAGTTAAACCCGAGGATCATCATCCATGGTATTCCTGTTGAGTTGCATAAGGAGGACATTTTGAATTGTATTGTCGAACAAAATTGTGTTGACGCCGCTGCTGCCGATTTTAAAGTGGTCTACCTTTATCCTTCTCGGGAAGGCAAATCGTTCCGCTCCTGTATTGTCGAGATGAAACCCGAGTATCGTGAGGTATTGATTAAAAGGACAAAAGTCAACATATGTTGGTCCTCATGTAAGGTTGACGATCATATATCTGTTTTGCAGTGCTTTAATTGTTGCGGTTTTGGTCATCTTGCCAAGGATTGTAAACTTAAGCTTTCTTGTCAATTCTGCGCTGGCGATTATAAGTCAAATCTTTGCAAATCGAAATCCACTTTAAAATGTATAAATTGCTCTGTTGAGGTGTGGATATAAAATGGAGAGAATTTTATTTAATAATGGTGTGGATTTATTTAACTACTACTTCTTATATACATCGACGTGTTCATTTGGCGAAGGCTCAAGCCAGAGAGCTCGAGTAGCAGTGAGAGCGTCGTATTGTCCGACGTCTCTCGCAGTATAGTCGTACTCACATACATACTGGTGAGGGGAGACTTACAAGTGTGTCTCCACTCACACTCATTAGCACGCTCACTTATTTCGGCGTGCTTCACACTATACATGATTAGCGTACAATATTGAACTTGGTTTGAACTTGGGTATATAACAATATAAATGTACATATTATATTTCAACATGCTCAACTGCCGGCCTGTCAGCCCCGGATTGCTCTCACGCAGCCAACGATAAGCTTAACTGTCCTCTTTTGCGTAAAAGATGAATATATAAAATGGCTTTTATTAATTATGGCTAATTTCGTTATTACTAGTTCTAGGCAATCTTCGGTCCAGCATCTCAACCTAGGCCATTGCAATGCACAATCTCTTGCTGCACACATAGATGCCATCAAGCGTGTAATCTCTACCCACAACCTTCATCTGTTGGGTATCAGTGAGTCTTGGTTGTCGGCGTCCTCAATAGGTCTGCATATCGACATCCCTGGTTACACTCTGTTTCGTACTGATTGCATTGGCAAGAGGGAGTCCATCCCTTCTCGTTTTTATTGTTCCTCGAAACAACCCTCCGTATATATATAGCGTCCAGAATTCATTCTTGTTGAGGTTATCTTATCTAATGCTAAACTTCTGATTGTAGTTGTGTATAGTCCACCAAAGGCGGGTTACTGGTCACTGGTGGAGGAAGCCATCTTAAATTTCAGTGGATGCTGCGACGACGTTATTCTAGTGGGTGATTTTAACGTGGATTGGAAAGTCCCCTCGACGACTTGCAATATTCTCTGTGATTCTTTGTTAACCTGCAGTTTGGAACGCTTGCCCTTTGACAACTCTCACCATTGTGCTAGAGCTGATTCTCATACGTCCATCGATTATATCTGACCACGATGTTTTGCTATCCACGTTGTCATATGTGACTCCCGCTAATTTGGATGTTACGAGGTTAATACGCTCCTTCAAGGACCGTGATGATCATGCTTTCAAGCATGTCCTTTCGAAGTTAAACTGGACACAATTTTATGAATCTTCTGACCTCGACTTGAAAGTTGCCTTTTTTACTCGCCGAATTATCGAGTTGTATGATGTCCACGCCCCTTTCCATCAGGTTAAGAAAAGGTCCTGTCCTTGGGTGTCCTCTAAAGTGAGAGATTTAATTAAGCAAAGAAACAAGGCCTGGCGCAGGTACCGTCGAACTGGTTGTCTCATCGATCGTCGCCATCGCAGAACGCTGCGCAACCTCACTCAGACTGCCCTGCGAAATGCCAAACATAGCTATTTCAGGTCCAAGCTCAGAACTTGCTCGGGCGGTCCTGATTGTGAAGAATCGTCGATGGATTAGGTCTGAGGAGCAACAATGTTGGTCGCGTGCAGCTTCCTGTTGCACCGGACGTATTGAATGCATACTTCGTTGGACCTTGTATTCTTAACCTTCTATTCTTAACCGTAGTTTTTACTTTCACTATGATCCAAGCTCTCCCGATTGTCGGTTTTATTTTAAGCATGTTAGTGTCGTCGATCTGGTTACTGCGGTTAAATCTGCCAAGTCCAACGCTGCTGGAGTGGATAATCTTCCATTAGGTTTTGTTAAGGAGACCCTCTCTGTCTCCCTCCCGATTTTGCTACATATCTTCGATATGTCACTTCAGTCGGGTGTTTTTCCGTCACATTGGAAGGTGGCCCTTGTCAGACCCATTCCAAAAGTCGCTCACCCCAGCTGTGCTGAGGATTTTCGCCCCATAAGCATTTTATGTGCCGTTTCGAAGCTGCTAGAGTTTGTGGCTTATCAGCAGATCATGGAATTTATATCTAGCATTAATATTCTGACCCCCATACAGTCTGGTTTTCGTAAACTTCACAGCGCGCATACAGCTACCATCCACCTGGTTGATAGTTTCAGGCAGAATATTGATAATGGTCTTATCACGCTGGTGGTGTCGGTTGACTTCAAACAAGCTTTGACATGGTCGATATATGTCTGCTTAGTGATATGCTTCGGTACTATTCGTTCTCGGAGTCTTCGGTGCGGTGGATTTTATCCTACCTTTCGGGTAGATCTCAGTTCGTCGAAGCCCCTGATAGGTTAAGGTCAGACGTTTCCTCCAAGGTTCGTGGAGTCCCCCAGGGCTCGATCCTGGGCCCATTGCTCTTTCTTCTTTTTATTAACGATTTGCCCGATTGTCTGCAAGATTGCATACACCATCTTTATGCGGACGATCTCGTTATTGCTGCCTCTGGCCGCCTTGCTGATGTTGATTCGATTGTTTGCAGAATCAATGATAACCGAAATCGGATTACTAATTGGTCGGAGAGTAATGGTCTTACCATCAATGCCCGCAAGACTAAGGCGATGTGGATTGGTTCGCGTGGTTACATTAGTAGGTTAAAGGATCGAATTGTCCCTGATGTCGCCGTTGGTGGTATAAGCATAGAGATTTGCTCGTCATTGAAAATCCTGGGAGTATCCATCGATAGTACGCTCTCCTGGAGGGAGCAAAGCACGCAAACTTCCAGTAAAGTCCACCTCTCGCTCATGCGCCTAAAAAAATGTGGCAATGCTATTCCTTATGACGCTAGGTCGACGCTGGTTAGGGCACTTGTTTTGCCTTACCTTGATTATTGCCCTGGGCTCTTTCTTGACCTCTCCAGTGACCTTATCTTAAAGCTCTCTCGGTGCAAAAACGCAGCACTTAGGTATATATCTGATCTGAGGAAGCACGAAAACATTTCACCTGTTTATAAGGATCTGCGGATACTCACATATTCTGATCGGCGAGATTATCTGTGCATCTGTTTACTGGCAAAAATACTTAATACTAGTTTCCCCCTCTACCTTAGCTGTTTTTTCGCCTTCCGTCCCATTGACAAATACGGCTCCAAACGGGGTTCATCTTTAGACCCTATCGTTCCATTTGCTTCGACTGAGTGCTTTAAATTTTCGTTTATTGTGGCAGTGGCTCGCCTCTGGGATCGGCTACCCGATCACTTGCGCCTCAGTTATGATCGTCCATCTTTCAAGTCGCTGCTGTATGCACATGTTGTGGACAAGTTTTGACTTAATTTAGTAGTTGTAATTTTATTTCTTCTTTTTATATTAAGCATCTTTCGTTTTATCTCCACTGTTCCTACTTTATTGTTTATTTATTTATTTATTTTTGTTATTATTCTATTTATTATATTCTATAACTATGTATAATTATTTTTTATTTTTCTTAAATTATTTATTTTTTGTATATCTTTAATTTTAATATTATACATTCGATATATTTTTACTATCACTGTAACGACGAGAATTTATATTTTATATTTTTTGTATTCACTCAGCTGCGGCCATGTAGGACCTTGAGTCCTTTCGTCGTTAATAAAAACGCTCAATCATTCATTAATTCTTTATCTATCTCTCGCCATACCAGAGTACGTATGCGCATGCGTACGCGCAATTTTCGTATAACTAGTGACGAATCACACATCTATAAACTTTAGATATATTCGTAAAATGATAAACAAAATCAAGGTCGTTTAAAAAAGCGAAAAAATTTTAGCCGGAGGTCTACGCGGTCGGCTCGCGCGTTGGATCGTTGGGTTAGCCGGCCGCGTAGGCTATATTCGACGGTGCGTAAGACTAGAAAACGTTTTTCCGGGGGGGATTAACTCGATTTAAATATCTGTCAATTGACTGAACAAAGTAACAATGATAAATTAGAAATATTATTTATATTCTTTATTTATAATAATAAATATAATTTATTCATAATTATTGTTCTATTGAATACTATACATCTATAGCATTTAGATATATTTGTTGAAACAAAATGATAACAAATAAATAAAGGCATTTCAAAAGACTAAAATGACAAATATTTATATTGTTGATTTAATAACAAAATAATTATTATACTTGGTTATTGTTTAATGCAAAATCAGATATCTATAGACTTTAGATATATTTGTTAAACGAAAACAAAAAATAATAATTAAAAGCCGTTTCAAAGAGCAAGAAATAATAAATAATATTTATATTGTTTATTTAATAAAAATTAAAATTATACAGGGTTATTGTTTATACAAAACCACACATCTATAAACTTTAGATATATTCGTAAAATGGCAAACAAAAATCAAGGTCATTTAAAAGAGTGAAAAATTGTTAGCCGGAGACCTACCCGGCCGGCTCGCACGTCGACTAGCAACGATTTAGGAGCATAAAAAGAGCGACGTTAAAATAATAATACAAAAAACAAAAATATTCGTCGGTGTGTAAGGGATCAACACGATTTAAATATCTATCGATTGACTGAACAAAGTAACAATGGGTTTTTTGTTATTGATAAATTTCAAATATTATTTGCATTAATTATTCACTAATTACTATAAATTATTCATAATTGTTGTTTCATTGCACAATATATATGTATAA
Source organism: Theocolax elegans (assembly GCA_026168455.1). NCBI lineage: Eukaryota > Metazoa > Arthropoda > Insecta > Hymenoptera > Cerocephalidae > Theocolax > Theocolax elegans. The sequence continues at coordinate 49,769,087 of CM047426.1, read as the reverse complement.
TATTTATACATATTTATTAAAACTAAAATAAAAATGAATAAAAAAAAATTTTGCGTTTCAAAAAGCAAAGATGACAATAATATTTATATTGTTTATTTAAAAAAATAATAATTATACTTGGTCATTGTTTAATACAAAACCAGATAACTGTAGAATTTTGATATATTCCTAAAATTACAAACAAAAATCAAGGACGTTTAAAAAAGCGAAATATTGTCAGCCGGAGGGCTACGCGGCCGGCTCGCGTGTTGGATCGTAGGGTTAGCCAGCCGCGTAGGCTATATTCGTCGTTATGTGAGTTTGAATATCGTATAATTTGAAAAATTTCACGTATTATTTAAATTATTTGATAATAATAGTTTTTATTTAATTCTGATAGTTGTTTAGTAGATTGCTATGCTTTAATAGATGCTATAAAACGTAGTAAAAATTAATAAGAAATCAGGGCCTTTTATCAAAGCGCGATTGTCGATAGAACGGCCCGCGTCAGTCTCTCGTTCTAGAATCCGTGCGTGCATGCGCAGTTGTGCTTCCCGCGTCGATACTAGTGAGGCTCACGTTGCTCGTGACCGTTTCAGTTGGATAACAAAACGGCTTGTAAACATTGTCGCATTTTTCGTGAGCATTGTGGTATATAGTGATAATTTCGAAATACTGGATGTTGATTTTTCTGACTACATCAATGTTGCCGACTTTATACAATTGCTGTTGTATAAGAAAAATACCCAGCTATCCAGTGTTTGATGGCATCTGACTTAAAGGTTATGTTTGATACCATACAGATCATCGTCCTTGAAAATAATATCCAACGCGAAACAAATATACATAATTTTGATCTCTACCCAAGGAACTGCAAACAAATCATGTGTGATGGATGTCGGGCTATCTTGTAGGTGAGAAATTAACTGATTGACCGTAATTATGAGAGTTGTGTTTATAGGTTAGGTCACTGTTTTTTCTCTTCAATTATTGCATTGATTATCTTCTATTTGTATGAATAATTAGTTTATGTACAAAAAACTTTTTAAATTCCACAATAACGATTTTAAAGGGTTAAATCCAGGTTGTAATAAATCCTGGTTGCAAAACCAGGCAGACGAAACGTCGTACAACTTTTAAAATCAAATTGGTTGTTAATTTTATTACAACCTGGATTTAACCCTTTAAAATCGTTATTGTGGAATTTATCATAACCATGAAGGGTGCACTTTCTGAAATAAAAAACTTTTTAGTTACATCCAGGTTGGTGTCAAAGTGCATTTGTTCATCCCTGTCAGTAGTCGGATCCGGATTGAAATTCAATCGCCATTCATTTAACAACAAACCTATGATGTCATTGTATCCCCTAGCTAATGCTGAATACAATTGCCAATTGGACCTCGAACAGCTGTCTATAATAGCAATGGAATTTCCATCTAACTGTTGGTTACAGTAGCCATAGGATCTCTACCTGTGGGTTGGTTACTGTCCTTATTTACGTCCACTAGTCATCTACCAAACCTAAGTACTTCAATTAATGCACCGGCTTTTGTCTATATTAGTAATTAAGTAGTCCATATACGAGAAATTTCAGGTACTCCTTGCATACACATAATAAAGGTTATGTTTGATTGCATACATATTATTATCTTTGGAAATAATACCCAACGCCAAACTATTATGTAGATCTTATTCTCTACCTAAAGAAGTGCAATCAAATTATGTGTGAAGGATGTAGGACTATATTGTGAGTGAAAAATTAACTAATTGACTGTAATTATGAAAGTTGCGTTTGTAGATTAGGTTACTGTTCTTACTCTTCAATTATTGCATCGGTTTTCTCTTATATGTGTGAATTATTAGTTCATGTAAAAAAACTTTTTACTTACTTCCAGGTTAATGTCAAAATGCATTTGTATATCCCTGTCCGTGGTCGGATTAGGATTGAAGTTTAGTACAACATTCATAGAATCTTCCACTAAGTGCGGACTGCGAAGACAATGGATCCTTTACTTATCTGCTTTCTACTAGCCAATTAGTCTTGCATCTAACTACTGTTTGCGATGCCCATGTCAACACCACCTAGCACTTAGCTACGATGCCAAAATAAATTGGTGTTAAGTAGATTTGGGTAATATAAGGTAATTCATGTAATGACTGCATTGAACAGCATATCAGATGAAGAATAACGAATGCATGAAAAGTGTAGTAATATTCTCAAAAACGTTTTACTTAAAGAAGTTAGTGAAAAAAATTTTTCGCATAGTCTGTATGTCAGTATGCAAAAAACGAATGCACGAAAAGTGTAGCATGGGCTCTCAAATTAATTATTAATCAATTTACTCGTTAACAATTTCCTGCACCGTCAGTGTTTTAAAAAGCAACTAACGATTGTATAAAAAATGTATAGCAGTAGTTGTCAAATTGATTATTGTAAAAATTTTTGTTTAAAAATTCCTGCACTGTCTGCGTATCAAAATGCAGAAAACGATTGCACGGAAAATGTAGTAACAAATGTCAAATTATGTTTGTAAAAATTAAGTTGTAATATTCCTGCATCGTCTGCGTATCAAAATGCAGAAAACGATTGCATGTAAAGTGTATAGCAATTGTTGTCAAAATGATTATTGTAAAAATTCTGATTTAAAAATTCCTGCATCGTCTGCATATGATAATGCAAAAAGCAATTGAGTGAATTAATAGTTTTGTGTTAAATAATGCAATCTACAAAAGTTATTTACGAATGAATATGATAGCTGGAATGTACTATTGTTCTACTGTGAGGTTATAGATTAATATAATTTTTCAACGGATCATGGCGCTACCTAGTACATTACAGCTTACTACGTTACCGACGCTTCGTCGATAGTTTTTCACTATGGCACTCCCTTAAGGACGGGACTGGTCGATATATCGATCACTTTGGTATCATATTATTTTGGAATTGTTTCGGGGGTAATATTATGTGTTGAGTACACGAAACATAGTGTTATCATTCTAAAAAGTATATTTGAACTTGAAATAGTGATTTCAAAGTCAAATTTTTCCATATTTCGACTTGAAAATTGATATACCAAAGTATTTTAATGCTTTGATTACGAAACAAACCGTGCTGCGTTTGATAAAACACATTTTCATAGTGATTATTTGAATTATTAATTACTATTAGTTTTTTGGCAGATCAACGCATAATTATTTTATCTTGCAGAAGATTTTTTATGATAATATTCTTATTATTTCATCATTCTCTTTATTTACTAATTTGTCAAAAAAATACAAGCAATTACTTTTGACAAAATGGCTGATATTGAAACTTGGAGTAGTGGCGAGTCTCAACCTGAAATACAAGATTTGGAGAATGAGGAAATTCATGAAGTTGATTTGGTAGAAAATGATTATGATGAGACTCCAATTTTTGAAAATGCGTATTTTTATCTATCAATCAAAGATTTTCAAGGTACTTCTCAAATAAATCCTAACATCTCTATATCGGGGAATAAAGTAATCAATTACTTTAAATACTTTTTTGATTCCCTTCTGATCGAAAGAATTATAGATGAGACGAATTGCTATGAAAGTCAGAATAATGAAGATCGGCAATCCCATCAGAAAACTTTGTCTCCTCATACAAAAGATGAATTTGAATGTTTTCTTGGCCTTTCAAATCTAATGGGCCATATTCGAAAAGCTGACTTGATAGACTATTGGTCTAAATATCCTCTGCTTTATACTCCAATTTCCGGTCAAATAATGTCTCGCGATAGGTTTCTTGCAATCTTACGCCATTTACATTTTCATGATAATGTAGATACCTCGGAAATCGTTCACCATCCTTGAGTAAAACTAAAACAAATAATAGACTATCTACAAAGTAAATTCTCAGCAGCTCTTATTCCAGGCAAAAATTTGTGCATAGTTGAAAGCCTAGCATTAGGAAAGGCAGGCTTCGACTCAAGCAGTATATTCCTTTGAAAAGAAATCGGTTTGGTATCAAACTTTTTGAATTAGTAGACTGTGAGACTGGATTCATTTTGGGTTTTATTGCCTACACTGGCGCTGATACTGATTATCAAAAGTTTGATTTGGGTGTTACTGGGGATATTGTCGCTCATTTCTTGCAACCTTATTTTTACAAGGTTTATGTCATATACATAGATAACTGGTATACATCTCCCCATATATACGTTTGGCACGGTAAGAACAAATAGAAAAGGAATGCCAAAATTAGAAAATAAATTGAAGCGAGGTGAAGTTCATGTTACTCATAATAATTTGTGGATGACAATCAGGTGGCAAGATAAGCGTAGTGTTTGCATGCTTACAACTGTGCACGAACCTAAGTTCTGTACCACTGGCAGAAAACACTATCAAACTAATGAGGATATTATAAAACCACGATGCATCCATGAATACAACCAAAATATGGTTGGTGTTGACAATGTAGATAGACAATTGTCTATTACCGAAACAGATAAAAAAACAATGAAGTTGTATCGCAAGTTATTTTTCCATCTTATTGATCTGAGTTTATCTAATGCTCATTCTTTATACAAAATAAAAAATGAAGGACCAATGCCCATTCCTTCATTCCGAATATCGGTTGTTAGATCATTATTGAAATTGGATAATACTAATGATAGCATTTCTCGTCTTGTTAGCCCTCCTACTCGATTAGTTGGTCGTCATTTGCCAAGGTTTGCTACAAGTGGAAGGGGTCACTTGTGTGTTTTACGTAAAATTACTAGTCGAACAAAATACATGTGCTCTGATTGTGATATTCCTTTATGCGTAGCTCCATGTTTTGAAGAATATCACACAAAAGAGACATTATCCAAAAGTCAAATATTTAGAGGTGAGACTCAAGGGGATTCACGGAAATAAAGCACCCCAACGTGAGAGGCAAGGGGACTCACGAAAATAAAGCACCCTAACGTGAGAGGCAAGGGTACTCACAGAAATAAAGCACCGGAAAGGGATCAAATTTTCGCCACATCCTCGTTGTTGATTCTAGGTTATGCTAAGAGCAAAAATTAATATATTTTTTCATAATACATCAGTGATAAAAATGCATGTAATGCGTATCATTTTTGAACTAAAATACTACAAGTAATGAAGTTGACCTTGAAATACAATTTTCAAGGTCAAGGATATCTCCTGACCATTTTTTGATATTTTTTTCGTATTCAGCGCATCCATATACGTCTAAAAGCACTCCTAACTCGCCAAATTAAATTTTTAACATTGGACTTTACGATCCAGACGGGACTTGTCGATATATCGACTACCAATTTTGTCAGGCACTCGACGTGACATATGTTCTCATTTTACGCACAAATATTGTGTAAAAAAAAGTCGAATTTAAACGTAAAAATGTCCGTCCTTAAAAGGTTAATAATAAATATAAATTCAAAACGTTATATCTCAGCAAAAGAAAATATTTAATAAATATAACGGCAATTTAAAGTCGAAGGCTCATAGTTTTAAATGCAATAAACAATTTTTCTAGAAAAAATATTGACAATGCTCTATAACCTTAAATATGTGGAAAGCTGTTCTTTAAACTTGTAAGTTAAGATATCTTAAAAACCTAATGTGATAGAAAAATTTTAAGGCCAGGTTTGGATTCAGCGCATCAAAATTGCTCGGAAAAGTATTAGTTTCGGGTTTTGAAAATCAAAAATTTTTGTTAGCTAGTATGATTTGTGTCTCACTCAATAATTAATAAAAAACTGTATCCACACGAGGATAGAAAATTTCTATCGAAATATCGCCAAATAAAAAGAAATCGAATTTAATAAATATATTTATTTTTCTTAAATATAATTATTTGGAAAAAGAAAAATAATTAATAATGACTATGTATTATATCGAAATCAATTTTGTAAAATTAGACATACCGTAATCTTAGACGTAATGCGCCCCAATCTCCAATTGGTGTAACTCCTGCAAATGGATACCAATCATCCATTTCTTCACCATTACTTAAACTTGATAATTCTACAGTTAGTTCTGCAACTTCAATATCCTTACTCCTTTTTCCTTTATTATACAGTGTCAATGAAAATGTCATAACATCAGGAGGTACGTCCCTATAGTCACAAATATTATATTTCAGTTCTAAAGTTATTTACAATAAAAATAGGTATAGGTATATAACTTAATATTTTTTATAATTAAAAAATAGTATTGGATGCATCAACTAAGAAACAGAATATTGGAAAATTTGCTATTATTTAATAATACTATAATTCCAGGCGTAACTGTTATGTCTAGATTACTATAGATTAATACGCGCTTCTGCGTCCTGTTTTAACCTAGATCGAAGTTGGATGTATGATGAAACGATTTCGAATCGATGGTTGCGGTTGAAATAATTTGATGTACTTGTATAGATTACTTGTATCTAAATATATATATATATATGGGGTATTCCACAGGAAGTGTTTCGATCAAAATTTTAAAATGCTCCAAATTTTGGGTACACATTGCAAATGTTTTTCAGAATACAGATAAAAATTTTTAGGTGCCGGATTCTATTTGGTCAAAAGTTATTCTAACCTCAAAAAGTGAATTTTATCTAGTTTTTTTCAACACCAGCTGGGTTTACCACTATTTAACTCAAAATCTATCAACTTTTACTATAGAACATTATATGTAACATTCGTTGCTAATTGTGTTTAGAATTTATTCTTCTGAATTAGAATTTCTAATTTCAAAGTGAATGTTATATAAACTACATGTCAATATTCAACTTGAAAAAAGTGCAAGTGCGCCACAATTGATTTTTTTATCCAAAAGTCTAAAAGAAAGCTTGAAGCAATACCTTTCAAATGGTCTTTAGCATTTTTATGGCCTCCAATTCTGTAAAAAGTTATGAAAATTTTAAAAAACCCGAAATTTTTTAAAAAATTTAAATGGGAATTACCATGTTACTTTTTGTGAATTTTTTGTCTTTCTTTAAATTATCATAACTTTTTACAAAATTGAAGGCCATAAAAATGCTACAGATCATTTGATAGGTATTGCTTCAAGCTTTCTTTTAGACTTTTGGATAAAAAAATCAATTGTGGCGCACTTGCACTTTTTTTAATTTGAATATTGACATGTAGTTTATATAATATTTACCTTGAAATTAGAAATTCTAACCCAGAAGAATAAATTCTAAACACAATTAGCAACGAATGTTACATATAATGTTCTATAGTAAAAGTTGATAGATTTTGAGTTAAATAGTGGTAAACCCAGCTGGTGTTGAAAAAAACTAGATAAAATTCACTTTTTGAGGTTAGAATAACTTTTGACCAAATAGAATCCGGCACCTAAAAATTTTTATCTGTATTCTGAAAAACATTTGCAATGTGTACCCAAAATTTGGAGCATTTTAAAATTTTGATCGAAACACTTCCTGTGGAATATCCCATATATATATATATATGTGTGTGTGTGTGTGTGTGTGTGCGTGCGCGCGCGCGTGTGTGTGTATGTGTGCGTGCGTGCGTGCGTGAGTACAATGGGTTAAAAATTAAATACATTATTACATTTTTAAAATAATTCTATTATAAACATATATATATATATATATATATATATATATATATATATATATTATGTATAAATAGTTCGCCGCCATCCTGTCTAAGATTTGAGGGTTCTAATATATGCCAATGTATATACAAATTTTTCATTCCCCATATATGGGCATATATGATTCCAGAGACCATTAAACATATATATATATATATATATATATATATATATATATATATATATATATATATACACATGTATGTGTGTGTGTGTGTGTGTGCGGCGGAATATTTATTTAATATATGTATATATTAAAATTGTTTTTTCAAGAATAGATAATATATGTATTTTTTCCGTGCGCAAAAAAAGTTGTGAATATAACTTGAAAGAATGTGTAATAGTTTACTCATTCCTGATAAAACTCATAAAAATTTTAAATGTGTACTCAATAATAATAACGGACCTAAAATTCAATAGAATGCTTTAAATACAGATGCAAATTTGTTTGAAGATAAAATAAATATTAAACAAGTATAACATACACTTTTCCAAATATCCATATGATATACACAATGGGTTAAAAATTAAATACATTAATTATTGCATTTTCAAGATAATTCTATTATAAACAGTAATGGCAAAAGAAAATTCAAATTTTAATAGTGGCAATATAAAATACGAATATACAATATAAATCACGATTTTTCGTAGTTTTTCTCGATTTTGCATAGGTTTTCACCATTTTTTCACACTGTCAAGGGCGTACCGGTACAATAAACACTGAATTTAAATTCAGCACATCAAAATATATAAAAAACGTGTATAATACTCTCATAAAAAATTTTTTTGTTTTTAACCCACGCACTTAAATACGATATTCAGTGATTTTTCAGTTTTTTGCGATTTAAAAAAAATTTTGGGGGTGTTTGAGTAAAACCAACCTCGGATTCGGATTTAGCGCGTCAAAATACATAAGGATAGAAAGGTCTGGTTGCTTAAACAGACCACTTTTTTGTGTGCCGGTGTTATTATTTTAGGAGCATTTAATGTAAATATTTTTTTAATGAAAATTTCAAAATTGTATGTGTATATAAGTGAGTAGATAATGTATATTTATATTAAACAATATTATAAATAAACAAGTATGTGTTTATTAGAAATAGAAGGTTATTTAAGCAATGAATTTGTTTATAATAATCAAAATAAATATATGGGCTCTGTAACTAAAGGGAAAAATAAATTAGATATAATTATGGATTAAAACGCAAATTTTAAAAAAGTTGGTGCAATTTACGAGTTATGGGAGGAATGGAAGAAACAGGTTTTTATTTATATGCTGCTAAAAGTTATAAATAGTTCTTTAAAATTAATACAAAAATTTATTTATTTAAGAAGAAAGTTTTATTACTCTAAAAGTACAAAATATTAATGACATAGAACTTTTGGCGATGATCCTTAATCATTAAATAAATTAATTTTAGGAGGTGAAGTTCTATTTAGATCCGTTTAAAATAATCCAAAATTTTAATAAGTTGTTACTAAATACTACAATTTAGTAAGTATATGCACTTTACTATTTTTGGTAAGTTAATTTTTCATTAACATTTATAATTAATAAAATATAAATTTAAGCTTTATAAGAATTCATATAGTTTAAAATTTACAGTTAGCAATTAATATGTCTCTATTTTTTTTTTTTTTTTTTTTCTTTGCTTATTACCCCGTATACCCATTAAACGGGTTTTTACAGGGACACCCCTACCACCTATGTGTGGGGGTGAAAATATTCCAATTTTTCCCATCCCGGTCCCCACCACCCGTCTCGCATTCGCCCGGGATTATGCCCGTGAGGAAGGGAAAACCTTGTAGGAAAACCTTCCCCGAGATGGCCGGTGTATTGAAACATTCTGTTTAGATTTTCAGGTCACCTTGCGTAGACTCAAACACCGAAACCGAATGTTCCACACCTTCCGCTCACGTTGTGAAGTGTGGAAAAACACCTAACCGATCCCGAAAGCCGCACAAGAATGGTGTCACCCATCCAAGTGCGAACCGCACTCAGTGTTGCTTAACTTTCGTGATCGGCCGAGGTGCGTCTCCGCCACTCCCCCACCATGTCGGTAATTAATATGTCTCTATTTTTTTTATTATTTTTATTGTGATTTCATTACACTAAATTTTGGTAAAAACTTTTATTTATAAATTATAATCGTATTTAAAAAAAAATTTAATTTTTGGTATAAAACCCAATGCACTATAACAGTACCACCGAGGTGTTGTGTGAATCTGTTTAATTTCTAAGGTGTCCATGGTAGTAAAATAATAATACAATTTAAAACATTATTTTAAATAAATTAATTACGAAAAACCTTTTTCGAAATTTAAAATAGGGGGCTGGCGCGCGAAGCGCGCAGGGGGGCGAGGCCCCCTTGTATATATATATATATATATATGTATATGACATTTTTGCAAAAAGACAGGTAATTTAACAATAATGATACGTAACCTGATGTAATATATTTAGAAACATTAAACAACACGCCAATTGAATAATTTTGATGGATCGAAAGGATAAGAATATCGAACTATAATTAAAAAATATCATATTCCCGTGTCCCGTTTATAATATACTGCGTAAGAAGCATGTACCCTTATACTATAGACACTTGGTCTGTCTCGCTTAATATGCATACTTCCGCTTTCATGGTTTCCTAAGGTGAGAAACACTTCCCACACTATAGAAAATATTTGTATTGTTCTTGCGGTGAATTCTTTTACCAAATCTTTTAGTGCTGCTAAATGATTTCGTAAATGATTATTCTGACTATGTTCGTGGATTTTACCTCAATATTTAATAGTCTGATGAACGTAAAGACTGTGTAGATTTAACTTTTAAGCGATACCGACTACGTTGACTGACACGAATCATAGTGATTTCTATCTCTTATTTAAAGAGATAGTGCAACAGAATGCAAGATTTTTATGGTAAATGACGAATAGATATCTCTATACACGGCGATGCGGAACTTGAACCACCAGAGGTTACACACAACGAAGCGTACCGTCTTCGCCACTGCAACTTGGCATCCTCTCACACGTGGTACCGTACTTATTTTGTTCGCATTAGCCTCTCGCACGCTCGTATTGACGAATTCTTCGCTAGAGGAAATCAGATAATAACATGCCACTTCGTAGGGACTATCTAGAGGATGATCTCGTCATCATCCACTTATGTGTCTATGTATTGTCGAAACAACATCAATCTACAAAATGAGTTTTATAAGCTTCTTTCCAACAGACTCGGAGGTAAAAATTGCGATTAACCCTCAAGGAAAAAATATGATTCACACGAAATTCTTATATAAATCTTGAATCAATTATTCTTTACAAAACGGCGTCGAGAATGTGAAAATTTTATTAAAATCTTAAATTATTGTCTTTTTGAAAACTATTAACTATAGAAAAAAGTTAATAAAAACAAAAATGCCTTAGAATTAGTCAAGAAATCCTCTCAATTTCTTACAAAATTTTTTACGACTTTTTAGAATATTAAAATTTTAAAATTTATCAACAAATCATAAATTATCTGCAAACATTATGAAAAAATTTTGGTGTTCTTTCACTTATTCTATGACATTATTGTTTTCTATAGTATCAAATACGTTTAGATTTGTAACGGTCCCGTTTTGTCACACCACAAACAGCAATTTCGAATCTGTTTAATTCAACAATGCTTTTAATTCATTGACAGTAATGGGTAGAGAGAGCCCCTCCATAAACAGCCGAATGAATAGACAAGTCTCGGTGTTCCGTTTATCGCGATAATTATTAATTAAATAATTAAGTATTTCATTATTACAGAAAGCCTTGATTTTTATCATATTTGTCCGTTAATAGTCTGTACCGAGTAACGCTATAATCCGTTCTCACTATCCCGTGAGTAACATCTAAAAGGGACTAACCTCCCGAACAGCAGGAAAGGTTTTTAAGCGTTTTTAAAACGTTTTCTATCAAACGTTATAACGTATCAAAATAAAAGTAAAAAAAAACGTTTTTATATTGAGTACATAAGAGTAGTAAATTATCATAACGATTTAAAATCATTCTAAAACATATAAAAAATGATTAAATGTCGTTTTTATACCCATATTTAAGGTATAGCCTAATATGCGACCTATCTTACATTAGTTACATTCGTCTTATGCCTACACTTAAAGTACTACATTAATACTGCTGTTATTTATATATTTGATTTAAAACAAATGCACCTTATATATCAATTTTGAATAATACTTAGCAATTTGCGAGATAAATTGCGTACCACCTAGTGTCAGAACGTGAGAAGCCTTTTTTAACGTTTTTAAAATATTTCTAGAACGTCTTTAAAACGCTGTGAAAATAATTTAATACTCTTATGTTCTCAATATCAAAGTTTTAAAAACGTTTTAAAAACGTTTTTTTTACTTTTATTTTGAAACATTATAACGTGGATAGAAAACGTTTTAAAAACTTTTCGTGCTGTTCGGGCTTCTATTTTATCTCACGATACGAAAAGTAAGTTAGATTCATACGCTGATCTAGCCTCAATGTCATAATCAACACTCATTATTCCATAAGGAAGATATAGAAGGGACGAAACCTTCTATCACATTTCACAATATCAATAATTGATTATTAAATACTCTATTGTATTTCATAAAAAGTGATTATCTAATGAACAACACATTTTAAAATAATAAATTATTATTAGGTTGAATTTTATTTTATCTTTATATGGCGGGGATGGTCGGTATTTCTACCACCCGACGAACACAAACTATTTGATAGTTTTAAGGCGAAATTGATGTGCTTAATAACAGAAAAATAGTAAAAACAGTTTTAAAGTGTCCTTGACCTTGAAAATCATCAGTTAAAAGTCAAATTTTTTTTATTATGTAAGCTTCAAAATATGTATATGGGGTATTCCACGTGAAGTGGTCCGATCAAAATTTTAAAATGCACCAAATTTTGGGTACACTTTGCAAATGTTTTTCAGAATACAGAAAAAAATTTTTAGGTACTGGAATCTATTTGCTCAAAAGTTATGCTAACCTCAAAAAGTGAATTTTTCCATATTTTTTTCAACACCAGCTGGGTTTACCGCTATATAACTCAAAATCTATCAACTTTTTCTATAGAACATTATATGTAACATTCGTTGCTAATTATATCTAGAATTTATTCTTCTGGGTTAGAATTTCTAATCTCAAGGTCAATGTTACCTAAACTACATGTCAATATTCAACTTGAAAAAAGTGCAAGTGCGCCAACTTTGATTTTTATATCCAAAAGTCTAAAAGAAAGCTTGGAGCAATACCTTTCAAATGGTCTGTAGCATTTTTATGGCCTCCAATTCTGTAAAAAGTTATGACAATTTAAAGAAACACGAAATTTTTTAAAAAATTTAAATGGGAATTACCATGTTAATTTTTGTGAATTTTTTGTCTTTCTTTAAATTGTTATGACTTTTTACAGAATTGGAGGCCATAAAAATGCTACAGACCATTTGAAAGGTATTGCTCCAAGCTTTCTTTTAGACTTTTGGATGAAAAAATCAAAGGTGGCGCACTTGCACTTTTTTCAAGTTGATTATTGACATGTAGTTTATGTAACATTGACCTTGAGATTAGAAATTCTAACCCAGAAGAATAAATTCTAGATATAATTAGCAGCGAATTTACATATAATGTTCTATAGTAAAAGTTGATAGATTTTGAGTTATATAGCGGTAAACCCAGCTGGTGTTGAAAAGAATATGGAAAAATTCACTTTTTGAGGTTAGAATAACTTTTGAGCAAATAGATTCCAGTACCTAAAAATTTTTTTCTGTATTCTGAAAAACATTTACAAAGTATACCCAATATTTGGTGCATTTTAAAATTTTGATCGGACCACTTTACGTGGAATACCTCATATATATGTTTTTTGATGCGCTGAGTATAAAAAAATAGTAAAAAAATCTTGAAAAGGTCTTTGACCTTGAAAATTATCATTTCAAGGTTAAATATATATTTTTTAGTATTTTAACTTCAAACAGTGGATATCTATGTTTATTGATGTGCTGAGTTTGAAAAAAATGATGAAAAAATTCCTGAAAGAATTCTTGACCTTGGAAATTGCTACTTTAAAATCAAAATTTTTTTTTCGATATTTTGTCCCTGTAGTTGTATGTTCGAAGTAATACTGCGTATCGGCAAATTCATTGTATTATCTATATAAATCCAACGTCCAAAACATAAATAATTATAAGTATTTACAATAAAGTAAACTGCTTATTAAACATGTTTTTAATACTCTAAATTGTTTACAATATGTACGATAAAGATTTACAATAATGTCTCACGATGCGGCATTTACGCATCTTAGTTTCTTTTATTAATTATTTGTATTTAAGTATTGAGAAATAGACTTTATTATTTGCAAAATTAAACTCGAAGTTCAAAAATTATTAATTATCAGTTTTTGACATTAAAAGAAAATTCTTTTATTATTAATTGACTTATAAGCGAGTTTCTTGTAACTCTTGAATATTTGTAAGAATGATATAAATAGTTAATTGTTATTAATTATGTAACAGTATGGTTGCTGCACGGATGTTTATTCTATTATCGCGGCTGCTCAACGGTACGGTTAAACTTACCGTATTTAAATAAATGTATTTTTCCCGCGTTGCGGCGGCGGTTACCTGTCCGCTCTACCAAATCTGTTAAGTGTTAATCTGAAACCAAGGTACTGTTTCAGATAGCAGCCAGGTATAACAATCAAATCTGAAATTGACCGCGAAACAAGGATATCGCGTCGAGCACTTGTCTACCAGAAATATACGAGCTCTTAGGATTACGGAAGGAATCGTACGTGGGTTAAAATTCAATTACTCGAATACCGAATTGAAATGTAACGATAAATTGAATTTATTGAAATAAATATAAAGAATAAATAACAAACAAAATCTCTAATCGTCGCCGAGGTCTAAGCTTTTATTACCGACTTGTAGAGAGAGGGAGAAAAATATTGCGAACTAAAAAAATATACCCAGTCAACGGGATTGGTATAAAGCAATAAGATTATCTATTAATTGCGAATAAAACACGATCGCGTGAAGTGGTACCACTTACTTCATAAATTGCTGTAGTCGTTGGTAAACAACGACCAGCCGATCGGTCGCTCTCGCTCTCTCTAACTCTCGCTGCGGTGTAGGACGAATTATCCGTTCGCCCGTGCACCGAGGTTGTGTGGCTGCAGGTCGGTTCACGGTTTTGCACCACTCACTGCAAATGCAAAATCGGCCTGTAGTCAAAATACACACGCGAAACGCATGGTAAAATACGACGCGGTGAAGCTAAATATATATATATATATATATGAGCGTATAAGTGTGCTAATATTACGTTTAAAAAGTGCGGATTAGGCCTACTGCATAAGAAAAGAGCGCGCATGCTAAGCCTTTTTATTTGAGTTTCGTTTTTTATTGGCTTGTTTCACGGTAAAATAATTCTTTATGTACGTAATTATTACAAAAAATATATACTTATACAATATAAAAAGTCATTCTTGCATTAAATAAGGTCAATTTTCTGAGAAGCTTGAAAAATTTGGTATTTTTATTAAAAATGGGCCATATCTCAAAATTGGTCTAAATTTGGCCCTGGGAACCTCGAAATTCGGTTTCTACGACCAAAAAACATACAAATATGAAAAGTTTCCGAGGGGACAAAAGGTGGCCACGAAACCCCCCTCAGCGCCCGGACTAATTGGTCAAAATATCAGTCCGATATAACTAAAATTCAAAAAGTGGCCACGAAACCCCTCTCAGCGCCCGGACTAAAAACGTCAAAATAAAATAGAAAAAGAATAAAATCGTACTTCTTACAATTTCCGATTATTTACTGTTCAAACTAATTATTTAAATATTAAATATCGAATAAAAAAAATCTTCTGGAGTCAGGATTTGAAGTCGGTCGATCGGCGTGAGAAGCAAGCTCTCTAACACTTAAACTATTACGCTCTCTTGAGTACCAAGCTTCGACATGTCTCTAGCTAAACGCATGTGTTAGATAATGTAGCTTGATAGACAAAATAATTTTTCACATAAAATGTTTTTTAAGTCGAAATCGAATTATGCCGTTACAAATTTAATACAGTTTTCACAATTTTCGGAATTCGCAAAGCTGTTTTATTTTTTAGCTGCAGGTCTATAAGATAACACTTACTTTTCGCTATGTCATAATGATATTTCAAAATTACTCATAGATTACTCGGACGAACTTACAGATATTACATCAAAATATACTTTTGAAAAAGGATTATTATATTTAATAAGTCACAAACTTCAGGTAACTTTTTTATTAAAATACATGCAGATTTGTGATGCAAATAATAGTTCATTCAAAGTTCATTTCTTTTTCGAATTGGGTACCTCGTGATAATTATCAAGATTGGCACATTGAAGGAGTAATAATATTTTTGATATGTTGAGATTTAATTCTAAAGTTGCTTATAATTTTATGATTACTATTTTTCTTTTATTTCAGGGAACTTATAGAAAGTTGTGGCATTTGTAAATTCAACGCCAGAATTTTGTCCACCCTTAGAGAAAATTAAAGATTTTTCAAAAATACATGATATATTGATATCCGATTATACATATGTATGTCAGCTTTGCCTTTTAATACTGAAGACACAGGTTTTAAAGGTTTTATGCAAAGGAACCTACCTTACAAATAGGCAGATTTTTCATGGAAGAATTAATAGAATTTATCGAACAAATATACCAAGGGATACAATGGCAAGGTATTGGAAAGAAATATTCCATGTACTTCCACCCCGTCTAGCTGATGGTTTAAAATCAAAATCTTGAAAATACTTATATTCTATAACTGCTGTAAATTCAGCATTAGCTAATATTCAATTGGTTGGTTATGACCAAAAATTAGACATTTATGGTACCTTAGATATGACCCCAATTAGTTCAGAATATTGTTTAGGTATCAGCAATTGGTTCTTCAATATCTAGCGATCACGAAAAAGTTGCTTATGTCAGTGGATCTAAAACTTTGACTACACGGAGAGAGGAAAGTATGCATAAAAAAGGTACTGCACTATAGCATAAATAATGTGAATACTTGAGAATCAAAAAAGAAGGGATTGGAATCGAAAAATTTTACGTTAGTATTCAAATTTTATGTACTCGCATCGACATAAACATTGTGGCTACCGACGGCCCAACTTTTCGGTGCGTGGTACCTATTTTTCCAATCTAAGATTGGAAATTTAAACGCTGCTAATAGAAGCAAATATTTAACTACCTGATATTGAATTTTCATATACCTGGTACATGTATTTAATACAATAAATAATATATCAAATTTATTATGTTAAATTACGTTGATAATGTAATTTTTACTAAAAATGGCTTATTTAAAATTACCAACCATACGGGATACTAAAAATTCCTACATTTGCATATAAAGGGTTTTGAAGGTCGCTGATTATAACTTGTTTGACACGAATTTTCAAAAATCCAAAACGGCCGCGAGACTCGCTAAATCTAATTTATAATTTGTTTTGATTTTAAACCTTTTTTATTAACTTACTTATTTAACATGTCATTATTTGCTTTACTTCAAACATAGTTATTAAAGTCTTGTCTTACATTAACTTTTAAGGTTAACCGACTACTAGTTACATTCATATTATGTAAATTTAATTATTGAGCTACTGTTAATGCACTAAATAATTAAGTTTAATATATATAATACATATTTTTCTCACACTTGAATAAGGAAATAAGATCCTTACTATTCCACTCCGTTAAAATGTTGACAACAAATGCATCCATTATTAGTCCATTATAGCATTCGACATCTAGATACCGTAGATTGGAAAAACAAGTACCACGGATGATACCCAAATTGCTCGTACTATAAGCACGTAATATATTGGTGGCGCCACTTGAAAAATGTGTACCCATCGTCAATAAAATAGATGGTAATACGTACACTAAAAAAATAAGTTCTAGGCATGGCGAAACAAAACGCTAGTACTTATTTTTAATGTTCCACAAAAAATTGGAACCTGTTTTATGGATGATTATCTCTTTCCGTGTACGCATCCAAGACCTCCACATCCGAATCTTAGATTTGGTGATGCTGTACATTTCATACAAATGTGGGGAAGTAATTCTCAACATATCAAAAGGCGCGATAGCGCTTGACGCAAGTATAGGCGCGAGATCCATTATATGCAGCTAACTAGCCCCCCCCCCCCTCCACAAATTTTTACTTTTCTAACCACTTCAATATTATATTATTTATTTGTGCTATTGACCACGCATTACTTTCCTTATTGCTAACCCTCACTGTACAACAAGTTTTGTCCGAATTCATTCACGCATAATTAAGAAAATTGATGCCAAAGATATTGTTTGCTGAATTCCTATTCTCGATTTTTGCTTCTTCCCTTTTTTCGTCTCCCTATGTATATATATATATATGTCAATAGAAAGCAAAGTGAGATAGCGATATGGGAGATGTGTGAGATAGAAAGACAGCGTTGCGTGCCAGCCGGTCAAAGAACGCGTACAGAGCTCCCAACGATTTGCAGGACATTTAGTTTAGATGTGGCAGCGAGAGGGCGCTATATTATACTGCCACTGTCAGGTCAGTACTCTCAGTTGACATGCATTTTGTTTGATTATAGCTTTATATCAAAGTATAAAGCATATTTTTATCTCACCATGTCTTTTTTACATTAAGTATTTTTATCTCATTTTTTATAATACAAGGTTCTAACAATTGTATTTGGTGTACAACAAGTATATTAGGTAGTAAAGCCGTATAAAAGTGCGACTGGAACTGTGTTTTAATAACCTATAGCTATCAAAATTTTTATTCAAGTTAGTCACAGGCCAGAAATGTCAGTTGTACACGAAAAATTTAAAAATTAAGGAGACTTGAAAATTATGGACAATTGTTTAATAGAAAATATTTATATTTGTAAATTTTTTGCAGACTTTAAAATGAAACTGTTATAAGTAGTATATTGTACAGACTTATAAAACTATAAAAATTTTATGTATATAATTTTTCTTTTTCAAATTTGTAAATATACTTGTTAAAACTTTGTACTTAATAAAAGTTAATTTTTAACTTTTCTATAGTATTGTTATTACATATATATATATATGCAGTTATTTACTAAAATAAATAATGTTAATACTATAATTACTTTATAATATTGTGAAACAGACCAAAACAAACCATTGTCATAAAATGATTTTAAATATTTGTCATACATATATTGATCAAAAATAATTTTTATATATTAGTTTAAAAGTGATTATTTAAAATATCTGTAAACAAGAACATTTTATTATAGGCTTTCTGTAATTGAATAAAATATTTTATAAAAGAGAGATACATTTTCTTGTTTTATAATATTTCTCAAACTAAAAGCAAAAATATTTGCTTTAGTACTTTCTTATCTATTTGATATATTTTGAATGATGGAGAAATGTTAAAATCGTTATTTATCGTCACATTTACTACTTATTTTTTATAATTAGACATTTTATACATTTTCCTTAAACTTCATAAGTAGTACTGCTATTGAAAGTAGTAAAATCAAAACGACATAATCGACAAGTATTTTTTACCATACCATAAATTTGTGTTTTAGTTGAACATTTATATATTATTGCTAAAAATTCATACAAATTTCTGCAATTGAAAGTACTGAAATCAAAGTGGGATCGACAAGTATTTTGTACCATATCAATACAATCTTTTAATTTATTTATTATTATTAGGTATTATAACGGGCGCGTGTTCTTAAACACGATCGCAATAGCCCGTAAACTCGAAAACCGCGTAATTAAGTGATTACGCGCGATCGCGCAACGTCGCGAAGGGCCGCGAGACACCCAGTCTAGGCAGTCCGTTACGAGCCGTATCGACGAGCGGTCGTGATTCACGTGAAAAAAGAGTGGAAGCCGTAAGAGAGACGAGACGTGCGACGAGATCGAGAGCGAGAGTGAACGAGGTGAGTCGAGGCAGCTCCCGGAGAACAAGCCGTTCTGAGGACACGGGTCTGTTCATCTCCAGGACGGATAGCCGCCCGGGACGACTTGCACTCGTCGAAGCTTCGCGAGATAGAGAGAGAGAGAACGGGATTGAGAGTAGCCGTTTCGCCGGCGCGTTCCTGCGCACCAAGTAAGTTGTTTACAACTTGGATCGGGTGGCATCGACTTCTTCCGGGAAGAGCGAGACGCAGTGCAGCAAGCACTGTCGGTTCGAGGGCGCGATTCGCCCAACCAGGCTTCCTCGCGCACGCGGCTAGGTAGATCGGTAACTCGGGTTACCCGATTCCCCGCGTATTCCCCGTGGGACGTAGGAGCGCACGAGCGCGTGCGCGCGTGTGGATATAGCCGCGACCGGGCCGTCGCGATTGCCTGCGCGCCGTCGAGGTTACGCGTTGTTTCACCGTAGTTCCTAGATGATTCTTATTCTTATACAACCCAGTATTTGTTAATTGTTTAACACCGTGCGTTATTGAGCGCTACCGAGCGCCTGTACATCTTTTGTATATTCTTTTGTAAATATTATTGTAAATATTCGCCCGTAATAGATTTAATCATAAATTATCATTCTCTCTCGTTGTAATTTGAGTACCCCGTATCCACCTATCCCGCTTACCCAGCCGCCTCCGCGGGCGCGATAACACTTCCGTTGTCGCGCATCCTGAGCGGCCGAGCCTCGTGTTCCTCTACGGGCACGAGCAACCAGAAGCACTCGTCCTTCCTGTTGCTTCCTTAAGTTTACCCGAGTGCAACTCGGATCCGATGATTCTCCACGCGGCGGAGAGTCGTCATCGTTGTTAACGGCGCATCATCACCGAGGTACCGCGGTTGCACCACGGCTAAAGCCCGTGCGCGGTATCGCGGCATCGCAGAACACAGCAGCGTGGCGCGAGGCCCGCGCAGGTAAGTTCTCGCCTTGAAAGCGGTGCTCGACGAGGAGCACGCGCTAGAATTACCCCGTTACAACTGGCGCCCAACTTCCGGTTTCGGGAAAGAATGCAGGGTATTCTCTTCGTTTAAGAATTTGTTGTTTTTTTTTAATTCTCAGCGTTTGACTTATTTTGTTGAAAAGAGGTCAAACTTTGTTTTTTTTTTTCTTTTCTCTCTCTCGTGATTTCCCTCGTATTTATTGCGATCGCGCATAAATTACGCATAGAAGTGCTAGTGTAATTTAATAAAACTCGCTTTATTTATCATTTTTTTTGCGACAAAATAAATTTTAGTGCTTGATTTATTTGGTGAAATAAATCGCACTTTGTTTTTTTTTTACCTTCACTTTCGCTCGGGATAGGTCGTTTCGTTTTTTTTTGTTTATTTTATTTATTTCTCGCGAATAATTGTGATAGGGTGCTATCGCAAGTTTGATTGATCAATATAATTAGTAGAATTATCGATTTTTGTTGGTAATTATTTTGCGCAAAAATAGGGTTGTTTTATTTTTAGCGCATAAATAATTATAATTTTTGCGAAAAATTATAACTCGACAACAAAAATTCGAATTTTGAATTACAATAAAAATAATAATTTTCAAGCGTAATATTTCGATATCCACGTTAAAATTTAGCTAGCTTAAATTCGTGCGTTGTTGACGCGAGGAGGCACGCGACGTGCGAATGTAAACAAAGCGCCTTGTTTACACTTTCAAACTTTTGTATAAGACACAAAGATTGAGTCGATTTTCAGACTCGTAATTTCTACGCTGTTCAAATATTATTTGAGAAATGATATTTCGAACAGCACAGGCGAAAAATTTTACTTCGACTAGCGAATTGCAGGAAAGTGATTAGAGAATTATTATCCTTTCTTTAAGTAATTGACGAAATTACCTGCAATTCACATATTTTGCTTTTGATCATTTAATGTGACTACAATCCTTTTTTTCTACTAGTAGATAAATAATTAATTTTTTTTTTACACTTTTCAAATGTAAATATAATTTAAAATTTTTCGCACACACAAAATTTTGTTTTTTTTTCTTGCTAACAATTTGAGAAATTATTTAATTTAATTTGAGAAACTATTTAATTAAATTTTTAAAAATAATTTAAGAAATTATTTAAAAATTGTTTTTTTATTTATACTGAAAAATAATTTGTCACTTGATTGTTTGTGGTGTGTATATATACACACGCATATAAGACAACGGGCGCAAAATAGGATATTTTCAACCTAATTTTTTTTTTTTTAAATATTCATTTCCGATTTTGCGCAAGTTGGTTGAAGGACAATATCTTTGTGTCTGTCGTTGTGTGTGAGCGCAAGTGTGCAGATATATAAGCGACATATATTATTATTTTTTTTATTTATTATACATATTTGCGTGCGCTTTATTAATTTATATACTTATATATTTATATATGTAATATTTTAAAATTTATTAATCTAAGTGTGATTTTAAATTGTAAAAACGGCTAAAGTGTGTCTTTGGATTTTGCGTTGTAAATCCGAAAGCACACTAGGTTAACGGACTGGTGTGATTGAAATAAAGCGCGCACACACAACGCTAATAAGCGCATTTGTTTATAAAATTTTGCGAGCGGCTTAAACTAAATAAATAAATAAAACAGCGTAATGGCGCAAGAAACGCTTACTTCCGTGGAGCAATGGTGCTTAGCACTTTCTGAGGAAGATCTCGAGGATAACCTCAAAGCACTTAACCTCAACCGGACGGGTTGGAGGTTATCAAAAGTAGAGCGTTTGTATAATTGGCTACTCGGACATTATAGCCAATCAGATTTCGAGGAAACTGAATTGAAACCCGAGGAAGCGCGAATAAAACGCGAACAGCTGCGAAGCGCGTTTATCGACCAAACGTGCGCAGAAAAATCGGGATCGACGATCCTGGAGGAAGGCTTTGATCACGATCGGCCGCATCCAATTCAAATGTTGCATGACGATGCATTAATCACCGTAGTTTATCCAATACAGCAGACGAGTGCTGAGGATAATGCGCAAGTATTGCGAATACAAGCGCAAGAGAGTGCGCCTACAAACGATCAGGTAAATGTGTTACCCGCAGTAGATACGCGTAAAGCGGAAATGCAACAAAGCCCGAGTACTTCGCGGCAACCGTCAAAAGAACAGCAACACCCACAGATTCCCATGAATTATCGAGAATTCATGAACGAATCTAACCGCAAATATGTGGAGCTGCAAAAGCAAATTGATTCGATAACGAGGTTATTCAAAAAATTTGCAAGCGCGCCGCACGCGAGTAGTACGCGGATTGACGCGCAAGAATTGCACAATAACGAACTTCCGCAAGGTGCAACTGCAAAAGTTGGCAATCGCGTTACTTTTCAAGATACGTACGATATTGTCAATTTACCGCAAAGCAGCCCGATATCGGTAAACCAAACTCACCATTTGCCAGAGTCGAGTAACGTTTGGAGAGGGGGAGACCTTCTCAACCTGGGTGAGAATGTTGCAGGTAACTCGGCGCTAAATAGCGCGAGTAATAGCAACGTTACTGCGACTTCAAAGCGCGATGTTGGCCAAATCGTGCGCAAATGGGGTTTGCATTTTAACGGCGATCGAAGTCAAAGCGTCGACATGTTCTTGACGCGTGTTGAGGAATGTCGCGCGCATAGTAATCTCTCGGATAGCGAAGTAATGTCTTCATTATCTGAATTACTCAACGGAGTAGCAGCTGTGTGGTATAGAAACCACAGAAATGAATGGTCGACTTGGTCCGACTTTTGCGAGGATGCTCGCTTAACATACGGAATGGCAAGCGGCTATCAACAGAGGTTGATAGCGGAAGCTAATGCGCGCACACAAGGCAAGGATGAGCCCGTGGGTGATTACATCACGTACCTAACCGGTATTATGCGCAAACAAATACCGAGGCCAACGGTAGAAGCGCAATTAGATTTATTATACCTAAACATGCTTCCCCGCTTGCGACAGCTGATCAAAAGAACGGACTTTGACAGCGTAAGAGACCTGTTGGTTATGGCAAAGAACGCTGAGCTCAATCTTGAGTACGAGCGCACGTACAGGGCTCCGCCGGATCCTGAAGTGTCACTTTTGCCGGAAATGGCGTACCGCGCACCAAAAAGCGCCGCCATAGCAACCAAAGCGTCCGCTGTAGTCGCTGAGGACAAAACAGCGGCGCCAACAGAGATCGCTGCACTTCTTACGAAAATGAATGAGAATTTTCAGCGATTTCTAAACCAACAGAAGTCGAGCCAAATCCAAGGTAAAGGCCAAAATAAAGGCAAAAACAACTCGCCCAGACCGAAAGGCGAACAGGGTAAAGGGGGGCGCGACCAGGCCAGCAATAAGAGTGCTGAGAGCAAGAGCGCTCCTCCGGAAGGTAAAAGCGAAGAAGCGCAGAAACCTCCCCCTCGTGCACGTGAACTAAAGAAGACGAATGTTCGTTGTTTCGTGTGCGATGAGCCAGGACACTTCGCAAGAGATTGCGCGAAGAGGGCGGGAAACGAACGACGGGAAGCGTAGACGAGGTCTCTATGCCCCCGGTAGATTCGTGTACGACCTCTAAAGTTGAAATAGAGAGCGTAGAGAATACGCAATTTCCTAGTGCGAGCACTAGTGCGACTAGTGTTGCGTCGAGCGTCGACGCGTCAAAACACTCGCACCCGGAAACCTACGAGTTACCGCAAGCGTTGCGTGACACGACGATACAGACAACCCGAGATCCCAACGACAATGAGGACCGTTGGTGGCTCCAAGTTGATATCGGTGGTTTCCGCGTTAGGTCGTTATACGATCCTGGAGCAGCGCGTACTGTGATGGGCGCGCTGGGACTACAAATTGCCAGTGCATGTGGACGAGCGCTCAGGCCGAGCAATGGTCGCGGAGCTCGCGTTGCCGACGGGCATTACACACCCATCGCTGGTTACGTAGATCTACCTTTTACACTAGCTGGCGTGAAAAAGGAGGTTACAGTGGCAATTATGCCAAACCTTGATCACGACTGCTACATCGGCACGAATTTTTGTCGTTTATTCGATGCCGTACATGACCCCAACGCTAACTTGCTCTATTTGAAACAAGCAGCGCAAAGCGTTAAACTAGAAGTAGCTAGTCTTAGCGCCTTGGGTTCATTACTCATATCTGCTGTGGGACTCGCGCGAGTTGAGCAGATACAACGCGACGAAGTAGAGCGTCTACTTAATCGTGTTTTAAGCTCTAGCAGCGCGAAACTCGGTTGTACTTCACGGATAGAGCACGAGATCGACGTAGGATCATCCCGCCCCGTGAAGCAAAAGTATTATCCGATTTCGCGCAAAATAGAAGAAGAAATGCACAGGCAAGTCTTCGAAATGCTAGAGGCAGGGATAATCGAACCTGCAACCAGCGGCTGGTCGAGTCCAGTCGTGATGGTCCGCAAATCGAACGGCGCGTATCGATTTTGCGTTGACTTTCGTAAACTAAACGCTGTCACGAAGCCTGACGCATATCCATTGCCATATATGGATAATATACTACGAAAATTACAAAAATCGAAGTATATAAGTACGCTCGACCTCAGCAGCGCGTATCATCAAATACCGCTGAAGGAAGAGTCGCGACCCTTTACAGCTTTTACTGTACCCGGGTTGGGACTATATCAGTTCACGCGCATGCCTTACGGCCTCGCATATGCGCCGGCGACCTTCCAAAGAGTCATAGACTCGATAATTACACCTGAGTTAGAGCCGTGGTCGTTCTCATACCTAGACGACATAATTATCGCTACGGAGACGTTCGAGGAACACCTCAAAATGCTTGAGGAAGTGCTCCAGCGAATAAAAGACGCGGGTTTCACGATTAACAGGGAGAAGAGCGTCTTCTGCCGAGAGGAGGTAAGATACCTCGGCGTCCTTGTTAATCATGACGGTTTTCGCCCAGATCCGGAGAAAATTGCACCGATAATGCAATATCCGGCCCCCAAAAACTTAAAACAGCTCCGACGATTCATGGGAATGTCGTCGTGGTATCGCAAATTCTTACCGAATTTTGCGACCCTCGCAGAGCCCCTTACGCAACTTACAAAGAAAGGGCGTAAATATGAGTGGGGGGAGGAGCAGCAAACAGCCTTTGCGCAAATAAAAGCGCTTGTTGCAACAGCTCCAGTGCTTCAGCGTCCTGATTTCGAATCACAATTCGTCGTTCAGACCGATGCCAGTGATTCAGGTCTAGGTGCTGTACTCTTACAGTACGTCGACGGCGAAGAGAGAGTGCTCGAATTCGCCAGCCGCACCATGACGCTGGCTGAACGCAATTACAGCGTAACCGAGAGGGAATGCCTCGCTGTAATATGGGCGATAAGGAATTTTCGACCTTACATCGAAGGCTATACTTTTAAAGTACTGTCAGATCACAGCAGCCTTCGATGGCTATGCAACTTGCGCAACCCGACAGGGCGTCTGTCGAGATGGGCGCTAGAATTGCAAGGTCATTCGTTCACAATTGAACATCGTAAAGGGGCACTTAACCACGTTCCCGATGCATTGTCGAGGATGCACGAGGACGAAGTGCCTGAGATTGGCGCAATCTCATGGGCAAACGATACGCGTGATACGTGGTACACGCGCCTACGTGAACAAATACAGCGACAACCGCGTGATTTTCCACATTATAAATTAATCGGTGGACAGCTGTATATACACCGCCCAAGCGAAATACTTCCAGCGGAAATCGACGAGGATGATGCTTGGAAAATTGTCGTTCCAAAGGAAAAACGACAAGAAGTCATGCAGGAGTGCCATGACGAGCCGACTTCAGGCCACTTGGGGCGCGAGAAAACATACGCTCGCGTCTCTTTGTATTATTTCTGGCCTAAGATGTACCGAGACGTACAAAAGTACGTTAAAAATTGCCTCGTTTGTCAACAATGTAAGGTTGAGCAACGAGCGCCCGCAGGATTGATGGGGCGTCGTGTTGTTGATCGGCCATGGCAAGTGGTGGCAGCCGATATCATGGGACCATTCCCTCGTAGCAAGCACGGCAAAGAATACCTTTTAGTATTTCAAGACCTATTCACGAGGATAGAGTGCGCGGCGATACGCAAAGCAAACGCCCAAACAATACTAAAAGAGCTCAAAGAGCGTGTATTCTTACGTTATGGAGTGTGCGAGGTATTTTTGTCAGACAATGGGACCGAATTTAAAAATCGGCTTGTCAACAAATATCTCGAAGAGCAAGGTGTATTTCACACCACTACACCTCCATACCACGCCCAGGCAAATCCTGTAGAGCGAGTCAATCGGTCCCTCAAAACGATGATTAAATCATTTATCGAGAAGAGTCACTCGACTTGGGACGAAAAACTAAACGAAATAGTTTACGCGTATAATACCTCGGTACATAGCTCGACAGAAGCGAGCCCAGCGCTTTTAAATTACGGTCGACAACCAACACCACCGTCTTCCATGAAAAGAGCGCAAGATATAGCCGCTTCAGAGCAAGAGCAGCGAAACGCAATCGAGGATTGGAAAAAGAGAATGGAAATCTTATCCGAGGTGCGTGATACAGCCGCAAATTGCGCGAGAAATGCGCAGGAGCGCCAAGCGCAATACTACGATGCCAAACACCGGGCTCGCGATTATCAAATCGGAGATATGGTGTGGAAAGTAAACAAAGTCCTTTCCTCGGCCACCGAGGGCCGCGCAGCGAAACTAGCGCCTAATTTCGCAGGGCCTTACGTAATTACCGCCCGACTCGGTACTAACACGTATAGGTTGCTAGACAAAAATGGCTATATCATCGATTTAGTGCACGTGTCACACCTGAAGCCCTTTGAGAGTGCACAAGAAGAAGACGACGTCGAGATCAACTCTCACCCGTCGAGGGATGCGAGCGCACACGCAGCGATGAACGACCCGCTGTTAGAGAGCGAGCGAAAGTCTGCGAGCGCGCAGCAAATTGTAAACGCGGATGCCTCAGCGAATGCATCAGATAGTGAGCGAAGCGTCAACGTGCAGACGCGTGCACGATGTTCGGGAGACGCTAATCTTGTACAATCTCAAGCGACCCCCAAGCGGAGGGGAAGACCCAGGAAGAATGCGGTCGTTGTAAAGAGGACCGGGAAGTCCTTACGCGCGAAGATTCCGTATAAATCGTCCGAACCGATAAAAAAAGGCCGCGGTCGGCCGGAAGGTTCGCGAAATAGAATCGGTCCGATGAACGCTACGGATTCACCGCGAAAAACCCGTAGCGCGACTAGAAACGACGTATCCAATTGACCTTCCTAACCTTCCTTTTCTGTTTGTTGTGTCGTAGAATGGACCTACCTGAGATCGAAGCGCTGATTGAGCGCCTGAGAGACGCCTTAAACGGCATCGGCAGTCCAGCCGACCCCATCCCCAGGATCTTTGCGCAGGCCCGAGGAGAACCTGCGCCAAGAGAAAACCCAGAGGAGAGCGCCTGCTCAGAAACCACCTGGTTCCTGTGGGTTACGGACCTCGAGGAGGAGGAGGAACGCGCAACCCTGGAGGAGGTAACGGAGGACGAGGCAGCAGCGGAGGCAATGAGTCCGGAGCCCAGCCTCTCTGCCCTTTCGCCGCTCCGCCGCCCGAAGCCAATCCAGCCACCGGTTACCTCGAAGCCGCCCCCACTCTAGAGGAGTACTGGTCAGAGATAGAACCGGTCACGGCGGAAGCCCTCAAGACGGCAGTGGAGGCGGAAGAGCTCCTCAAACATGCCTTCGGCAAGTTCCGTGAGGGCATGAGGCGGTATGGCGCCGCCTTTGAGACACGCGCAGGTCCTTATTATGCGCTCTTGTCGGATCGACAGGACGAAATGCGCATAATAAAGGCCGACCGAGCGAAGCGCACCAAGGAGCGCCAGCGGCAGGAGGCCGTTCGGCGCGAAAAAGAACAGCGCTTGGCTGAACAGCGCCAAGCCGAGGAGAAGATACACGCTCTCAGGCAACAGCTTGAGGAGCAAGAGCGCATCGCCGAGCGCGCGCGCAAACGCGTAAACCAGCTCAACGCCGGAAAACCAGAGCTCGGCAACTCAACGGCGACAAGGACCACCGGCACAAAAAAAAAAAAAAAAAAAAAAAAAAAAAAAACCGAGCTAGATCGATGCCTACCGCATCGATCATTGCCGCCGTACCTCGCCTCTGGCATACCGGCGGTCGTCCTTGTCACGTCTCTTTTGCTATCTGCTTGTCTTCCTTATCTTAGACTGTGACGGTTTTTGGACTACGGAACTTTCCAGAGTTCGCATTTGTCTTTTCCTTTTCTTGCGATTCAACTCTTTCTATGTTCTCTCTTGGGCTTCGGTTTTGTTTTTTATTTTTATTCCTTTTTACTTTATTTATTCTTTTAACTTTTGGGGAACTAGGGACCACCGGCACAATACCCAAGACCACCAAGAAGGTCTGCTCCATCTGCGAGCATCCAGGGGTATCGCGCAGTGATCGGTGTCCGAACTGGGAGCAGCACCACCAGTATCCCAACCCCTTCAAAAAAGGATAAGGGAACAGATAACGGTGCGAGCGTGATTAGAAGGGTCTCACGCCCGAAGTACATGTAAATATGTAAATTATTTTTTCTCTTTTCTTCCGTATATATACATGTACAATAGCCTAATTAAAGGCCCAGGGCCCTTTTTCTAAAAATAATTGTGTTTAAACCGTAATTTGTCCTGTCATAATCCCAATAAAATCAAACCTGTCCCTAAAGAAAAAAATCCTATGATTACCTAACGTCGCGATAGTAGTTTTCGTCGTAGTTTTTTTTTAGAGTCTATTATCCAGGGGATAATCGACTCTGGAGGGAGGATATAACGGGCGCGTGTTCTTAAACACGATCGCAATAGCCCGTAAACTCGAAAACCGCGTAATTAAATGATTACGCGCGATCGCGCAACGTCGCGAAGGGCCGCGAGACACCCAGTCTAGGCAGTCCGTTACGAGCCGTATCGACGAGCGGTCGTGATTCACGTGAAAAAAGAGCGGAAGCCGTAAGAGAGACGAGACGTGCGACGAGATCGAGAGCGAGAGTGAACGAGGTGAGTCGAGGCAGCTCCCGGAGAATAAGCCGTTCTGAGGACACGGGTCTGTTCATCTCCAGGACGGATAGCCGCCCGGGACGACTTGCACTCGTCGAAGCTTCGCGAGATAGAGAGAGAGAGAACGGGATTGAGAGTAGCCGTTTCGCCGGCGCGTTCCTGCGCACCAAGTAAGTTGTTTACAACTTGGATCGGGTGGCATCGACTTCTTCCGGGAAAAGCGAGACGCAGTGCAGCAAGCACTGTCGGTTCGAGGGCGCGATTCGCCCAACCAGGCTTCCTCGCGCACGCGGCTAGGTAGATCGGTAACTCGGGTTACCCGATTCCCCGCGTATTCCCCGTGGGACGTAGGAGCGCACGAGCGCGTGCGCGCGTGTGGATATAGCCGCGACCGGGCCGTCGCGATTGCCTGCGCGCCGTCGAGGTTACGCGTTGTTTCACCGTAGTTCCTAGATGATTCTTATTCTTATACAACCCAGTATTTGTTAATTGTTTAACACCGTGCGTTATTGAGCGCTACCGAGCGCCTGTACATCTTTTGTATATTCTTTTGTAAATATTATTGTAAATATTCGCCCGTAATAGATTTAATCATAAATTATCATTCTCTCTCGTTGTAATTTGAGTACCCCGTATCCACCTATCCCGCTTACCCAGCCGCCTCCGCGGGCGCGATAACACTTCCGTTGTCGCGCATCCTGAGCGGCCGAGCCTCGTGTTCCTCTACGGGCACGAGCAACCAGAAGCACTCCTTCCTGTTGCTTCCTTAAGTTTACCCGAGTGCAACTCGGATCCGATGATTCTCCACGCGGCGAAGAGTCGTCATCGTTGTTAACGGCGCATCATCACCGAGGTACCGCGGCATCGCAGAACACAGCAGCGTGGCGCGAGGCCGGCGCAGGTAAGTTCTCGCCTTGAAAGCGGTGCTCGACGAGGAGCACGCGCTAGAATTACCCCGTTACAGTATTCACTTTAAATAACTCGTTTATTCGTTATTTGTGTCTTCTAGAAAGTACTTTATAAAACACCTTCGACGAAGGTGTCAACCTTTGCAAGCATGGTTTCCAATCACACTTTCAAAAACGATGTCTGATAAATAAATGTTTAATTCTTACTCCCATCTTTTTCCTACTTATTTTTATTTTTTTAATTAGACATTTTATATTTTTTGCTTAAACTCCATAAGTAGTTCCTGCTATTGAAAGTACTGAAATCAAAGCGGAATAATTGACAAGTATTTTTTACCATACCATAAATTTGTGTTTATTTAATTAAACATTTATATATTGGTGCATTCATTCGATAAAAATTTCTGCAATTGAATGTACTGAAATCAAGGTGGAAGCGACAAGTATTTATCTTTAAATATAAAAATATCTATGAAATTTATCAAATTGAATTCAATCATTTTTTCAGAATAATATCCTACCCCTGTCATGTCGTACGTCAGTAAATAAACAAATTTATAATAATTTTATTCATTTCTGTTAAAGAAATTTCTGCAAAACTAATGAAACAGAAATTTCTCTTTCAGAATTAGAATGCTTTATTTCATCATTGTTTCAACTATAATCTACTATCATCAGCATACAAGATGATATTAATAAGTCAAAAGTAATTCCTGAACCACTTAACCAACGGTGGTACAATTATTATTTTATTTACAGAGAATAAAAAAGAGAGAAATTTAATAAAAACGCAATATATAAATAAAATCAATCCTACATATTGTATAACGTAATTGCAACGCATTCTCAACAGATTTGGGTAAAACCTCCCACTACCCAGGCGGAAATTGAAACAATTAGAGAAAAATAATAAAAATTAATAACTGTTTAAAAAAATTAAAAAAAATTAATAGAAATTATTAATGTCTAGATTTGAGACAAGTAAAAATAGTTATTAATTTTTATCAATTTTCATAAAAATTGTTGTAAATAGTTAATAATTTTTTCTAATTTATAACAGAATTGTAAAAAATGTATGAGTGTATGTGTGTAAAAGTAAATTAAATTAATAGTAAACTATTGTAAATTAGGGTAAAAAAGTGACAAGTACAGTAAAATTAATAATAGTTATTAATTAATTAATTTTTGTTGTCAGACTGAAATACACATGATTCAAGAAAAAAAGTACTAAAAATTTATAAAAAATAATAAAAATTAATAATAGTTTATAAATGTTATCAATTGTCTCAAATCTAGACATTATATATTATTATTAAAAGTTAATAATTTTTTATATTTTTTCTTATTTCCGAATGGGTAAATAACCTGAATATAAAAAATCAAAAAGCAAAATGATTACTGGGATAGTTCCATTAAATACTTATATAATCTGGTTTTAAACCATCACACTTAATTCAGATGGTAAACTATCCCATAGATCCATGGCCTGTATAGAGAAGGATTATACAGGGTGTCCCAAAAGTATGGACACACCTGAATATCTCGGAAAATAAGGGTGCTAGGAAAAAAACTTTCAATATAAAAGCTTTAGGAAATCAAACGATGCATCTGCTGGTGACCTTCAATGTGACCTTAAGCTTGACATTCAAGGTTATTTGAAGGTCAAAGAGATTTTTTTAAATGGGAACCCCTATTTTTGACACCGGATTCAGAAAGAGCGAAAAATTTTACGTCCAAAGCGATGGTTTTCAATTTGTTAGAATGACCTTCAAAAGGTAAAATGAAGGTTAAATATTGAAAAATCGTAAACAAGCTATTTTCTTTGAACTTTTTCGGATTTGTGGGCGAATAAATGTCAGAGTAGATTTTGGAATTAACAACCTTGAGTATCTCGACCTTGGAGTTAATTTTCAAGGTCATTCAAAGGTCAAAGTAAATTTTTTATGGACAGCCTTATTTCTGACACCGGATTCAAAGAGAGCGGAAAACGTAATGCCAGAAATGAGTCGCCTTGCCTCTCACGATGGGATGCTTGCTTAACGTGATTCTCCTTTGTCTCTCACGATGGAATGCTTAAGTAAAAAAGTAAAACTAAAAAATTTGCAAAATTGAAAAATTTGCAAAAATAAAAAATTTGCAAAAATAAAAAATTTGCAAAATTGGAAAATTTGCAAAAATAAAAAATTTGCAAAATTGGAAAATTTGCAAAATTGGAAAATTTGCAAAATTGGAAAATTTGCAAAAATAAAAAATTTGCAAAATTCAAAAATTTGCAAAAATGAAAAATTTGCAACAATGCAAGACAGGCTGGTGTCCTGCCGGTGAAGGCAAGACAGTCTGATCCAACCGGGTAAAATAAGCCCTGGATTTGGGTTTAGCAAGTCAAAATACACAAAAACCACGTACACTCATAAAAAACTGTTTTACTCCGAATCTTACCATTTTAATATGGATTTTATTCACCTTTTTCACGGTTTTTTATAACTTTAAAAAATTTTTGGGGATGCCTGAGTAAAAGCTACGTTGGATTCGGATTCAGCACGTCAAATACATAAGAATACATATGTCTCGTTCCCAGAATAGACCACTTTTTTGAATGCTAGTGTCATTATTATAATAAGAGTATAACTAATAAGATTTCGTCAGTTTTAAGGAATAGATAAACACGACTAATTCTAGCAAATTTATAAAAAAATAGCAAGATTGCAAATTTGAGAAAATGTTTAAATATGCAATAATGTGCAGATATTCAAACATTTAAGAGTTACGCCGGGGGTACCCAGTTAAAATTCTGAGCCCATATTCGTGTACAACAACCCCGAAAACCTCGTGGGTAGTGTTTTCAGTGACTCTGAAAATTTTAACGAACAAGTTTGAATTTGGTCTATTAAAGCATTCATTCTGTTTTCAATTATTAGTTTTGTTTTACAATTCTCAACTTATTCTTCATTTCTTTTATTCATTTGAATATGAATCGTGTTTCAGAACGTGAACGAATAACCATTCTCATGATGAGAGGATGGGGTAACATGGTCAGGTCATATCGTCAAGTTGCGGCTTTATTTAATGCAGAATACCGTTTACCGTTGCAACCAGGAATTTCACAAAAAACAGTTGGAAAAACTATTTCTCGTTTTGAGCAAACTGGTAGTGTCAAAGATTGCCCCAAAAGTGGGAGGCCTAAGATTGCGACTGATGAAGAAACTTCTTTGAATGTGGCATTATCATTCATTGAAAATCCTGGAACCTCTATCAGGCAAGTATCTCAGGAAACAAATGTTTGTAGGACTTCCGTTCATAGAATTATGAAACTGTTGAAATTTCATCCATATAAAATCAAATTGGTACAAGAATTAAATGAGGATGATTTTGATCGAAGACTGAAATTTGCCGAATTAATGATGAACCGTATAGATGCGCGGCAAAATTCTTTAAACGAAATAGTATTTTCCGATGAATGTACTTTTCAGTTAGATGGCAACGTTAATCGTCACAATTGTAGGTTCTGGGTATCAGAGAATCCACACTGGTTTTTGGAATCACATACACAACATCCACAAAAACTAAATGTTTGGGCAGGTATCATAAACAATAGCATAGTAGGGCCGTTTTTTATAGAAGGTAATTTGACAGGAAAAAAGTATCTAAACATGTTAAGGAATGAAATCGTACCTGCGGTTAATGAGATTGTCGGTGACAATTTTAACACCACTTACTTTCAACAAGATGGGGCGGACCCTCATTATGCAATAAACGTGCGTAATTATTTAGATGAAACATTTCCAGGACAAGTAATGGGGCGTAGAGGAACTATTGAGTGGCCACCTCGTTCCCCTGACATGTCGCCACTAGATTATTTTTTATGGGGCTACGTCAAAAACAAAGTGTATGCTACTAAACCTGCAAACTTGGAGGAATTACGACAACGTATTATTGACACGATACAGGCAATCCCAAATGAAATGATTCAAAGAGCAGTTTCATCATTTTACGATCGCATGGGGCATTGTCAACTCAAAAATGGAGGGCATTTCGAGCAAGAACTTTAAATGGTAACTGACGATTTCTGAAAGAATTTTCATCTTGCCTTCACAGGCCAGACACCAACCTGTCTTGCCTTTAACGGCCGGACACCAGCCTGTCTTGCCTTCACCGGCCGGACATCAGCCTGTCTTGCCTTCACCGGCTAGACATCACGTCAATCGTGAGAGGCAAGGGGACTCACGTTAAGCAAGCTCCCCATCGTGAGAGGCAAGGGGACTCACGTTAATCAAGCACCCCAAAGGAAACAGAACTTACTACGTCCACGTCGTTGTTTCTGGGTAGCGCTAAAAGTAAGGTTAGGAAATTTACGACAATAGTTTCTAAGTGTTTATGAAATTTAACCTTCAATTAACTTTCTCATGTTCACAACGAAAAACTGTAAAATATCATTTCTGGTATTACGTTTTCCGCTCTCTTTGAATCCGGTGTCAGAAATAAGGCTGTCCATAAAAAATTTACTTTGAACTTTGAATGACCTTGAAAATTAACTCCAAGGTCGAGATACTCAAGGTTGTTAATCCCAAAATCTACTCTGACATTTATTCGCCCACAAATCCGAAAAAGTTCAAAGAAAATAGCTTGTTTACGATTTTTCAATATTTAACCTTCATTTTACCTTTTGAAGGTCATTCTAACAAATTGAAAACCATCGCTTTGGACGTAAAATTTTTCGCTCTTTCTGAATCCGGTGTCAAAAATAGGGGTTCCCATTTAAAAAAATCTCTTTGACCTTCAAATAACCTTGAATGTCAAGCTTAAGGTCACATTGAAGGTCACCATCAGATGCATCGTTTGATTTCCTAAAGCTTTTATATTGAAAGTTTTTTTCCTAGCACCCTTATTTTCCGAGATATTCAGGTGTGTCCATACTTTTGGGACACCCTGTATATATATATATATAAACATACTTTCCAGCAAGTAATTTTTTTCCCATATTTTGTAATATTTTTAACTCCTCTATTGCTTGCAAAAATACTTTTATAAAAAAAAGTTATTAAAAACAAATTAGTTACGCAACTAAATATTCCGGCAAGTTGTATATGTAAAACTTCAATTCCCAGTAAGTGCAGTATGTACGTAACTATAATTTCCGGCAATTTTTATGTGTAAAAGTGCAACTTCCAGTAAGTGAAGTATACATATATAAACATACTTTCCGGTAAGTGATATTTTATATTATTGAGCAACATATTATCGGGTGCGAAAATAATTATAACGAAAAATTGGAATTACTCACATAAATTGAAAACATAAAGATTTTTCCAACGCAGTTTAGTTTTTTACTATGCACCCTACAGTGAGACGACCTCAATGACGGCACCCTTAGGTGTAGTAGATGTGGTCATTATTGTGATAACGCTTCTAGATTGTAAAGAATGAGCCATACTAGAATCAGCTCTTAGCCAATCGTAACGTTATAAATAAGGTACACCTGGGCCACGTGGAAACGAAACCGTATTAATATTAACAATTTTATTTTTCTATTTGGTAATTACCTCCAGTATCAAATACATTTAATTTTTATTCCCACAACAGTGTCATAAAATAAACATAAAAATCATTAGCATTGTTCGTTTCTTTTATATATATTTTTACATTTATCTGCCCAGTAGCCTTTTTATAAGGCTTCTATAGCCTTTATTAGCTATAGTTTTTCTAAAGGAACCTACGTTTGAATTTACCAAAATCCTGACCATACTTAGCTACAGCTAGACCAGTGAAAAACCTCCCCTTGCAAATTAGCTTTTCTTAAATAATAAGGTAATAAAGGAACATCACCCTGACAACTGTGAATAAATTTATTTAGCCAATACAATGGAGGATTTGTAACAATCAAGGATATTTTGTTAAACATTTTAACTAGATGAATGACTCTTTCTGTCAAGCAGGCAAGGAGCAAACAGCATGCATTTAGGCTCTAGATTAGTAAAGACTAGTTCCATTTATATGTACTCGAGTAATTCTGTTAAGCCTTAAAATTTCGCGTCGAGATTCGTATTAGTAGCGTTTATTTATTTCAGCTATTCGAGTCTGCTTATTTATGTTCCATACCAAGAATGAAGTGAAGCTAACAACATTTTATTAAATGGTGGTACTAGATATATGATAACTTCTATCATTCAGCAGAGAAATAAATACAATACATCTAGGCACCGAATATGAGACGCCTGGTTGGAATTAAGTGCTCTCGTACAGTTTGGATTATCCTTGAAATATTTCATTCATCCCTGTCGGTAATGTCAATGCAATTCAGCCGTTTAGTAGTGTCGAGTTATTGCTACTGTTTTGTAAGAAACAAAAGCATCAAGGATATTTTGTTAAACATTTCTTCTAGATGTATGACTCATTCTGTCAAGCAGGCAAGGAGTAAACAGCATGCATTTAGGCTCTAGATTAGTGAACACTAGTTCCATTTAAGTGTGTTCGATTAATTCATCTAAGCCTTAAATTTTCGCTTCCAGATCCCTATTAGTACCCTCTGGTTATTTCGGCCATTCGAGACTGCTTATTGATATTCCATACCCAGAACATATGAAGCCATCGACATTTTAATAAATGGCAGTGCTAGATATATGATAACTTCTATCATTCAGCAGAGAAATGAATACAATACATCTAGGCACCGAACATGAGTAGCTTGGTTCGAACTAAGCGCATTCGTACATTTTGGATTATCCTCAAATTATTACTCCTATACATGTCGGTAACGTCGATGCAATGCAGCCGTTTAGTAGTGTCGAGTTATTGATACTGTATTGTAAGAAACAAAAGCACCGAAGATTTTAGCTAGACGTATGTAAACATTTTAGCTAGATGTATGTCTCTTCCTCTCAAGCAGGCAAGTGTAAAGTGTATGCATTTAGGCTCTAGATTAGTGAACACTAGTTCCATTTAAGTGTACTCGAGTAATTCTACTAAGCCTTAAAATGTCGCTTCTAGGTTCATATTTGTACCTTTTGTTTATTTCGGCCATTCGAGACTGCTTATTGATATTCCGTACCCAGAACATGTGAAGCCATCGACATTTTAATAAATAGCAGTGCTAGATATATGATAAATTCAATCATTCAGCAGAGTAACAAATACAATTCATCTAAGCACCGAATATGAGAAGCTTGGTTAAAATTAAGTGCACTTGTACAGTTTGGATTATCCTTGAAATATTTCTCCCGTCCATGCAGGTAACGTCAACGCAATTCAGCCGTTTAGTAGTGTCGAGTTATTGCTACTGTATTGTAAGAAACAAAACAATCAAGGATATTTGTTAAACATTTTAACTAGATGTATGACTCTTTCTGTCAAGCAGGCAAGGAGCAAACTGCATGCATTTAGGCTCTAGATCAGTAAAGACTAGTTCCAATAATGTGTACACTATTAATTCTACTAAGCCTTAAATTTTTGCTTCCAAATCCCTATTAGTACCCTCTGGTTATTTCGGCCATTCGAGACTGCTTATTGATATTCCATACCCAGAACATATGAAGCCATCGACATTTTAATAAATGGCAGTGCTAGATATATGATAACTTCTATCATTCAGCAGAGAAATGAATACAATACATCTAGGCACCGAACATGAGTAGCTTGGTTAGAATTAAGCGCATTCGTACAATTTGGATTATCCTTGAAGTATTTGTTTCATGCTTGTCAGTGACGTCAATGCAATTCAGCTGTTTAGTAGTGTCGTGTTATTGCTACTGAATTGTAAGAAAAATATCACCACGGATATTTTGTTAAACATTTCAAAAAGATGTATGATTCTTTCCGTGAATCTGGCAAGGGTAAACAACATGCATTTAGGCTTTAGATTAGTGAACACTACTTCCATTTAAGTGTAGTCGAGTAATTCTACAAAGCCTTAAAATTTCGCTTCGAGATTCGTATTAGTAACGTCTGTTTATTTCAGTCAT
The DNA here is from genome assembly GCA_026168455.1 of Theocolax elegans. Classification (NCBI taxonomy): domain Eukaryota; kingdom Metazoa; phylum Arthropoda; class Insecta; order Hymenoptera; family Cerocephalidae; genus Theocolax; species Theocolax elegans. Next base: position 49,730,637 of record CM047426.1, on the reverse strand, counting down.
TCGAGTCTTCTTATTAATATTCCGTACCGAGAACATGTAAGCCATCGACATTTTAATAAACGGCAGTGCTTGATATATGATAATTTCTACCAGTCAGCAGAGTAATAAATATAATACATCTAGGCGCCGAATATGAGTAGCTTGGTTAGAATTAAGGGTTCTCGTTCAATTTGGATTATTCTTGAAATATTCCTTTCATCCCTATCGGTCACGTCAATGCAATTCAAACGTTTTGAAATGTCGAGTGTTTGCTGCTGTATTGTCTGAAATAAAAGCACCAAGGATATTTTGTTAAACATTGCAACTAGATGTATGACACTTCCTGTCAAGCAGGCAAGGGTAAACAGCATGCGTTTAGGCTTATAATTTTGCTTCCAGATTCGTATCACTATAGTCAGTTTATTTCAATTGCTGTTGTCTCTATATTGATATTCCATACCAAGAATCAAGTGAAGCCAACGACGATTTATTAAACAGAACTGCTAGATATATGACATTTTCTATCATTCAGCAGAGAAATAAATACAATACATCTAGGCGCCGAATATGAGAAGCTTGGTTAGAATTAAGTGCTTTCGTACAAGTTGGATTATCCTTGAAATATTTATCCCATTCCTGCCGGTAACGTCAATGCAATTCAGCCGTTTAGTAGTGTCGAGTTATTGTTACTGTATTGTAAGAAACAAACAATCAAGGATATTTCTTAAACATTTAACTAGATGCATGACTCTTCCTGCCAAGCAGGCAAGGAGCAAACTGCATGCATTAAGGCTCTAGATTAGTAGAAGACTAGTTCCATTTATGTGTCCTCGAGTAATTCTTTTAAACCTTAAAATGTCGCTTCGAGATTCGTATAAGTACCGTCTATTTATTTCAGCTATTCGAGTCTGCTTATTGATATTCCGTACCAAGAACATGTGAAGCCAACGACGCTTTTTTAAACGGCCGTGCTATATATATGAAAATTTCAATCATGAAGCAGAGTATTAAATACAATACATCTAGGCACCGAATATGAGAAGCTTGGTTAGAATTAAGTGCTCTCGTACAATTTGGATTATCCTTGAAATATTTATCCCATCCCTGCCGGTAACGTCAATGCAATTAGCCGCTTAGTAGTGTCGAGTTATTGCTACTGTATTGTAAGAAACAAAACAATCGAGGAATATTTGTTAAACATTAAAGCTAGATGATGACTCATTCTGCCAAGCAGGCAAGGAGCAATCAGCATGCATTTAGGGCGCTAGATTAGTAAGCGACTTGTTCCTTTATAGTGTAGCTCGGGTAATTCTTCTAAGCTGTAAAATTTCGCTTCCCGAGATTCTTATTTAGTACCGTCTGTTTATTTCAACCTTTCGAGTCTGCTTATTTATATTCCGTACCAAGATAAATGTGAAGTCAACGACAGTTTTATTAAACGGCAGTGCTAGATATATGATAATTTCTATCATTTAGCAGAATAATAAATACAATAGATCTAGGCACCGAATATGAAAAGCTTCGATATAATTAAGTGCTCTCGTACAGTTTGGATTATCCTTGAAATATTTCTTCCATCCCTGCCGATAACGTCAATGCAATTCAGCCGTTTAGTAGTTCCGAGTTATTGCTACTGTATTGTAAGAAACAAAACAATCGAGGAAAATTTGTTAAACATTAAAGCTAGAAGTATGGCTCATTCTGCCAAGCAGGCAAGGAGCAATCAGCATGCATTTGGGCGCTAGATTAGTAGCGACTTGTTCCTTTTAAGTGTAGTCGGGTAATTCTTCTAAGCGGTAAAATGTCGCTTCCCGGTTCTTATTTGTACCGTCTGTTTATTTCAACCTTTCGAGTCTGCTTATTGATATTCCGTTCCAAGTAAATGTGAAGTCAACGACGTTTTATTAAACGGCAGTGCTAGATATATGATAATTTCTATCATTTAGCAGAATAATAAATACAATAGATCTAGGCACCGAATATGAAAAGCTTCGATATAATTAAGTGCTCTCGTACAGTTTGGATTATCCTTGAAATATTTCTTCCATCCCTGCCGATAACGTCAATGCAATTCAGCCGTTTAGTAGTGTCGAGTTATTGCCAGTGTATTGTAAGAAACAAATCCACCAAGAATATTCTGTTAAATATTTCAACTAGATGTATGACTCTTCCTGTTAAGCAGACAAGGAGTAAACAACATGCATTTAGGTTCTATATTAGTAAACGCTAGTTCCATTTAAGTGTACTCTAGTAATTCTTCTAAGCCTTAAATTTTCTCTTCCAGATTCCTATTAGTACCGTATGGCTATTTCGCCCATTTGAGACTGCTTATTGACATCCCATACCCAGAACATATGAAGCCATTGACATTTTAATAAATGGCAGTGCTAGATATATGATAATTTCTATTATTCAGCGGAATAATAAATACAATACATCTAGGCACCGAATATGAGAAGCTTCGTTAGAATTAAGTGCTCTCGTACAGTTTGGATTATCCTTGAAATATTTCTCCCATCCCTGCCGGTAACGACAATGCAATTTAGCGGTTTAGTAGTGTCGAGATATTGATACTATTGTTTAAATGAATCTATCGTTCGTTCAAGTAATGTTTAATAAAAAGTGTCCTTTATTGATCGTCACGAACCAATGGTGTTTACAGATGTTTATTTAAGTTACAAAATATGCCGACGTTTCGGAAGTTTTTACGCCGTCCCTTTTCAAGGCTAAAAAATTAATAATTTACAAAATATATAGATTAATACCCAGTAGTGAAATATTTACATCGATGTCACAAAAACAGTTCATAACTCACCAAATTCTAACAAAACTCAAAAAAACCACATATCACTCGTGTAAATCTCGCAAAAGTCACTCTTCATTATTACATATCCATTCTATAAAAATTCAACGCATCACGTTTAATTCTCGAAATTTTGTAAATTATTAATTTTTTAGCCTTAAAAAGGGACGGCGTAAAAACGTCCGAAACGTCGGCATATTTTGTAACTTAAATAAACATCTGTAAACACCATTGGTTCGTGACGATCAATAAAGGACACTTTTTATTAAATATTGATACTATATTGTAAGAAACAAAAGCACCAAGGATATTTTGTTAAACATTTTAGCTAGATATATGACTCTTTCTCTCAAGCAGGCAAGTGTAAAGAGCATGCATTTAGGCTCTAGGTTAGTGATCACTAGTTCCATTTTATTGTACTCGAGTAATTCTACTAAGCCTTGAAATGTCGCTTCCAGGTTCATATTTGTACGTTTTGTTTATTTCGGCCATTGGAGACTGCTTATTGCTATTCCGTACCCACAACATTTGAAGCCTTCGACATTTTAATAAATGGCAGTACCTGATATATGTTAATTTCTATCATTCAGCAGAGAAATAAATACAATACATCTTGGCACCGAATATCAGACGCTTGGTTGGAATCAAGTCCACCCGTACAATTTGGATTATCCTTAAAATATTTCTTGCATCACTATCGGTAACGTCGATGCAATGCAGCCGTTTAGAAGTGTCGAGTTATTGATACTATATAGTAAGAAACAGAAGCACCAAGGATATTTTGTTAAACATTTCAAGTAGATGTATGACGCTTCCTGTAAAGCAGTCAATGGTAAACTACATGCATTTAGGCTCTAGATTAGGGAACACTAGTTCCATTTAAATGTAATCGAGTAATTCTACTAAGCCTTATAATGTCGCTTCCAGATTCATATTTGTACCTTCTGTATATTTCGGCCATTCGAGACTGCTTATTGATATTCCTTACCCAGAACATGTGAAGCCATCGACATTTTAATAAACGGCAGTACGAGATATATGATAATTTCAATCATTTAGCAAAGAAATAAATACAATACATCTAGGCACCGAATATGAGACGCTTGGTTAAAATTAAGTGCTCTTGTACAGTTTGGATTATCCTTGAAATATTTCTCACGTCCATGCCGGTAACGTCACGCAATTCAGCCGTTTAGTAGTGTCGAGTTATTGCTACAGTATTGTAAGAAACAAAACCACCAAGGATATTTTGTTAAACATTAAAACTATAAGTTTGGCTCTTTCTGTCAAGCAGGTAAGGAGTCAACTGCATGAATTTAGGTTCTAGGTTAGTGAACACTAGTTCCATTTAAGTGTACTCGAGTAATTCTACAGAGCCTTAAAATTTCGCTTCGAGATTCGTATTAGTACCGTCTGTTTATTTCAGCCATTCGAGTCTTCTTATTAACATTCCGTACCGAGAACATGTAAGCCATCGACATTTTAATAAACGTCAGTGCGAGATATATGATAATGTCAATCATTCAGCAGAGTAATAAATACAATTCATCTAAGCACCGAATATGAGAAGCTTGGTTAAAATTAAGTGCTCTCGTACAGTTTGGATTATCCTTGAAATATTTCTTCCATCCCTGCCGATAACGTCAATGCAATTTAGCCGTTTAGTAGTGTCGAGTTATTGCTACTGTATTGTAAGAAACAAAACAATCAAGGATATTTGGTAAACAGTTTAACCAGATGTATGACTCTTCCTGTCAAGCAGGCAAGGAGCAAAATGCATGCATTTAGGTTCTAGATTAGTAAAGACTAGTTCCATTTATGTGTACTCGAGTAATTCTTTTAAACCTTAAAATGTCGCTTCGAGATTCGTATTAGTACCGTTTATTTATTTCAGCTATTCGAGTCTGCTTATTGTTATTCCATACCGAGAATCAAGTGAAGCTAACGACGTTTTATTAAATGGCGGTACTAGATATATGATAATTTCTATAATTCAGCAGAGAAATAAATACAATACATCTAGGCACCGAATATGAGAAGCTTGGTTTTAATTAAGTGCTCTCATACAATTTGGATTATCCTTGATATATTTCTCCCATCCCTGCCGGTAACGGCAATGCAATTCAGCCGTTTAGTAGTGGTCGAGTTATCGCTACTGTATTTTACGAAACAAAAACCACCAAGGATATTTTGTTAAACATTAAAGCTATAAGTTTGGCTCTTCTGTCAAGCAGGCAAGGAGTCAACTGCATATTTAGTTTCTAGGTTAGTGAACACTAGTTCCATTTAAGTGTAGTCGAATATTTCTTCTAAGCGTTAAAATATCGCTTCCAGATACCTATTAGTACCGGTCTGGCTATTTCGGCCATTTGAGACTGCTTATTGACATTCCATACCCAGAACATATGAAAGCCATCGACATTTTAATAAATGGCAGTGCTAGATATATGATAATTTCAATCATTCAGCAGAGTATTAAATACAATAAATCTAGGCACCGAATAGTCAGACGCTTGGTTGCAATCAAGTGCACCCGTACAATTTGGATTATCCTTAAAATATTTCTATCATCACTGTCGGTAACGTCGATAAAATGCAGCCGTTTAGTAGTGTCGAGTTATTGATACTATATTGTAAGAAACGGAAGCACCAAGGATATTTTGTTAAACATTTCAACTAGATATATGACGCTTCCTGTAAAGCAGACAATGGTAAACTACATGCATTTAGGCTCTAGATTAAGGAACACTAGTTCCATTTAAGTGTACTCAAGTAATTCTACTAAGCGTTAAAATGTCGCTTCCAGGTTCGTATTTGTACCGTCTGTTGATTTCAGACTTTCGAGTCTGCTTATTGATATTCCGTACCAAGAACATGTGAAGCCAACGACGTTTTATTAAACGGCAGCTCTAGATATATGATAATTTCTATTATTCAGTAGAATAATAAATACAATACATCTAGGCACCGAATATGAGAAGTTTGGTTAGAATTAAGTGCTCTCGTATAATTTGGATTATCCTTGAAATATTTATCCCATCCCTGCCGGTAACGTCAATGCAATTCAGCCGTTTAGTAGTGTCGAGTTATTGCTACTGTATTGTAAGAAATAAAACAATCAAGGATATTTGTTAAACATTTAACTAGATGCATGACTCTTCCTGCCAAGCAGGCAAGGAGCAAACTGCATGCATTAAGGCTCTAGATTAGTAGAAGACTAGTTCCATTTATGTGTCCTCGAGTAATTCTTTTAAACCTTAAAATGTCGCTTCGAGATTCGTATAAGTACCGTCTATTTATTTCAGCTATTCGAGTCTGCTTATTGATATTCCGTACCAAGAACATGTGAAGCCAACGACGCTTTTTTAAACGGCCGTGCTATATATATGAAAATTTCAATCATGAAGCAGAGTATTAAATACAATACATCTAGGCACCGAATATGAGAAGCTTGGTTAGAATTAAGTGCTCTCGTACAATTTGGATTATCCTTGAAATATTTCTCCCATCCCTGCCGGTAACGTCAATGCAATTCAGCCGTTTAGTAGTTCCGAGTTATTGCTACTGTATTGTAAGAAACAAAACAATCGAGGAAAATTTGTTAAACATTAAAGCTAGAAGTATGGCTCATTCTGCCAAGCAGGCAAGGAGCAATCAGCATGCATTTGGGCGCTAGATTAGTAGCGACTTGTTCCTTTTAAGTGTAGTCGGGTAATTCTTCTAAGCGGTAAAATGTCGCTTCCGGTTCTTATTTGTACCGTCTGTTTATTTCAACCTTTCGAGTCTGCTTATTGATATTCCGTTCCAAGTAAATGTGAAGTCAACGACGTTTTATTAAACGGCAGTGCTAGATATATGATAATTTCTATCATTTAGCAGAATAATAAATACAATAGATCTAGGCACCGAATATGAAAAGCTTCGATATAATTAAGTGCTCTCGTACAGTTTGGATTATCCTTGAAATATTTCTTCCATCCCTGCCGATAACGTCAATGCAATTCAGCCGTTTAGTAGTGTCGAGTTATTGCCAGTGTATTGTAAGAAACAAATCACCAAGAATATTCTGTTAAATATTTCAACTAGATGTATGACTCTTCCTGTTAAGCAGACAAGGAGTAAACAACATGCATTTAGGTTCTATATTAGTAAACGCTAGTTCCATTTAAGTGTACTCTAGTAATTCTTCTAAGCCTTAAATTTTCTCTTCCAGATTCCTATTAGTACCGTATGGCTATTTCGCCCATTTGAGACTGCTTATTGACATCCCATACCCAGAACATATGAAGCCATTGACATTTTAATAAATGGCAGTGCTAGATATATGATAATTTCTATTATTCAGCGGAATAATAAATACAATACATCTAGGCACCGAATATGAGAAGCTTCGTTAGAATTAAGTGCTCTCGTACAGTTTGGATTATCCTTGAAATATTTCTCCCATCCCTGCCGGTAACGACAATGCAATTTAGCGGTTTAGTAGTGTCGAGATATTGATACTATTGTTTAAATGAATCTATCGTTCGTTCAAGTAATGTTTAATAAAAAGTGTCCTTTATTGATCGTCACGAACCAATGGTGTTTACAGATGTTTATTTAAGTTACAAAATATGCCGACGTTTCGGAAGTTTTTACGCCGTCCCTTTTCAAGGCTAAAAAATTAATAATTTACAAAATATATAGATTAATACCCAGTAGTGAAATATTTACATCGATGTCACAAAAACAGTTCATAACTCACCAAATTCTAACAAAACTCAAAAAAACCACATATCACTCGTGTAAATCTCGCAAAAGTCACTCTTCATTATTACATATCCATTCTATAAAAATTCAACGCATCACGTTTAATTCTCGAAATTTTGTAAATTATTAATTTTTTAGCCTTAAAAAGGGACGGCGTAAAAACGTCCGAAACGTCGGCATATTTTGTAACTTAAATAAACATCTGTAAACACCATTGGTTCGTGACGATCAATAAAGGACACTTTTTATTAAATATTGATACTATATTGTAAGAAACAAAAGCACCAAGGATATTTTGTTAAACATTTTAGCTAGATATATGACTCTTTCTCTCAAGCAGGCAAGTGTAAAGAGCATGCATTTAGGCTCTAGGTTAGTGATCACTAGTTCCATTTTATTGTACTCGAGTAATTCTACTAAGCCTTGAAATGTCGCTTCCAGGTTCATATTTGTACGTTTTGTTTATTTCGGCCATTGGAGACTGCTTATTGCTATTCCGTACCCACAACATTTGAAGCCTTCGACATTTTAATAAATGGCAGTACCTGATATATGTTAATTTCTATCATTCAGCAGAGAAATAAATACAATACATCTTGGCACCGAATATCAGACGCTTGGTTGGAATCAAGTCCACCCGTACAATTTGGATTATCCTTAAAATATTTCTTGCATCACTATCGGTAACGTCGATGCAATGCAGCCGTTTAGAAGTGTCGAGTTATTGATACTATATAGTAAGAAACAGAAGCACCAAGGATATTTTGTTAAACATTTCAAGTAGATGTATGACGCTTCCTGTAAAGCAGTCAATGGTAAACTACATGCATTTAGGCTCTAGATTAGGGAACACTAGTTCCATTTAAATGTAATCGAGTAATTCTACTAAGCCTTATAATGTCGCTTCCAGATTCATATTTGTACCTTCTGTATATTTCGGCCATTCGAGACTGCTTATTGATATTCCTTACCCAGAACATGTGAAGCCATCGACATTTTAATAAACGGCAGTACGAGATATATGATAATTTCAATCATTTAGCAAAGAAATAAATACAATACATCTAGGCACCGAATATGAGACGCTTGGTTAAAATTAAGTGCTCTTGTACAGTTTGGATTATCCTTGAAATATTTCTCACGTCCATGCCGGTAACGTCAACGCAATTCAGCCGTTTAGTAGTGTCGAGTTATTGCTACAGTATTGTAAGAAACAAAACCACCAAGGATATTTTGTTAAACATTAAAACTATAAGTTTGGCTCTTTCTGTCAAGCAGGTAAGGAGTCAACTGCATGAATTTAGGTTCTAGGTTAGTGAACACTAGTTCCATTTAAGTGTACTCGAGTAATTCTACAGAGCCTTAAAATTTCGCTTCGAGATTCGTATTAGTACCGTCTGTTTATTTCAGCCATTCGAGTCTTCTTATTAACATTCCGTACCGAGAACATGTAAGCCATCGACATTTTAATAAACGTCAGTGCGAGATATATGATAATGTCAATCATTCAGCAGAGTAATAAATACAATTCATCTAAGCACCGAATATGAGAAGCTTGGTTAAAATTAAGTGCTCTCGTACAGTTTGGATTATCCTTGAAATATTTCTTCCATCCCTGCCGATAACGTCAATGCAATTTAGCCGTTTAGTAGTGTCGAGTTATTGCTACTGTATTGTAAGAAACAAAACAATCAAGGATATTTGGTAAACAGTTTAACCAGATGTATGACTCTTCCTGTCAAGCAGGCAAGGAGCAAAATGCATGCATTTAGGTTCTAGATTAGTAAAGACTAGTTCCATTTATGTGTACTCGAGTAATTCTTTTAAACCTTAAAATGTCGCTTCGAGATTCGTATTAGTACCGTTTATTTATTTCAGCTATTCGAGTCTGCTTATTGTTATTCCATACCGAGAATCAAGTGAAGCTAACGACGTTTTATTAAATGGCGGTACTAGATATATGATAATTTCTATAATTCAGCAGAGAAATAAATACAATACATCTAGGCACCGAATATGAGAAGCTTGGTTTTAATTAAGTGCTCTCATACAATTTGGATTATCCTTGATATATTTCTCCCATCCCTGCCGGTAACGGCAATGCAATTCAGCCGTTTAGTAGTGTCGAGTTATCGCTACTGTATTTTACGAAACAAAACCACCAAGGATATTTTGTTAAACATTAAAGCTATAAGTTTGGCTCTTTCTGTCAAGCAGGCAAGGAGTCAACTGCATATATTTAGTTTCTAGGTTAGTGAACACTAGTTCCATTTAAGTGTAGTCGAATATTTCTTCTAAGCGTTAAAATATCGCTTCCAGATACCTATTAGTACCGTCTGGCTATTTCGGCCATTTGAGACTGCTTATTGACATTCCATACCCAGAACATATGAAGCCATCGACATTTTAATAAATGGCAGTGCTAGATATATGATAATTTCAATCATTCAGCAGAGTATTAAATACAATAAATCTAGGCACCGAATATCAGACGCTTGGTTGCAATCAAGTGCACCCGTACAATTTGGATTATCCTTAAAATATTTCTATCATCACTGTCGGTAACGTCGATAAAATGCAGCCGTTTAGTAGTGTCGAGTTATTGATACTATATTGTAAGAAACGGAAGCACCAAGGATATTTTGTTAAACATTTCAACTAGATATATGACGCTTCCTGTAAAGCAGACAATGGTAAACTACATGCATTTAGGCTCTAGATTAAGGAACACTAGTTCCATTTAAGTGTACTCAAGTAATTCTACTAAGCGTTAAAATGTCGCTTCCAGGTTCGTATTTGTACCGTCTGTTGATTTCAGACTTTCGAGTCTGCTTATTGATATTCCGTACCAAGAACATGTGAAGCCAACGACGTTTTATTAAACGGCAGCTCTAGATATATGATAATTTCTATTATTCAGTAGAATAATAAATACAATACATCTAGGCACCGAATATGAGAAGTTTGGTTAGAATTAAGTGCTCTCGTATAATTTGGATTATCCTTGAAATATTTATCCCATCCCTGCCGGTAACGTCAATGCAATTCAGCCGTTTAGTAGTGTCGAGTTATTGCTACTGTATTGTAAGAAATAAAACAATCAAGGATATTTGTTAAACACTTTAACTAGATGTATGACTCATCCTGTCAAGCAGGCAAGGAGCAAACTGCATACATTTGGGCTCTAGATTAATATAGACTAATTCCATTTATTTGTACTCGAGTAAATCGTTTAAGCCTTAAAATGTCGCTTCGAGATTCGTATTAGTACCGTTTATTTATTTCAGCTGTTCGAGTCTGCTTATTGATATTCCATACCGAGAATCAAGTGAAACAAACGACGTTTTATTAAATGGCGGTACTACATATATGATAATTTCTATCATTCAGCAGAGAAATGAATACAATACATCTAGGCACCGAATATGAGAAGTTTGGTTAGAATTAAGTGCTCTCGTATAATTTGGATTATCCTTGAAATATTTCTCCCATTCCTGCCGGTAACGTCAAAGCAATTCAGCCGTTTAGTAGTGTCGAGTTATTGCTACTGTATTGTAAGAAACAAACAATCAAGGATATTTGTTAAACACTTTAACTAGATGTATGACTATTCCTCTCAAGCAGGCAAGTGTAAAGACCATGCATTTAGGCTCTAGGTTAGTGATCACTAGTTCCATTTTATTGTACTCGAGTAATTCTACTAAGCCTTAAAATGTCGCTTCCTGATTCATATTTGTACCTTTTGTTTATTTCGGCCATTGGAGACTGCTTATTGTTATTCCATACCGAGAATCAAGCGAAGCTAACGACGTTTTAATAAATGGCGGTACTAGATATACGATAATTTCTATCATTCAGCAGAGAAATAAATACAATACATCTAGGCACAAGACCATGCATTAGGCTCTAGGTTAGTGATCAATAGTCCATTTATTGTACTCGAGTAATTCTACTAGCTTAAAATGTTCGCTTCCTGATTCATATTGTACCTTTTGTTATTTCGGCCATTGGAGAATTCTTATCTATGTTATTCCATACCGAGAATCAAAGCGAAGCTAACGACGTTTTAATAAATGGCGGACTAGATATACGCTATTCTCATTCAGCAGAGAAATAAATACAATACATCTAGGCACCGAATATGAGAAGCTTGGTTAGAATTAAGTGCTCTCGTATAATTTGGATTATCCTTGAAATATTTCTCCCATCCCTGCCGGTAATGTCAATGCAATTCAGCCGTTTAGTAGTGTAGAGTTATTGCTACTGTATTGTAAGAAACAGAAGCACCAAGGATATTTTGTTAAACATTTCAACTAGATGTATGACGCTTCCTGTAAAGCAGTCAATGGTAAACTACATGCATTTAGGCTCTAGATTAGGGAACACTAGTTCCATTTAAATGTAATCGAGTAATTCTACTAAGCCTTATAATGTCGCTTCCAGGTTCATATTTGTACCTTCTGTTTATTTCGGCCATTCGAGACTGCTTATTGTTATTCCATACCGAGAATCAAGTGAAGCTAATGACGTTTTATTAAATGGCGGTACTAGATATATGATAATTTCTATCATTCAGCAGAGAAATAAATACAATATATCTAGGCACCGAATATGAGAAGCTTGGTCTTAATTCAGTGCTCTCATACAATTTGGATTATCCTTGATATATTTCTCCCATCCCTGCCGGTAACGGCAATGCAATTCAGCCGTTTAGTAGTGTCGAGTTATCGCTACTGTATTGTACGAAACAAAACCACCAAGGATATTTTGTTAAACATTAAAGCTATAAGTTTGGCTCTTTCTGTCAAGCAGGCAAGGAGTCAACTGCATAAATTTAGGTTCTAGGTTAGTGAACACTCGTTCCATTTAAGTGTAGTCGAGTAATTCTTCTAAGCGTTAAAGCGTCGCTTCCAGGTTCGTATTTGCACCGTCTGTTGATTTCAGACTTTCGAGTCTGCTTATTGATATTCCGTACCAAGAACATGTGAAGCCAACGACGTTTTATTAAACGGCAGTGCTAGATATATGATAATTTCTATTATTCAGCAAAAGAATAAATACAATACATCTAGCCACCGAATATGAGAAGCTTCGTTAGAATTATATGCACTCGTACAGTTTGGATTATCCTTGAAATATTTATCCCATCCCTACCGGTAACGTCAATGCAATTTAGCCGTTTAGTAGTGTCGAGTTATTGCTACTGTATTGTAAGAAACAAAACAATCAAGGATATTTGTTAAAGTTTTAACTAGATGTATGACTATTCCTCTCAAGCAGGCAAGTGTAAAGAGCATGCATTTAGGCTCTAGGTTAGTGATCACTAGTTCCATTTTATTGTACTCGAGTAATTCTACTAAGCCTTAAAATGTCGCTTCCAGGTTCATATTTGTACCTTTTGTTTATTTCGGCCATTGGAGACTGCTTATTGGTATTCCGTACCCAGAACATTTGAAGCCTTCGACATTTTAATAAATGGCAGTACTAGATATATGTTAATTTCTATCATTCAGCAAAAGAATAAATACAATACATCTAGCCACCGAATATGAGAAGCTTCGTTAGAATTATATGCACTCGTACAGTTTGGATTATCCTTGAAATATTTATCCCATCCCTACCGGTAACGTCAATGCAATTTAGCCGTTTAGTAGTGTCGAGTTATTGCTATCACTAGTTCCATTTTATTGTACTCGAGTAATTTACTAAGCCTTAAAATGTCGCTTCCAGGTTCATATTTGTACCTTTTGTTTATTTCGGCCATTGGAGACTGCTTATTGGTATTCCGTACCCAGAACATTTGAAGCCTTCGACATTTTAATAAATGGCAGTACTAGATATATGTTAATTTCTATCATTCAGCAGAGAAATAAATACAATACATCTTGGCACCTAATATCAGACGCTTGGTTGGAATCAAGTGCACCCGTACAATTTGGATTATCCTTAAAATATTTCTTGCATCACTGTCGGTAACGTCGATGCAATGCAGCCGTTTAGTAGTGTCGAGTTATTGGTACTATATTGTAAGAAACGGAAGCACCAAGGATATTTTGTTAAACATTTCAACTAGATGTATGACGCTTCCTGTAAAGCAGTCAATGGTAAACTTCATGCATTTAGGCTCTAGATTAGTGAAAACTAGTTCCATTTAAGTGTACTCGAGTAATTCTACTAAGCCTTAAAATGTCGGTTCCATGTTCTTATTTGTACCTTCTGTTTATTTCGGCCATTCGAGTCTGCTTATTGATATTCCTTACCAAGAACATGTGAAGCCATCGACATTTTAATAAAGGCAGTGCTAGATATATGATAATTTCTATCATTCAGTAGAGAAATAAATACAATACATCTAGGCACCGATATGAGACGCTTGGTTGGAATCAAGTGCACCCGTACATTTTGGATTATCCTTAAAATATTTCTTTCATGACTGTCGGTAACGTCGATGCAATGCAGCCGTTTAGTAGTGTTGTTCCTACTAGCACACAACGGTGTAGCAAAGTTGTGGCAACGTTGTTTTGACAACGTTACAACGTTGTTATAAAAGTTGTTGAAACGTTGGATAAACGTTGCCACAACGTGGGATATGTCCGCTAAGATTTATGTAATTTGCCGCGATATGTAGAAATAACGTTGTAACAACGTTTGAGCAACGTTGAAAATGCCTTTGAAAAATTTATTTTATATACAAATTTAAAAAAGGTCCTGGGTAAGCGAAAAAATACATTTTTAAATGCACAAAATTTTAACTAAAAAAAAAATATAAAAAAAAATTTTCAACCCGCGGGTATTGAACCTTGGATCTTTAGATCCGGAGGCTAACTCTCTACCAACTGAGCTATTTTATTGTTCTTGTCGTTAAATTAACTTTTGGTTATAAACTACTATCAAAATATGCTCCGAAATTAATAACCTAAAGTTAATTTACTGACAGCAGTTGATAGAGAGCAAGCCTTCGGAGCTGAAGATCCGAGGTTTAATTCCCGCGGGTTGAAATTTTTTTTTATATTTTTTTTCTTATTTTTATATGGAATACATTTTTCAAAGGCATTTTCAACGTTGCTCAAACATTGTCACAACGTTATTTCCACCTATCGCGGCAACTTACATAAATCTTAGCGGACATATCCCACGTTGTGGCAACGTTTATCCAACGTTTCAACAAATTTTATAACAACGTTGTAGCGTTGTCAAAACAACGTTGTGTGCTAGTAGGGTTACATGTTATTGCTAGTGTAGTATAAGGAACAAATGCACCTACTGCATTTTGTTAAACATTTCAACTAGATGTATGACTCTTTCTGTCAGGCAGGCAAGAATTATAAATCACACATTTATGCACTTAGTTACTGGAGAGTAGTTCCATTGAAGTGTACTTGAGTAATTCTTTTAAGCTTTTCAATTTCGCTACCAGATTTGTGTCAGTAACGTCTGTTTATTTCATGTTCTCGTGTCTAGTTATTGATACTCTATCATAAGACACAAATGAAACCAACGACGTTTTACGAAACAACATTACTAGATATATGATAGTTTTAACGCTAGTTGGGTAACACCCATATATCTTTTAATTACAAAAGATAATTTGTAGTTACCGGAAACTAGTATTTAACATTTCCGGCAATTGCAGGTAAGTGATATTATATATATAATATTTCCGGTAATTGCTGGAAAGTTAGAGCACTTGCAGGAAAGTTCGGTAAATCATATACTTTTTATCGGAAAGTTGGTTCATATATATATATATCATATATATCGCTATAATATATAAATATTTCGCCGCCGCCAGAAATCAGAATTCAACATATATATATATATATATATGTTATATATGTTATATATATATATATATATATATATATATATGTGTGTGTGTGTGTATCAAGTATAACATACACTTTTCCAAATATCCATATGTGATATATGCAATGGGTTAAAAATTAAATACGTTAATTATTGCATTTTTAAGATAATTCTATTATAAACAGTAATGGCAAAAGAAAATTCAAATTTTAACAGTGGCAATATATAATACGAATTACATTTGAAAAGTTTTTCAAAAATTATTAATGTAGGAGCATTTAATTTAAAAATTTTTTAATTTATTATTTCAAAATTGTATGGATATAGAAGTGAGTAGATTATGTATATTTATAGAAAACAATATTTTAAATAAACAAGTATGTATTTATTAGATACAGAAGGTTATTTAAGGAATGAATTTGTTTATAATAATCACAATAAATATATGGGCTCTGTAACTAAAGGGAAAAATAAATTGGATATAATTATGGATTCAAACGGAAATTTTGAAAGAGGGTGCAAATTACGAATTACGGGTGAAATGGAAGAAACAGGTTTTTATTTATATGCCGTTAAAATGTTATAAATAGTTCTTTAAAATTAATACAATAACTTATTTATTTCGGAAGAAAGTTTTATTAATCTAAAAGTACAAAATATTAATGACATAGAACTTTTGGCGATGATCCTTCGTTATTAAATTTAGGAGGTGAAGTTCTATTTAGATCCGTTTAAAATAATCCAAAATTTTAATAAGTTGTTACTTAATACTACAACTAGCAACAAATACCTCGGTCGCTAACGCTCCCTCGGTCGATTTAAACTTTTGATTTATTTTGTTGTATCAATATTAATTATTAGAAAAAACATTTAAACTATATGAAGTTATAAAGTTATTAGATTTAATTTTTCATTTTCAAAGTTTAGATAAATATAATATATTAATACTAAGTAATAATAATCTTACTTATTTGTTAACATTTATTATTGTCTATTTTTTAATGCACATAATTACAATAATAATTGGATTTTATTATTTTTCAATTAAAACACTCTTTGATTTTATATTATTATTATTATTCTTATGGCGTTGTCCAACCTTATTTCCTTTGTAATTATTATATGGGAAAAAATAAATAAAATTACAATTTATGATACATGGTCCATGCGGTAACCAAAATACAAAATCTCCATGCATGGAAAATAATAAATGTACTAAAAATTTTCCTAAATCATTTAGAGATACAACAACTTTTCAAAAAACAGGATATCCGTTGTATAAAAGATCTAATAATGAAACAAAAATAGTATATAATGAATACAAAAATAAAAGAACTGCTGATAATAGATATGTAGTTCCTTACAATCCTTATTTATTATTAAAATTTAATTGTCATATAAATGTTGAAGCATGTTCTACTATTCAATGCATTAAATATTTATTTAAATAATGTTATAAAGGACATGATTGTGCTTTCGTAAAAATATCTAATAATAATATTAAAAAAACTAACGATGAGCTTACCGAAATAAGTGACTCAACAAATACAAATGAATACAATTACAATGAAATAAAACAATATTTAAATACAAGATATATTAGTCCTCCAGAAGCAATGTTTCGATTATTAGAATATCCATTACATGAATTATCTCATTTTATATACAGATTAGCTGTACACAATGAAAATGAACAGAATATATATTTTAAAGAAGGTTGTGAAGAAGAAGCAATTAATAAAAATATAGAAACTACTTTAACTGCTTGGTTTCAATTAAATAAAGAAGACAGTGAAGCGCAAAAATATTTATATTCAGAAATACCACAATATTATGCATTTGATGAAAAAAATAAAAAATGGAATATTAGAAAAAAATTTAATCAACCAATATTAAGTAGAATGTATTTAGTTAATCCTAAAGAACGAGAACGATACTTTTTAAGATTACTATTATTACATATTAGAGGTGCATACAGTTTTGAATATTTGCGTACGGTTGACAATATTGTCCATCCAACTTTCTACGATGCTGCCAAAGCAAAACAACTTATAAGTGAAGATGAAGAATGGGATCGATGTTTAGAAGAAGCTTCAGCAACTAACTTTCCTAAAGCTTTATGTCAATTATTTGCGTTTATTTGTATATTCCACAATCCAATAAATGCATCATTTTTATATCACAAATATAAAATGAACTTTTATCCTCCAAATGTTGAGCAATCGATAGGTGAAAATCAATCATTAATAATTATAAATAATATTTTATTAAGTCATGGATTCAATATAACCGACTTTAAATTGCCATTAATTAATGATGAATTAGAATATCATACATATGATAAAGATGAAATAAATAGTACAATTACAGATGCGCAAACTGAAATTGATTCATTAACTTCAAACCAACGAGATATATTTGATATATTTGATATTGTACCCTTATGGAAAATATCTGCAGATTTTTTAAAATAAATACCTGCAGATTTTTCTGCAGATGTTTCTGCATAATTATCTGTAGGATATACATAAATAGCTGCATACTTTTGAACAGTGATTTCGCCTATTGAAATATGCTGTAGGAAATTCTTGTATACGAATGTATAAATTTACTGCAGAATCCTGCTGAAAAATACAGCATCTTTTTTGTTGATAATTTCGATAAGCTGTATGATTATTATCAATAAAATTAGTACAAACACTATTTTTGAAAGCTGCAGAAAAATTGTTTAAAATTCGTATTCTTCGAGATATTTGTGAGTATTTTTGAAAAGAAATTTAACGTTGTTATTTGTTGTCCATCGAGAAAACGTAGAATTACTGGGAAACATTGTAACTATGTTGCAAAGAAAATGTAGTTTTAAATAATTGGATATACTGTTCTTTTATAATAAATAAAAATGTTACATATAATTTGCACATTTTTTGAGAGAAAATATTATAAAGATGAAGTACAATTATTTGTATTATGTATTTTGTATAAAATTAGTATAGGTAAACAACCATATTTCACTAACAAATAGAATAAAGTTATATTTGATGAGACTTTGTTGCAATTAAAATTGACGCATTAAGATTAAATATTTTATCAAAGTCTGTTAGTTAGGGGTTCGTGCTCATAATCTGGGGGTTCCAATTTTGATTCCCGGCCCGAGATGAGTGACACAAGCTCTACTGGGGAATATATTTTTGATTAAGTATTTTCTTCATAATGACATCCCATGCCCTCGTCGCTAATTAGCACCGTATTTGGGTGTAAAAAAATGAATTACGTTAAATAATAACTATCAAAAAAATTTTATTCGCTTGTTAATTGTATCGTTATTAGACATTGCCTTTTTATTATTGTTTGGTGCGTTGATTTATTGTATATCAGAATGCTAGTAATATTTATGTTATCGCGTGCGACTCTATGTGAGTATTAATGTGTAGTTGTTTATTAGCAAATCTATTGGTAAGTTCGTCTTTTACACACAGTATCCTAAGTATAAGCAAGCATATATTTGTGTTAAACTACACTTCCTGTGATCAGAAGTGCATGGACAAACCAGAACGATAAATATTTGCCGTTAATTCGTATATTTTTACCTTTTTACCTCTAAATATGTTATGTAAGTTTTCGGTAGCATCGAAATAGGCGTTGTTTCTTACGCGGAATAAGCGTTGTCAAGTGAATATTTTCTAGCTTGGTAAGTATAAGACCACCAACGCACCCGGCAAACATTCCATTGATAGATTGGCAGGCTTACAGTAGTTTCATTTTAACACATTATTAATTTCTTTTAATGAGTACTTAAACGTGCTTAGAATAAAAAAGAAAGGTCGTCATATTCTAATTCATATATACCGATAACCTCTATAAAATATTTAAAAAATGTTCTAATTTTACCCCCCCCCTCATGACTCCTCGTGCACCTATCATTAGATGTGAGATAAATGATGTGTGGTTGTCGTATTCAGCGTTAACCCATCCACTCCACAGATACGTTTAATTCTTGTAACTTTTGGGATACCGGACACCGGAGAACGGATGAATTTTGTATATATAATTATATATATAGATGATAAATCAAAAATAAAATTTTAATTTTTTTAACCACCTTTCTCACTCATTTTACACCTATGTAATAGAGTATGATGAAAAATGTGTAAAAACGTATATTTAACTGTGATAAAAAAACAGAACGAATCATCAAATAAAATATATATTACATTAAAATATATTATTTAAGTTATTAAAAATTACTAGACTGACAGTACTGCTTCAGTCTATGTTAGTATTACTGTGACTACTTTATTTTTACATTATTTATGTATGTAGTGACTAATATTTATTATTAATTACTTATAATATTACTTATAGGTATGTTCTTAATATAATAATTTAATTTGGTACAAAAATATACAAACATTGGTGTACTGGCAAAAGTGCTTACACACTTTTTTAATATTTTATCCCGTAATTAGTGGAGTTATCCCGGAATACCACACGAATTCCCGAAATATCGAGAAAATCCCGTAATTAGTGAAGTATCCCGAAATATCCAGGAAATCTCGTAATTAGTGAAGTTATCCCGAAATAACTCAGAAACTCGCGAAGTATCCACTAAATCCCAAAATTAGAGAAATTAACCCGGCATACCTCAACAATGACCGAAATATTAAGGAAATCTCGGAATTGGTGAAGTTATCCCGGAATACCTCAAAATTTCCCGAAATATCGAGGAAATCCCGTAATTAGTGAAGTTATCCAGGCATACATCAGGAATTCCCGAAATATCGAGGAAATCCCGTAATTAGTGAAGTTATCCCGAAATATCCACAAAATCCCAAAATTAGTAAATTTATCCCGGCATTACTCAGAAATTAACGAAATATTAAGAAAATCTCGAAATTGGTGGAGTTATCCCGGAATACATTAAAAATTCCCGAAATACCACAGAAAATCCCGAAATACCATAGAAAATCTTGAAATAACCAGAAAATCCCGAAATTAGAGAATTTATCCCGAAACATCCAGGAAATCCCGAAAGTGGTGCAGTTATCCCGGAATACGTCAGAAAATCCCAAAACATCCAGAAAATCCCGAAATCGGTCGATTTATCCCGAAATACCACAGGAAATTCCAAATCCTCCAGGAAATCCAGAATTTGGTGGATTTATTCCGGAATACCACAGAATATCCCGAAACATCTAGGAAATCCCGAAAGTGGTGGATTTATCCCGGAATACCACTGAATATCCTGAAACATCCAGGAAATCCCGGAACATCCAGGAAATCCCGAAAGTGGTGGAGTTATCCGGAATACGTCAGAATATCCGGAAACATCCAGAAAATTCCTCAATTAGTGAATTTATTCTAAAATGTCACAGAAAATTCCGAAACATCCAGGAAATTCCGAAATTGGTGGATTTATTCCGGAATACCTCAGAAAATCCCGAAACATCCAGGAAATCCCGAAATTGGTGGATTTATCCCGGAATACCACAGGAAATTCCGAAACATCCAGGAAATCCAGAATTTGGTGGATTTATCCCGAAATACCACAGAAAATTCCGAAACATCTAGGAAATCCCGAAATTGGTGATGTTATCCCGGAATATTACAGAAAATCCCGAAACATCCAGGAAGTCCCGAAATTGTTGGAGTTATCCCAGAGCACGTCAGAAAATCTCGAAACATCCAGGAAATCCCGAAATTGGAGGAGTTATCCCGAAATACCACAAAAAACCCGAGACTTGCAGGAAATCCCGAAAATGGTGGAGTTATTCCAGAATACTAAAGAAAATCTCGAAACATCCAGGAAAACCCTAAATTAGTGAAGATTTCCCGGCATATCTAAAAAATTACCGAATTATTTAGAAAATCCCGAAATTAGTGGAGTTATCCCGGAATACCTTAAAAATTCCCGAAATATCCAGGAAATCCCGTATTTAGTGGAGTTATCCCGGAATACCTCAAAAATTCCCGAAATAATTCAGAAATTGCCGAAATATCAGTGTTAACCCTTCCACTCCACACATACTCTTCATTCTTACAACAGGAGACTAGACACCGTCGCGGGACACCGGACACCACCGCCGGACACCGGAGAACGGATGAATTTTAATATAATATAGATTTTGGTTATAACAAATTATTTTATATTGTATTTCTTATAATAAATATTAAATTAAAATCCTTATAAATTAATGAAATAAGTTTACAACATGTAATATATTAAATGTATATTCGATCCTTGATTTAAAAATAATGAATGTCACTCAGAATGTCACTCTCCTTTGCATAAAACAATAATATTTTACTTACAAATTTCTATTGCAAAATATAACCATAATCTACAAGATCCTATATATATGCTAATTAAATAATTCGTATTTTATTGGATTTAAAATGTATAATGGTTAACAAAAAATTTAATAGCAAAAAAATACTCACTCACTTACACTCGCTATTTTTTTATTTTTTTATTTTTTGCTATTATTTGATTAGTGGTGTATTAAATAATATGAACCGTATTTCTGTCTATTAAAACGTAGTTCAGTATATAGATGAAAAACAAATAGTAATATTGTTAGAGTACCAATTTAATATAATAAAATATATATTGTAGGATTCTGTACGAAGTATTACATTAAATAAATATACAGTAAATGTATGGGGCTCAATATGTTGACTCCCAAAAATATTAAGTCCCAAAAGTTTTAACGGCAAAATCTAAGACTAAAATTTTTAAGCCCCAAAATGTTGAGTCGCATAAGTTTTTACGGCAAAATCTAAGACTAAAATTTTCTAAATTTTTTAAATTTTTAAGACCCAAAACATTGAGTCCCAAAAATATTACGTCCCAAAAGTTTAAACGGCAAAATCTAAGACTAAAATTTTTAAGGCCCAAAATGTTAAGTCCCAAAAATATTAAGTCCCAAAAGTTTCAACAGAATAATCAAAGACTAAAATTTTTAAGACCCAAAATATTGAGTCCCAAAAATATTAAGTCCCAAAAGTTTTAACGGCAAAATTTAAGACTAAAATTTTTAAGCCCCTAAATGTTGAGTCCCATAAGTTTTAACGGCAAAATCTAAGACTAAAATTTTATAAATTTTTTAAATTTTTAAGACCCAAAATATTGAGTCCGAAAAATATTAAGTCCCAAAAGTTTTAACGGCAAAATCTAAGACTAAAATTTTTAAGCCCCAAAATGTTGAGTTTCGAAAGTTTTAACGGCAAAATCTAAGACTAAAATATTTAAGGCCCAAAATTTTGAGTCCCTAAAATATTAAGTCCCAAAAATTATAAGGCTAATATATATATAATACTAACGGTCCCAAAACGTCGTAAAAGTAATCCTTGGGGATCAAGGGAACACTTGCCCGGACGGACGGACGGACGGACGGACGGACGCCCGGACGTAGATTTGTACTTTAATATAATGTTAGATATACTCACAAGGAAAGTACATGACCTCCGGGAAACGGATCTCATCCTAACTTTGGTATGTCTTTTATAATATAAAAATATGAAGAAAGCCAAGTTATCTCTTACCATTGGCCACTTTTACGGAAGTTATTCGACATCCAATAATAATAGCAGTAAAAATTACTTCCAATTCGATCGCTTATAACTCGAAAACAAATAAAGGTAAACAATCGAACCAAAAACCAGAAGAAAGTTGAGTTCAAGTAGATATGGTTTGAAAAAAAAGAAGCTCAAATTGCTTCATTTGAAGCAAAGTTATGAAGAAAATAAGAAATTGTAGATTATTAGGCCAAAAGAAACAATAAATTTTTCATATCAGTTGAATAGAATTTATCGATCTTCCCAAGTCAGAGGTGTAGGTAAAAAAGAAATTTTAACACATTTTTCTTTTTTCGTAACGTTTCGGTAGACAATGCTACCCTCTTCAGACTGTATAAAATTTATTAATTTCGATTAGTACATCTCAGAATATAATGTAAACCGGGAACGTAAATGAAAAAAATTAAAAAATATACCTTCTAATATCAATATCGTACAATGTTTACAATATTATTTCGCCGCAAGTCGATTTAAATTTTCGCTTCTTTTTCCTCATTCTAAACACGAGGAAACGTCAAACAGATGTATACACGACGAAAATTTCTGCTGTATATGAAACAATACCAGATTCGTGTTTTCTTATATAGGGATAATTAGTAAGTTTGTGTTTATATTTTTTCTATTGATGACGCATGATCAAGATTGTGTACAGTACGTTTGATTTCAGATAAATTTAAATTTAAAGGCTTTTCATTCTATATATAATTTGCGAATACTGTTTATTTAATTTAATTGAGTCTTCTTGTTTGTTTATTGAATGTTTTTGTAAATTTATGTGTACCATTTCAGATGCAATTCTTTTTCCGTAATTCGGTTCTTTATCTAAAATCTTAAAATTTTGCCAATCAAAATCGTGTTGATTATTTTGTACGTGTTGAAAGATCATAGAATTTTTGTTAGTTTTATGTTCATTTATTCGGGTGATTATTTGTCTTTTTGTTTGTCCTACATACGAAGCATCACAATTGTTGCAATTTAATTTATATACTATGTTATTTTGAGTTTTTCTATCAGTTTTATCTTTTCCTTTAATTATGATATTACTTAATTTGTTTTCGATAATTGGAATTGTTTTTATTCCGTGTTTTTTAAATTCTGATGATACTTTTTCATAAAAACCATTTAAGTAAGGTAGTGTTATTGTTGTTTTGTAGTTATTGTTTTCATTTCTATAGTGGTTAGTTGTCTGTTGATTTAACACTGCAAGTCGTTTTTTAACGTATCTATTTATAAATTTTTTTGGATAGCTATTTTTTATTAAATACTCTTTTATTTTATTGATGTTTTGTTTGTGGTAATTTTTATCTGAAAATTTAGTTGCTCTATCTACTAAGTTGTAAACCATCGCAATCTTTTGTGAAATTGGATGAGCTGAGTTGAAATTTAAAAACCGTGCCGAGAAAGTGGGTTTTGTATACCAGTCTGTTATAATTTTATTGTCGTTTTTTATTAGTAATGTATCTAAAAAGCTGATTTTATTGTTCTGTTCAATTTCATAGGTGAATTTTAGTTTTGGGTCGTAGGAGTTGAAAATGTGTAACATTTCATTAATTTTATCTGTAGGAATGCATGTTATTATGTCGTCTACATATCTATAATAAAAAATGGGTTTAAAACTTAATTTGTTTAAACATTCAGTCTCTAGATCTTCCATAACTATATCAGCGAATAAACCTGATGTTGCTGCGCCCATAGGTGTGCCATCTGTTTGTTGAAAGTATTTCTTGTTAAATTGAAAATATGTATTGTTAATTAGGTATTCAGATGCATTTATTATTTCTCTTATTGGTATTTCTGTCTTTTGTATAATTTGACTACACCTTCTTTCTATGCTTTTCCTTATTAATGAACAACTTATGTTTGTAAACAAAGATTGAGCGTCTAGGCTTTTTGTAAGAGCATTTTTGTAGAGATTTTAATGGATTTTTTTGTATAGTTTGGTATGAATTGTTATCTGATAGTAATAATTCCATTTTGTCAATATATTCTTTCCTATTCATAACAACGGTAGTGTTTCCTTTGTCGGCGTAAGTTATAATAATATCTTTGTGTTTTTTTTATAAAATCTTGCGTTTCTTTATGTTTTTGTAGTAAAATGGTATTTTTGCTCGGTATATGTTTGGTTTTATTTTTTAAATGTATATCTATATTTTCAACTAAATTTTGTCTTAGTGAATCAGCAAGTTCTTCATTTATTTCATTCATAAAAAAGAAATTTTCTAAAGATTTTATATAACTGACTGAAATTTTATTGTTTAACGTAAATGGTAAACTAAATTTGGGTCCTAGTGAAATTATATCAGCCACGTTGTTAGGTATTTCAATATCTGTTAAATTTTTAATCCAGTTTTTAGTGTTTGTATTCTTGGTTAAATTATTTTGTGTAGAATTCTTTATTTTTTTGTTATGTTTAATATTTAAATTATCTCGGTATCGTGTATTATTATTTGTTTGGTTTTTATTTATTTTTTTATAAAGATTTTGAGGCAAAAGATTTTTAAGATTTTTACTAAGCAATTCATTCTTTTTTTCTAATTTTTTAATATGAATGCAAATATCTTCTATTTCAATATTTAAAAGTTTGATTTTGAAATTTTCAAGAAGACTATTAAATTTTTTGTTACCAGTATTGCTGTAGAAAAACAGATGTTTCACGTTGCGATTTAATGTTTCGATATGTCGTGGTTTTCTATCATAAGTCCGGCATTGTAGAAGGAATTTTCGTTGGGCCTGATTCCTGAATTTTTATCCAAACAGTTATATAAAATCCTTTCTAACTGCATATCGAAACCGAAATCATATATAAAAAATAGCATTGAATTTATACATAAAATTAAAGACATAAATATACCGAGCGAATATTCTCTTGTTAGCCTAGACGCTCAATCTTTGTTTACAAACATAAGTTGTTCATTAATAAGGAAAAGCATAGAAAGAAGGTGTAGTCAAATTATACAAAAGACAGAAATACCAATAAGAGAAATAATAAATGCATCTGAATACCTAATTAACAATACATATTTTCAATTTAACAAGAAATACTTTCAACAAACAGATGGCACACCTATGGGCGCAGCAACATCAGGTTTATTCGCTGATATAGTTATGGAAGATCTAGAGACTGAATGTTTAAACAAATTAAGTTTTAAACCCATTTTTTATTATAGATATGTAGACGACATAATAACATGCATTCCTACAGATAAAATTAATGAAATGTTACACATTTTCAACTCCTACGTCCCAAAACTAAAATTCACCTATGAAATTGAACAGAACAATAAAATCAGCTTTTTAGATACATTACTAATAAAAAACGACAATAAAATTATAACAGACTGGTATACAAAACCCACTTTCTCGGCACGGTTTTTAAATTTCAACTCAGCTCATCCAATTTCACAAAAGATTGCGATGGTTTACAACTTAGTAGATAGAGCAACTAAACTTTCAGATAAAAATTACCACAAACAAAACATCAATAAAATAAAAGAGTATTTAATAAAAAATAGCTATCCAAAATAATTTATAAATAGATACGTTAAAAAACGACTTGCAGTGTTAAATCAACAGACAACTAACCACTATAGAAATGAAAACAATAACTACAAAACAACAATAACACTACCTTACTTAAATGGTTTTTATGAAAAAGTATCATCAGAATTTAAAAAACACGGAATAAAAACAATTCCAATTATCGAAAACAAATTAAGTAATATCATAATTAAAGGAAAAGATAAAACTGATAGAAAAACTCAAAATAACATAGTATATAAATTAAATTGCAACAATTGTGATGCTTCGTATGTAGGACAAACAAAAAGACAAATAATCACCCGAATAAATGAACATAAAACTAACAAAAATTCTATGATCTTTCAACACGTACAAAATAATCAACACGATTTTGATTGGCAAAATTTTAAGATTTTAGATAAAGAACCGAATTACGGAAAAAGAATTGCATCTGAAATGGTACACATAAATTTACAAAAACATTCAATAAACAAACAAGAAGACTCAATTAAATTAAATAAACAGTATTCGCAAATTATATATAGAATGAAAAGCCTTTAAATTTAAATTTATCTGAAATCAAACGTACTGTACACAATCTTGATCATGCGTCATCAATAGAAAAAATATAAACACAAACTTACTAATTATCCCTATACAAGAAAACACGAATCTGGTATTGTTTCATATACAGCAGAAATTTTCGTCGTGTATACATCTGTTTGACGTTTCCTCGTGTTTAGAATGAGGAAAAAGAAGCGAAAATTTAAATCGACTTGCGGCGAAATAATATTGTAAACATTGTACGATATTGATATTAGAAGGTATATTTTTTAATTTTTTTCATTTACGTTCCCGGTTTACATTATATTCTGAGATGTACTAATCGAAATTAATAAATTTTATACAGTCTGAAGAGGGTAGCATTGTCTACCGAAACGTTACGAAAAAAGAAAAATGTGTTAAAATTTCTTTTTTACCTACACCTCTGACTTGGGAAGATCGATAAATTCTATTCAACTGATATTAAAAAATACCAAGTGATAAAATCAAAATTTCAACATGAATAAATTTTTCATATTAAATTTTGGTTAAAGTTTCTTCAATTTCTTATTTTCTTCATAACTTTGCTTCAAATGAAGCAATTCGAGCTTCTTTTTTTTCAAACCATATCTACTTGAACTCAACTTTCTTCTGGTTTTTGGTTCGATTATTTATCTTTATTTGTTTTCGAGTTATAAGCGATCGAATTGGAAGTAATTTTTACTGCTATTATTATTGGATATCGAATAACTTCCGTAAAAGTGGCCATTGGCAAGAGATAACTTGGCTTTCTTCATATTTTTATATTATAAAAGACATACCAAAGTTAGGATGAGATCCGTTTCCCGGAGGTCATGTACTTCCCTTGTAAGTATATGCACTTTACTATTTTTGGTAAGTTAATTTTTCATTATCATTTATAATTATTAAAATATAAATTTAAGCTTTATAGGAATTTATGTAGTTTTAAATTTACAGTCAACATTTAATAAGTCTCTATTATTTTTATTATTTTTATTCTGATTTCATTACAGTTAATTTTGGTAAAAGCTTTTAATTATAAATTGTATTCGTATTTAAAGAAAATTAAATTTTTGGTATAAAACCCAATGCACTATAGCAGTACCTCCAAGGTGTTGCGTGAATCTGTTTAATTTTGAAGGTGTCCATGGTAGAGAAAAAATAATACAATTTAAAACATTATTTTAATTAAATTATTTACGAAAAACCTTCTTCAAAATTAAAAATAGGGGGTTGGCGTGCGAAGCGCGCAGGCGGGCGAAGCACCCCTAGTATATATATATATATATATATATATATTGTGATGTGGGTACATGACTGAGGCCACCTGAAAATAATATATATATAATATTAGTATTAATTAGTAAAGGAAGAAACTATATTAATTAGTAATACTTATCTAGTTGTCCTCTTGGGTTGATGCGAAGGTATATCAGGTTGTCCTTGGATCAGCGTGTCCTGGGTTCCCTCGGTGACAGGTACTCCTTGGCACGCTGCATCTGAAAAAGAGAAATATATTATTATGGATATTTACTAAATAATATAATTAATGGTAAGGACAGGTATTATGGGAAAATTATATAGGGAGTTTATAAATATTAATAATAATATAAGTAGGGAGATGTGAGCAAAATGACAACGGATGGGTGTGTTGATTATTAATTTGAGAAAGGAAAAAGAAGATAATATAGATTAAATATTACAATAGTTAAGCATTAAATAGGGATAAAGAACAGGTGGAATTAATGTAAATAGTGGATATATAATAAATTAAATAAATATAAATAGACATTGTTTAGTTGGGAATAAACAAGGTAAGGAGTGTTATGTGTTAAGGAGAAAGAGAGGATTGTTTGAAGGGAAGTACAGGTTATATTAATAAATATAATTAATTATTATAAATATTTATAGTCACCAAAAACACTTACGAGTATACACAATATACTTATGAAATCCTCTCCGTGAGCGGTTGTTGACATCGGTGTTGGAGATGTTTCGCCGTGTGCTGCGTCGCCTGAGGAGCTTTGGTAGGTACGTGCCCGCACCTCCGGACGCGCACCACTCCGCGGTAGTACCCGGGTACTATTCCCGACGGTGGGGATCGCGCACACCCGGGGAAACGGTCGCGAGGCACGTTGCTTACGTGCCGGCCGCGCTCAGTTGTCACCATCTTGAATCGATCTAGATTCAAGCGCGCGCACACTGAACACGCGGTCCGCGCTCGTATCGATACGGGGATCGCACGCATATAGTATAGGGAATTCGGAACGCGGATAGTGGGGGAACATGTGTATAATAGTAAGGAGATAAATTTATATTTGAATTTCGCGCTGTTAACTAGAGAATAATTTAGTGATCTATTGAACCAATCAATAGATGATTTTATTAGAGATAAGACTTCCGTATGGGTAAATATAACAGCATATTACGTTATAAGACTGTAATTACCTTAAATATGGAAAGTCAAAATACTAATTGGGACAATGATAACTTATGCAAATTAGTTGTCATTTTTATTTATAGTAGGGTAAATACGGGTAGCTTTATTACACCTGTGACGGATACGGAAGGGTTGGAGAATTATAATATTGCCGTATCCCTCGGAAAACGGATCCCCGCCATTCTGATCCTATCGATCTTCCATATAGTATTGATTCTTTATTCTGATCATATCTACCGTACAATCCAGTATTGTTATTCTGATCTTATCGATCGCATAATCCAGTATTGTTTCTATATATTCTGATTCTATTGATCGAAAAAACCAGATTATTATTTGACTCTATCAATCACATTCACAGAGGATTATTATTTTTTTATATAAGGAGGATTAAGGAGTTATAAGAAATTCATTGTGACTATAAGGAGGAACAGTCATTAGTTAAAATATATACCTATCTAGACATATCTAGTCGCAAGGAATATTAATAGATAGTATTATTATTGTTATCTCGATTTTTATATTGATTTTATTTCATCGAATTGGTGAGTTATTTTAATTTTTTAATATAATAATTGATTTATTAGTGGGGACAACAATAATAAACTCAGTGCGCGTTTTCTTACTTACAAGGGGCGTACATGACCTCCGGGAAACGGATCTCATCCTAACTTTGGTATGTCTTTTATAATATAAAAATATGAAGAAAGCCAAGTTATCTCTTGCCAATGGCCACTTTTACGCAAGTTATTCGACATCCAATAATAATAGCAGTAAAAAATACTTCCAATTCGGTCGCTTATAACTCAAAAACAAATAAAGATAAACAATCGAACCAAAAACCGGAAGAAAGTTGAGTTCAAGTAGATATGGTTTAAAAAAAAAGAAGCTCAAATTGCTTAATTTGAAGCAAAGTTATGAAGAAAATAAGAAATTGAAAACTATTAAGCCAAAAGAAACAATAAATTTTTCATATTAAATTTTGGCTTAATAATCTTCAATTTCTTATTTTTTTCATAACTTTGCTTCAGATTAAGCAATTTGAGCTTCTTTTTTTTTAAACCATATCTACTTGAACTCAACTTTCTTCCGGTTTTTGGTTCGATTGCTTATCTTTATTTGTTTTCGAGTTATAAGCGACCGAGTTGGAAGTATTTTTTACTGCTATTATTATTGGATGTCGAATAACTTCCGTATAAGTGGCCATTGGCAAGAGATAACTTGGCTTTCTTCATATTTTTATATTATAAAAGACATACCAAAGTTAGGATGAGATCCGTTTCCCGGAGGTCATGTACTTCCCTTGTAAGTTAAATTGTTTATTCGATTAATTTTAAATTAACGTTCTCTCGCTCGTGGTTAGTGGTGCCACGGGATCTATTATTAGATCCCGTAATATAATTATATATATCTAAATTTTGTTAAGATATTAATATTCGTTATCGCGGTAATAGGTATCCGGAACTATTTAGTTGATTCAACGGAACTTTCTCTGGGTGAGTCCACCGGGTAATCAGGACTAATAAATTAATATTATTGTTTTTTTCTTTTTCGATGATGTTGGGATCCGAATATAATTTTGTTTAAATAATATTTTCTTAGTGGAATTATATACCAGCATCACAATATATATATATATATATATATATATATATATATATATATATACGGTGAGGAACGAAGGTCCGCCTCGAACGTGGATAGCGGTGTCAAACGGCTTGATAATGTCCTGCTAGACCTGCGGGCGTCGACGTTGGATGCGCATGCTTTCGGAGTCCGATGATTGACAGATGTCGAAGTCGTAGTTCCTCGATCCCCGGGTACAAGATCTCTCTTGATTTTGAATGCGTATTTCTTTAAAGTCCAAGTAGCAGAGCCACGCCCTCGGATAAAAATCAAAGAGTTGATTGGCAGAGCTTCGCCTTACGAAAGCTTTAGACAAAAAATTAGGAATGGCTGTGTCTGTTCTGGGTCCTCTTTATATACCCTAAAAATCTATGCATCTGTCCTTGTTTTACGCTTTGCTTTAGACGGAAATTGCGTATGTAGTTCTCGATTTTTCTGTGCTTGCATCCGATTGGGCCGTTAGATGTGCGTTAAAAATCATCGAATCCCATGTATTTTCTGTATCGCTTCGTAGTTAATTCGGAGAATTTGCTGCACCCCTTTTATTACTGCGACATTACCCAAAGAACGGCTTAATTTATTACTTCCTTCTAATGCTCGAGTTTTCTAGTTCATGTTTCCCACCGCCGACTCTGCAGTACAAAAAAAACTCTTGCGCAACGCTTCGTTTCGATCTTACTATCGGCGATCCCGCTTATATGCGTATTGGCTTTGAATAATATCTTCAACTCTACTTATCAGTCTCTTTTTCGTTTGAAACACTCGTAAATTAATCTGTCCCTTAGCTCTATAAATTATATTTTATATTACTGCATTTACTTAGAATCATTCTTTATCAACCTTATTTTGTTCGTCTTCTACACCGTAATTTTATTCGAAACTACGCAGTACTTTTTACGAAAAATAATAATATAATTTTCGTCGGGACGCGATAGTACGTATATAAAATTATTATTTTCTTTGAAGATGATGATATTCTTTGTTTGACTAATGCTGATTGTAAAGACTATGTAAGTACAGACATCATAAATAGGTAGAATGACAATTTCTCAGATAGATCTTCATTACTAAGCAAAAAAAAAATAAGAAAAAAGTCAAAAAGTTAAGATATATATTTTACAGGATACCAAAAAATGCAGTTAATAATGAAAATATTCCGAATTCCCGAAAATCTCGCAATTAGTGCAAATCTCCAGAAATAACTTAAATATTCCCGGAATGCTTGAAACGTCTAATAAATAATAAAAACATCCCGGAATTCACAAAAATCCAGTAATTAATGAAAAATTCCCAGGTTCACTAAAAAATCCAGTAATTAGTACAAACATCCTGAAGTACCTTAAAAAATCCCTGAATTTCCAAAAAATCTAGTAATTTGTGCACATATCCTGGAATCCATGAAAATTCTAGTAATTAATGAAAATAACCCGGAATTCCCAAAAATACAGTTATTTAAGAGAAATTCACGGAATTCCCGAAAAATCATGTAATTAGTGCAAAATCTCGAAAAAACTTAAAAATTCCCAGGATTTCCAAAAAATTTAGTAATTAGTACAAAGAGTCAGTGCCAGCGCGCCAGGGTGTCATTGTGACAGGACCGCAAGAAAGGTCTGTTCGCGCGACTTTGGGAGGGGGTCTGTCGCGACAAGAAGGCTTTCCAACTTGACTAAATTTACGCACTAAATTCAAATTTGTGCGCTGGTTAAGCAAATTTCTTTTGTCTGTGTTTATATCATAAAATCGCATGAGAGAAAATTCATGTTACTAGATGTACCTTGATATAAATACTAATTTTATATATTATGTAATTATGCAGTAGCTAAGTAAATAAATCATAAAGAAATTATGAAATTATTAACGTGTTGAAAATAATGATTGCGTTAAGCTACATTTACATGGAATGATTCATATATACGTATATATATTTATATATTTATATATTTTATATATTATATCAATTATTATATTTAAATATGCATAATTTTACATTGTAATGAATCGTGTCTTTTTATTTATATTTATAGATAATTAAAATTAAGTAAGTCACAAATTTCCAACAAAATTCAAGGGGTTATCTCTTCATTCAATTTAAGTTGCCAAAAGTTTTGAATAAATAGGCACAACTTTTGTTGTTAACTATTATAAAAATAACTTACCACAATAAGCTTAACCTACTTAAGTAAAAAAAATATTACCATAAGCTTTTAACCTAATGTATTATTTAAATATCTTTATAAAACTACGTTTTTAGCAATTATTTTCAGAAACAATTTTCAGTTAATAGTTATAACAAATATACGTAAGTGAAAAATAGTATCAAACGAGTAATCCTTAGCTTTTATAAGCCACAAAAATTCACTCATAAATGTGCGAATTTATTTTTTAGCAAATATTATTTTTATAATTAAAATTTACTATTATGCTATTGCAGTAATCGTAATTGTTAAGAATGTAATACAATTTTATCATGTAATAAAAACGATTCAATATATAATCATCATACAAACCAAATGAATCCGCACTTGATTGTGAGATGCTTAATTAATATTAAAAATAATATAGTTAGTGATAAATAAGAAGAACCTTTTATATTTGATTCATTCAAACCATTTCTCCTGTGTAATATTCTCACTTACCTAAACAATAAACGTAATATAGTACTTGATGCTGCATGCTTTTAAAAATACCTTAGTAGAAACCTATTGTAGAATAATTTACATTTTTATGTATAAAATAATTCTGCATCAATGCATGGACAAAATAGTTTGTATTAAAAGTATAACATATGATATTTTAAATACATAACGTTATTTTACTTCGATATCAGCTGCTTTTTTTGCCAATATATGAGCAAATCCACAGAACCTTTAATTTTGGGGAAGCGGGTAATATAGTAGTAAAGAAGCAGACTTAGCAACATTATAACAACGGTTTCTGGTAGAAAAAGTAATTCGATGAAGGGTCCTTATCATCTTTTTAAAGTTGTTTTCATTAGCTTTTTGTTAGAGGCTTCATAAAGTTGCATTTTTGCAAATTTGACGATGGAAGTAATACTCATCTTCTGTTTTTTAAGCTTATAGAAATTATAATTCTTCACCAAATGTTACAGAAATTTTTTTTGACAACCTACACCATCTACCCTATTAAACTAAAAGTGTTAGAATAGTGTGCCTTCATGATACAGAAAAATAAAAATCGCAACTCTTGAGGAAGTCAGTTTTTGTAAATTTAGGAAATTTTAGAATTTTGATATTATACAAAGATAAGTTTTGTTTATAGCTTCGTATTGACTATACGAAATAGGTTATTTCAACAGAAAAGCTAATATAAATACACACACACACACACACACACACACACACACACACACACACACACACACACACCCACACACACAGACACACACACACACATACCCGCGCGCGCGCACACATACACACACATATCATTCAGTCAGCCTTACGCAAGTAGTTTGTTTACCATTAAAGAGAAGTATGCGAAAAGAAAATTATTTATCATGTAATGAATGTTTCAAATAATTTGCCATGTACTCATTACCAATTGAAACCTTCAAGTTGGAAGATTTATGGAGCAAAAAATGAAATTCCTGTTACAAGTACTCAAACAAAAAAAACCATTGTTACTAGGAAAAGAAAATTACAGTACTGTAACGGTACTTGAAAACATCCTTTTATATGAAAAATTGTTGTTAGATATTTCAATTTTTGTTAAATAAGAGACTTAATTATGTTGTTATATTCATAAATTATAGAATAAAAAATGTTCTGTTTATTTACGAAGTGATTTTTTATAATTTACCCTATGATACCCCTCATCAATATTTTAATCGTTAATTTCTTAGATAAGTCTTGAAAAGAAATAGGGGCCCTCATATTTTCCTACTATTTAACCTCTAAAGAAGTAGAAATCTCCATTAAAATCAATGTGCCTCCCAAAAAAAAAAAAAAAATTTCAAATGAAAATCAAAGGTTCCGTGGATTTGCTCAAATACTATAAAAATAAATAAAAATATTTTTTTTTTTTATGTTATTTAACGTCGCTCTATTTATGCTGCCAGGGCTAATCAGCGACGGAGGTGAACGGTGTGTCTGTAAACAAAGCACATGTAGTTGAAACAGTGGTGCTTGTGTCCATCGGAAGATATCATCGGTCACTGTAATTAGTCTAATAAGTACAGTTTCCTGTCCTCCCGATGGAACCACCGCGATCCTCTTTACATCTTCGCGTCCCTAACGTTCCCTATAGTTCAGATGCCCGTGCCTCTTATGCACTGAAAAATGCACGAAACGCACGTGCACCTGAACTGGCGTCACATTATAGTGACACGCCGAGCCACTGAGTCGCGGTGTTCGAAAAATGCACATGAAAAAAAATTTTCAGAGGTACACGTCTGGGATCGAACCCACGACCCTCGGTGTGAGAGTCGGGAGCTCTACCCATGAGCCACCGCGGCTCCTAAATAAAAATATTTAATAATTATATTTTAATCTAGATGCAGACGAAACAGATCAGTCGGAAGAGATGGTAGAGAGGTACGCAATGCGACACATTTCAGGCTGAAACTTGTAATTTATACGATTAAATAAAAAATTTTTTAATTTTTTGTGTTTTTTTTGTTATTATTTCAACTCTGTTATATTTATCTTCTGGTAACTCCTCCATAAAATACTTGGTATTTTCGCAATCTTCTAAAATATGTTTAAGTGTGCCTAAATCTTTATTACATAACTTACAAATCCTATCCTCCATTTTTCTCCAGTATTTATTCGTTACATTCATGTTTCCACACCATTATATAAATATATAAATATATATACGTATATATGAATCATTCCATGTAAATGTAGCTTAACGCAATCATTATTTTCGACACGTTAATAATTTCATAATCTCTTTATGATTTATTTACTTAGCTACTGCATAATTACATAATATATAAAATTAGTATTTATATCAAGGTACATCTAGTAACATGAATTTTCTCTCATGCGATTTTATGATATAAACACAGACAAAAGAAATTTGCTTAACCAGCGCACAAATTTGAATTTAGTGCGTAAATTTAGTCAAGTTGGAAAGCCTTCTTGTCGCGACAGACCCCCTCCCAAACTCGCGCGAACAGACCTTTCTAGCGGCCCTGACACAATGACACCCTGGCGCGCTGACACTGACTCAGTACAAATATTCCAAAATACCTTAAAAAATTCTTGAATTTCCAAAAATCCCAGTAATTAGTGCACATATCCCGGAATCCATGAAAAGTCTAGTGATTAATGAAAATATCCCAGAATTCCCAAAAAATCCAGTTAGTAAAGAAAAATTCCCAGAATTTCCGTAAAATCCATTAAATAATGAAGGTATTCCGTAATTCCCTAAAAATTTAGTTATTAGTGAAAAATTCTCGAAATTCCCGAATAACCACGCGATTAGTTCAGACATTCCAGAATACCTTAATATTTTCTTGTATTCCCGATATTGTAATATCTCGAAAAGTGTTACAAATTCCCAGATTTTCGAAAATTGCAGTAATTAATTAAAAAATCCCGAGATAACTCAAAATTTCCTGGAATACCCGAAAATCCAATTATTAATGAAAATATCCCAGAATACCCCAAAAATCTCATAATTAGTGCTACTATCCAGAAATACAATAAAAATTCCTAGAATTCCTGACAAAGCCTTGTGAATAATGCAAAATATTTCAGAATTCCCAAAAAATTCGGTATTAGTGCGAATTATCCCGGAATTGCTGAATAATCTACTAATTAATGAAAATTTGCTGAATTAAAAGAAACTAGTTATTAAGGAAATATTCACAGAATTCCCAAAGAATTTTTAAATATCCCTAAATATCTTAGAAAATCCCGGAATTTCGATAAAACGCGTAATTAGTGCAAATATACAAGAACACCTTAAAAATTCCCTGAATTCCCGAAAATTCTAGTAATTAATGAAAATATCCAGTTATTAATGAAAAATTCCCTGAATTCTCGAATATCCACGAGATTAGATCAAATATCCCGAAATCCCATAAAAATTTCGGAATTTCTCGAAAAATCCCTCAATTAATGTAAATATCCCAAAATTTCCAAAAAAATTCCGTATTTATTGCAAATATCCTGAAATACCTTAAGAGTTTCTGTAAACAATATAAATATACCGAATACATTAATTAATATATATAAATATATAAATTTTTACTGACACGGCGGAGGCGGTGTAGGGGAAGTTTTTTTTTAATAATATAGAGAAATAATTATTTTTTACTTAATAAATAAAAAAAACTGAATTCTAATCTTTCTAAAATACATTATTTAATATACTGTTGGATACAATTTTAGCCGATGGTAATTACCAATTTTGCAAGTATGCAGAAGATGATGTCACAAATTAATAAATAGTCGATTGTTGAGGGTCAAGAATAAATAAATCCAATTTATTTATGTAAGTGCACGACGTTTCGTCTGCTACGTTTGCAGATCTCTTCAGGTGCTGAATTTATTGGACAAAATCATAAACATTTATATCAAATTTTACAATACTTGAGAATTAAAAATCAAATTTCTATAATCAACAGCCCAAGTGAGCTTCATCGAAAACTAAAAATGAGATACCTAGTCCTGCTTATAAGATACTCAATATGATCACTCCATCTCATATTTATCTAAAAAATTATTCCTAAATATTTTGTTTTAGTTATTCTGTTGAGTAGTTCATTGTTTATTTTAATATCTATATTGTCTGGTACACTGTCTATATAATTGCCATAAGTAATATATACTGTTTTTTGAACATTTAAAGTTAATTTATTTAGTCTTAACCAAGTAGAGACATCTTCTAAATATGTATGCATTTTGATTTCTTCTTCTTTCTATAGTTCCGCTGTTGCTATAACAGCAGTATCATCAGAATAAGACATTATTGTATTTACTGGCATTGTAGTTAATAAATCATTTACATATAATATAAAAAGTAAAGGCTCAAGTGTTGTTCCTTGCGGTACTCTTGTTTTAATGATTTGATATTCACTTTCGTGATTACCAATTCTTAACTTTTGTTTTCTGTCATTAAGATAACTTTTTATTAATTTGTGGGCTTTTCCTCTTACTCCATATGCATATAACTTGTCTAATAATATTTCATGATTTACTGTGTCAAAGGCTTTTGCAAACTCTAGAAAAGTAATAGCAACTGGTTTATTTTTATCTAGTTTTTCATACATCGTTTAGTTATAAGACTTAGTGCATCTTCAATTTCTTTACTCTTGATAATAATTATTACGAATTACACCAGCACACAAAAGGAGTAACATAAATTTAAAAAAATTTTCAACATTCTTTAAAGATTAAAATATGTAAGGGTGAAGTAAGCCCTCGATTTAAAGTCAGCATGTCAATATACATGAAAACAATGTATTATAACACACTCATAAAGCAATTTTTATTAGCTCTTAACCTACGCATTTAAATACAAATTTTCACAATTTTTCACGATTTTTCAATATTTTTTCAAAGTTTAAAGGGCGTACGGGCAAAATAATCCCCGAATTCGGATTCAGAGAATCAAACTACATAAAAACCATGTACAGTTCAGTCACCACAAAATTTACTACTCAAACTCTACATTTTTAAGTTTTTCATTTTCACGATTTTCCGCGATTTTTTCGAGATTTTATAAAAATTTTGGGGGTATTTGGGCAAAAGCAACCTTGGATTCGGATTCAACGCATCATAGTACGTCGTAGTAGTAAGGATAGATAGCTCTGGTTTCTTGAATAGACCACTTATTTTCTTCTGTGTGCCGATGTCATTATTTCGGTTTATTAAACTTAAAATCAGTATTTTTATTTAACTATTTGTATTTCAGAATTCTGAATTCTACACATAAAAAACTCTAACTTTGAGAACTCTTAAAGCGATTTATAATTTCTACATCATCCGTATAGTTTATTTTTGGGAAAAATAAAAATTAGTCAGACATTTGTGGTTCTGAATAGCAAACTCTATCCTTCCGCAGATTGTTTACAGGCTATTGATGCATGTTTAAAATTCTGGGTTGCACGACAGACGTATCCTATGCCATGTGATTTTGTGTGGTCGTTTTTTGAGTAAGGTAGTGTATACTTTAAAAACGAAGCCTCCCTAGTATATATATTGGGTACTTAAGGGAAGTCCCTTCAGTAAATTTACAAAAATCGTCACTTCGACTATTGGCGCTGAGGTCAGTCGAGACATATCCAAAATAATTATAATTTAATAAAAAATAAAGACCATACCATGCAAATAGACAGCTGAGCGGGATTGCCACTCATACCAGAAATATTTATAGGCCTGTTGTCACCTCAAAAAATTAACATTCAAGTCATGAAGTGATAAGTACGATTTGACTGGTGAGAAACGGCATCTTTTGCACTCCGCCATTACTTTACGAATTATGACACGCGGTTGCATAGTGATGTTTTCTCCTATAGATAGTGCTCGATGTATCATTTCGTTACAAATTTTTAAGACGCCGTAATAAGGATAAGTCTTTTGGCCAGTCAATAATTCAGTTTCATTAGTACTACTAATGAGTTTATCCAACAGATAGATTTGCCAGTAAAAGGCGGTAGAAGCTATAACGGTAAGCGAGTTACCGATCATGTGAGTAACTATAAAGCGTATAGGGAGTGCTGCGCGCGCACGAACGCGCGAGTGTCGTATAGAAATAGCGCGCGTTCGGTGTAGTGGTACAGGCCGATATACCTCGTGTTTTATCTAAAATTAATCTAATTAAATAATACAAATTGTTCAAAAAAGTTATTAATTATCGATTCTTAGTGACACCAATAACTGAATGAATCAGTGTATATGCACTATATAATACATAAGTTTTACTTAAAAATTATCCAAATAATTTTGAAGTAAAACAAAGATGGAGTAATATTGGTAAAAAAAAATATAAAATTACTGAACCTTTATATAAATTAAATAGTATAAAATGATCTGTCTATTACAAATATTAAACTTTTAAATATTGAGATAGTGAGAAATTATTTTTATAGCGAATATATCACTTACTGATAGATATTCGCTATAGATACTAGCCCATAAGTGTGAAAAATCACCGGACAGAACCCAACTCTTAACATAAACAACGTTCTGGTGGTATCCTCGGGGTTAGCAGAAGTAGGATCTATTGGTGGTAAGCAGGCGGCACTCACAAGGGGAGTACTTGACCTCCGAAAAACGGATCTTATCCTAACATTGGTATGTCTTTTATAATACAAAAATGTAAAGAAAGCCAAGGTATCTCTTGCCAATGGCCACTTTTACGAGAGTTATTCGACATCTAATAATAATATTAGTAAAAATTACTTCCAATTTTATCACTTACAACTCGGAAACAAATAAAGGTAGGCACTCAAACCAAAAACCAGAAGAAAGTTGAGTTTAAGTAGATATGATTTGAAAAAAAAGAAGCTCAAATTGCTTAATTTGCAGCAAAGTTATAAAGAAAATAAGAAATTAAAGATTATTAGGCCAAA
Organism: Theocolax elegans; assembly: GCA_026168455.1. NCBI lineage: Eukaryota > Metazoa > Arthropoda > Insecta > Hymenoptera > Cerocephalidae > Theocolax > Theocolax elegans. Next base: position 49,690,029 of record CM047426.1, on the reverse strand, counting down.
AGACACAATAAATTTTTCATATTAATTTTTGGTTAAAATTTCTTCAATTTCTTATTTTCTTTATAACTTTGCTCCAAATTAAGCAATTTCAGCTTCTTTTTTTTTAACCATATCTACTTGAACTCAAATTTCTTCTGGTATTTACTTTGAGTGCCTAGCTCTATTTCTTTCCGGGTTGTAAGCGATCTAATTGCAAGTAATTTTTACTGATATTATTATTAGATATCGAATAACTCCCGTATAAGTGGCCATTGGCAAGAGATAACTTGCCTTTCTACACATTTTTATATTATAAAAGACATACCAAAGTTAGAATAAGATTCGTTTCCGGAGGTCAAGTACTCCCCTTGTCAGTGGAATGTCTGTTTGCCAGCAGTCACAAATAAAGAAACTCGACAGTCCATTGAAGGTGTATACTCTGGAACAGGGAGCTGGATAAAAACTGCAGGCGAAAGCTCAGCAACTAAAAAGCGGGTCCTAAATGCGGAGAGAAGTCCTCCGACTCCTCTTAGTAGGAAAAAGGGAAAGGAAACTCCGCGCGAGGGTCGCGAATATAAAAACGGCTTAAAAACAGGCCGGGATAGATGAGTAACACTGAACGCGCTGAAAAGCCGAAATTCAGCGTGGGGCTCAGAGCGGTGGAAAGATCGAACCCTCTGACAAGGGTCGTGGTAGAGGCAGATTATCCTGAAGTACTTCTTAACACAGTACAGTTTGAAGACTTCAGGAGCGCCGTAGAGGAGGAGGCAAATGCTCTTCCTGCTGAGTAACGGCCAAAATTTGCTGCGTCCTTCTGCAGGAGGATCTTTGTGATTTTAGAGGATGAATAATGATCCGCGGACTGGTTGGGTAGAATAGAGCCTGGACTAAAATCCTGGCGGGGTTCTGCTCTAACAGTGAGTAGAACAGAGGTGCTGCTGAGGCTGGTGTAGGCTAGCGCGAGGATATTCAGAACACCGAAATATCAAAATAACGGAACTGGTGCTACAGCGGCTGTAGCTGTACAATCCGTTATTAAACATCGCTACTTGGTGGGTAGTAAATCGAGATGAGGTGCTGTCTGAAACGGCTGCAGCAAAGAACAACTTTCTTTTGGTGCAGATGCAGGGATGCCAAGCTAGAGCTGTTCAGGCTCTAGATTGCTGATTCTTCTAATCGTTAGAGCGAGTAACTTTAAAAATACACGCTCCGGTAGTAGAGGAGTCTGATAAAGAGGCAAATGTGCCTGGAAGTTAGAGATAATTATTTCAAAGGTGCTGCAAATCTCACAAATACCCTGCATCACTGCAAAGCCGCTTTTGTACGATTGCGTAAGGGTTTGACAGAGATGCAAAAGGGAAAGGGAAAGGGGCTTGTTTGTTTCAGGGACACACAGGCTGAGACTCCTAGAACCTTCATCATAACAAAGAGAGTGAACATAGCCCGCTGATGGACCTCTGTACAAGGGATCTGAGAGCGGTGATTACAGAAATAGAGGATATCGGCAACATAGTCATCGCCTCAGCGTACTTCCCATACGATGAGAACGTAAATCCTCCAACGAAAGTTAGAAAGCTAATTACCATCTGTAAGAGCAAAAACTTACCACTCCTCATGGGATGTAACGCTAACTCACTTCAATATTGTGGGGTAGCACAGACATCAATAGTAGAGGAGAGGAACTAGTAGAATATCTAGCCATAAGCAAGCTAGATATTCTAAACACTGGTACAACGCCAACTTTCTGCAACAAACCTAGAGCAGAAGTGTTGGACATTATGCTATGTATAGAAAAAATTACAAATAGAATTATGAAATATAGAGTATCTGATGAACCATCACTAACTGAACATGCCAAGACTTTTTACGAGATTGTGGGATCTGGAAATAATCCTAGGACATGCACAAGGAAACCTTAAGAGACAAATTGAACAACCTACAAGGAAGAAATAAGCAGCTCTCTTGCAAGTTTCCCAGAGCTTATAAGGAACTGAAAGAAGCTTGATGAAGCTGTGAAAAAATTCAAGGAAAAAACTATCTCAGACTTTGAAAATAACTGTTGATTTACACTAGTGGGAAAAAAAGAAAAAAACCTATTGGTGGAATCAGAAGTTGGAGCTTCTCAAGAAACAAGTAAAAAGAACCTATAAACTGGTCCAAAAAAGAAGCACAGCAGATATATGGAATCTTTACGCAAGTACAAGAGACAGCTATCGAGCTATAATTAGAAAGGCACAGGCAGAATCATGGATTAGCTTTTACAGTGACATAGAAATAGGCTAATAGGCAGCTCGGTTGGACAGGATCTTATCATAAAATCCTGACGCCATACTGGGGTTAATCAAACTACCGAATGGAAAATACATCATGACAGATGAGGAGATGTACCACCTAATCGAATCATTCTATCCAAACTTCTTGAAGGAAGGAAAAGAGGTGATGGAAGTTCACCAGTCGAATAACCACTGAACGGAAAACCAGATCGGATTCTTAGACCCATATAAATCACCAGGACCGGACGGCATTTACCCTGCACTATACAGAGGAAGGGACAGTGTATTTTATCGGTCCTAAAGTTAGGCTTATTGGAGCGGATAGACATTTGTACTACATTCCAAACAGTTCGAAGGAAACAAGATTGACATTTATTCCGAAAACGGGTAGAGGGACCTATAACTCCCCAAAAGACTTCCGACCTATGAGCCTTAGATTGTTTATTCTTAAGATAATGGAATGGCTTATAAATAGATATGTGAAAGATAAACCTCCAAAAGAGCGACCACTTCATAGGGATCAACAGGCGTACAGAGCAGGTCACTCCACGGAGTCTGCTGAAGAACAAATTGAAAATGGAGGCTTCGCCTTGATGGTCTGTTAGATATTGAGGGAGCCTTTAGTCATACCTCTAAAAAGAGCTATCAAGGAACCTATGAAAAGACATGGAATAGCTCAGTCAGTTATTGACTGGGTACTACCAAGGGGACTACCAAGGTAACTGGCTGGGTGAACACAAGATTACCACAGGGGGGTTACCTCCCCGTCCCTCTGGAACGTATTAATGAATACATTACTATACCTACTAACCAACATAGGTTGATAGGTTGTAGGATGTGCAGACGATCTGGCAGTAATAGTCAGAAGACCATTCTTAGAAACAATTTTGACACCATGCAAAATGCCTTAAATGAGGTATATGAATGATGCCAAGGACGTGGTCTATCGTTAAACCCAGAAAAAATAGAAGTTATGGTATTTACATGAAAATATAAGTAGAAAACACACATAAAACGCCTCGAATTGGGAGGAAAACGGCTAAAAACGAAAGGAAAAACGAAATATCTAAGCATGCTCCAACTCTTGGAATTGTACTGAAGCGACTTTGTACGAGTAACCACCTTTAACTACTCCAAGATACAGAACTGATGAACTATGTGTATTTCAAGGACGACTGCTATAGCTCGGTCGAGGCTTACTATATCAAAGTACGCGACGACCTCTACGATCTGCAGCCGCATCGCGGACTTTCTTCCGTATGCTCCGTATACAAAATAACAAGCGAATCAAAACGTAGCGCAGTAAAGTTGCTACGCGTATAGCTAGAATCCTTCGATGGGAAGCTTTCCGTGACATGTTCTCGTTCCCCGGTGACATGGGTTTTAAGATAAAACATTCTCTCGACGTTTCACGCTATGTTTCGGCAAAAAAAAAGTATCCCCCGTCCAATAAAGACACAGGCCTTCTCGACCTCGGCGGTCATTAAGCAAGCCAAATTAGCGAAAGGGGAGCTAACTGCCAGGGTGATTGTAGAAGACGGAATACATCAGCGAGAAGAGGTGCGCGGTCTATTGGACCCATGTTCCGAAAGCTTAAAAGTCTCTATAACCCTAGCGCGAAGACTAGGTAGTAAGCTCGAACACATCAAAACCTACGAGCAGGAGTGATGCAAGAATCTTCCTTCATTGTCCAGCAAACCTGGTTTGGCTTGACCGTAACCGGAGTCTTCCCTGCAGCAAACAAATCTTTGACTGTCGCATCCACAACGATGACCAAGAACTTGAAGGAGAATAATGACGAAACACTGATGGGATGGGTCCAAAGATTTTGGGCTGTCGAGGATGTTCAACAAGTAACGAGGCTCTCGCGATCAGATGTTGCAGGCGAAGCAATATTTTTACATTACAAACGGGATCAGAGTGAACGCTATATTGTTACTCTTCTTATTGAGCATGACAAACTCTCTCTTGTCGGTGCGAGCCTGCCCCAGACCCAATTGGTGCTATCGTCAATGCACAAAAGGATGCTAAAGGACCTAAGGCTCGCGGAAGAATGTAAAAAATTCATGCAGGGCTACCTGAATCTCAAACACATAAGACTACTTTCGCCTGAGGAGCTCACGAAAGCTAAGATTACGGCTAATTATCTTCCGTATCACGCGATATGACAGAGAGGTGATGTGGGGTCTAAAATACGAATGGTCTTTAATGCGTTCCAACCAACTTCGACTGGATTCAGCCTCAATGATGCTCTACAGTTCAAGCCAAAACATCAGGGTGATATGGCAGCCATTCTCACGAGGTGGACAAGACATCGTAACGCAATCTGCGCGGATATCAAGATGATGTTCCGTCAGATCAAGGTTGATCCACAATATGCTCACCTGCGGAGGATTGTATGGACCCCCTCTGAATACGAACAAGTGTCTCATTATCTCTTTCAAATAGTTACGTTTATCAAAACCTGCACACCTTATCTCGCTCTAGAAACATTGAAACAACTGTGCATACACAAAGAAACGCAATTTCCAGAGACCGTAGACGCTATACAAAACGCGCTCTACATGGACGACTTTCTGAACGGGACGGACGACCTTTCCACAAATGAGTATCGAACTGTTCAGGATTAATTGACGAGATACACCCAAACACAACAAATTATGGTAGTATCTGGGAAGCCGGCATCAAATCGACGAAAATACACTTATGCCACGTAGTAGGTCTACGAAAACTCACCTTTGAAGGGTTTAGCACATTCCTTGCGGAGGTCGAGATTATACTTAATAGCAGCTCCTTCACACTGATTTCGGTGGAGTCCGACGAAATCGATGCCCCCACGCCAGCCCGTTACCTCGTTGGTGGCTATCTCACGTCTATCCTCCGTCCATCGACCGAAGGATGAAATCTCAACCATAGCGCACAGTGGCAATTTGTAAGCGGCGTTAGGAATCATTTTTGAGGTCGGTGGAGTAAGGAGTACTTAAACAGTTTGCAACAATGAGATAATTGTCAAACCCTCGACCAAACCTGGTAGTTGGAGACATTGTTGTGTTCACATCATCATCACAGACGTTCCTCTGGTTTTTTGATGATATTTAAAGAATATTTCTTCTGCGACATCGGAAGACTTTCCATCTTCCATTTATATTTTTTCATATATTATTTGTATGTTTTTATGCTAAATGTGATGTATTCACCTAGGCTAGTATCTACGCCTATAGGTAAAGGTACGCAAAATGGCGCATTAGCTACTCGGCAACAGCCCTATCATGCTTATGTCAGTAGCGTGCTGACCCTAGGCTAGCTCACAGGAGCTCCAATTGTCAATGTCTTTGATTTAATATATAGTCATCCCGCTCCCAATACAGTACGTCAAAGATGTGAAAAATTTCAATAGTTTAAACTTGATAGTAAATTAGAAACTTTGACCTCAAGTTCTTGTGAAGTTTCATAGTATTCTTTAAAATAATCAGTTTACGATCAAGATTTTCCCTACGCTATCTTGACGTAGATGCTATGATAGCTATGTTAAAAAAATAACGAACTAAGAATATTTTTTATATAAAAAAAAGGTTTATTGGCTAAAAATTGTTATTCATTTTGTGTGACTAAATTAGGCACTAATAAGGCACACATTGAATTAACATCATTCAGGACGATTTTTTGTTGTAGTTTCTAACGATCATTGTTCGGTTACAATGAACCTACTTGAACAAGAATCTCTAAGTTCAGTACACGAACCAAGATAAGGGTTTCTTTCTTGGAATCGTATTGCGAAATTTTGCGAGAATCTTGGGAAGAATTGTAACTATTATTAATGAGAACTGAACAAAATTTATTAATTAAAGATAAACCATACAAAATATGAACGCGTGCCAGCCGCGTCTATATGAGACAAAGAAGCGATAACACGCGGGTTACCGATGCTACAAATATACACCATAAGAAAAAGATCGTCGGCAGAGTACGTGGCCAGTTGTCTTAATTACGTAAACGCGATGCACATTGTCACAATATAAAATAATAAAATACTAGCCAAAAACGCTCGCTTCGCTCGCGATTAAAACAAGGTTTGGGACACACTATTGAAACAAAATACAATATCGAAAGAAAATGTGATAGAAGAATCTCAAAATTATAAAGAAGAATTAAAAATAAAGATACTGTAAAAATAAGTATTGACAGAAAACAAAAACAAGAAATAGTCAACAAAAATAATATTGAAGACAAAAATATTAATATATTAAAACAAGGTCTTAATTAAGGTCGAGTCATTCCCAAATAACTCAGAAATTCCCGAAATATCCTGGAAATCCCGTAATTAGTAGAGTTATTCAGAAATACCTCAGAAATTCCCGAAAGATCCAGGAATTCCCGTAATTAGTAGAGTCGTCCCTAAAAACCTCTGAAATACCCGAACGATCCAGGAAATTCCGTAAATAGTAGTCATCCAGAATTTATCAGAAGTTCTCGAAATATCCAGAAAATCCCGTTATTATTGGTGTTATCCCGAAATAGCTAAGAAAATCAAGAATGATCCAGGATATCCCATAATTAGTAGCGTCATCCCGAAATACCTCAGAAATTCCCGAAAGATCCAGGAAATGCCGTAATTGGTAGAGTCATCACGAATTTTCTCAGATATTCCAGAAATACCCAGGAAATCCCGTAATTAGTAGAGTCTTTCTGAAATATTTCAGAAATTCCCGAAAGATCCAGGAAATCCCGTAATTAGTAGCGTCATCCCGAAATACCTCAGCAATTCCCGAAATATCCAGAAAGTCCCGTAATTAGTGGAGACTTTCTGACATATGTCAGAAATTCCCACAATATCCTGGACATTCCACAATTAATGGAGACATTTCGAAATACCTCAGAAAATCCCGAAATATCCAGGAAATCCCGTAATTAGTAGCGTCATCCCGAAATAATCAGAAATTCCCGAAATATCCAGGAAATACCACAATTAATGGAAACATTCCGAAATACCTCACAAATTCCCGAAATATCCGGAAATTAGTAGACTCATCACGAATTTCCTCAGAAATTCAGGAAATCCCGTAATAGGTAGAATCATCACGAATTTCCTCAGATATTCCAAAAATATCCAGGAAATCCCGTAATTAGTAGCGTCATCCCGAAATACCTCTGGAATTCCCGAAAGATCCAGGAAATCCCGTAATTGGTAGAGTCATCACGAATTTCCTCAGATATTCCCGAAATATCGAGGACATCCCGTAATTAGTAGAGTTATCCCGAAATATATCAGCAATTCCCGAAAGATCCAGGAAATTCCGTAATTGGTAGAGACATCCCGAATTCCCTCAGATATTCCCGAAATATCCAGGATATCCCGTAATTAGTAGCGTCATCCCGAAATACCTCATAAATTCCCGCAATATCCTGGATACTCCACAATTAATGGAGACATTTCGAAATACTTTAGAAATTCCCGAAATATCCAGGAAATCCCGTAATTAGTAGCGTCATTCCGAAATACCTCAGCAATTCCCGAAAGAACCAGGAAATCCCGTAATTGGTAGAACCATCACGAATTTCCTCAGATATTCCCGAAATATCCAAGTATTTCCGAAATAAGTGGATTCTTTCTGATATATTTCACAAATTCCAGAAATATCCAGAAATTCCCGTAATTGATAGAGTCATCACGAATTTCCTCAGATATTCCCGAAATATCCAGGAAATTCCGTAATTAGTAGACTCATCCTGAAATACCTCATAAATTCCCGCAATATCCTGGATATTCCACAATTAATGGAGACATTTCGAAATACTTTAGAAATTCCCGAAATATACAGGAAATCCCGTAATTAGTAGCGTCATTCCGAAATACCTCAGCAATTCCCGAAAGAACCAGGAAATCCCGTACCTGGTAGAGTCATTACGAATTTCCTAAGATATTCCCGAAATATCCAGGAAATCCCGTAATTTGTAGCGTCATCCCGAAATACCTCAAAAATTCCCGAAATATCCAGGAAATCCCGTGATTGGTAGAATCATCACGAATTTCCTTAGATATTTCGAAATATCGAGGACATCCCGTAATTAGTAGCGTCATCCCGAAATACCTCAGAAATTTCCGAAATATCCAGGAAATCCCGTGATTGGTAGAGTCATCACGAATTTCCTCAGATATTTTCGAAATATCGAGGACATCCCGTAATTAATAGAGTTATCCCGAAATATATCAGCAATTCCCGAAAAAAACAGGAAATTCCGTAATTGGTAGAGACATCACGAATTTCCTCAGATATTCCCGAAATATCCAGGAAATCCCGTAAGTAGTAGCTTCATTCCGAAAGATCTCAAAAATTCCCGAAATATCCAGGAAATCCCGTGATTGGTAGAGTCATCACGAATTTCCTTAGATATTTTCGAAATATCGAGGACATCCCGTAATTAGTAGCGTCATCCCGAAATACCTCAGAAATTCCGAAATATCCAGGAAATCCCGTGATTGGTAGAGTCATCACGAATTTCCTCAGATATTTTCGAAATATCGAGGACATCCCGTAATTAGTAGAGTTATCCCGAAATATATCAGCAATTCCCGAAAAAAAACAGGAAATTCCGTAATTGGTAGAGGCATCACGAATTTCCTCAGATATTCCCGAAATATCCAGGAAATCCCGTGATTGGTAGAGTCATCACGAATTTCCTTAGATATTTTTCGAAATATCGAGGACATCCCGTAATTAGTAGCGTCATCCCGAAATACCTCAGAAATTTCCGAAATATCCAGGAAATCCCGTGATTGGTAGAGTCTCACGAATTTCCTCAGATATTTTCGAAATATCGAGGACATCCCGTAATTAGTAGAGTTATCCCGAAATATATCAGCAATTCCCGAAAAAAACAGGAAATTCCGTAATTGGTAGAGACATCACGAATTTCCTCAGATATTCCCGAAATATCCAGAAAACCCCGTAATTAGTGGAGTCTTTCTGAAATATTTCACAAATTCCCGAAATATACAGGAAATTCCGTAATCAGTAGACACATTTCGAAATACCTCAGAAAATCCCGAAATATCCAGGAAATCCCGTAATTAGTAGCGTCATCCCGAAATAATCAGAAATTCCCGAAATATCCAGGAAATACCACAATTAATGGAACATTCCGAAATACCTCACAAATTCCCGAAATATCCGGAAATTAGTAGACTCATCACGAATTTCCTCAGAAATTCAGGAAATCCCGTAATAGGTAGAATCATCACGAATTTCCTCAGATATTCCAAAAATATCCAGGAAATCCCGTAATTAGTAGCGTCATCCCGAAATACCTCTGGAATTCCCGAAAGATCCAGGAAATCCCGTAATTGGTAGAGTCATCACGAATTTCCTCAGATATTCCCGAAATATCGAGGACATCCCGTAATTAGTAGAGTTATCCCGAAATATATCAGCAATTCCCGAAAGATCCAGGAAATTCCGTAATTGGTAGAGACATCCCGAATTCCCTCAGATATTCCCGAAATATCCAGGATATCCCGTAATTAGTAGCGTCATCCCGAAATACCTCATAAATTCCCGCAATATCCTGGATACTCCACAATTAATGGAGACATTTCGAAATACTTTAGAAATTCCCGAAATATCCAGGAAATCCCGTAATTAGTAGCGTCATTCCGAAATACCTCAGCAATTCCCGAAAGAACCAGGAAATCCCGTAATTGGTAGAACCATCACGAATTTCCTCAGATATTCCCGAAATATCCAAGTATTTCCGAAATAAGTGGATTCTTTCTGATATATTTCGCAAATTCCAGAAATATCCAGAAATTCCCGTAATTGATAGAGTCATCACGAATTTCCTCAGATATTCCCGAAATATCCAGGAAATTCCGTAATTAGTAGACTCATCCTGAAATACCTCATAAATTCCCGCAATATCCTGGATATTCCACAATTAATGGAGACATTTCGAAATACTTTAGAAATTCCCGAAATATACAGGAAATCCCGTAATTAGTAGCGTCATTCCGAAATACCTCAGCAATTCCCGAAAGAACCAGAAATCCCGTACCTGGTAGAGTCATTACGAATTTCCTAAGATATTCCCGAAATATCCAGGAAATCCCGTAATTTGTAGCGTCATCCCGAAATACCTCAAAAATTCCCGAAATATCCAGGAAATCCCGTGATTGGTAGAATCATCACGAATTTCCTTAGATATTTTCGAAATATCGAGGACATCCCGTAATTAGTAGCGTCATCCCGAAATACCTCAGAAATTTCCGAAATATCCAGGAAATCCCGTGATTGGTAGAGTCATCACGAATTTCCTCAGATATTTTCGAAATATCGAGGACATCCCGTAATTAATAGAGTTATCCCGAAATATATCAGCAATTCCCGAAAAAAACCAGGAAATTCCGTAATTGGTAGAGACATCACGAATTTCCTCAGATATTCCCGAAATATCCAGGAAATCCCGTAAGTAGTAGCTTCATTCCGAAAGATCTCAAAAATTCCCGAAATATCCAGGAAATCCCGTGATTGGTAGAGTCATCACGAATTTCCTTAGATATTTTCGAAATATCGAGGACATCCCGTAATTAGTAGCGTCATCCCGAAATACCTCAGAAATTTCCGAAATATCCAGGAAATCCCGTGATTGGTAGAGTCATCACGAATTTCCTCAGATATTTTCGAAATATCGAGGACATCCCGTAATTAATAGAGTTATCCCGAAATATATCAGCAATTCCCGAAAAAAACAGGAAATTCCGTAATTGGTAGAGACATCACGAATTTCCTCAGATATTCCCGAAATATCCAGGAAATCCCGTAAGTAGTAGCTTCATTCCGAAAGATCTCAAAAATTCCCGAAATATCCAGGAAATCCCGTGATTGGTAGAGTCATCACGAATTTCCTTAGATATTTTCGAAATATCGAGGACATCCCGTAATTAGTAGCGTCATCCCGAAATACCTCAGAAATTTCCGAATATCCAGGAAATCCCGTGATTGGTAGAGTCATCACGAATTTCCTCAGATATTTTCGAAATATCGAGGACATCCCGTAATTAGTAGAGTTATCCCGAAATATATCAGCAATTCCCGAAAAAAACAGGAAATTCCGTAATTGGTAGAGGCATCACGAATTTCCTCAGATATTCCCGAAATATCCAGGAAATCCCGTGATTGGTAGAGTCATCACGAATTTCCTTAGATATTTTCGAAATATCGAGGACATCCCGTAATTAGTAGCGTCATCCCGAAATACCTCAGAAATTTCCGAAATATCCAGGAAATCCCGTGATTGGTAGAGTCATCACGAATTTCCTCAGATATTTTCGAAATATCGAGGACATCCCGTAATTAGTAGAGTTATCCCGAAATATATCAGCAATTCCCGAAAAAAACAGGAAATTCCGTAATTGGTAGAGACATCACGAATTTCCTCAGATATTCCCGAAATATCCAGAAAACCCCGTAATTAGTGGAGTCTTTCTGAAATATTTCACAAATTCCCGAAATATACAGGAAATTCCGTAATCAGTAGACTCATCACGAATTTCCTCAGATATTCCCGAAATATCCAGAAAACCCCGTAATTAGTGAAGTCTTTCTGAAATATTTCACAAATTCCCGAAATAAATAGGAAATTCCGTAATCAGTAGACTCATCACGAATTTCCTCAGATATTCCCGAAATATCCAGAAATTCCAGTAATTTATAGAGTCATCACGAATTTCCTTAGTTGTTCCCGAAATATCCAGGAAATCCCATAATAAGTAGCGTCATCCCGAAATACCTCATAAATTCCCGCAATATCCTGAACATTCCACAATTAATGGAGACATTTCCAAATACCTCAGAAATTCTCGAAAGATGCAGGAAATCCCGTAATTGGTAGACTCATCACGAATTTCCTCAGATGTTCCCGAAATATCCAGGAATTCCCGTAATTAGTAGCGTCATCCCGAAATACCTCATAAATTCCCGCAATATCCTGGATATTCCACAATTAATGGAGACATTTCGAAATACCTCAGAAATTCCCGAAATATCCAGGAAATCCCGTAATTAGTAGCGTCATTCCGAAATACCTCAGCAATTCCCGAAAGAACCAGGAAATCCCGTAATTGGTAGAACCATCACGAATTTCCTCAGATATTCCCGAAATATCCAAGTATTCCCGAAATAAGTGGGTTCTTTCTGAAATATTTCAGAAATTCCCGAAATATCCAGAATTTCCCGAAATTGATAGAGTCATCACGAATTTCCTCAGATATTCCCGAAATATCCAGGACATCCCGTAAGCAGTAGCGTCATCTCGAAATATCTCAGAAATTTCCGCAATATCCTGGACATTCCACAATTCATGGAGACATTTCGAAACACCTCAGAAATTCCCGAAAGATCCAGGAAATCCCGTAATTGGTAGACTCATCACGAATTTCCTCAGATGTTCCCGAAATATCCAGGAAATCCCGTAATTAGTAGCGTCATCCCGAAAAATCTCAGAAATTCCCGCAATATCCTGGACATTCCACAATTAATGGAGACATGTCGAAATACCTCAGAAATTCCCGAAAGATCCAGGAAATCCCGTAATTGGTAGAACTATCACGAATTTCCTCAGATATTCCCGAAATATCCAAGTATTCCCGAAATAAGTGGATTCTTTCTGAAATATTTCACAAATTCCCGAAATATCCAGAAATTCCCGTAATTGATAGAGTCATCACGAATTTCCTCAGATATTCCCGAAATATCCAGGAAATTCCGTAATTAGTAGACTCATCACGAATTTCCTCAGAAATTCAGGAAATCCCGTAATAGGTAGAACCATCACGAATTTCCTCAGATATTCCAGAAATATCCAGGAAATCCCGTAATTAGTAGCGTCATCTCAAAATATTTGAGAAATTCCCGCAATATCCTGGACATTCCACAATTAATGGAGACATTTCGAAATACCTCAGAAATTCCCGACATATCCAGGAAATCCCGTAATTAGTAGCGTCATACCGAAATACCTCAGAAATTCCCGAAAGATCCAGGAAATCCCGTAATTGGTAGAGTCATCACGCATTTCCTCAGATATTCCCGAAATATCCAGGAAATCCCGTAAGTAGTAGCTTCATTCCGAAAGATCTCAGAAATTCTCGAAAGATCCAGGAAATCCCGTAATTGGTAGTCATCACGAATTTCCTCAGATGTTCCCGAAATATCCAGGAAATCCCGTGATTAGTAGAGTCTTTCTGAAATATTTCAGAAATCCCCGAAATATCCAGAAATTCCCGTAATTGGTAGCGTCATCCCGAAATACCTCAGAAAATCCCGAAATATCCAGGAAATCCCGTGATTGGTAGAGTCATCCCGAATTTCCTCAGATATTCCCGAAATATCCAGAAAACCCCGTAATTAGTGGAGTGTTCCTGAAATATTTTAGAAATTCCCGAAATATCCAGGAAATTCCGTAATCAGTAGACTCATCATGAATTTTTTCAGATATTCCCGAAATATCCAGGAAATCCCGTAATTAATGGAGTCTTTCTGAAATAATTCAGAAATTCCCGCAATATCAAAGAAATTTCGTAATTAGTAGTAATCCCGAATTTCTTCGGAAATTCCCGAAATATCCTGGAAATCCCGTAATTAGTAGAGTAATTCAGAAATACCTCAGAAATTCCCGAAATATTCAGAAAATCCCGTAATTAGTGGAGTCTTTCTGAAATATTTCAGAAATTCCCGAAATATCCAGGAAATCCCGTAAATAGCAGCGTCATCTCGAAATACCTCAGGAATTCCCGAAATATCGAGGAAATGCCGTAATTAGTGGAGCATTTCCAAAATATCTCAGAAATTCCCGAAATATCCTGGAAATTAGGTATTTAGTAGAGTTATCCCGAAATTCCTCAGCAATTCCCGAAAGATCCAGGAAATGCCGTAATTGGTAGAATCATCACGAATTTCCTCAGATATTCCAGAAATATCCAGGAAATCCCGTAATTAGTAGCGTCATCCCGAAATACCTCAGGAATTCCCGAAAGATCCAGGAAATACCGTGATTGGTAGAGTCATCACGAATTTCCTTAGATATTTTCGAAATATCGAGGACATCCCGTAATTAGTAGCGTCATCCCGAAATACCTCAGAAATTTCCGAAATATCCAGGAAATCCCGTGATTGGTAGAGTCATCACGAATTTCCTCAGATATTCCCGAAATATCCAGGAATTCCCGTAATTAGTAGCGTCATCCCGAAATACCTCAGAAATTCCCGAAAGATCCAGGAAATCCCGTAATTGGTAGAGTCATTACGAATTTCCTCAGATGTTCCCGAAATATCCAGGAAATCCCGTGATTAGTAGAGTCTTTCTGAAATATTAAAGAAATTCCCGAAATATCCAGAAATTTCGTAATCAGTAGACTCATCACGAATTTCCTCAGATATTCCCGAAATATCCAGGAAATCCCGTAATTAGTGGAGTCTTTCTGAAATAATTCAGAAATTCCCGCAATATCCAAGAAATGTCGTAATTAGTAGTCATCCCGAATTTCTTCGGAAATTCCCGAAATATCCTAGAAATCCCGTAATTAGTAGAGAGATCCAGAAATACCTCAGAAATTACCGAAATATCCAGGAAGTCCCGTAATTAGTAGCGTCATCCCTAAATAAATCAGAAATTCCCGAAATATCCAGGAAATACCACAATTAGTGGAGACGTGTCGAAACACCTTAGAAATTCCCGAAATATCCAGGAAATCCCGTAATTCGTAGAGTCATCACGAATTTACTCAAATATTCCCGAAATATCCAGGAAATCCGGTAATTAGTAGAGTTATCCCGAAATACCTCAGCAATTCCCGAAAGATCCAGAGAATCCCGTAATTAGTAGCGTCATCCCGAAATACCTCAGAAATACCCGAAATATCCAGGAAATTCCACAATTTGTGAAGACATTTCGAAATACCTCAGAAATTCCTGAAATATCCAGGAAATCCCTTAATTTATCGAGATATCGAAGAATTACCTCAGAAATTCCCGACATATCCAGGAAACCCCGTAATTAGTGGCGTCATTCCGAAATACCACAGCAATTCCCGAAAGATCCAGGAAATCCCGTTATTGGTAGAACCATTACGAATTTCCTCAGATATTCCCGAAATATCCAAAAATTCCCGTAATTAGTGGAGTCTTTCTTAAATATTTCAGAAATTCCCGTAATTGGTAGCGTCTTCCCGAAATACCTCAGCAATTCCCGAAAGATCCAGGAAATCCCGTTATTGGTAGAACCATTACGAATTTCCTCAGATATTCCCGAAATATCCAAAAATTCCCGTAATTAGTGGAGTCTTTCTTAAATATTTCAGAAATTCCCGTAATTGGTAGCGTCTTCCCGAAATACCTCAGGAATTCCCGAAAGATCCAGGAAATCCCGTAATTGGTAGAATCATCAGGAATTTCCTCAGATATTCCCGAAATATCCAGAAAATCCCGTAATTAGTGGAATCTATATGAAATATTTCAGAAATTCCCGATATATCCAAGATATCCCGTAATTAGTAGTCATCCCGAAATACCTCAGAAATTCCCGAAGGATCCAGGAAATCCCGTAATTGGTAGAACCATTACGAATTTGCTCAGATATTCCCGAAATATCCAAAAATTCCCGTAATTAGTAGTCTTTCTGAAATATTTCAGAAATTCCCGAAATATCCAGAAATTTCGTAATCAGTAGACTCATCACGAATTTCCTCAGATATTCCCGAAATATCCAGGAAATCCCGTAATTAGTGGAGTCTTTCTGAAATAATTCAGAAATTCCCGCAATATCCAAGAAATGTCGTAATTAGTAGTCATCCCGAATTTCTTCGGAAATTCCCGAAATATCCTAGAAATCCCGTAATTAGTAGAGAGATCCAGAAATACCTCAGAAATTACCGAAATATCCAGGAAATACCACAATTATTGGAGACGTTTCGAAACACCTTAGAAATTCCCGAAATATCCAGGAAATCCCGTAATTAGTAGCGTCATCCCGAAATACCTCAGAAATTCCCGAAGAACCAGGAAATCCCGTAATTGGTAGAACCATCACGAATTTCCTCAGATATTCCCGAAATTCCAAGTATTCCGATAAGTGATTCTTTCTGATATATTTCACAAATTCCAAATATCCAGAAATCCCGTAATTGATAGAGTCATCACGATTTCTCAGATATTCCCGAATATCCAGGAATTCCCGTAATTAGTAGACTCATCCTGAAATACCTCATAAATTCCCGCAATATCCTGGATATTCCACAATTAATGAGACATTTCGAATACTTAGAAATTCCCGAAATATACAGGAATCCCGTAATTAGTAGCGTCATTCCGAAATACCTCAGCAATTCCCGAAGAACCAGGAAATCACTTAGTAAAAACACACTCTTCCTTGATTTGTGCGAGAAGCATACAGGATATTCTTTGGATTAACAACATTTGTAAGAGCAATTGCATAATCTTGCACTGAAAAACTTTCGACTGAATCCACTACGATAGCATGTTCCCTAGTTAGCACTTTTTCATACTAAGCTATAGATGCA